>OZ020507.1:259011835-259611835 GCA_963971375.1 Platycheirus rosarum
CGCCACCTGGATAGAACAAAAGAAAATTTCAGCCACGATTTTTGTTTTAATTTCATCTCTCTCATAGAACCTTAAAACGTGCTAGTGTGCATCCGACACATTCACAAAGCATGCAATTTTTCAATACCATGCGGTGAATCAAGTTTATTTCCTCCACATTCCCTACAACTGGCTTTTTCGCTATTGAGCTGAATTTTTTGTGGCAACGTGGCATAAGCATGTTACCCCGTTTCATATGGCAACGGGAAAATGAACACAAAAACAAACTCTATTCGAATTTCCAAAACGTATCCTTTTCCCAGGATAAAGAGCGCGGTGTGGCATCGATTTATGTTTAGATGCTTATGGAGCAGAAATCTTGTGCAGCAGGAGTCAGTCAACCAACTAAACAACTAGTCAGTCCAACGACACAAAAAAAATTAAGTGAAAACCGCACGGGACTCGCGTTTCCAGAAGCTCTCTGGCAGGTATACACGTTTCAATGGAATCAATAAACGAATGAAAAGAATTTTTTTTCTTTTCATTTCTTAAATTCTATAATCCTGTCGTATCCTAGAAATAAATGAAAAGAATTCGAAAACAACCTGCAGCATGCAGCAGCAGCAACTTTGGTGAAAAAAAACAGGATCACGTTTCTGTGGAACTCCTCTCCAACTCTGTTGATATTTTTGGTGGATTTTAGATTTTTTTTTTCGATTTCATTGTTTGGTCCTTTTAAATCTGATGGATTTGTGGATATACATTCAGATATTGTGGAGGATTGGTGGAAAGTGATTGATCAAGTGAACATTATGTATAGATAGAAATGCAACATAAAAGGGGATTGATTGAATATCAAACAGGATGTGTATAAGATGAAACGGTTCAGAAGGCTTTCAATAAATATTCGAAAAAATTGTTTTTTTTTTGTTAAAATTCCTTAACTTTTTATAGAAGTTAACTTCGTTAAAAATGTGAAAATTAGAAGAATATTTTCAGAATCTCGACTGTAATTTGACTTTTAAGAAGCTTGATGTACGGTCTAATTCCATTGCGAAAATTCTTTTCCACTTTCTCGCACTGAAATCGTTATTGCCGGCGATTTCAATTCAAGATCACATTCGAAGGATATATTTGAGATCTTTGCTTCGTAACACCACTTTTCCATAGCATTTCGAATACCAGATATTTTTGGACAATCCGTCCATATTATTTATTTCGTGTCAACGGCCTTGGCTCCGATAAAGCATCACTTCCCGTGAGATCAGCGAAAGCAAGCATCGTTGCGCGTGGTTAGTAGAAAGATGGAGGACCGTCCGAAAACCAACTGCGTGCTGTTGACATGTGTTGTGTGTTTTCTGTTTTCCTTTCTCCTTCTGTCTTCTCTTCTGTCCTGTATCAATGTCATCTTGTGTGTTGTCTTGTAATTGTCTGAACCGATGGCCTCAGTAGCCAGTGCTCGTAAGTGTAGATTACAATGTAATGTAATGTAATGTATTTATTTCGTTCTTACTTCGCAACGTGATAAGGAGAAAATATACTAATGGTATCATTAGTATATTTTCTCCATTTGGCGCTTCAGACCATTGTGCCATTTCAGCAAATTTCTCATCATCCACCCATCCACTTAAAAAAAACCTTCCCACCAGGACCGTTTAACAATACGAGAAAGCCAACTGGGACGGCCTGAATAATTTCTTCCGTAATTTTAACTGGTCACTATGCTCCTCGATAGTGACGTTGATGCCAGGGCCGAAATGATCACAAATGGTTTTCTAGGGATGCGTACTTTTATTCATAATCGATAAAAAAATGGACACGTCTAGGTCGCACGTACTTGCATTGGATAGCAGGATCTTTGACAGAAACAAGTAACATTTACGTTGAAAATAACACAGTTTTGAACTTATAAAAAGGATCAAAACCTCAATACTTAACGGTTTTTAGTAAAAATCAAGTATGATCGTTATCTCATGTTTGATTGTTATCTCAATTTTTTGTATATTCACTAATCCTAAACTTTCCTTATAGTACCTACCACTCGCAATTAAAAATATAAAACCCAAGGAAAAAAATTGGTTTACATCGAAGTTTCCTCCAAAGCCAATCCAACAGAGAAAAATCGGAAAAAGGACCAAATTATATGCATGACCAAAAATTACGGCAATGCCCAAAGGCAGTACAAATATTTTGTCATTTGTAAGAAAAAAATCATTAAAAACTCTTCAACATCTTTGGTTCCAATGCTCCAATTTCGCCAACTTCGCCTCAGAGAAGGCAACCTTGCAAGAAGTGAATTTCTTTGCGTCTCAGCATATTTTTCCAGAGTTCTCACAGATCTTAATATACTCAAATCTGCGGCCCCGAACGGGATGAGGTTTTCTTCCGCACTCAAGAGCCACTACTCTTGAGGGTTTTCGCAGTCATTGTTTCACTAGTAATCTGATGGTATATCTCACAGAACAGTAGACCAAATCCTAACATCGCTTTGGTGAAAGTAAGATTATTGTTCTAGATTTTTCCAAGGCAGTTGATAGAGTTTGGCATGAAGCTCTCTTATCAATAATGCGTGCTTTTGGGATCGTTCATATTATTGTTTGTTGGATTAGAAAATATTGTCTGAGTCATTCAATACAAGTTTTATTGGAAAGTCTGTATCCCAACCTTTTCCAGATTTTTATAAATGATCTTCTGTCTGTTACATCTAATCCGCTTAACCGTTTTTCTGAGGACTCTTCCCTTAGCTTTTCATATTCGTTCCATGATTCACGTCCTTCGCCTTCGGACGTGTAATTGCAACAGTACCGAAATGTTAAGCTCATTAATTTCAGATTTACACAGCATTGTCAAATGGGGTAATAGAAATCGAAAACTCACGTCTTCACGTCTCACTCTGTCTTCTGTCGTTAAAGCTAAACCTCCTCTCATGCCATTGTCCATGAATGGCACTTGCATCGAAGAAAACGAAAAGCTTTTAGTACTTGATATATATGTCAACGACGACATCCATTAGAATGGCCATACATGTACTTGAAATCGCCAAAAATGCTGCTAAGTGCTTATGTTTTATGTATCTATCCAAGTAGTTTTTTTCCCCTTCTGATCTGGCTACAATATAGAAAGCTTTCATACGCCCAAGACTCGAGTATAAGTCCCACTTCTGTCAAAATTCCTCTCAAGCATCGCTGTATTCCACTCGATTGAGTACGAAACAGAGCTATAACCTTGCTAGGAAATAGTACTGTTTCTGACACATTCATTTCTCTCGAACAATATTTCTAGTCTTACTTTTTCTTATCGCTTTTTACTTGCGATTTATAGGGACTATAAGGCAAGTTATGCATTCGTAAAAAAAAATTATAAGAATCAAACATGACATTACAAAAAAGTGTGTTAGAAAATTCTGTCCGTCTGTCTGTCTGTGTCTGTCTGTCCGTATCGATTCCTACAGCCTAAACGGTTAAGCCGATTTGATTCAAACTTGGTATATAGTATTTTTAGAGTACTCTACCCGACTGCTTTTGGAATTGGCATTCTAGCTCCAAAACTAACGGTACCTGCCATATAACTTTTAATGAAAAAATTATTTTTCTCGAAAACTGTTCTTATGGTTTTGATAAATCTTTCTGAATGGTGTTTTTAATGCAAAATATATCTTTTAGTTTTAATGGATTTTTCAGAAAAAGTTTTATAACGGTACCTCCCATTTGACCATTTTTTTAAACTCAGACTTTCTCGTTAACTAATTGACGGATTTTGATGAAATTTTCAAAATATATAGTGTTTTATGATGTAATTGATAAATAAACTTATTTTTTTTTTGAATTTTTTGAAAACGAATCCATTGGTTTTTTTTTATTTTTTCTCCTAGTATAAACTATAGATTTCTTTAAATTGATATACTCAAAAAAAATAAAATATGTATTCGAAAAGTTTTTTCAAAAAAAAATGTTTTTAAAAAAACTGGTCAAACGCTTTTGAAATGAAAAATTCATAAATAGAAAACAGCAAAAGAAATAAGATGGGTTCCAACATTTTTTCCAAAAAACGTTATGAATAGTGTTTTTTTTTTATTTCATACAAAAATTTATTTGTTTAATATTTTCCCCCAAATGTTGTTTTATATTGCTCGGTTGAGCCCTAGCCACTAGTCTAATAAAAGCAAACTTCGTTATTTGTATTATTTATTTATCGTTATTTATTTATTTATTTATCGTTATACAGCATTGTGGCGGAATGTGATATTTTCTGACGAAAGTTCAACCTCGATTGGACTGACGGAGATTTAAGAAAAGAAAAAAATTATTGCTTTTCGACTGTCACCATAGTCGCTTGGGAGGCGGTATGGTGTGCTGTGTGCATCAAACTATAGAATTATAGATTTGGTTTTTGTGAACTGTAGAATTACAGCACCGTATTACAAAGTGTACTGGAAATGGCTCTACAATGCGTCGATTCAAACAGCTGGAATAATTAAAATTTGACCAAAAGGCAAAAACATTAGAACAAATTTCTGACAACCTTACTCCTCAGACTTACAAAATCATGGAAAATGTGTGAAATGTTGGTGTAATTTGAGTCCTGGTTAAAATCCCAAACTTTCAACACGCTCAACATCCACCTGCACCCTAACCATCCCCCACCCAACATAAATTCACAAAAAATAATTTTCTACTACTAGATAATATACTATAACAGAACAAAAATAAGGAGAAATTTTGCTTTTTCCGTTTTTTTTTAATTATCTTTAGTATTTTTCTTACATAAATTTTTTACTTATTTCCTTTTGTTGTTGTTGTTATTCAAGGCTTTTTATTTGAATATTAGATTGAATGAGAGATGTGATATTTTTAAGTCACTCCATCAGAAATTTTTCATATAATTCTTCATCATAATAATGAAAATAAATCAACAAAAAAGTCAATAATCTGAATTGATTCAAAATAATTCTACTCAAAGAAGTTTCTTTGATAATCTCTGAATTAATAACCCCCAAAAACTGTCATTAACTTTAAAGAAGGACGATATTAATCACAAATCGCAATGCTCATCAAATATTTCCTAGAGCTCCAGTAATACATCTCAAAAATCATTTAAATAAAAATAATGGATTTATATAAATAATTCTACTCAAACCATTCGAGCGTATTTCCTTAAGATGATATATGTATGTTCCAATACATAGCTACATAAGTGGTAAAAGTCATAAACATTTTTTCTCAAAATCATATAACACAAATGCAACCCAATGTGACCAATGTGCCAACATTATGGAGTGGAATTTCAGTTTGTTGAAATCTGTAATAATATTAATCTTTTCTATTAAAACGCTAAAAAAAATGAAGTTTTTTATATTCCGCCTAATATTTAGACCACAAAATCTTTTTAAAACTATTTGTTCACTTAGTTCCTTTATTGAAAAAAAATTAAGCTCCAAATAAAGTACCATTAAGATCTTAAAAAAAAAGAAGAAATCAACAAAGTCAATACCAATAAAATTACCACAAAAATTACAACTCACAAATCTCTAAACGAAAATAAATAACACCAAACAGAAGTTTAATTTTATCGTTTTCTACTTTTTCCTTATTCGTTCTTTCACAAACACAGCCAGATAAAATAGTTTGCCACTCATGCCACTCTTCAGTTTGCAATAAAAATCATATCCTCAGGCTAAAATCATAAGCACAACACTAAGCGCCATGAATTATGGGGTTTCAGTTCTTAAATATAGTACGAATACAGCCCCCACTCACACCCTTCTACCAAAAAGAAAATATATGTGTCAACTGTCGTTTTTAGTTATGAACCATTTGTCTTTAAAGGGAGAAAATCCAGTGGAGGATACGAAGTAAAATTCCTATTGCCATTGCGTGCGATATTTGATTTATGGCCATATTTTGGGTGTCTTCCTTGTCAAGATTCTACCTTATCCCCGAAGATAGGAGGACAGAGTTGATGTACTCTGGAACGGTTTATTTATAATTAAATACGATTTTATTAAGTGTCTCGCTGAAATCAAGTCACTATCAAGCTATTTTCACCCGAAGCCAAATGAATTGTCCAATTAAATTGTTTATCCTCTTGCAACTGATAATATTATGGATAATTAATTTCAAACACTTGGGTTTGCAGGATATAATACAACCAATACACACACATACACATACAAATGTTAAGCTCAATTGGAAAAATTCTCGTTTTCGCCGTGGTTTACTACAGCCTAGTATGGGTGTAATGTATAGTGTATAGTGATACTTTTATGTGATTTCAATTAAACAGTTTTAGCAACGCAATAGCTTTACAGACCACACGGTGGCGCACAGAGTCCATGTCACTGATACTTTCGCAGGGAATGTGGTTAGTTTTTGAATTTATGCACTCATCTAACGGCTATTCGTTATTCTGTGGTCTTTGGACGATAGGTTTAAATAAACTAGTCATAGAGAAGCGATTAATTAAATTACTCCCGTTGGAAGGATGAGTCAAGCCAAAACATCCAATCGGAAGTTTTTCTAATACAATTGTAATGCTTCAGTAGTGATTGGGTTTTTGTTTTTTGTGATTTGTATCAAGAGTGATGATTTGAGGTTGGACGAATAGGTTCCAGTGCAGTTGGGCGTCCACGTAGCCGTATTATAAATAATATAGCCAAATTAAGGATTCAAAAAAAAAGAGTTGGTTGTCTGTAAAGTCGGTTTACGGACGATAATTGTACGTGATAACGTCATAAGAAAATATTGATGGCAGCAACACCAACAAACAGCCCCACAAACCATCTTGATAAATCCACACACACACACCCCAATATCTACATCTACATTCTAACGGATGATTTTTTTGAGGTTAGGATTTTCATGCATTAGTATTTGACAGATCACGCGGGATTTCAGACATGGTGTTACAGAGAAAGATGCTCAGTATGCTTTGACATTTCATCATGAGTAGACTTACTAACGAGCAACGCTTGCAAATCATTGAATTTTATTACCAAAATCAGTGTTCGGTTCATTCACCGTAACGTTGCGTCCAACAGCATCTTTGAAAAAATACGGTCCAATGATTCCACCAGCGTACAAACCACACCAAACAGTGCATTTTTCGGAATGCATGGGCAGTTCTTGAACGGCTTCTGGTTGCTCTTCACTTCAAATGCGGCAATTTTGCTTATTTACGTAGCCATTCAACCAGAAATGTGCCTCATCGCTGTCGATAAAAAAGCGGATTTTCTGCCAACTTTTCTAGGGCACTGATTTTGGTAATAAAATTCAATAATTTGCAAGCGTTGCTCGTTAGTAAGTCTATTCATGATAAAATGTCAAAGCATATTGAGCATCTTTTTCTTTGACACCATGTCTGACATCCCGCGTGATCTGTCAAATACTAATGCATGAAAATCCTAACCTCAAAAAAATCACCCGTTACTTTAACAAAACTCCGCCTATTTTGTATATCTTCTCCTCTTCTCGTACTTTTTTAATTTGAGTGGAATTATTTTGGGAATTTGCGCCTATTTCTTTCATGTTCACTTGGTGCTTGCGATCGATTTTGGTTGAAAGAACCGCACATATCCCGGCGTGCGTAAAAAAAACAGGCATTATTAGGCCTGGCACTTAGATTGTATTTCTCTAAAAATAATGTCTTTTGATTTGTTGGCACTTTATCTTTAGACTCATAAGTTATAACAATAATATATTTTATAAATACCCCGCACTAAAGGAGTTTTGTTGATAGAATACAACGGGCATTAAGGAACATAGGGAAGGGTTTAAAAGGAGGTACCGACGCATATATGTTTTAAGGTTCTGCATTTCAATTTCAAAATAACAAGCAAAATGGAGTCCGAGAGTGCATTTCACATTAACGTAGTACGGCTATTGAAAGAATCCCTCCATTTGACTGTATGTCCAAAGCTGTGCTCAAGGGTAAAGTCATGGGCATTTCGGACATTCTTTGAGGTTGAAATATTTCATTTAAATTGTAGATAGAGCATGTCATGTTTTAAGAAATGCACTACGAACAATTTTAATATTTATAAATTAACCTATAAGACATCCTTAGAACTTATAAAAAAACACTGTTTATTGTTGTTTGTCTTGCCGCTCCTATGATCATTGAGTTGAGAGATGAAAAAATAACAACTTCCAGTTCATGTTCCCTTAGGTGACTATAACAGCAAACATTTCCAAACTTCAAAACCATCCACAGGTAATTCCATTCGAAACAAAGGAGACATTATTATTTCAAGAAACTCTGCAACTTATTTTGAAATAAGCATTAAGCTAAGATAACAAGACAACTCCTTGAAGTCCTCTAACGAATATCATTTGTGTTTATTCCTTAACTTTTCTCCTTTCAAAATGTGTTTCCTTGAATTTCTAGTTGTTCTTCGAAATGGCTTTCCATATCTACGTATAGTTGTAGGTAGACCACCTGGTCGGCCAAACTTTTCAAATATTTGTTTTTATGTTGAAATTAAACAGAACACCATTTTTGACACTGAATATGAAAATACACAAACACACACACACACACACACAAAGCATTTGAACCTTTTTTGAGTATCTTTCAAAACACTAGGAATCCTTGTATTTCGGAGTCGGTAATGGAAAAGAAAATGCCTATGATTTTGTAGGAGTTAAAAGCACTTTTTTTCTAATCCTTTAAAAATAAAAAGAAGTCAAAACCTTGACGTAAAAATACTCCAGGACTCCAGCACAGAGATGCTTATTTTTATCTTTTGACGCCGGCAATTTGCTAAAAATCAATTTACCCGTGGAAATTATCACTTTACTTAATGACACCATAATAAAAATAAAGAAAAAAACGGAAAAAGGAAATAGGAGTGAACCCCAAAAAGGATGTGGATTGTGTGTGTGTAAACAAAATGGAAAAAAAATAAATCACAAAGAAGCATTATTTCACTGTCCTTTTCGGATCGATGGTGATGGTAGGAACGGTGGTGTTGACAGTAGGGGGGATACTCATTTTTATGGTAAACACTTTTGTTTGTCTATCGTCTTACCCTTTTTTCCTAGCCACTGTCCTGCCAAGGCTGTAGCTTTTGCCGCGCCGCGCAACGCCGCCGTTTCTTGTCACTGGCCATAAAATCCTTTTTTCTTTACCGTGATCAACGCTGTTTACAATCCGTTTCCGTTCTTTATTTTTATCGTTTATCTTTATCTTAAGGGCTCGCAATTGTCTCCGTTTTTTTTTTGTTGTCTTCTTCCTTTTCCACCCCCTCTCTTAGAGCAGTCAAGTGTTGGTATGGTTGAGCGAGTTAGAAAGCTCCTTTATCCTTTTGTTTTTTAGTCCTGCCACCGCTTAACATTAAAATAATGCGACAAGGAGATTCTTTTTTTATGATTTCTATAAATATATCTTATCCTTTCGGTAGGTTTAAGGAAACTCGAAAAAAGAGAAAATGTGACAGTTTTGTTGTATTCTGCAGGTGCAGATAGAAATGAACGATTTGACAGAAGATATTATGATGGCAAAAGCAGTAAAAACAAATGGACGATTCAAACAAGAAGAAAGAGAAATCTATAAAAACGTTAAGAAAAAAAAAATGAACGACCAAAGGACAAAAAAAAGGATAAGGACACTCCAATCTGGTTGGGCCTTTATTTTCATCACAATGTCATTTCATTCTATTTGGTTTATTTTTTCGGACGAGGTCGGCGACGCACATACCCAAAAAAAATTCTGATAACGATAAGGGGTTAAAACTGTTGTTTGAATTGGGGATATTACTCTAGAGCAAGACAAAAAAAAATAAATATACCTATGTAAACCTAAGATAAAACGTGACGTTCTCGTTGGTTGGCATAATTTTGTGTGACAGATAAAGGATATGGGCGGCTGAATATCTATGTTTTACGGTGATAGGATAAGAACATAAACGATAATGGCCAAAACACTCAGAGTCCGAGGAGGAAAGATGGCATTGTTAAGGAAGATAACATAAAAGTCAAATGTCTTGGAACAAAAATTGAAGTGTAACGTGCCGTTTGATTTCAAAATCTTGATAGAATTTTGATTCGGTTTTATTTTGTTATCAGTGATAGGAGCCTACTTTTGACAGAATCTTATGCCACATAAGAAAGTTTCGGCAAAGAAATTTATAGTTTTTCTTGTTTGCAGGAAGATCTCTAGCGCTCCGAAATTCGTAACCTGTCTTTACATTTTTTTTCTTTAAAATGAATGTACATATCTGTTCATTAATCAATGTCCACTAATCAATGCATGCGATGAAGAATCAATGAGAAAACAAAAATCAAATTTTCAGAAAACCCAGAATTAACGAATCTGAAGTTCTGGAAAACAAATATTCCTAAAAGGTGCGCCTAGGCCCAATATCAGCTAATTTCTCATTCCAAAATATTTAAGTTAGAGAAAGAGAACCGTTTGGCATTATGAGACAGTCAACTAGGACGGTGTTATTCATTTCTTTAGGATCTTTAACTGGTCACTATGCTCTTCCTCGACAGTGACGTAGATTCCACTGTAGATAGAGTCAAAAATTATGTACATTCGGAAATGAGAACTTTTATCTCTAATTGAGACAACAGCAGCAAGGTCAACAGCAGCAGAGTCAACAGCAGCAAATACAACAGCAGATGCAGAAGCAACAGCCATCGCAGCCAAAACAAAAACAAGGTAAGGTGCCGCCAATAAATACATTTAAAATGAACCTAAAAGAAACCATAGATATTTGTAAGGACGCCATAGGCGATAATTTTTTAATAAAGAGATTGAGTAATGATAGGCATGCTATCCACTGCTTCTCAGTGGATCAGCACAAAAAAGTCAAAAAGATCCTCCAAAAAATGGCCACTGAACACTACAGTTTCACACCGAAAGAGGAAATATCCAAACGGTCCTCTTAAAGGGCCTTGACAGCTCCACTGACACGGTGGCGCTTTTAAACGAACTCCGTCGTGTAGCGACGAACGATCTCGAGTTCGTGGGGGTCAAGCCTTTCACGACTGCCAGAGCCAGACGGGAGCAACGGAAAGTACCGTTCTTCCTGGTTCAGCTGTCGCCCAAAAGCAAACTGGATAGTCTACGGAAAATTACCAACCTAGACTACCAGGTTGTAACCTGGGACAAATTAAAGAGACGCGGCGACATGCTTCAATGCATGCGCTGCCAAAGGTTCGGGCATGCCGCGGCGAACTGCGGTATGCAGTCTCGCTGCGTCATATATAATAGTGAAGTGCGAAGATTCGAGATGCTAGAAGCTTGCATCATATGCATTCCTCTCCAACATGGGAAGCAAACTTTATTGCAGAGCTCGAAAAACTTTTCGAGTGCCTTAGCCTGCACTCGGATGAAAATTACTTTATTATCGCTGGGGATTTCAATGCCAAACACGAAGATTGGGGAAATCAAATCCAAAATCCAAGGGGATACCATCTTTTTAACTGGATGGTTCGACACCATGTTGAGTATAAAATCGACCTTCTTGCTACAGATAGACCATCGTTCCCAAGGAGCGGTGCTTTTCTAGATCTACTACCGTTAGACTCAAGACTGACAGTAACTGATTCTGTGGGTCAACAGACAAGAAACTGTTTACAGACGGTAGAATACGACAGTGACCACTGCGGACTTTCCGCCGTCATACAGCTACCAAATGAACTTGTGGTCTTGGATGAATTTGTGCCTGCGCGCTCTTACAATTTTAGTAAGGCACGCTGGCCACGTTTCTCCAACACCTTGACAAGAGAACTCCTCTCTTACGACATTGCGCCTCCAAACGACAGGAATCTATCGAACGTAGAGATCGATGGATACCTGCTTCAGATGGATGGTGTCATAAAACAAACGATGGACAGAACGATCCCACGATACAAAGAACATAACGCAACTGAAATGTACAAGAACGCGACAATAGACGCACTACATAGACAAAGAGTGGCCTCCTGACAAGATTAAAACTCTTGTACAGGCGGTTTACTGACAGAAACGATCTGGAGATTAGGACACTGAAGTCTTCAATCAAAAATATCAACTCGCTCATTAAACAAAACTATAGATTGTCTATTAACTCTTACTGGGATAACAAAATTCGAGCCGTTAATTCTAGCGACCCGAGTATGTTTCCCGAGATTAATAAAATCTTTAGAAATAACACTCAAAATGATCTTCCGTGTCTTAAGCTCCAAAGAACGACAGACAACGAAAACATACTCCTGACCGCAGGAGTAGATCTGAGGGACTCCGTCTTGGACGACGACTTCTTTGTGATCGAAGATCCATTGGCGAAGGTTGAGACAGTGGGTTCTGCTTTTCAGCAAGTGTATAAGGTGAATGAGTCCATTCATCCAAATCACGACCTGGAGAACAGAGCTCTGCTGAATCACTTCTACCTGCGAAATATCATCAAGCAATGGCGATCTGAGAATCTTGGTTTTACCGTATTCAATGAAGACAATCTGGCAAACGCCACCATCGCCGAGCGAAATGGGCCAAGTTCCCTGCTCATCTGGAAGGTCGAACTACAAATGATCTTCGCATCATTAAAGAAAAAGAAGTCAGCAGGAGTCGATGGTATACCCAATGTTGTACTACGACATCTTCCTGAAGAAGCAATAAACATATACACAACACTGTTCAACAACGCGCTGAATAATGCATATTATCCAGTAAGTTGGAAGACAGCAGTTGTACATAGTCTCCCCAAAAAAGGAAAAGACAATTCCAATCCGGCAAATCTCCGGCCGATAAGTCTTCTTCCGAGTATCAGTAAGGTATTCGAAAAGGTTATCAATAGAGCTCTATCCAAGTGAGCCGAGGACAAAAATATAATTCCAGACACCCAGTTCGGCTTTAAGGCGGGACATGACACAATTCATGCCGCGTCTAAGTTAGTATCTGCTGTCCAATGGAACAAAGCTAAAAATCAATGCACGGGTGCCTGTCTGGTTGATTTGGAGAAGGCTTTTGACACCGTATGGTTAGAAGGTCTGTATCTAAAGCTAACTAGATGGGGCATAAGTAAACCACTGTTATATATGCTTTACGACATGCTTAATGGTAGAAAGTTTGTTGTCAGGAGTGGCATTCTAACATCTACCACAACGTTTGATATTAAAAACGGTCTGCAACAGGGAGCGGTGAACTCGCCGATTCTCTTTAGTATTTACACCAGCGATCTCATTGGGGGTCTACCTCATGCAATTGCGTATGCCGATGATTTATTTGCGTACAGAACAGGTCCAAAAGTTGAAGTCATCAGAATTCTCTTGCAAAGTGATTTCGATAAAATTCAAAAGTACTGGAAGCTGAAAATTAACTTCCAGAAATGTGAAACTATCCTGTTTAGAACCCCTTTGTCTAGGGCCTCTAGGGATACGAGAAAGAACTGGCGCAAGCTAGTGATCGCTGGGCCACATGGACATCCACTGGCGAGTAAAGATGTAGTAAAGTACCTTGGCATCTGGTTAGATCAGTATCTATATTTCAATCGACATATAGAGGCTGCTCTGACAAGGGCTAGGGGAGCTTTTGCCCTGACAAGACGGTTGTTTTATAGCAGCCGCCTTGATAGCAGGGTGAAAGTGATTTGCTACATGGCCCTAATCAAGCCGATGATTGCCTATGGATGCCCTGTGTGGTTCAACGTTGCACCATCTCAAATGGAAAAGATTCGGGTGTTCGAGAGACAGTGCCTTCGCACTTGTCTCGGACTCTATAGAATACCAGAGTCGGAGTACAAACATTATTATTCCAACGAGGTTCTATACAACGGGGCCAATACAAACAGGATAGATAATTTTTTAATTAAGCTCATTCGCGGACACATTGCAAGGGCGATGACCTCAGCTAATGGACAAATCTTCGGGGCTTACTACCCCCAAGATGAATATTATGAAAGCACACGTTCGAGTGGTTTTATCCCGCCCGAGGATTTCCTATACCTTGATAGTCGAGGGCTGATTCAGGATAGATCGGCGGTTCCGTTGATCTATCACGTCTGCCGCAGAACAGTCGATAGGCGGCTCCTCTACGTGGTGGCTTAGCTAAATCCCGCCAATTGTCAGTCGACATAGACGAAATATCGCCTATGGCGGACTTATATCTATGGTTTCTAAGTTAGGTAGGGCAGTTGCGGCGGCACCAAAAAAAAAAAAAAAAAAAAAAAAAAGGCTGCTGTGGCTGTTGTAATTTTAAGTATTTTAGGTTTATTTTAAGTAAGTTTAAGCTTATTTTTTAGATTATTTTAAGTTAGTTTTTAAGTAGTTTAAGATAAAACGATCGATAATGGTGACCTAGTTTTTTTAATTTTTCTGGGTAAAAAATAAAACCCTAAGATAGATAAGATATAATTAAGTTATTTTTAGTCCGAAAGGCAATTAAAATTAAGTTAGAGATTAATTTAGAGCGCCCGCATAGGGCCAGTAAGTTAATTAAGTTGACAGTTTTAGCTAGTTTTAAGATTTTTGTCTAGCCTGTAAGTATAGTTATAAGTAAATATGAAAATAAAAATCAATTAAAAAAAAAAAAAAACTTTTATCTCTAATAGAGGAAAAAAAACTCAGGGAAGGCTGTAACGCCCTTACTTGCAGGACCAACATTTTACATGAGCAAAATTTAAGCCAAAAAATACTTAATGTTCTAATGGTAATAAGAATTTTGGGCATTCGTAAAAAAAATTGTTACGTCCTCATCCTGGATTACAACACTTTTCCTCAATGACGCTTCATTTGTTACTTCTCAAGAGAAACGTATAACGTAACGCTGCCAATTCTACGCAGCAACAGGAGTCAACACCCCTCCCGTACTTGATTGAAGGATCAATCTTCTTTTGCACTGATACAGTGGCCAGAGATTTAAAAAGAAATCTGGACATACATAAATCCGCGAGTCCAGCATCCCTGCTATTGCTCTGAAGATTTGTTCTTCTACGCTGGCAAAGAATTTTTGAGTTTTTTAGAATCTGCCTGCGTATTTCTTCCTCCATATTCCTATCGGCTGCTACTATTGACCCAAGGTAGTCAAATGGCTTCACTACTTCAAATTCATGCTCCACTACCCTGGTAGTTGGATCAACACTTTTCGCAGACGTAGCCGCCATGTACTAAGTCTTCCCGTCATTAATGTGGAGCCTTAGGTGTTTTGCCGCCTGTTAGATCTGGGTAAAGTAGTCTCGTACAGCTGGTTGACTCCTGTTGATGATGTCGTCTGCGTAAGCCAATATCTGGCTGGACTTGTTGACGATAGTCCCTCTGGTTGACGTGCCAGAGTCACGGAATGCTTTCTTCAACGACAGATAGAAGAAAGCCAGACCATTCCCTTGTCGGATTCAATTAAAGATGTTGATTGGTCTGGACAGCATACCGGCTACTTTTATTTGGCTGGTAATGTTGGTCATGGTCAACCATCATAGACGTGTCAATTTATTTGGGATGCCAAATTAGTTCCTATCAGATGAAAACAGCTTTTATACAGCCTATACTCAAAAAAAAAAATGTTTCCACCTCCCCGCAACTGACTACCAATTGGTCTTATGTTCCTTATTTCCAAAGTCATGGAAACGCTGATTATTAGTAAGTTCTTAGATATATCTCGAGGAACAAAAGCTTTTTAATCACCGGCAATACGGCTTTCGAAGCATTATCTGATCTGATGGTTTATCTTGCTGAACTTTTGAGAAAGTAAGAAATTGCTCTTGATATTTTTAAAGCATTTAAAAGAGTCTGGAACCAGGCTTTCTTATCAGAAAGGCGAGTTTTTGAAATCCTTTCCTTTCGGATCGTTTAATATGAGCTGTGTTCAATTCTGAGTACACATTTACATAATGCTGGTGTGCCTCAGCCTCAGGGTACCATTCTGTCTCCGATTTTCTTTCTCATTTTTATAAATGATCCGTTGTCTGAAACTTCTAATGCATTAAACTGCTTCGCTGGTGACAGTACGCTTAGCTTTTCCTATTCGTTTTTTAAACTCTTTGGATATTGCCCTTCAAAGCCAACACAAACGTTTTGCCCTCAACATTATTATATTTTACTAAAGCGGAATAAATCCCTCTTGATCCGTGATTTGTACTTACATCATGGAACCCGAAAATTTCGAAATTCTCGGTATGTGCATTGTGCATCACCTTTTATGGAACGATATGCCATAAAAGGTGCCGATATATGAAAGCAGCAAAATGTTCGGGCTTCCCCTGACAACTGAAGAAATTCTATTTTCCCATCATATCTGGCTACTATCTACAAAACGTCGAAGACATGAATACATCTTCCATATTTTGGCGGGTGCTCCTTCAACTCACTTGAGCATTTTTGATAGTAATTCAAAGGAAAGTACTAAAAATGATTGGAGATGATTACATCGTTAGAACATTCATTCTCTCTTTTTAACAGTTTTTTCTACTTGAAATCTCCTAGAATCTAGAGCAATAGTCAGAGGCATTCCTCATTTTAAACTCCTCCTCTTCTTAAGCCGTACAATTCGAATGGGGAATGTTTTGCCTAACTATGTTTTTCCTTCCTTTTATGTTCAGAAGTGTGGTTTTACTGATATGAAAAGCGTGTGTTCATTATAAGAAAATTCTTCATTTTCTATTTTTATGACAATTTTTAAAACTTAAAAAAACCGGCAGATAAAATGACCATCGTCAAGCCGATAAAAAATCATTTTTATTCTTCTGACTTTATTACAATTTTTATTTCAAATACATATACCTTTTTTACTTCTCCCACGCTCAAGATCTTCCCATTAATTAAATGCTCTGGCACCATTGTATTCAAAATATTGAAGTACCAAGGCGAGAGAAAAATGAATATTACTTTCATCATTATAGTCCTTGTGCTGGTGAACATAACATTTCAAAAACTGAAAACCTTGACTATCGCACACGCAGTTATTGTGACTTTGTGCTTCGTGAATAGCCTCATCTGTCAGGATGGTCTGTCCCGCCAAAATGTCGTTATTGTTTATGAACTGAACCA
This sequence comes from Platycheirus rosarum, assembly GCA_963971375.1. Taxonomy (NCBI): domain Eukaryota; kingdom Metazoa; phylum Arthropoda; class Insecta; order Diptera; family Syrphidae; genus Platycheirus; species Platycheirus rosarum. The sequence continues at coordinate 259,028,776 of OZ020507.1, forward strand.
AGTGTCCAATTTATTTTATTTCTTTATTTTTTTTCTTTTTAAACATTATTTTTTCAGTTTCGTTTTCCGTTTTCAATTTGCCAAAATGATCAAGGAAATTAAATAAAATGTACATTTCGTGGGTAAAAACAGCGCCATAAATCGTTTACATCACCGCAACGAGTGTCAGTGTCACCTATCATAAGGGGGACAATGGAAATAAATTTAAGCAACCCACCCCATCCCCAAACTCCATTTAAAAAAAGGACACCCTAAAACAACTCGCTTGTTGTGTAGTCATCTTCTTCATCAAAATTGCTGGGCTGTGCTGTTATTAAGGCGATTGAAAGTACCACAACATTAATCAACGCAAAGCACCTACAGATGATGACAAAAATAATCTCTTTACGAGTCGCCAGTCCCAAATACCTACCGCCCATTCTGACTGACTTTTTTTTTAATCCTCTCATCACGTTCTCGGAATATAAAACCATTATCCTGTTTTCAATTCTGCAGCATTGGAAAATGGGTCGGTGGTTTGATGGACGCAGGGAGATTTTTTAGGCCTATTATTATTATGTTTACCGCATGCTCTAGTTTTTCTCGGTTTATCATCACTTTGCTAAATGCATTCTACTTCTAGTATTGCGTAAACAAATGGGTAAGTCAGCAAAGGTACGTTCCGAAGGAATCCTTAAATGATATCCTTGCGTGCTTGACATGATTTTCCATTGTAAAATTATTTTTGTTGATGAGGATTATACAGAGGAATTGGACGGTGATATAGTGTGTAAGAGTGGGAATTTTTTTGTCAGTTGTTATCGCATGGACGCACGTTATTAAGTATTTTCGTTTTGATGTTCGTGCGAAATTTCAAAATGAATACGATGTGAAAAGTGACATGATGTGTCGCAAGAACTTACTCATTTTTATTCAGCTTACCGAACGACATTGAGAAAACTTTATCTTCGAAGTAGTTTATGGCGAAATTCAGTTTGTCTATCTGTGTTATGAACTACATTTGCCTGATGACCTTTATCTGAAGCTAACCAGGCTAGACTTGACATATGTAAGATAATGTTGTTTATGTTATAACATGCTCAATTGTAGAAAGTTTGTTGTCAAAAGCGTCAAAATGTAACTGACTGGAAGTTGAAAATCAACGTCCAGAAATATACAAGAATTCTTTATAGGATGCTCCTTTATACAGGGTTTCGAGGGATACCAGGTTGGCGGAAGCTGGTGATCTTAGGGTTACATGGAGAACCACTGGCGAGTAAAAGTGTAGGTAGTAAAGTATTTGGAATCTGATTGGATCAATCTATATATTTCAATAGACACATTGTTACTGCTTTTACCAGAGCTTCAGAGCTAAGAGAGCTTCTTCCCTGTCAAAAGGGTTGTTTTATAACAGCCGACTTGACAGCAGGGTGAAGGTGATTTGCCGATGATTACCTATGGGTGTTCAGTATGATTTGACGTTGTCCCATTTCAAATGGAAAGTATTTAGGTGTTTGAGAGGCTAGTGTCTTTGACGAACCAGGTCCTTTAATACAACAGGACCAACATAAACTGAATTGATAACTCTATGATAAGGATTATTCGGGGCCACATAGCGACAGCCATGTCCAACAGCTTAATATTTGAAACTTATTACCCTAAGGATGAATACTTTGAGAATGTGCGCTTTAATTGCTTGATCGCAGGACTGTGTCCGAACGGGACCCCAGAGATAAGGTGAAGCAGGAGAACCAGTTTTGTGGCTTCTCAATGTAGGTACTTATGATAATAACTGGTCGACTAAGATCGCATTTCAAAGGCTTTGTGAGCTCACAGAAATTTTAATATTTAGTTTTAGGTGTGGAAATTCAAGCACACAAACAAAATTTTATTATCAAGAATATTTTAAGTAGTTTGACTTTGAGCGCCCGCATGGGGCATCTGAATTAGATGTAAGATAGTGATAAGTGAGCTAGTTTTTCTTATGAAATTTTGTCCAGCATTAAGAAATATTTAAGAATGAATTAAATGACGAAATAAATTAAAAAAATTGCCTTTGATCACGGTGAAAGTCCGTGATTCAAGCATGAATAATCAAATAATAAGAAAAAATATTATAACAAATAAGACATAGTAATAAGTCATTCGAAAAATGAAAGCGCTTCAAGATGATCTCGGAGACTATCGTCGCAATATCACTGTTCATCATATACGTGCAGTAAATTGGTATATACGAGCTTCGTTTAAATTCTTCTTTTGGTGGTCGGTAGTTAGGGAAAAACTTCAAGAAAATTGTTAACAATTGGGTTAATTTATATAGCATTAATGTGAAATATAATAACATAAAAAAAAAAATTTTATCATTGATTCCAAAAAATTCAACCAAATACCTTATTTCGTGAAGAGTATGTTGCAATTCATTCGTTTTCATGGAGTTAGTCCTTCCTATTAAAAGTTTATTCATAATACAATTTTAACTAAAATTATATTCCCCTCACAATGGAAACAATATAAAATTATACCTAAAACCAATGCGAATACAGAATTTTGTCACAATCTTGCTCTGTGTATTTAAAAAGTGTTCAAAAAACTTATGCAAAAACAACTCACAAAGTTTCTTAGTCAAAATCAGGTTTCTATTAAACAGAGTGCCTTGTTGTAAGCATCCAATTCTCGGATTCGTATGTGAGTACTGGTAAGACCATAGTCTTGTACAGTTGCAGTTTGGTTTTTATGGTAAGGTTTCTAGATTTAAAGAGCTTCGATAGACAATATAGTAGGTTCTGTATGATTTTCGCTGTTGTCTTCCTCCATATTAATATTGGCTGCTACTTTTGACGTAACTTACAGGACTGTACTACTTCAAAACCACTACCGTGATTGTTGGACCAACACTTCTGGCAGACGTAGCGTACTTAGTCTTTCCTTCATTTATATGAAGCCCCAGGTTTCATGCCTCCAGCTAAATATGGGTAAAGAAGTCTTGTACAGCTTGTTGACTTCTGCCGATGATGTCGATGTCGTCTGTCTAAGCCAATATCTGGCTGGAATTGGTAACGTGCCAGAGCCACGGATTGCTTTCTCTAACTCCAGGTTGAAGAGGATTCAAGCGAGATCATCTTTTTGTTAGAGTCCATTAAAGATGTTGATTGGTCTGAATAGCAAACCAGCTACTTTTACTTGGCTGAGCGGCGGATGCAATATTTCTTGGTAGAGCGATCCGCCCTCGGATCACAATACCAACAAGATAGAGATCTGAGTCAATTATGACACCTCACATTTTTCCCTCGTCATCACGCTCGATTAGTGCCGACGATCTATTAACACATGATCAATAAAATTACGAGTGACTCCATCAGATGATACCCAGGTGGCTTGGTAAATATCTCGCGGAAATCGCAACGAATAAAATAAAATGTTGTGATTTTGACACTTTTTCGGTTTGGTTTCATTTTTCTACGAACATATTTCATTATCCTGTCAATGATCTTAGCTTCTAAAGTGATTAAGCACACAATAAGCAAGTGCATTCGACCCAGTCGCGATTATATTTACTATAATGCAAGTTATGCATTCGAGCACTTTAAAAAATTTGAAATAACAAACATGACATTACGATGATACGATGATAGAAAAACATATTTGAGTTACTGGCAAAATTCTGTCTGCCTGTGTGTCTGCCTGCCTGTACGTATATATTTTGGACTACAGCTCCTAAACGCTTTAGCCAATCGTCTTCAAATTTTGTATATCAGGTTATTTTGACATTCTACAGGGGACTTTTTTTATCTCAAACCTTAATGGAACTGTCATATAACCGTTAAGTATAAGCTTATTTTTCTCGAAAACGGTTCGAAGAAATATTAGTGTACTTTCGTAGGTATGGTTTATATTTTCGAGAACTACTTAATCGATTACAATTAAATTTAATATTCAGGAAGATAAAGTAACCAAATCAATTTCACATTAAAATATTTCCAAATAATTGTATTAAAAAAAACTAATATTTTTTTTTTTGAAAAATCAAAAAATATTTTGAAAACGGGTAATTTGATTTTTTTTATTTTGTTTTTAAATGTAGGTTATTTTGTAACGTGCCCAATTAAGAAATTTAATAGAATAATACAACAAAAATTAAACATTTTTTTTGTTAAACTACTTAATTTTTTTTTTAAATAACCGAAATTAGGTGTATATCAGAAAACGGAAATTGGTACATTTTGGCTCAATTCGGTCGAACGTCGAAAAATGTCAAACTTTTATTATATATGTAAAAGGAAGTTCGAACAGAATCAATTTCGCCATTCATTTTCATTTGTCAAGTCATGCTGGTTGGTTATAATTTTTTTGACAAAAGTGCACAAAATGATGATAAAAGTAATCCAGAATTTTCTTTGACATCTAAAGTTTTTTAGTGTTTTATATTTAAAAACCTGTGTTATTCTGGAAACACGTAAAACAAATTTGATTATTTATATAAAAAAAATAATAGAAAAGAAAGTTGGCGAGCAGTCAATTTAATTCATGTGCAAAAGCCGAGTCAAATGGTACATCAAGTGGGAAAGACGAGAAAAAAAGCTATTCTACAGAAACGCATGGCCTCTGGAAGAAACCAGATTCCCAGAGGCATTCACTATCATGCTCACTTTTTGCTGAAAAGCACCGCTCATCGCCCATTTACTAGGAATAAAAAAAGCCATCCTAGTGTTCCCGCCACAACGAGCTATATAAGTATATATTAAAAGATATTAGATTTTAAAACTGATAAAAAAAGAAGAAACAAAAAATGAGCTTTTTCATATACCAAAAAAAAAAAAAAAAAAAAACGTTTACTGAAGTATGTTTTTTTACAAGGGAGGGTCATCCATAGAGATCTCAACAACAACGATCTTATGAAAAAAATTGTAACAGTGTTTCATCCAATCCTTATTTTTTTCATTTAAGCTTCACTTTTACTATATTTTTTTTTTCATTTTCCTTTACGCAAATTTCTATCATTTTCATTGTTTCGTATACTATTTTTTGGCACGAAAATACCAGCAGCAATATCCCACCCCACGGCGAGCTGATGCCTAAGCACTGCAAGCGTGCCACTCCGCTGCAAATCTTCGTCCAGCATACTACAATTTTTACTTGCGTACTATAATGCAAGTTATGCATTCGTGCAGATTAAAAATGTTGAGATAACAATCAAACATGACATTACGATGATAGAGAAAAATATTTGAGTTACTGGCAAAATTCTGTCCGTCTGTCTGTCTTTCTGTCTGTATGTCTGTCTGTTCGGATGTATTTTGGACTGCAGCCTAAACGGTTGGGCCTATCGTCTTCAAATTTTGAACTTAAGGTTCTTTTGACATTCCACAGAGGACTTTTTTCAATTTTTTTTAAGCTCAAAAATTAACGGTACCTGTCATATAACGGTTATGTAGAAGCTTATTTTTCTCGAAAACGGCTCCAAGAATTTTTATAAAAAAAAATCAGTGTACTACTGTAGGTATGCATTATATTTTGGTGAACAAAAAATTAATATGGTGCGCTTAAAACGATACCTCCCATAGGACCGGTGTTTTTTCTTCGACTTTTTCGAAAACTGGTGATCCGATTACAATCAATATTGATATTCAAGAAGATGTAGGTAGCTTGAGTAATTTTACATAAATTTTTTTTCGAAAACTTTTTTTTTATATTTTTAATAATTTTTTTTAATTTTTTTTTTTTTTTGAAAAATCAATATTTTGAAAACGGGTAAGTGATTTTTTTTTTAATTTTTTTTTTAAATGTACGTTATTTTTGTGCTTAAGTTTGTATTCTTGAATTATTGTTTTTAATTTTTTAAAAAAAGTTGTTAAATTAAAACCGTTTTATTTAAAAACGGCTCTAACGATTTTGAAAAAAAATGCACACTTTTTTACATTTTTTAAAGAAATAAAATGGGGTTTAATTTTTTCCGCTGAAAACTATTTTACGTACTTTTTTCAAACAATCAAAAGTCATAAAAATCGAATATAATCTTTGAAGTTCCCTTAATATTTTTCAAATTTTATTCCAAGCCGTGGCCGCACATAAGAGCAAGTACGTGCGATCCAGTCGTGCAATTTATTTTACTTAGGTTTGCATTCTTGAATTATTTTTTTTTGTTTAATTTTTAAAAAAGTTGTTATCATTTATTTTATGTAGAAACCGATTCTACAATATAAAAAAATCACACTTTTTCACATTATTTAAAGAAATAAAATTGCGTTTAAATGTTTCCGCTGAAAACTATTTTACGTATTTTATTCCAACAATTTGTATTATTTTGTTTATTGTGTATTTTTATTCAAATTATTTTGTATTATTATTTTATTCGTATTTAATGTATTTGTTTATGTAATTATGTAATTTTGTTTTTGCTACACTAAAACAATTAAAGGCTATTTTCAACCAAATGTCAAAAATTAAAACATGGTCTTTAGTCTGACTGCATCCAAGCGATTTAAGCCGAAGAACATAAAATGATTATTTCTTAACAACTGATGTTGATTATCTTCAAAATCAGCAAATTCCCCAGACTGCAATTCTTGTTCTATTAAAATACCGGAAGTTAAAAATAAATCACGAAAGGATTACAATGATTGCAAGAACCACATACCCCAATCCCGAACAACACTAATGGGACCATTGAAGAATCCCTTACATACATAGCTTTCTTGTAATAACTCAAGCGCATCCGAAGGAATTGCTGTGTTAGAAAGGATATTCCCGCCTGCGGGGCATAAGGACATATTTTTCATTTTGCGCCACTCACATCCATTGGATAGAGATGCATTAGTTCAGATATATGTGATGGCTGGAAAAAAAATCAAAAATTCATATCCATCAAACGTTTTGTTGAATAACTTTTGTGTTACCTACCCCACCACACAGTTATATAGGGACTGCTTTTTTCCACTTAAGCCAAAAGCACATTGGTAGTGTGGTTGGTTTCGGTTGTGAATAAATGAAGTAAGGGCCAACAACACCCTCCTAGTGGCCTACACTTCATTCATCGCAGAGTGTTCATAAATCATCGAAAACGTTTGTGCTTAATGTCTGACTGGAGGAAGTCCTCCTTTGGGCGTTGTAACTGAGTGCTTAGGAATTTATGGGGCGCACATGAAACTGTTTTTTTCAATTTTTTTTTTTTTTTGAAAATCGGGAGTTAGCATGAAGAGAGAGGGTGAATTGTTTGGAAAATGTTTTTTTTTTTCAAATCGAAATGGGAATTCAATGTGCACGATCTAACAGAGATAAAATTATGTTTTTGAGGGAATGAAAAACAGGAATTTGTTGTATATTTTGTAATGTTGTGTTATGTTTAGGGAGATTATGTCGATTTTAATGGTTCTCTCTGATGTGATTTTGTATGAGGAATAGCATTGAGTTTGGAGAAGGAATGAGGAAGTGATTTTTGATATTTTATTTTTTATACAAATAAGGATATTGTGTTGCTTACAGTGATTTGTTGATATGTCGTTTGTTATGCTTTTGGCTTGGAGATTAAATTTTAAAATTGGTAAATATATAATTTTGGATTATATATTGTCACAATAAGGAATTCATTCAGTATGCATATGTTTACTGAAGCCTTATAAGATTTATGAATTAAATTAAGTTTTTTATGTTTTATTTGTTTTATAAAACATTTGATTTATGCTTCCAAAATGTATGAGATACTGAAGGATTTTTGTGAGTAAGATCGGGAAAAACAATACGATTGACAAAATTTGTGAGTACGGTATTAATTTTTAGTGAAGTTTTTAACAAATAGGAATTTTCCTTGCAAGTAAAAGATGAAGCAATCAATATGATAAAACAGAGTCATCATTATGTTAAATAAAATGGTTAGGATAGTCTTAAATATAAGAAATAACTACAAACCTTTTATGTATGTATATTGTTTTTGGCAAGGAAAACCAAACTTGCAGTAAATAGATACTAAAAACAATATGTAAACCAAGAATTTTTATTTAAATCAATAAAATTTAATCGAATGCAATTATCAAAGCAGAAAAGTCCTGCTCATCCTGCTGATGTCTGGAAAACTTTTTGTTATACAAAATAATGTTCCCTGCAAATAACGGTTGAAAGAGGATAAAATAACTGAATAAGTGTGGAAAAAAAGAAAACCAATTGGATTGTAATTAAAAGAATTGCAGTTTCAATTTATTTAGCAGACAACCAGAGACTCCAGGAAAGGAAACAAGAAAATGATCCTTGTAGTTCTAGTTGATGTTCACCCTCCTCTTGTTCTCCTTATCCTTTCTCATTTTATGTAGCTTTTCATGTTCATATCCCATCGAACATCGACATTTGAATTTCTTGCTTCGTTTTTTTTATAAATATTTCTTTATTTTATAAAAAAAAAATACATACAACCCTTGAATAGATAAGTGGTAAATTGTTCATTGTTGCTATCCATTTCAACGGTAGGAACTATAGTGATGCCGAAAGTGGTGCTAGTACTTTAATGTGTTTAATTCCGTAATCTAGTAATAATTTGGTAAGCAAGCATTGATTATTTAAGTTATGGCTGGACACATATTCTCCAACTGATTATAGAATTTAATTTTCGAATTTCATCGAATTTAGTTTTCAATAAGATAAAAAAATAAATGATGTTTATATCTATTCTATGGTTTGTGACATTGCCTTGATAAAACCACATATCACTAATGTCTTGTCCATGCAATTGACGAACTTAAAATAAATTAATGAACAGCACTACAATAGATTTCTGGTTTTGGGAATCCCTTTGCTTGTCGATCCTTCCAAAGTACCGACACCGAAAGCTAATTCATAACAATAACAACATTTTTTACTTGCGATTATAGGTACTATCATGCAAATAATGCATTCGTGCAGATTAAAAATTTTGAGATAACAATCAAACATGACATTACGTTGATACAGAAACATATTTGAGTTACTGGCAAAATTCTGTCTGTCGGTCTGTCTGTCCGTACGTATTTATTTTGGACTACAGACTAAACGGTACGGCCAATCGTCTTCAAATTTGGAATAGTGTGCTTTTGTAGATAAGCGTTATATTTTGGTGGTCCTTAGAACCGTTTTTTTATTTATTCGACTTTTTCGAAAACTGGTCATCCGATTTCAATCAAAATTGATATTCAGGAAGATGTTGGTAGCTTTAGTATTTTTACTTTAAAATATTTTCGAAAACTTTTTTTTGGTATTTTTAATAATTTTCTTAATTTTTTTTTCAAAAATCAATATTTTAAAAAGATTTGGATGGATTTTTTTTAAATTTTGTTTTTAAGTGTAGATTATTTTGTTGCTTAAGTTTGCATGCTTAAATTATTTTTTTTTTAATTTTTGAAAAAAGTTATTAATTAAAATAAAGTCGTTTTAGTTATAAACTGCTCAAATAATTTTGGAAAAAAAATTAACCTATTTCACATATTTTAAAGCTACAAAATGGAATTTAAATTTTTCCGCTCAAAACTATTTTACGTACTTTTGTCAAACAATCAAATGTCAGAAAATCGAAAAAGAAAATTGAAGTTCCCTTAATATTTTTCAAATTTTATTCGAAGCTGTGACCGCACATAAGAACAAGTACGTGCGATCCAGTCGTGCAATTCATTTGTAATTAATTTTTTTTATTTTTTATTTTATTATATTATTTGTTAAAATATAAAAAATTAACTATTAATATAACAATAATGTTACAGCTCTAGCTACCAGGTTTTCGTCCATTTTGTTTGAATTTTTTTTACGTTATATTCTATTTGCAAAATTAAGCAAAGTAAGTTAATTAAAAAATTGAATATTTGTCACAGTAGGAAATTCAAGTATCTCGAATTGTGGGAAAAACTTCTTAAAATTACTTTTATTTTAAGACATTCATTTGTTAGTTGTTTAATTGTTAATTGAACATCGTTATGGCAGATATGGCAATTTGGTGGATTATCCTTGGTGATGAGGTGGCTGTTTGTGAGGAAAGTATGTCCAAGTCTGAGGCGAAGGAAACATTTATATAACATTATACCATTGGTAGTCTTCTAGGGTTGATGCCAGAATAATGGTGAATGTACTCTATCTACTATAAGTCCACCAACCATTTTTGATGTTCCTTTCGATGCCTTCTTTGCTGTTTCGTAAGAGGCATTTCTTGCTGCGCTGTCGGCGAGTTCATTAACTAGGATACCTGCTTGCCCAGGGACCCAAATGAGTTTTTGCTTATCCTTATTAGCTATAAGTTTGTTTCGTATGCTATAATTGGATTTCTATTGTTGTGGTTTAGGATCCCGTCGATTGTGGAACGGCTATCTGTGCATATAAGAGTTTGTATCTCATGACATTTGTCTGCAGCTCTTAGTATTGCAACGGCTTCAGCTGTATACACCGATGCGAATTTGAGCAGCAAACCTTTAGATTGGATAGTTCCTTTTTCGTTAACTAAGGCAAATGAAGTGCCGGCTTCTCTTTTAAATTCATCCGTGTAGATAATGTTCCATTGGCAGTGGGTTTTTCGAATATTTGTCCGTAAACCGAAGGGTTGTATATGAGATCATAGAGGACAAGTATAGGACGAACAAAGATGAAAGGTTACCCAGACAGTATCACATATACACACAAAGAACGCTCCAACACAAGCACAAAAGATCGAAGAGTAAATAACACATAAGACAATAAGCACGATCATTTCAGCATAAGCATCAAAGTAGAAACAGTGACGTAGTTCTTAAGCAAGTATTAGATGGTCCTTGTAATGTGTCATTGCCGTAACACTCCGACATCACTATGACGAAGTAGTCTGTTCTACGTGGTATGATATTAATCTTTTTTTTTACAATATTTTAACTATTTGTTTGTAAGGCACAATGCCTTTAAGAATGCATTCGGATGTGCTACACGGCACTAGTTAGAACAATTAGAGAAATAGGAAGAATTTTTTTGGACGCAGTAGATTGAGGATTAGGTAACTATTTTCTCACTTAAAACCAACAGACGGCTCAAGCATGCACTAGGAGTTAGAAAAATTGCTTCCCAAACTGAGAGTCGAACTTAGGATCTCTCGCTTAGCAAGCTAACCTATTATCTGTACCACTGCCGCTTGTCATTGTCCTGGCAGAAACAATGACAGACTCTTACACGTCATTTTTAGGTCATTGCAGTGACTACTTACCGTGATCATGTGATAGCCCTGTCATCGTTGATGGGACACCCTGACACGTAGCCTGTCGCTGCAATGACTGACCCCAACTCTGACACGGCAAGAATTTTTGATATCTCATTGCTGTCATTATTGGGGGTTCAGAGTTGAACACCCTTCTATTGAATAGATTAACGATCGTTAATAAAACAACGCACCACATATATCATAAACAGAAGGTTTGTTGTCTAATATACACCCAAACCTAGCTGCTGCAGATTTTCTGATGTATTTTGGGCAAGTTTACATGATTCTTCTTTTCGTATGTTTCTCCTCTTGGACAGACACGTACGTTGATGTACACTGATCCTAATTATCCCAAAAATGTCCATTCTATTCATAGAAACTACTGTTTTTTTTTTTTATTAAAAAAACAAATTTGCAAAATTATCACAAAATCAAGAAGAAAATACCGATTCAATACCACTTTTGAGCTATTAAAGCAAAAAGGTCTGCAACCCCGAACGTTAGCAGTAGGAAGATGGCGATGACGATTTTGAAACATGCTTGAAACATTCGTGTGATAGTCACTGTAACTAACCTTTGTCAGTATATTAACGCTGGTAGGACCTATTTTATTGTGACGTCAGAGTGTCACGGCAATGACACATTACAAGGACCGTCTAATAATATCTTTATTCTCTTCTCAGTTTCCAATAAGAACTCCGACGTGTTAGACGTGTATATTGAATGAAGAAAATAAAAGTCAATAAACTTTAACAGTATTTTTTAATAAGGAGAGTGAAGGATTTAAATAAATGCATTTGAAAGCAAACTTTCGTGTGATTTTTTTTTTTATTTTCGTCATTTTTCAACACATCTCTATGAAAGTATTTTATTTATTTAGTAGCAATAAAAGGTGTTTCTTTGCACACCGTTTTCTTAAGTTTAAGATTCAAACCGATAATCAATACCAATCCATAAGCCCTTCGGTTATACTAGGATTATCTAAAAAGCATACTCGCATCTAACTATGAAGTGTGCTTTTAACAATCATAATGATCCATTTTTGATAACTGACCAATGAATAAATTTTGGAAGTAGAATTTACATTAATAAGGTTTTCAGTAATTCTGAAACACTAAATTTTAAAACATCTAAAGAAGAAATAGTACGATACAAAATTAAATTATTATATTAATTTACTAAAAGACAAAATTGACTTCTTTCGAAAAAAATAAGTCAACAGCACTTTCCTTAATTTTATCCTGAAGAGTGCATCTCAAATTCATTAAGTTTTTTGCCATAAGTACATCTCACTTCTGCCTGCATCTCATTAAAAGAATAATAAACTTTTCTCAGTCCACATCCCTTCTTTCCACTACCCCCAAAACAAAAAAGAAGAAGAGCTGAAAATAAACTTTAGTTGTTTAAGTAAATATTGTTGTAGTGCCAAAAGTTCCTTCGAAGACTTTATTTACGAAGAAGTACTTTCAAAGTATTTATTCTGATTTTCTCCGTAATTTGCAAATTAAAAATAATAATACTTGTAAACTTCCATGGGCATTTAATTAGTTTTCAAAACCAATTGCTGTGTGCAATTAAAATTGTATAGGATAGGTCTGTTTTTTTTTCTTCATCCTCCGAATGAAATATAAGAAATCAATTCAATCGAAGAATTTCTTTAATTAAAAGAAAAATATCTTCAGTGCCATTATTATTGTTCTGTCATCCAATATTCTCAACGAGGTATTTAATAAATCCTTGAATTGGCAATGGCGGCTGCTTCGTTGAGAGTACTTCGATCCTTTCAATGAATTAAATACAAGGATTCAATAAAAATTAAAAAGAAAATCACCAAACCTGAGAATAGAAAAAATCTAAGAAATGCAGACAGAGAAAGTGCAATTTCGTATTATTAATGTCGGAAGAACAAATTAAGGACCTTCGCCGGCAACAGCGATGATAATTATAATTTTATGTTTAAGGCGACGTAAAACAATTTATTCTGAGCAAATTATAAAGAAACTCAAAGAACAAAAGTGAAATAAAGTAAAATCTCTGTTTCCGTCGAACTTTTTTGAGCAAATTATTTTTTTTTTCATTTTTTAATTTGAATGACAAATTTAATTCAAATTTAATTCTCCCTCCAAGCTGACTGAAAAAAAGGATTTTTTTTTCATAAAAGGATTTAAGCTTTATTTGTTTTTTATTCTGTTTTCTTTCGTTGCATTGAAAAAAGTCCCTAAAAGTTTTAGATTTCTTTTTCTTTTTTTTTTTTGCTTTTTATGTTAAATGACAATTTCATTTCTTATCCGACATTGTGTTAAAATGTCCTCTGCTCCCTTGAGAGCGTGAGAATAATAATGATTGTATTCGAGGTCTATCGTAGTGGAATAAGTTACGCGGTTGGGTGGAAAGTTTTTGCTCTCGAAGGAGAAACTAACTACAAGGATAAGTTTTTTTTTCTTCTTTCTTTTTTTTCTATTTCCATCAATTAAGGATGTTCTGTTGGCTTCCATTTCATTCGCGGTAAAGAAAGACTTTATAGAGTTTCAGCTTGCTTATTGAAAGTGTTCGATTGTGTTTTCTAAGTGAAATTTCATTAGTTCGGAAGATTGTTGCAAAGTATTGATTACTATAACAAACTCTTTCAATTTATAAATTAAAAATTTTGACTTTATGGCTTACATCAGATTTTCCCAGAAAGGATTTGAGATTGGATTATCTAGAAAGACACCACTGACTATAATAAAACAGCATTTATTTAGAAGCAGTTTCGTGAGCTTACCATTTCTATTAATGGCCGAACAATTTAGTTCTTTGAAAACCTTAGAAATGAAAAAAGAAATTAATTTTTTTTTCGATTCCATTATTGCAATTTTCTCTTTGCTTGTTTGCTAGCTAAATTTCTTTAAAACAGGAAATGTCTGCTACGTGTTGATCCAGAATTTTCGGAATCGACTTTTTACAATTTTTTCTGTTAAACCAGAACTTCTCAAATGAACAAATAAATTCTATCGTTATCAAAAACAATTACAATTTGCTCTCATGGTACATTATATTCCAATTTTTGTTGTTATTCTCAATATGGTAAAAACTTATTTTCATGTCTACGGTTGTTGCCAATTAGGATGGAATATCTGAATCTGATGTAGTAAAATTCGTTTTTTAAACTAACGATCACTTTACCACGTCCAAGATTAATTTGGATTTTTTTTACAAAAAACAAAACACTTATATGGTGAAATTCCTATTTTCTTTATTAAATAAGGACATTTTAAACAATGTTCATCAAATGTATATTCAAGAAATTTCAATTAATGCAAACAAATTGTTGCAACGTTATCAATCATTAATTTTAATTGAATATTTTCAAATTGATGAGATGAAAACCAACGAAACACAATCCCCTTGGGGTATCGAAATCAACAATCCTTTTCCGTTGTCTTGTCCGTACATTTTCTAAATGTTTTTTTTTTTTAATTTTAGTATGAAACTCATTGTTGTCGTATGTACTTGCTTGCATATTTTTAAGTCGTCGTCGAACAAAATAAATAATATTTCCACGATTTTAATTTCCACCAACCGCGCTTTAGATAAATAAACCAAACATTCATTTTCATTTTATTACTGAGGCTTTTGAAACACATACATTTTTGTTAACAATATTTGTTCAATTATGTACATAATAAATGTAGCCGTCAGCCGACTTCTAAAGTATGCCTGTCAAATCAATTCAAAAAAGGTTGTTATTTCATTCCAAATATATAACTTCTCAAAAATTAAAGGTTACTCATTTGTTATGTATAGCAAAAGTCAATTTGTATGCTTGTTCCCGGCAACCAATTTGAGACTTGAAAAACATTTTAATCAAATGTTATTAGGTGAAAATTGTTGAAAGAAATCAATGTGTTGCAGCGCCATCTAATGTCTAGTTATAACGAAGTGGAAGCGGATAGTATAGAAACTTGTATCATAGATCTAACGTTGTCAAAGTCGTAATTTCAATTGGTTTTTACTTGCGATTATAGGTAAAATTTAAGAAAATTAAAGTGAACATCAAAGCATTTATTCGAGTGATTTTTGATTGTTCGAATAAAGTACGTTAAATTGTATTGAGTGAAATAATTTAAACGCCATTTTATTTCTAAGCGAAATATAAAAAAGTGTGATTTTTTTTTTCAAAATCGTAGGAGCGGTTTTTAAATAAAACGTTTTTTTTAACAATTTTTTTTTAATTAAAAAAAATTATTCAAGAATACAGTTTTAAGCACAAAAATAATATACATTTAAAAACAAAAAATTAAAAAAAATCACTTACCAGTTTTCAAAATATTGATTTTTAAAAAAAAAATCATAAAAATACAAAAAAAAAAAAAAAAAAGTTTTCGAAAAAAAATTAGGCTACTTACATCTTCTTGAATATCAATTTTGGTAGTAATTGGATCACCAGTTATAGAGAAAACCGAAGAAAAAACCGTTCTATGGGAAGTACCCCGTTTTTTAGCCCACCATATTAAATTTGGTTTCCACCAAAATATAATGCTTACCTACAGTAGTACAATGATTTTTTTTCATACAAATTTTTGGAGCCGTTTTCGAGAAAAATAAGCTTTTACATAACTAAGTAAAGAGCTAAAAAAAAATTGAAAGAACTCCTGTGTAGAATGTCAAAATAACCTTAAGTTCAAAATTTGAAGATGATTGGCCCAACCGCTTAGGCTACAGTCCAAAATACATCCGTACAGACAGACAGACAGAAATTTCCAAGAAGTTTTTGAAGTTTCATCATCCGATCAAACGAAAAGTCGTCACCAAATAGATAGATTAAGGCAAAATATTGGACCTTAATACAGATATAAATGCTGATTCTTCTAATCTAACATTGCAATTTCGTCATTTGTGTGGATGCACTGGAATTCTATTTAAAATAACAACTTTCTAGAAGACTTTATATATGTAATTCAGTAGAAAATCTAATGATAAAGAAACAAGGGAAACATTAAATTTTGTACTAGTTAGTTAGTTGGTACTTTTTTTTATAACTAACACGCGCACAAGGGACTACTAGGGCGGGGTAGGACATAAAGTGCCGATTAACATTGGTTTTGAGCGCTTGCAAATCAAAATGGCAAGGGAAAATATCGCCGGGTAAACAATTCCAAATTCGTGTTGTTCGGCTAAAACAGAATCCCTATATTTCACGGTACGTCCGAAATTGGGTTCGAGGGTGAACTGATGAGTATTTACTGCGAGACGAGTATTACGGAAGAAACTTTTAAGAGGAGGAATGCAGCTGACTACTTCGAGTAAACATTTTTACTTGTATTGTATTTATTTGTTTATTTATTATTGTTAGTATCTGGAAAGAAGTTTTTCATTTTATACTCTAGGTTCTAAAATAACGGTACCAGCCGTACAATCTTTACAAAAAGTATGATTTTCTCGAAAATGGCTCTAACGAATTTGTCACAAAAATTGCTATTTTGTTATAACAATACACCTTTCAGTTAGAATGAATTTTTAGAAATTTGTTCTATAACGGTACCTCTCATAGAACTTGTTTTTTTAAATGCGGTTTTATCGTAAACCATTATCCTATCCATAAATTTTACACACAGTAAGTCATTTATAATTAATAATGCATTTCAAAAACTTTTTTTCGATTTTTTTTAAAAGTTTCTAAGAAAAAATTGGTTTTCGAAACATTTAAAAACTACAGATTTTTTTTATAATGACAAACTTAAAAAAAATAAATATTTTTTTTCGAAAACTTAAAAACAAAGACTTTTTAAAAAAACTGGTAGAACGATTTTGAATATTTTTTCGTCGATAGACATTTAGTTTTCAAATTTTATTGCATACTTAGTTTTGCCGAGAACATTTAAACTAATTAAAAAAATGAAAGAATTTTTGAAAAAAAAGAAGTAAATACATACGTACATGTGCAGCCACTAAGCAATTAATATCTAGCATAAGAACAAGTTCATGCGACCCAGTCGTGCATTTTATTTAAATTTTATTCGACGATGTGACGTACGTGCGATCCGCAGTCGTGCAATTTATTTATAAAAGAACCGATAAAATAAGGAAATACATGAAACATTGCGTCGGTGCTCGAGAGTGGCAATTGTTTCAGAGACATTTCTATGTCCTATTAATCTTAACGCTCGGTTTTGTATTCTATCAAGCAGGTGAAGCGATTTTTGCGAAACAGATGGCCAGAGATATAAGTTTTTTGGGTTTTGGGGCATATAAACACTTTGTAAATTGTAGCCAGATCAAAAGGGAAACAAACTTCTTGCAGCGATACAGAAAACCTAGGCACTTAGCAGTATTTTTAGCGATCTCAAATGTATGGTCGTTCCAACGGAGGTCGTCGTTGACACATATACCAAGTAATGAAAGCTTTACGGACATGGATTTGGAGGTATCGGGTATGTTTAACGACAGCAGACAGCAGTCGAAGTTTTCGAAGCATTAAACTCCACACAATTCCTATTACCCCATTTGACAGTGCTGTATAAATTGGAGTTTAATGAGCTCAACATACGGTTGAGCAATTGCACGGGGGTGAATTATCGAACGAGTATGAAACGCTGAGGGTAGAGTCGTCAGCAAAACAGTTAAGTGGGTTAGAAGTAGCAGACAGAAGATCATTTATAAAAATGAGGAAAAGAGTTGGAGACAGAGCTCTGGGACACACCAGCATTTGTTTTGTGAAAATCAGACTTGAATCCGGCCAATACAACTTGTATTTTTTTTTTTTTATATATATTTTTTAACTAAGTGCCTGTAAGGCACATTGGCTTTTTTTTTAGAATGCAACATGATGTTGCACGACACTAGTTAGAAGAATAAGAAAGATAGGAAAGAATTTTTTCTGTGCAGTAGATCGAGAATTAGGTCTCTATTTTCTCACTTAAAACTCACGGGCGGCTCTATCTTGCACTAGGAGCTAGAAAAATGTCTTCTCAACCTGAGTATCGAACTGATGACTTCCGGGTCAGAAGCAAACATCTTATATACTGCACCAATGCCGCCCGCATTATCGTATTGACCGGTCAAGAAGATAGCTTCTAATCCAACGAAAAAGGATAGCACCATCGATCCCAGAAGCATGTATTTTCGATAAGAGAGACTCTGAAGGCCCATTTCGTCTACAATAAAATGGGCGTGATAAGCGCAAACGCAATGATTACATGAATGATAATGTTTGTTATATTATTTTGATATACTGTTCAACAGTGTTGCTGGACATAGTAAGTGATTTATCGTCAGTAACTGAATTATAAACAACAAGTTTGACAGATTTCACTAAAAGAACATATGACCCAATAACGAACTCAAATTTACCCCCGAAAACATCCTTTCATTTTTATTTCATCCCCTTGGCCATCAACTCATGTTAATCACAAGCAGCGTGCTTACACACAACCTTTATATTAGAATTTCAAATAAGCCGGGTTAAGGAAATTAATCTAAACACAACCACAACAACTTTCAGACTTTGTATCCTTGTATAGTAAATTCGTGTACATGATATACCTATATAAAAAGTACTTAATGTAAACGTCCAATCCACCATAATCCTGGTCCCTTGAAGGCCTGTAGGCGATTATTTTCTTGACACAATTTTTTCATATAACTACATATAGGGTGTTTCAAAAATTCTAAGCGAATTTAAATTAAATGAATAAATATTTTTTTTCTTAATATTAATATTTATATTTCCTTTAATAAGTGTTTTATTTATTTTGTATCTTTAGTTACATATTATAACTTTCCAAAAAAAACAATTTAAAATAACTAAGAAGAAGACTCAGAATTTCATATGGACTTCTTGAGTTATTGATATTTACCAACGAATATCGAAGTTATGGTTTTTTTCTTAACCACCATTGTGAATCATATTAATATCACCCTGTCAGCACAGACTGTCCAGAGGATATTCAATATTTGTTTATGTTCCTGAATAAGCCAAAAGTCTCTGTTCGAGGTTTATTTTCGACCATTCGAATCGTGAAAACACCCCATTTATAACAACGTCTGACATCTGATATTATCAAGGGCATTAACAGAAAATGGAATTAAACGATTTTGTGTTGTTTTTGTTTTTCTTTTTTTTCAAAATATTCGTGTTTTTAATGTATTTAATATCGAAAATCCAAATCGGCTTCCTTTTTTAAGAATATAAAATTATAATCTCTGTATTGCCGCCAAGAAATTGCTGCTATCCACGGGCTAAGCCAAACCCACACTCCTTGCTATGCTGTTCAGAATTTATGTTGAATCCGGTGGATGTTGTTAATTAAAATAACCAAAGTGATTCAACTATTTCCAAGATACATATCAGTTTGGTATTTTTTGTTTGGCAAGGAAAATAGAAATGTTGTTTGGGAGGAGAGGGGGATCCTTTTGTCTGTTTGGCATGTTTGTAAGGTGACATGTGTGCCAGGCAAAGGAATGAATGGAATTGTGTAATTCTGGTATTTATGGGATGAACAGTACAAAAATTAATAATCAACGATGAAAGGTATTTGTAATGCTGTCAGAATATACGAAGTTAAGGACAATTTGTCACGACCGATAAAAGCAAAGTGAAAAATTATGTCAGATATTCGGTGTGGCATGCTAATTTGTCATGACTACCTTATTGTGAGGGGGGGGGGAGGGGAATTTGTCGATGGTTAAGAGGATAATTTATAAAGGTTTTATGATATTGTTTGAATTCTTGGACAATTTGGTCATAGAGACAGTTTATAAGGAAGACTCGATTTGGGTTAGTGCGCATAAAAACGTACATTGAATTGGAGGTTTTAAATCAATCTCAATATAATAACTTTCCAAAAAAACAATTTAAAATAACTAAGAAGAAGACTCAGAGTTTAATATGGACTTCTTGAGTTATTGATTTAAAATATCTTTTACGGCCATACGTCTATTAAAAATTGTCGTTTCATCCTGATAGCTCATTTTTTCTTATCGTAGTTGACAGTGAGTCTGATTACCTAGTCAAGATCAAGACGTAATTTTAAATTTGTTTAAGTTGATCACTTTCATCTGGTGAGTCAAGGTGAGCTACAGGGATGATACAACGATACTGAGGCATTTTTTTTTTTTTTTTTTTTTTTTTATTTGTAGCGTAATATACAAGTAATTGATTTACATTTCATTGTAGGTATTTTGTTCTTTTCTTTACAACTTCAATTCTTGGTTTACATAATGAAAGGCAGATAATAACTATGAAATCAGTTACTATATTAAGGGAAAATGCTACTGGAAAAAAACCCTTATATGATACTTAAATCTAGTATTGCTGTGTTCCCATAATCTACAATTTAAGCAGTGAGTTACAATAGTATAATA
Organism: Platycheirus rosarum; assembly: GCA_963971375.1. Lineage (NCBI taxonomy): Eukaryota > Metazoa > Arthropoda > Insecta > Diptera > Syrphidae > Platycheirus > Platycheirus rosarum. The sequence continues at coordinate 259,049,267 of OZ020507.1, forward strand.
ATATTATATTAATTTGAAAGTAGACGAACAAGTTCGTTTTCAGAATAAGTGCAATTAAAATAAAATCTTTCTCGAAATTTATAAGTAAATATAAACATAATAGTATTAGCATTCGCCTTATCATGGAGCCTATTTGTTGAGTAATACCATGGTAATCCAAGCATCATTTTTAATATTTTATTTTGGCAAACTTGGAGTTTTTTGATATGAGTGTGAGCGCAGTTAAACCAAACTGGTGCCCCATATAAAAGAATAGCTTGAAAAATGGTTTTAAATAATATTAGTTTATTTTGCATGCTAAGGTTTGACTTTCTATTAATAAAAGGATATAAAGTTCTTATTGTCAAATTGATTTTATTCACTGTACTTGAAATGTGAGGTTGAAAAGTTAACTTATTATCCAAAATAACTGAGGCATGATTTTTCAAAAGAACCATGTGCTGCCATGAAGGAATGGCCCCTATCATCAATGTATTGGGGGAAACATAACGATGTGCAGGGATAATTTTGAGATTTTGACTTTGTCTACCTGAGTTCCGCTATTAAGTCAGAGAAAAGCACCAGCTTTGAAATTAAAGAAAGAATAACGTTGCCAATTGCTACTTCTTCGGGCTTAGATGGAAATTGAGTAGCAAACCCTCTCTCGGGCAACTAAATTGTCCCTTTCTAGTCCTGCTCTATGATTCAGACGTATATACATTGTCAAAAGTGATTTTTAATCCCGTATGCATTAATTAAAAAATCTTTACTATTTTCTACTGCACTAATTTACAAAACTAAAGTTAAAGTTAAAAAGTAGGCGTTTACAATATATTTTAAAATATTTTAACTTAAGAACCTTAATAAACATTGAAGAAAAATATTTAAATATTTTTTATAAATTATGAATTACACATTATATCTAATAAAAGAAATTAACAATCTTTTAAAAATATGCAAATTTGACAATTTTGTTATTTCGTTTGGCAAATCTCTATAAAGAGGCAATCTTAAATTATTATTATTTCTTAAGTTATACGGTCGTTAAGTAAGTTGAGTAAAATTTTAAATTACGAGAAAGATAATTAGGAGCCATTTTATTTTTAATTTTATATACAAAACTTGCTGTGTTGTATCTTATCCTCTGTTTGATGTTATAAGCCACTTTAAACATTGATAACATTGATCGGTTTGTAAAAGCTGCATTTCAGGATTTCTCTCATAGCTTTATTTTGGAGTTTTTGAAGCCTGTTGATTTTTGGCATGTACAACATTTGTTAAACAAAAAAAATCAAAATGAGGTTTTATAATCGTGTTGCACCTATGTATATATTTATTGCACACATTGTTGATATTATTTTTCGTTTTCGTTTTAAAAATCCAACTTTTTTAACATATTGTTTACAATATAATTAAGATGGTTATTGAAGTTTAGATAACGGGTGATTTTTTTGAGGTTAGGATTTTCATGCATTAGTATTTGACAGATCACGCGGGATTTCAGACATGGTGTCAAAGAGAAAGATGCTCAGTATGCTTTGGCATTTTATCATGAATAGACTTACTAACGAGCAACGCTTGCAAATCATTGAATTTTATTACCAAAATCAGTGTTCGGTTCGATATGTGAAAATCCGCTTTTTTATCGACAAATTTTGTTCAGCGATGAGGCTCATTTCTGGTTGAATGGCTACGTAAATAAGCAAAATTGCCGCATTTGGAGTGAAGAGCAACCAGAAGCCGTTCAAGAACTGCCCATGCATCCCGAAAAATGCACGGTTTGGTGTGGTTTGTACGCTGGTGGAATCATTGGACCGTATTTTTTCAAAGATGCTGTTGGACGCAACGTTACGGTGAATGGCGATCGCTATCGTTCGATGCTAACAAACTTTTTGTTGCCAAAAATGGAAGAACTGAACTTGGTTGACATGTGGTTTCAACAAGATGGCGCTACATGCCACACAGCTCGCGATTCTATGGCCATTTTCAGGGAAAACTTCGGAGAACAATTCATCTCAAGAAATGGACCGGTAAGTTGGCCACCAAGATCATGCGATTTGACGCCTTTAGATTATTTTTTGTGGGGCTACGTCAAGTCTAAAGTCTACAGAAATAAGCCAGCAACTATTTCAGCTTTGGAAGACAACATTTCCGAAGAAATTCGGGCTATTCCGGCCGAAATGCTCGAAAAAGTTGCCCAAAATTGGACTTTCCGAATGGACCACCTAAGACGCAGCCGCGGTCAACATTTAAATGAAATTATCTTCAAAAAGTAAATGTCATGGACCAATCTAACGTTTCAAATAAAGAACCGATGAGATTTTGCAAATTTTATGCGTTTTTAAAAAAAAAAGTTCTCAAGCTCTTAAAAAATCACCCGTTATAATAATAATTTAATAATAATGGGTGTTTTTTAAGAGTAACAATAATATAAGACAGAAATAATGTCGGAATAAATTGTTTATTATTATAATCTGGAAGATAACTTAATGGCATGTTTTTAACTAAAATTTCCGGCATATGTGCGCCGCAGCTGCGACTAACATAGTCCATTCGATCAGTCCAATTTTTTACTACTTTTTCAAATAAATCTGGCCGTATAGCGTCAACGGTGGCTTAAATATTGACTTCAAATTCTTCAAGAGTTGGTGGTTTTGTACCAATGACCAATGACTTAATATTGCCTCATAAAAAGTATTCGTGAGATGTTAAATCGCTCGAGCGAGTGGGCCAGTTAACAGGACCTCTTCTGGAATTGTAGTTGTCACACAATTGATTTTGCAATGAATTTATGGTTTGGCGCGCTGTATGGCAAGTTGCGCCATTTTGTTGGAACCAAATGTTTTTGAGGATTAGATTTTGGAAACAAAAAATCAGTGAGCATAGCCTCGATAGCGCTCTCCGTTCATCGTAACGGCAACTCCTTCAGGACCGATGATGCCGCCAGGGTGAAAACCGCACAAAAAAATCAATTTTAATAGATGTAATGGCCTAATTGTCTTCGCTGCATATACGGCAATTTTGCTTGTTGACGAAGCCATTTAACCAGAAACGAGATCCATCATAATACATATAATAAATATATAAAATAAATTTATTGGCGCAACAGCTCCTTAAGGAGCCAAGGCCTAGTGACTTATACTCTCAACCATTACTGTGTGTGTTGGTAATCTGCAAGAATGGAAGGGACCTACAATATACCGCCGAGTCCGAACGGCAACATGAGTTGCGCTTTTTCGAGACAAATTTTTACTCTTGGAGATTTTGTCAGTTCCTCGCAAGAGGCAGTACCCCGGAGAAGAAGGTTGCTATGAACGGGAATCGGACCCAGGCTCTTCGCTTAGCAGTTCGGCACACTAAGCCACAGGGGACTAATGAGCTCCATCACTAAACACAATTCTTCGGTAAAAATGCTCAATCAACTTCGCGAACAGATTTATTTTTTTCAAAGTAAATTTCCACAATTTGGAAGTGTTATTCTGGCGTTAAACAACTTATGATAAATTGTTTAGGCTAACTTCACAGAAATGTCAACACACTTTCACATTTTCGACTGCCAAACCATTGACAACAACCATCGAAATTTCTCATGCAGCTAAAAAAACACACTTTTTTACTTATATCATTGATGTATAAATGTATATGTATGAGAAATAAAAGTAGACCTAATATTGTTCCTTGTGGCACACCGAACGATGCACAAAGTATGTTGTGCGTCATTTTGAATAAAAAAAAAAACTAAAATTTGACGAGATGTCAAAACTATTAATAAGAATTTAGAACAAAAAATACTTAAAATGTGTCTGCAAATTATGGAAATATTTCAGAAATGTTTCCAAAGCCTTTCGAAATTTCCCTTTAAATTTCTTTAAAAAGGTTTCTGGAATAAAATAGCAAAACGATTTTCCCACGTTACTTGTTCTTATTGATAATTTGGGAATTCTAATACTTTGGATCCCAAACAAAAGCCTTTTACTCCGTGTTATCCTTTTTATGACCGAAAAAAAAGAATTGTTAACTAATACCTTAATCGGAACACCACCCTCAAGAGCTTCATTCCTTACAAAATCCCCTTACAAAGTGGCTTTAATTCCAAATTATATCTGCATGTAAATCCAACAAACGAAATTGAGAATCAAAATATATTTCACAACGCACTCGTTTTCTGTCCAATTCCAATATCCTCTTGCTTCATTTTAATGAACCCAAATATAATTTTCACACCATTTGGCCCATGTCCTAGCCGCGATCATCCTTGCGCTGGTGTTCGCTTATAATATTAAACCGGACCGTAAAAGTTATTGCTCCCAAGCAGATAATAAAATCTTCGAGTTACGATTTCCTCTGGAAGAATGAAATAAATGGATCCCATCATCGATGTTAATATCCGTTCCGAGAAAAAAAAATTTGCATACCAAACCTCACAATATTTCCCATCCACCAGGGTGCGACTGAAAGGGATGATGGACACGCGCGAAAGTGTAGTCGAGAGGAAATGTGGATTTTCAATTTCTTCTTGGCTTGGAACGATGGCAATGTGACATCGGAGCAATGACACAATAAAATCGGAGAAAGGATTTGCACCTTATGACACGACATTGGCGCCAACTGAATAAATTATGTCAAACCAATAGCATAGCACATCGCAGGCGTTGCGCGAAACGTCGTCGTCGTTGTCGCCTTTTTCGTCGTCACTCTTCCTGCAGGATATAACAGTGGTTCCTATAGGTGTGGTTGTTTGAGTTTCTTACCCAGATTTTTCAGGTGCTTGAAGAACTATGGTGATGGTGACTGCAGAAGAATTCATTTGGACGAACAGTAGCTGCTCGATGTGCCTCCTTCAATCTGTTATTATTTCATCGATATTATTATGCAGTAATCCTGTAATACCGTAATATTCTTCTCGTGCTTGTTGAATATTTATTTTGCTTTATTTTGGCAACGTCAAGTAGAACCTCGGGATTAATGGCTGAAATTCCATTAATAAAACGGGGGTGTTAAGCGATTTTCTTTTTTTCTTCTTCATCGTGATTTCTTTTTTTTTTAATGAATTATGAGAAGCCGAAAAGTTTCAGGGAATAAATCATTAATTGCGATAAAGGACGTTGGTCAAGGATTTCATTTTGGTTTACTTTTGTATCGATTAATGGGATTTTTCCAAAAAAAAAAAAAAAAGAGAAAGAAAGTATAAATAAATATGGAAAGTCATAGGAGGAGTAGTAGGACAGGGTGCAATGGTGTATGTCTTTGATGTCCGTTGCAGGATCAAATTTAAATGGAGTCAGAAATTTCTTTTATGGAAGTTAGTTGAGGATGAAAAATTAAATTATCTATGTAATTTGCTGGAAAGAGTTTTTTTTCTCAAAGAAATTGAATTCAGAGACCTAGCAACCATACTGTTTGATTTAAAAAATGATATAATTAAGATATGATGATTGCTTAGTTTCTTTTTAGGCCAGATACAACTTAAACATCCTCATTTTTGTTCAATAAATAAAATCCAAGAGAAGTATTTTACTTCTAGATAAGGTAAGGTTGGATGGGGTGATGATTTGATAGCCGAATATGGTCTGAACTAGGCCGGTTCATTCACAAAGGAAATGATATGAGCCCTCTTCTGCATCAACGTCATGACACTCTCTGTTAAAGCCTGATGTATTAATGCCAATTGTTATCATATGGGCCCCTATTAAGTTGTGACCCCTAAGGACGCTAACCAAAAGGAAGAGTTTAAATTTACCTAGCTTTTGAATGTATTCTGTATTTTTCATTGAGATGTTTTTGGCCAAAGACTTGTTGATACCCGTGTCGAGTTTTGACCATCTCTCGTTTGCAGTTTTGAGGAAAATGTCCTGAATTCTTTTTTCTTATTTTCCACTGACTCAAGTACTCAGGGTAGGTTGGCTTGGTTCCATGGATGAACCGTTTTTGGACAGTTAATCGCCCTTTTCATTTCCGTGAATGTCACAGTGTCCGGGGACCCATCGGAAAGTAGTGATGCTTATTTAACTGATTTGCGGCATATTATTGCGAAAGCCGTCAATCGTCAGGAGACGATTGGGGATTTGTCCTTGATTGCCGCCTGGCTATCTAAGAAAATATCAATATTTTTGTTCTTCAGGTTAAGATCTTCACCTTCTGCAAACACTTCTGCCTGAAAAGACACTACTTAAGCTCGGGAGCTTTATAGATCTACTTATTGGTGGGTTTACCGATAAGATACCAGACCCTAACTCCTGATTCCGTTTTTGAACCGTCTACGTCTGTACAGACTTAGATATGATTTTCGTTTTATAAAAGGCTGTTAGAGACGCTGTGTTAAAATCTAAGTGCGGTATAGTTTAGAGTATAGTGGGTTTGGGTATCCATGTCAACATATGTATATGTAAGTTTTACTTGCGATTTAAAGGGACTATAAGGCAAGTTATGCATTCGTAAAAGAAAACAAATCTAACAATCAAACATGACATTACGATGATAGAGAAATCAAAAAAGTGGGTCCAGGAATTCCATTCGTCTGTCTGTCTGTCTGTCTGTCTGTCTGTATGTCTGTCTGTCTGTCTGTCTTTCTGTCGATCGATTCCTACAGCCTAAACGGTTGAGCCGATTTGATTCAAACTTGGTAACTTGGTATATAGTATTTTTAGAGTACTCTACCCGACTGTTTTTCGAATTAGCATTCTAGCTCTAAAACTAACGTTACCTGCCATATAACTTTTATTGAAAAACTTATTTTTCTCGAAAACGGCTCCTACGATTTTGATAAAACTTTTTGAATGGTGTTTTCTATGCAAAATCTATCTTTTAGTGCACCTCCCATGTGACCGGTTTTTAAAAATCAAACTTTCTCGTTAACTAATTAACGGATTTTGATGAAATTTTCAAAATATATAGTGTTTTATGATTTAAATAATATTGCTTATTAAAATTTTCAAAAACATTTTTTTTTTAATTTTTAATATTTTTTTTTAATTATTTTGTTGTTTGAATATTTTGAAAAGGGATCTATAGATTTTTTTAATTTTTCTTCTAGTATAAACTATAGATTTCTTTAAATTGACATACTCAAAAAAAATATAAATATTTTTTCGAAAAATTTTTCAAAAAAAAAAACACTTTTTGAAAAAAATTGTCGAACGATTTTGAAATGAAAAAATCGTAAAATAGAAAACAGCAAAATAAATAAGATGGCTTACACCATTTTTTTCCAAAAAACTTTATGAATAGTGTTTTTTTCTTATTTCATAAAAATTTTATTTGTTTAATATTTTCCCCAAAATTTTATTTCATATTGCTATTAGTCAAATAGAAGAAGGTGACAACCTATGTATTTTAAAGCATTTCATACATGATACACAGAAATACAAGGTATGCTCACTTTGGCTGATTATGCGTGTGACGTCACATTCTTCCGATTTTTGTTCTTAGGGAGTGTAAATAAATGTATTAATTTGCCGATTTTGTTATTGTTTTTTTAAGTTTATTGTTCTTATAATCATAAAAAAAATCTTTTAAACCTTCAATTTAAAAAAATAGTATTCACTTAATAAACAAAATAATAATAAAAGAAGAATGTGACGTCATAAAATATCAAGATGGCGATTTGTATGCGTCTACTGAGCATACCTTGTATCATGCATTTCATAATCATAAAAGCACACAGAATAAATAAGGAAGCCTATGATAAACACACAAAAACAACTAACAAATAAAAAAAAACTATTCGATTACTACTGAATGCAAACATTCAATCGAGAAAACAAAAGTTTACACCTGCCTATAAATAAACAAAACCACTTTGTTAACTTTTAATATTCTCTCTATACCCACTCGCTTAACAGTAGTTGGAATGTGTATCTTAATTTTAGTACCTACCATCCTTCCAACCTTATTATAGGTACCTAATATCCTTAATAAATTCCATTAATACCTACCCACATCATACGTTTATCGATCCATCAAACATAATTAAGCTATTTTAATTAATTTGATTTCAAAAAGTTAATTATTTTTATTGGGACCTATATAGGTCCCTTTACCTAGCATGAATGCCCTACTGCTGATTCCCACGAATCTTTATGCCACTTAGCCAAATTGTTCCATACCAAAATGAAAAACTAAAAAAAGTCCTTTATATCTTTCTATTAGCAAATTATATTATAAACAGTAAACAACAAGTGGAAAGATAATAAACTAAAAAACTGCAAAAGCTAACAATCCTATATATTTATGTGTTTATCCCTTTGTCGTTGACGAATGTTCGTTCGAGCTTCAACCCACAACGATTCTTAGGAAGTTGCACGTCAAAAAAAAACATTAAAATTAAATCTGTGTCAAAAAGACGCCTGCACTTAAAAAGGATTTGCACATAGGACCAAGTACGTGCGACATAGTCGTTGGTTTTATTTATAATTTTATGATCATAACGGCCCTTATTCAAGTTGTTGATATGCCTTAGTTTTAGGCACCAACCTTTGTAAAAAGGTCTATTGGGGCTATTGAGAGTAATGTTTCAAGGGCTGCCGTTGGAGTAGTCCTTAAGGCACTTGTAATTGCCATACACGCTTGATCCTTGATATTATGACCGCATAATCAAGATATTTCAGGTAGGATGTCGAAGTACATTGAATCTCTTCTTGTTCTTTCAAGTTTGCACGGAGAACATCACATATCACAAAAAAAACAGTATTATTGACGAAGAGTCTGCCCTGTCTGACTCGACATTGGACTTAACTCATCTGGCTACCTATACCTTAGTGTAAAACGTGATATTTGAATCCCTCATATATATTCTCTGTCAAGGCTGTTGAAAGACTTCCCAAGATCAGTCCAGCATCTTTTTTTAGCAGAAATTTCGCTTTTATCTTCTTTTCTCGCATTTTCTCTTACTTCTCCCATGGCTAAGGTGTTGATATTGTTGTATTTTTGCTTGAAACTCGATAGATACAAATCAATTTCACTTTTAATATTACACAATGATTTTTTTTTATCAACAATAACTCTGTTCAAATTATAATAATTTCACCTCAACACGTATTCACAATTAAAATTACTCTTTATTTTTCAAGACTTTTATTTTATCTCAATTCAACCACTTTTTATTATCACTTTCGATGTTCACAATTTAACGCATAAAAATTAACTGTCCCTTCTTAATCCTATTTGTGTATTTATACAAAATGGTCAAAGTTCTCGAAATATCTTTTTTTTAACTCTCCACTGGTTCTTTTCCATTGAAAAGGTTCTGCTGGCACATACTGATTTCCTGAACATCCTAGAGCTTTCTGTGCTTTCGTGTGCTTTCGTATTTTTGGCTGTGGTTGGTGAATTCGATGGTTGAATTTAGTAGCCACACAATCCATCCTCAGAAAATAGTTGCATTTTGTCGCCAAATCACAATTTGATCAGTGTGTGAGGATCCATCACGGAAACCCTTTTTCGGGAGCTTGATGATCATTACCTTTTTCACTCGCCGGGGAATTTTTCGGAGAAACAAACCGTTTCAATGAGTGGATGAATAAGTTTGCTGGATGTCGTTGGAGCTTCGGGCACTTCAGAAGCTTTAATAAATTGAATATTCATGTAACCTCTATGTGATGTGCCATTTGTTGAGGATACAAAAATAATTGTTAACCACTTCCGGAGGATTTCTGTTTTACAGATGTAAGGTGTTGGAGCCTGAATCGTAGTAATTTTTTTTTAAATCTTCTCTTGAGTGTTGGTTAATCAACGAGAAACGTATGTGTTGGGGATTGTGGGCATACTGAAATGTTTGGAAATTATCCCCAATGTGTGCTGTTTCTGCTTGTGGAAGAATATTCCGCGTGTTAGTTGGTAGAAGTTTGGAGATTCTTAAATCATCAAATAGTAACAGGTATATTTAGCATTTTTTAGGTCTGCAGTATCGTTTCCTTTTATTTCAGTATTTTTCCAGTATCCAAAGCTAAAATAATTCGTCGTTTTAATTTGCTTCTAGTTATTGGTTTTGTTTTCAAGACCTTTACGGTTCCCAGGTTATCTGTTAGAATTAATCTATATGAACTGTCCGTTTAAGCGAAGGATGTAGCATTAAAGATTGTTACCAATTCTGCAATCTAGTTTCCTGGCACATTTCGCAGAAGTCCTAGTTCATTCTAGTTCAATTGAACTAATGTCTTCTGCATAAATGATGAGTTGTTAGTGATGTTGATGTTGTTGATGAGTGTTATCTTTTTGTGATATATCAGTGTAAAATTTTTAGCTTGTCTACGTTGATGTTATTGATCATTTAATGATGAATTATTGGAATGATTGCATTAGGTGCATTATCTTTTTTTTAATTTAGCCAAACTTGTAATTTTCTTTCATATATAACAAAATAAAACAGGCTTACCTGTTGTGTGAGCATCACGCTAGAACCACAACACGAATTTGAACAAATATTGTTTTAATTATTAGCATATTAACCCGAACAAAATATAGGATAGCATTTTTTACAATAAACTAACAAACTTCGTAAATTGTCCATAAAAAAAATTGTGTTAATATTTTTTAAATCCACGTCTTTCAATTTGCGTACTTGTACTCTAAAACAGATGGCGTATCATTACTTTTCATTTTAAGCTACGTTCTACGTTTTTAGCAAAATAATTCAGAAAAAGTTTTTCAAATACTTCTCAAAAGTAAGAGTATGTAATCTAAGAGTATGTGATATATACAAAGTGTTCCCCAGAAGCTGTGCGAAAGCAGTTGTTAATTGCGGGGTCAGCAATATCTTTGCCATTTTGGATTGTTGATTACTTTATAAAAGAACTTTTGCTATTTGCAGCCCTGTTTCCAGATGATGTTGTCTTTTCTTAGAACACATCATTTTAAAGATGTTTTTCCGTTGCTTCAATTCATTAACAACTTTTTTAATCCCAATATTCAATTTTAAATTTCGACTAAACTCCAAAATTGTTATTTCTTTTTAAAGGGAGAATTCCAAATTAAAAAGCATAAACGAATTAAATTTTTAATTTTATTTACGATTTGCACTTCCAAGTTTAAGGACCAAAATTCGGTCACAACAATTTATTCAACACAACCGTTTTTTTTATTGCAACTTTATTAAAACGAATCATAAAATATTTTTCAGATGAATTACTCTGTTTCGAATCAAATTAATGCAGTCATGAAAAAAACTCTCTACCAAGGCAATTTTTTTGATGCATTTTTTGATTCTCGGAATGCAATCAGCGCTCGAAATTACCATACCGACCATAATAGAGCCATAATATAAAATAAAGTTGTTAACAAAAAAAATCGTTATTTATACGTCCGGCTAGATGGGTCAATATCACAACACTAAAACCAGCGTAAAAATAATAAAAAAAAAATATATTGCACGTACATATACATTCGTTATTGTCCTGTGCGTCCTTTGCTCCTTTAAAGGCTCCTCTCATGGTATCGTAATAAATATATTGCCAGTAGGTGCATATTATTATTATTTTTTTTTATTTATTTTTTTATTTTCAATAAAAAGTATTTATTCAGTTATTGCTTCCGCCGGCAACACATCATATGGACGCACGAAACACGATACTAGGAAGCTGGCATTACTAATTTGTGAGGGGACGCACACCTATCAAAGCGTGGAGCAGCTATGAGAACAATAAATTAAACATATATGCGAATTAAAAGCTACATATATACATACGCCCTCATTTCATCACAAAGCGTTTTTTAAAACAGTGATTTAAATTGCGTGTTTCATGAAAAAAAATCTTTCACAAGATGCTCTTCATTCACGTATCTAGATACAATCGAATATTTTTTTCCGGAATCAATATTGTGTTATTTTATTTATTTTTACTTTTTTTGATTTTTTAACGCGTCTACTGCCATATAGGAGGCATTTTGGGTTAATATATATTTACACGTTAAAGTCGGTTGTTTCAATGTATCGTGACGTATAAGGACATTTTTACTGCAGTATGTTTTTGCAAAGGCCTTACATTTTTTTTCATTAAAAACCGAATATTATGTTTTAAATATGTTGTCCGTTCTTTTTTTCATTACAAAATTGTGGTTATTGAAAAATTAATTCCAAATAATAGCGGATGCACCACATTGCACGAAACAATTAAATTGCACTCTTGCACAACTTGTGAGCCGACAAGAACTTTTCTATAGGAATATGGTTTTAATCAATGAAGGTAAGGCTTTAAGGGACGTATTGAATGGAGAATTTTAAAAATTTAAGTAAAAATTTAAACAATTTTAATAATATCACTGAAATCAGGAATTGTTTTCAATTTTGATAAAAAATTATTTTATAGAAAAGTTTTTAATTTGCCTGTGGAAAACTTTGCTCGGAGTAAAATACAAATTCATTTCAAAAAATAAATTACACGACAAAATCGCACGGACTTGGCCCTAATGGTAGCATTATGGAAGAATTTAATTTTCAAAAACATTTTTTTTTTAATTTTTAATATTTTTTTTTAATTATTTTGTTGTTTGAATATTTTGAAAAGGGATCTATAGATTTTTTTAATTTTTCTTCTAGTATAAACTATAGATTTCTTTAAATTGACATACTCAAAAAAAATATAAATATTTTTTCGAAAAATTTTTCAAAAAAAAAAACACTTTTTGAAAAAAATTGTCGAACGATTTTGAAATGAAAAAATCGTAAAATAGAAAACAGCAAAATAAATAAGATGGCTTACACCATTTTTTTCCAAAAAACTTTATGAATAGTGTTTTTTTCTTATTTCATAAAAATTTTATTTGTTTAATATTTTCCCCAAAATTTTATTTCATATTGCTATTAGTCAAATAGAAGAAGGTGACAACCTATGTATTTTAAAGCATTTCATACATGATACACAGAAATACAAGGTATGCTCACTTTGGCTGATTATGCGTGTGACGTCACATTCTTCCGATTTTTGTTCTTAGGGAGTGTAAATAAATGTATTAATTTGCCGATTTTGTTATTGTTTTTTTAAGTTTATTGTTCTTATAATCATAAAAAAAATCTTTTAAACCTTCAATTTAAAAAAATAGTATTCACTTAATAAACAAAATAATAATAAAAGAAGAATGTGACGTCATAAAATATCAAGATGGCGATTTGTATGCGTCTACTGAGCATACCTTGTATCATGCATTTCATAATCATAAAAGCACACAGAATAAATAAGGAAGCCTATGATAAACACACAAAAACAACTAACAAATAAAAAAAAACTATTCGATTACTACTGAATGCAAACATTCAATCGAGAAAACAAAAGTTTACACCTGCCTATAAATAAACAAAACCACTTTGTTAACTTTTAATATTCTCTCTATACCCACTCGCTTAACAGTAGTTGGAATGTGTATCTTAATTTTAGTACCTACCATCCTTCCAACCTTATTATAGGTACCTAATATCCTTAATAAATTCCATTAATACCTACCCACATCATACGTTTATCGATCCATCAAACATAATTAAGCTATTTTAATTAATTTGATTTCAAAAAGTTAATTATTTTTATTGGGACCTATATAGGTCCCTTTACCTAGCATGAATGCCCTACTGCTGATTCCCACGAATCTTTATGCCACTTAGCCAAATTGTTCCATACCAAAATGAAAAACTAAAAAAAGTCCTTTATATCTTTCTATTAGCAAATTATATTATAAACAGTAAACAACAAGTGGAAAGATAATAAACTAAAAAACTGCAAAAGCTAACAATCCTATATATTTATGTGTTTATCCCTTTGTCGTTGACGAATGTTCGTTCGAGCTTCAACCCACAACGATTCTTAGGAAGTTGCACGTCAAAAAAAAACATTAAAATTAAATCTGTGTCAAAAAGACGCCTGCACTTAAAAAGGATTTGCACATAGGACCAAGTACGTGCGACATAGTCGTTGGTTTTATTTATAATTTTATGATCATAACGGCCCTTATTCAAGTTGTTGATATGCCTTAGTTTTAGGCACCAACCTTTGTAAAAAGGTCTATTGGGGCTATTGAGAGTAATGTTTCAAGGGCTGCCGTTGGAGTAGTCCTTAAGGCACTTGTAATTGCCATACACGCTTGATCCTTGATATTATGACCGCATAATCAAGATATTTCAGGTAGGATGTCGAAGTACATTGAATCTCTTCTTGTTCTTTCAAGTTTGCACGGAGAACATCACATATCACAAAAAAAACAGTATTATTGACGAAGAGTCTGCCCTGTCTGACTCGACATTGGACTTAACTCATCTGGCTACCTATACCTTAGTGTAAAACGTGATATTTGAATCCCTCATATATATTCTCTGTCAAGGCTGTTGAAAGACTTCCCAAGATCAGTCCAGCATCTTTTTTTAGCAGAAATTTCGCTTTTATCTTCTTTTCTCGCATTTTCTCTTACTTCTCCCATGGCTAAGGTGTTGATATTGTTGTATTTTTGCTTGAAACTCGATAGATACAAATCAATTTCACTTTTAATATTACACAATGATTTTTTTTTATCAACAATAACTCTGTTCAAATTATAATAATTTCACCTCAACACGTATTCACAATTAAAATTACTCTTTATTTTTCAAGACTTTTATTTTATCTCAATTCAACCACTTTTTATTATCACTTTCGATGTTCACAATTTAACGCATAAAAATTAACTGTCCCTTCTTAATCCTATTTGTGTATTTATACAAAATGGTCAAAGTTCTCGAAATATCTTTTTTTTAACTCTCCACTGGTTCTTTTCCATTGAAAAGGTTCTGCTGGCACATACTGATTTCCTGAACATCCTAGAGCTTTCTGTGCTTTCGTGTGCTTTCGTATTTTTGGCTGTGGTTGGTGAATTCGATGGTTGAATTTAGTAGCCACACAATCCATCCTCAGAAAATAGTTGCATTTTGTCGCCAAATCACAATTTGATCAGTGTGTGAGGATCCATCACGGAAACCCTTTTTCGGGAGCTTGATGATCATTACCTTTTTCACTCGCCGGGGAATTTTTCGGAGAAACAAACCGTTTCAATGAGTGGATGAATAAGTTTGCTGGATGTCGTTGGAGCTTCGGGCACTTCAGAAGCTTTAATAAATTGAATATTCATGTAACCTCTATGTGATGTGCCATTTGTTGAGGATACAAAAATAATTGTTAACCACTTCCGGAGGATTTCTGTTTTACAGATGTAAGGTGTTGGAGCCTGAATCGTAGTAATTTTTTTTTAAATCTTCTCTTGAGTGTTGGTTAATCAACGAGAAACGTATGTGTTGGGGATTGTGGGCATACTGAAATGTTTGGAAATTATCCCCAATGTGTGCTGTTTCTGCTTGTGGAAGAATATTCCGCGTGTTAGTTGGTAGAAGTTTGGAGATTCTTAAATCATCAAATAGTAACAGGTATATTTAGCATTTTTTAGGTCTGCAGTATCGTTTCCTTTTATTTCAGTATTTTTCCAGTATCCAAAGCTAAAATAATTCGTCGTTTTAATTTGCTTCTAGTTATTGGTTTTGTTTTCAAGACCTTTACGGTTCCCAGGTTATCTGTTAGAATTAATCTATATGAACTGTCCGTTTAAGCGAAGGATGTAGCATTAAAGATTGTTACCAATTCTGCAATCTAGTTTCCTGGCACATTTCGCAGAAGTCCTAGTTCATTCTAGTTCAATTGAACTAATGTCTTCTGCATAAATGATGAGTTGTTAGTGATGTTGATGTTGTTGATGAGTGTTATCTTTTTGTGATATATCAGTGTAAAATTTTTAGCTTGTCTACGTTGATGTTATTGATCATTTAATGATGAATTATTGGAATGATTGCATTAGGTGCATTATCTTTTTTTTAATTTAGCCAAACTTGTAATTTTCTTTCATATATAACAAAATAAAACAGGCTTACCTGTTGTGTGAGCATCACGCTAGAACCACAACACGAATTTGAACAAATATTGTTTTAATTATTAGCATATTAACCCGAACAAAATATAGGATAGCATTTTTTACAATAAACTAACAAACTTCGTAAATTGTCCATAAAAAAAATTGTGTTAATATTTTTTAAATCCACGTCTTTCAATTTGCGTACTTGTACTCTAAAACAGATGGCGTATCATTACTTTTCATTTTAAGCTACGTTCTACGTTTTTAGCAAAATAATTCAGAAAAAGTTTTTCAAATACTTCTCAAAAGTAAGAGTATGTAATCTAAGAGTATGTGATATATACAAAGTGTTCCCCAGAAGCTGTGCGAAAGCAGTTGTTAATTGCGGGGTCAGCAATATCTTTGCCATTTTGGATTGTTGATTACTTTATAAAAGAACTTTTGCTATTTGCAGCCCTGTTTCCAGATGATGTTGTCTTTTCTTAGAACACATCATTTTAAAGATGTTTTTCCGTTGCTTCAATTCATTAACAACTTTTTTAATCCCAATATTCAATTTTAAATTTCGACTAAACTCCAAAATTGTTATTTCTTTTTAAAGGGAGAATTCCAAATTAAAAAGCATAAACGAATTAAATTTTTAATTTTATTTACGATTTGCACTTCCAAGTTTAAGGACCAAAATTCGGTCACAACAATTTATTCAACACAACCGTTTTTTTTATTGCAACTTTATTAAAACGAATCATAAAATATTTTTCAGATGAATTACTCTGTTTCGAATCAAATTAATGCAGTCATGAAAAAAACTCTCTACCAAGGCAATTTTTTTGATGCATTTTTTGATTCTCGGAATGCAATCAGCGCTCGAAATTACCATACCGACCATAATAGAGCCATAATATAAAATAAAGTTGTTAACAAAAAAAATCGTTATTTATACGTCCGGCTAGATGGGTCAATATCACAACACTAAAACCAGCGTAAAAATAATAAAAAAAAAATATATTGCACGTACATATACATTCGTTATTGTCCTGTGCGTCCTTTGCTCCTTTAAAGGCTCCTCTCATGGTATCGTAATAAATATATTGCCAGTAGGTGCATATTATTATTATTTTTTTTTATTTATTTTTTTATTTTCAATAAAAAGTATTTATTCAGTTATTGCTTCCGCCGGCAACACATCATATGGACGCACGAAACACGATACTAGGAAGCTGGCATTACTAATTTGTGAGGGGACGCACACCTATCAAAGCGTGGAGCAGCTATGAGAACAATAAATTAAACATATATGCGAATTAAAAGCTACATATATACATACGCCCTCATTTCATCACAAAGCGTTTTTTAAAACAGTGATTTAAATTGCGTGTTTCATGAAAAAAAATCTTTCACAAGATGCTCTTCATTCACGTATCTAGATACAATCGAATATTTTTTTCCGGAATCAATATTGTGTTATTTTATTTATTTTTACTTTTTTTGATTTTTTAACGCGTCTACTGCCATATAGGAGGCATTTTGGGTTAATATATATTTACACGTTAAAGTCGGTTGTTTCAATGTATCGTGACGTATAAGGACATTTTTACTGCAGTATGTTTTTGCAAAGGCCTTACATTTTTTTTCATTAAAAACCGAATATTATGTTTTAAATATGTTGTCCGTTCTTTTTTTCATTACAAAATTGTGGTTATTGAAAAATTAATTCCAAATAATAGCGGATGCACCACATTGCACGAAACAATTAAATTGCACTCTTGCACAACTTGTGAGCCGACAAGAACTTTTCTATAGGAATATGGTTTTAATCAATGAAGGTAAGGCTTTAAGGGACGTATTGAATGGAGAATTTTAAAAATTTAAGTAAAAATTTAAACAATTTTAATAATATCACTGAAATCAGGAATTGTTTTCAATTTTGATAAAAAATTATTTTATAGAAAAGTTTTTAATTTGCCTGTGGAAAACTTTGCTCGGAGTAAAATACAAATTCATTTCAAAAAATAAATTACACGACAAAATCGCACGGACTTGGCCCTAATGGTAGCATTATGGAAGAATTTAATTTGTTTTTTTTTTTTTTTTAGTTTTAATTTTATTTGAACAAATCCTAAAATATTAAAAAATCTAAATTAATTAATAAGTTAGATTTTTTGTCAACATCGTAGACACTAATATGAAAAGCTGAAGGTACTGGAGTCAAGAAATTAGTTCAACGAATAAGAAATTTCAGACACGAAACTATTGATGAATATGAGTATCAGAAATAGAGTCCGATATAGCACAGAGACCTGAGGTACACCAATATTTATTTTGTGAATATTAAACTTGAATCCGTTAAGCACAACTTTAATGGATGGGTAGGAAAAATGATAACCAATTTAGCGAAGAGGAATTTTGGATAAAAGGGTTTAGTACCAAACTCTATCAAGTATATAATAATATCATTTTCACCAAAACAAGGTAAATATTGATTCTATTTTACGGTGAGATAGATCATAAGATCAGCAGTTGACCTATGGCTGCGATAGCTGTCCAGCCGGTCATGAAAAAGATTTAAATTTTCGTGATATTTCTTGAGATGAAAGTTAGTCAGAGTTTTCATGACCTTTATATGAAGGGATATAAGTGCAAAAGCTCCATAGATTGAGGGTGAAGAAGATTCGTCTTTTTTTTGTTGATAGGTTCCTCAAATGCAGTTTTCATCCATCTTCTCAGAAAGAGCCCATAGGAACAAGAAAGATGGAGGAGCTGGGATCATGAAGTTATCTCGAATGAAATGAATATCGAATGCAATAATGAATGCAAAAAAAGAAATAATTCAAGATTTTTTTTTAATCTTCTTAAACTTAACTTAAACTTTGCACCTACTCCATATCGAATAGTAACACCAAGCAGGGTGCATGGTTGCTTGGCGTCAATTTTTTATGCGCCAATTCGCGCGCGTGAATTGTAACCATTGTTTCAATAAACAATATTATTCGAGAATTCTAGATTTTTGATTTCGGTATTTTTACTTTCCACACTTTTGCTTTCTGGATTATTGCTTTCTAGATAACGTGGTAGACTAGGAGAAGCTAACGAAAAGGGTTGGTTAGCGTTTTGAAGACCGCCGCTTCAGAAAAATAGGAGGAGGGATACTCTCCGGGCCAATTTTTTTTTATTAGAACTGCACAAGGGATTATTTGTTTCCCTTTCAATGTAAAACACACTGCGCGAGCATTAGGAAGATAGAGAACGGAAAGAAAGGAGGCGTCGATTACCATTGGTTTTGTTGCAAATCGAAATGGCAAGGGAAAATCTCGCCGGGTAAACTATTCCAAATTCGTGTTGTTCGGCTAAAAAAGAATCCCTATATTTCAAGGTATGTCCGAAATTGGATTTAAAGGTGAACTGATGAGCATTCCTTGCAATACAACTATTACGGGAGAAAATTTTAAGGGGATGAATGCAGCTGGCTACTTCGAGTTAACTTTTTTTTATAAAAAAAAAAACTATAAAATAAGGAAAGACATGAAAAATTGAGTCGGTGTTCTAGAGAAGCAATCGTTTGAAGAGACATTTATGTTTCCTATTAATCTTAACGCTCGTTTTTGTATTGTATCAAGCAGTTGTAGCGATGTTTGCGAAGTACCTTCCCAAAGGCAGTAGTTAAACTTGAGCTTGAGTTTTCTAATCATTAAACTCTACACGATTCCTATTACCCCATTTGGCAATGCTGTGTAAATCGGAGTTTAATGAGATTATCAAACGGTACTGTTGCGATTGTACGTCCGAAGGCAAAGTGTCAAAGGAATCATCGACCAATATACAAATATGGTAGAGTCGTCAGCAAAACTGATAAGTGAGACAGAACAGAGCTCTGGGGCACACCAGCATTTATTTTGTAGGAATCAGACTTGAATCCGTCCAATACAACTTGTATTGAACTGTCCAAAAGATAGCTTTTAATCCAACGAAGAAGAGTATCATCAATCCCAAAAGCACGCATTTTCGATAAGAGAGCTTCATGCCAAACTCTATCAAATGCCTTGGAGATATCAAGAGCAATAATCTTACTTTCACCAAAGCGATGTAAAGATTTGTTCCACTGTTCGGTGAGATATGCCATCAGATCACCAGTGGAACGGTTGCTGCGGAAGCCATACTGACGGTCATGGAGAAGCTTACGATCTTCGAGATATTCCTTAAGCTGATGGTTAATCAGCGGAAAAGATCTGTCCTATGGAAAAAAATACATTCTCAATTACAGGAGGGGCAACGTTGCTGTAAGGAAGCGTAGAGCTGGCAGCGAAATGGCCTGCAAGCAAGTTTGCCTTATCTGAAGAGTAGACGATGGGTTTGTCATTAACGATGAGCGTTGGAACCGAAGAAGTTGAGGAGTTTTTAATATTTTTTTACAAATGACCTGACTGTTTTTGGACATTGCAAAAATTTGCTTCTTGAATTACATGCTAAATTCATCACTAGCTTATATAAATGTCTGAGGAGCTTAAACACATGCACTCTAGACATTGATTTCTGCTCTATTTGTTTGGTCCCACAAGAACAAGTTTTGGTATTTATTGGAAGATTAATTTCATCGTTGATGGTGATTTCTTTGGGGTTTGGTACTTCAGGTAACTACAAGAAATAATAATGATAATAATGATGATATTTAAAAACCTAACAAGAGTGAAATGGGGAAATACAAATAATCAATTTGAATTTTTTTCTGTAGACATATAAGATTTTTCTTGTGAAATTCATTTTTGTATGTTTAAATAGAGGTCATTGCACGAGCATCGACAAACACACCAAACCGATTTCATTGTTGTTTGTTCATTACTCATATTCAGAAGTCAATTCAATAATGTTTAATACCGTTTTAACCTTTACAATTAAAATTTAATGTAACACGTTTTCCAATACACTATAAAACACAATTAAAAATATTGTCTCATCTATCTACCTATCACTAATTTGCAAAGGATATAACTGACAATCCCGATAATATATTTTAAAATAAACAATAGCATACTCAACCAAAACCATTGATTATATTTACTTATCTATGCACATGTACACAGTGTTCTAACATAACTATTTCAAATAAATATTAAACATTTTGCCAATCACTAGAAACTTAATTTACCTAAAACTGCAGTTTCAGAGTTATCCCTTCGCTTTTATTTATGCATCCATCTATCCCCTGCCACACTTGATCAGACTTTTAAACACAAAAACAAACAACAACCAATACAAACACAAAAACAAACAAAACAAAAACAATCAAAACACCGACGAAGCAGCTGAATATTATCAGGAGGTAGCATCTAATTCCCACTTGACATTTGCAAATTGCATGTACTACTTACTCTAGGGTGCGTTCACCACCCATTCAACCAACCAACTAACCAACAACAAGAAAAAAACCACCAACCCACCCCCCCCCCCACTCCTGGCATTTTCCAAAACCAACCAGCAAAGTTTCAATGAAAATTCTCTGCTCAAATAAACTGGTAAACTAAATTAATGTAAATATTAATCAATTTTAATCAATGTCACTTCCGTTCCCACTCAACATCTGCAATTTCTAGGATTTTAGTTTTCCCGCCAAAATTCAGCGCCATATCTGCCCCCATCAACCCTCCCTGTCCATCCGTTTTTCATATGACCTACATACAGGTTAGGTATGATATAGGTGCATAGATACTAGCTGCTACTTCATAATTTGAATTTCAATCTACAGCCGCTCAACCCGAATGCACATTCAAATCAGGACCTCGAGGGGTTGAAATTGCAAAAACCAATGTAAATACACACAGAGAACATTTTGCATTGGAAATGAAACGATAACATCAGGTGTTGTGCAGGGGATAGCACAGCAAATGCAAAGTGCCACAGGGTGGCCCTAACAGCCATCACAGGACTCACTGAATGGTATTCAGAATGCAAATAAAAGTTTTGACATTTGGCTAACAAGGACATTGTAGAAAAATTACAAGAGTAAGGGTAAAAAATAACTGCACAGAGTATGCATTATTGAGGTGGCAGCAGATGAGTTGCAAAAGTCGGACAAGTGCACTCGATCTTAAAGGATTTTTAAAGAAATTGTTTCGAGATTATGAATGTTTTGTGAGAGTATTCTATTTTAATATCCTGCAGAGATACATAACCCTTAGAAAGATAAATCGAAAGTGTTGGTATCTTAAATACACAAAGAACAAAATGAAGTTGTATTTTAAGAAGGAAATTGAAGTTAAGGACTCCGTATGAGATCAATTTAAAAACATCTTAACAATTTTCACATTTTCAAAATTGGGTTACAAAATTAAGTTTGTGCTGTGATCTTACATAACCTTATATTCCAAAAAATCTGGATAAAGGAGAAACTAATTTAAATCACAATTAAAGCTCCTTATAGTTTATTTCTCTGTCATATTGTTCTTAACCTTCAAAGTTCCAACCCAACTTGCATTCTGAATTTTCCTTAAAAAAAGCTTTGCAATGCTAACAAATATTATAAATTTGAATGAGAGTTTGTTTATTTGTTACACTTTCATACCTTAACTACTCATTTGATCATCGTACAGGGTTACAGAAAATGCAGCAGGCTACTCGGAAAAATACTGATCTTGAGGGATAGAAAAGCGGTAGTAGCGAAATTTATAATTAACGAAAGTTGACTGACCATGATGCTTAAGGCATCCAATAGTTATCAGCGTAATAATTTGAAATTTTAACGCCATTTTATTTTTTTTTAATGTGACAGTGTGATTTTTTTTAATCGTAGGAACGGTTACATTTTTTTTTTTTTTTTTTTTTTAATAAAAAAAATAATTCAAGAATGGAAACTTAAGCACAAAAAATACCTTCATTTAAAAACTTTTATACAAAAATTTCACTAACAGAAGCCAGCTGCATTCCTCCCCTTAAAAGTTTCATCAGTAATACTCGTCTCGCATGGAGTGCTCATCAGTTAACGGAGCCCAATTTCGTACGTACTGTGAAAAACTCGAAACTTTCTCTTATATAATGGTATCTCAGATTAAGATTTCTCGATATGTTTACTCCTAGGTAATCATAGTCACTTACTTATTTGCACCTTTCGTTCCGGCAAATTGGGCCACCATCTTTACAAAATATCATAACCTTCGATTTACTGAGGTTTACTTGAAGCCTCCACTTGTGGCAGTAATCTTATCTGTTAATCATTAATTGAAGGCTTCCGGCGTTTCAGCAAAAATCACAATATCATCAGCAAATTTCAAAGATTTTACTATTAGATTCGCCGTGATTCTTACTCCACCTTGTAAAACATCCTCGATATCGTCTATGAAGAGGGCAAACAAAAGGGGGCTTAAGTTGCATCCTTGTCTTACACCGTATTCCACCTCGTATGGTTGCAATATTATTGTTCAATGCGAGCGAGGAAAGTTGTGGAGTCATACAATGTTTCCAAAATACGTCAAAATTTCGTTGAAACACTTTTACTGTAGATGCTGTTGAAGGCTGCTTTGAAGTCTATAAAGAAAGCGTATAACTTCTTTTTGGCTTCGGTGAAAATCTCTGCAATGCTCGTGAGTGTTTAGATTTGATCTATTGTTTTTACGGAACCTAGCTTGGGACTTACCCAGGAGATTGTTAACTTCGACCCAGTTTTAGAGTCTTTTGTAGAGAAGCTTTTTTGGAACTTTCATTGATGATTTCAGCAAGGGAATTCCCTTTTACTTTCCAGGACAAACTCTCTCATACAACACCGTTTTTACCTCTTATTGACTAAAAGGGGCATCCAAGGCTTCGTTTATTTTGAAAGGGATGGAAAGTCGTAGAAAACCATGCTTTGTGAGATTTTTAAAATGTTTCCTTAAATCTTTCAGATCGACCAGTAGAGTGGGTTGCTCTAGCTTTTTGTCGTTATTTATAAAACGCACTTTACTCCAAAGTTGAGAAGCATTCCTGCAACTTGAAAGATGTCTGGCGGAAGGTACTAGCTGTCGGAAGATGTTGTTTTCTAAAGCTGTTGCATAAATATTTGCAATCGATTGCTTCCATCTGTATTTTGTAAGTATTGTAAGCAACATAATTTCATGCTGTCGTGTCGTTGGTAACTGAATCGACATTTGGGAGGTGTTCGGAGTGAATCTGTTCAGAACTTATCCATAAGCTTACACCAATTCTCATTCACTATAGCATAATCAATTACTGAGTTGTCCTGAGGACCAATGAAGGTGTAATCCCCATTAGCGTCTCCATATTTACTTCCATTGCAAATACTTAACTCGAACGAATTGCAAAGATCAATTATTTTCCTTCCTTCTTTGTTTAAAATACTGTCTCTTGAACGACGGAGGTTCAAGTTCCACATGTACTTACATGTATCTTCTATTATCTCAGGATCCATTAGTTTAGTTGCTATTTTAATGACAATTTCTTGAACTAAATATAAGGCCATACACGGCGAATAAGACTTGACATTTAATTTTAGAAAATAAAATAAAACGTATATTTGCTGTCATGCCTTGAACCTTTACCAAAACATGCAATAGCTAAGGGCCAACAATGTTTCGATTCTCTTACTTCCGAAGTTTCTTAGAGCACAAGTCTTAAAGAAATGATGCTTACTATACAACTAAGACTCTGTTTTAACAACCAAATTAAAGTTTTAACGCAGCGAGTTTTGCTTTAGTTTTTGAAATGAATTTGAAATAAATAAAAAACCATACCAAATCCTTTATTTTAAAAGTTCTCGTCCAGGATTTAAGCAGCTTCAAATTTTATTCTTAAAAAAGTTTTACAAACTTATTTATGTCTAAAAATTTCCCCTTGTTGCAAGAAAATTTTACCACACAAAATAGACATATCCCTCCTTTTGGATCATTTAATTCATTACAACCCTAAAATTTGTGTTGTACTACCACTAGAGGTACTTTTCCCCCCAAATACATTGCTCTTCTCATAAGATCCGTGTTAATTAACCGAAACTTCAAAGCCAACACCCTGAAAGCATTTAATAGAACTTTTCCCAGACATTTTTTTTTAATTCATTTCACCTCAAAACCACTGAAATTTATGTTAACTACCCCGATCCTAATAATGCACTCTACCCGCCATACCACTACCAACTGTGGAAATTCCATTAATGGTATACCCTCGCCCTCGCAAATATACAACCACCATCTAACTTCAAAAAACCTCAGTAAGAATGTTGATTGCACTATAAAACCGCAAGCAAAAATTAGAAGTCTAAAAAAGCATTCTTGAGCAGTATAGAGAGAACAAAAAAAAATTAGCAAAAAAACTCTTCATAGCTACCTTTATATTCTAATGCACACACATGCCACATCCTCATACAATACAACGGAAATAGAGCGCCCTCTGCCTTTACTCGATTTGATGCCACTATGTTCAACCCCTAATGAAAGTAATTTCATTTTCCGGTTATTTCCCATTTCCGGACGCGCCAGGGCAAGGGCTTATAATGAAGTATTTTCGTTTCGTTGGCTACTTAGAGCTTTGCGATTCGACAACCATCTAAGCGGAACCGACCACCCGATGTGTGGCCAGACGGGCCATGGCTGGGTTGGCTATTGTGTAGGACTTTTGTGTGTTTCTTAGCTGGACAAAGTGTTGGCACAAACGTGGCTACAAAAACCAAATAGCAATATATTAAAGAACCAAAACAAACTCCAACTCTATAGTCGTTGCCATTGTCGTCACAAGGAATGAAGACGAAGAGACCAAAAAAAATATGAATGGAAAGAGGAAAAAAGGATTCCAGGATCACAATGAACTCGAAAACACAATGCCAACCTACAAAAGCCGCAATAAGCAGTTGCAATTTAAGTCCTGCCTAATTACACATAAATTCCATATTGAACAAGGGATTTTCTTCCAGCATCCTGTAGAGCTACGAATACCATAGGGATAACACGAGCAGTAACAAGGGCAGCCATACGATATTACAGCCAATATTATACGGGATGGGAGATTCAAAGGAACACGGTTAAAATCTCCCTTCCTCTAGGTTTTTCATTCAATGTGTGGATGGATCAGCTGAAGGTTAACATAAATCCAATGCACTGAAGTATTACAAAACATCCTTGTTTTGTCTCTCGTTCACTCTCCCTGGGAAGCCAGCTTTTCTCGGGTGATTCTTCCCTTATTTTTGTGCAGATTTCAGATTAAAATGCTACACCAGCAGAATCTCCAGCGCCACTAGCGGTTGGAGTTTGAGCGTTTAATACACGAAGAAAACATAGAGAACAACACACTATATACATATAGGCACCACACATGCAAACAAAGAAGCTCAGAGGATATTTTATAGGATGGGAATGCGAGAAACAAAAAAAAAAAAACGGAAGTCCAACCGTTGAAGTTGCACAAAGTCAGGAAAAACTCTAGTTTCGCAGATGGAGTCAAGTAAAGCCACTTCACAGGAGAAGGCTTTTGGGAATGCTTGGAGAGTAGCCGAGGTGCGATATTTCGTATTTGGTTTTTTAATGGTCACAAGGACAAACTGTAACACTAAAAATATTGAAATGGAACAAAATGAAATGAAATGAAATGAAATATAATATAATATAATTATTATAATATAATAAAATGAAATAAAATAAAATAATTAAATAAAATTAAATAAAACAAATTTAATTGTATTAAACTAAAATATATTAAATTTATTTGAATTGACTTGAATTTGAATTGAATTTAATTCATTTAAATAGAAATAAATTATATTGAATTAAATTGAATTGATTTTATTTGACTTTGAATAAATGTATAGAATTCAATTGATATTGAATTGTATTATATTGTATTGGATTGAATTGAAATGAATTTGGTTGACTCCAATTGAATTGTTTAAAATTAAGTGTTGCCCTTGTATCCTTGCTCCTTAACACAAGGTTTTGCTATGGTTTTTATAGCTCAAGGGCCCCTCAGTATTCATCTTATGCATTTAATCCGCTTCCTTGTGTATTATTCGATGCTGTATATAAGTGATTAGTAATTTACACTCTGTACAAAAAAAGGAATGCCTTAACACGGATCTACCCAGAACTCTTAAACAACTTGGTTAAAAGGCTGGAATTCTCTATTCCATAAAGTCATTGCACAATCAACGGTAGCTAAAAACAAGTAAACAAATACACATAGATACAGAGCCAACATTTGCAGGCACGCGCTGCAGGGATAAAAGTTTTTTTCAAATTAGGATTTGAGAAATCTGCAAAACACGCAGGATATAAATGAGAGCCTGGCACCAGTTCAAGCTCCTAGATATAGCACCAGAAACGTAGGATAACGGTTTGGAATTGGGTTGGTAGATATGTATAAACATTCCCCGAAAGCATAAGACATTTTGGCAAATGAATTTATTTTGTGTTAATGGTAATGAACCACCACAGCCGTTTGAATGTATATAGTTGAGTAGTAAAATTCTTTATGAACCACTCAGATATAAAAAGGGTATAGAAGATGGTTTTTTTTCTGTTTTTGGTGCTCTATAATCATCATTGCCGTTGAACGTTTGAGGATTTTTATTTTAGCATCGTAAGGGTTATATTACAATCTGACACGCTGAGATTTCTAAATAGATACTAGCATTTTTTGATGGTGTGAATATATATATATTTTTTATGACAAATGTTATTGGAGAGGATGTGCAAACACATAAATAAAGTTTTACAAAAGAATTTGGTATTTTAGGGGCAAATAAAAGTGCATTCGACCTCTTAAAAGTTCCTCGGAAATAAATTGTATCTGTGAGAATATTAAAAGAAGTTATGGTGTTATAATCCAAAGCCCTCTTAATTTATCTAACGACCATTTAAATATTCGCATTTCGAAATCAATATTTAAGAAGTGAACCGCAGATACTGATAAACAGTAGCCAACAAAGCCAATTCATCATTTACTTCTTAGACAACTGGAACACTGTAACTGTTAGTAACAAATGACACAGCTTGGATATCTACCTGCTTAATCAGTGCACACAATCGTTCCCAGACCTAATAATTTGTCGTCTGCCATTTTTTATTTAACCCGAAGTCGATGTAAAATAGAAATTGACAGTGAAATTAGAAATTTAATAAGAACTACAGTGTCAAAGTCTTAACCAAGGACACAAAACCCAGATGTTATTAGAAATATTCCCAAAAGTTATACAGCTAAGGACAAGAGGACTACACCATCTTGAGATCCATTTTTTTAATTTTTTTTCTATCCTGAACTCTGATCTGGAACTCAACTGCAATATTGCTTTGTGATATCTTCCTAGAATTTCCTTTTTTATTTCCACACAATTCCTTTTTGGGTCAGTAGATATTTTTCCAAGTGGAAAAGAGGACATATTTGTAGAAACACTGAATTTGGTCAGTTTCCCTTAATATAAGAGCCAGCTGGTTTCTCTTTGCTCCTGCTGTTGTCTAGTGGTTTGGTAAAAGTTTCATGAAACATTTTTCAAGTTTGCCCTTTTTGTGTCATGTCCTATTTGAGTGAAAATGTGTGTATGTGTCAAAACTCACTCACATATATAGAACACCTAAATTACTAATTACTATGTTGGCTAACAGGAAACAAACAATTTAATTTTAATGAAAAAAAAAATTGGCAAGGAAGAAAAAAGGATAAACCAAAACCCAAAACCACTAACCGGACACAGCTGAAGGACGTCATCCGATGTTTTAACGTTTTATTTTCCTCCATAAAGTGGAGGTGTACAATGGCTCTTCCAGTTCAAAGCCCTCCCTTCTCCCCCTTCCCACCACAAAATATCAGTCGCTGAAAACCGCTACAAAGCAACGAATGCTAATATCCTCAACGACGGATGGATTGCTACCTGTATCATTCCGTATAACAAGTTCAAAACAAAAAGTTGTGGATATGGCAAAGTGGCTGGAGCGGGGCCAGCCCGTGCCATCGGAAAGGACAGTATGTCGCTTCTGGACGTTTTGTCGAGTGGACGACAATTACTGTGGCATTGTGTGCACTACAACCAGGATTACTTGGCAATAGTGCGTTTTGCCAACTCTTTCTATCGCGCATATAGAGTTTTTCTGTTTATCGCCGTTTAACCATCAAAGCGAGGAGCGAAACATATATTCCTGGTAAATGTCCCACTTCGGTATCTTTTCAGAGAGATTGGTACTCTATAGTCGCCGTCGTCCTCAGCCAGTGTTGCTAATTGCAATTGAGCGTGGCGGAGTTTGTGGGATTTATTTTGTGTACAACTAACACTATTTCATATATTGAAATTGTTGAATTTTTGATGTTGCACAGAGGTTTGGTGATGGGAAATTTTAATACGGAGTTTCGATTCAGGTGGCAGGTGGGCAAGTATTTTACAGCTGTTTTTATTTCTGCCATTTTTTGGTTTAATAAAATTAAGGGCACATCTAGATGTGATTTATGCATACACAAAATACACATAAATGTATTTTTTATTATCAAAAATATTGTGGACACAGCTTTATAAATTGAAAGCTAAAAAGCAAATTCTATCTGACTTTGGCGTATAGGCAGGATACATTTATATTTTTCATAACAGGTGAACGTGGTTTTTATTTAAATTAAATTATTTATTCAAATGATGGTCGAAAATTGATTTTGTTTTTATTAGAAAAAATATTTTGGTGTTTCGCCCCAAATTGGCAGGCTTGAATGAATATACGAATATTTAAATCAACTGAGTAAAATAAAAAAAAATTATTCAATTAAATTTATTATATGTAGTTGGCTTTTGATGTGTTAAGGTATGGGATTTTTTTATATCAATTTTTTAAATAAACTTGGTTAAGAAATTAACGTTTTTAGCAATATTTTCTTTTGGATAAACAAAAACAGTCAAAATCATAAAAAAAACATTGTGGCTTCAACTGTTGACGCAAAGGGCACTGCTTATCCATATCCAAATGACACGCTTTGTTGGTGTGAAGTTATAATAAATCCTTTGCAACAAAGTGACGGCGAGCTCTAGGCAACTAACAAATCGCAAATCGGTTGTCTAATTCAACAAACATATCTTTCGTATACCATCTTTGTAGAAAAGCGACTGATAAAAGAATATTGTATGAACCCCAAATCTAACAAACGATAGTACGAATTTCAGATACTGCGTAAGGATACCCAAAGGGATAAATATTGGTGGCTCGACTGGGTCTTAGCTTATACTTAAGTTTGTCGATGATGATTTTGTCCGCGATTTTCAGTTCAGTGATTTTTTAACGATAAATCTATGGAATGATAGTTGCGAGATTGAGCCCTGTTCTTCATCTGGTTAAGATTAGAGTTAACTTTGGGAAAGTATTAGTTCATAAGTATTTTTATATTTAGTATAAAAGTTGTCTGTTGATAATTCATAGAAGTCCCATCAATCTGTCGAAGTGTTAAGACGTGCCGATTTGTTACAGTGTGATAATTCCTTTCTCATTACCCAATTTGAAGCCGCTTTGCTCCGCAAATATTAAATGTTCCCTACTAAGACAGTGACTCTAAAAAGTGGAGGAAAGTGAAAAGCTTAATCCAGATATTCCAGCTTCTAGGCTGGAATATATAAACAGTGTTAAAAAAACGAACAATACAAGTTCTACGCCTTGCAAGGAAATTTTGCATAAAATGGCGCCAAACTACGAAACCACTCATCATAAATTTATTAAAAACAATTATGGAGATAATCTCTTCAATACAACAATGAACCAACGTTTTTCTCATTCTCTGGGTAGCGATGTCAGCAAGGCTGCATGGGCACAAGATGTTATCGAGATGTCTCAAGGAATTAGAGAAAAAAACTTAATCTACAATCAAGGCCAAGCTATGGAGGAACATGATCATAATTCCACTCAGGAAATGGAGTGGACAGCAGTGATAAGAAATCTTAAGCGATCTGCAACCAATTTTCTACCCAACCAAGGAAAATAAATTGCACGACTGGATCGCACGTACTTGCTCATATGTGCGGTCACATTGTAGAATAAAATTAAAAAAAAAGTGAACATCAAAGCATTTATTCGATTTTTGTGACTTTTGATTGTTCGAATAACGTACGTTAAAATGTATTGGATGAAATAATTTAAACGCCATTTTATTTCTTTAGGAAATGTAAAAAAGTGTGAATTTTTTTTTTCAAAGCGGTTTTTTTTAACAACTTTTTTTTTAAAAATTAAAAAAAAATAATTTAAGAATACAAACTTAAGCACAAAAATAACGTACATTTAAAAACAAAATTAAAAAAAAAATCACTTACCCGTTTTCAAAATATTGATTTTTCAAAAAAAATTTTTTAAAAGTTATTAAAAATACAAAAAAAAAGTTTTCGAAAAAAAATCAATGCAAAATTACTCAAGCAACCTATATCTTCTTGAATATCAATTTTGATTGTAATCGGATCTCCAGTTTTCGAGAAAGTCGAAGAAAAAAAACCCGGTCCTATGGGAGGTACCATTTTTAGCCCACAATATTAATTTTTTTTTTCACTAAAATATAATGCATACCTACAGTAGTACACTGATTTTTTTTATAAAAATTCATGGAGCTGTTTTCGAGAAAAATAAGCTTTTACATAACAGTTATATGACAGGTACCGTTAATTTTTGAGCTAAAAAAAAAATTAAAAAAATTCCTCTGTAGAATGTCACCTTAAGTTCAAAATTTGAAGATAATTGACTGGTCCAACCGTTTAGGCTGCCGTCCAATATACATACATCCGTAGACAGACAGACAGACGGACAGAATTTTGCCAGTAACTCAAAAGTTTCTCTATCATCGTAATGTCATGTTTGATTGTTATCTCAATTTTTTTTAATCTGCACGAATGCATAACTTGTATTATAGTACCTATAATCGCAAGTAAAAACAAAAAAATGTTAGGAATGAATCATCGCTTAATAATTCACAAGAGAACGGAAATCTTTCTAAAAAAGTTTTTGCACCTTTAATAAATCTAGGTTCGTCTATGCTAAACCCATCCACCCAAAAATAATAACCGTATTAAATGTGTTAATAATAAGGCTACTAATAATCCTACTAATAATATTTCAACAAATAAGTCTAACCAATGTGATGTAAAAAATGTGACATTTGCCCTCCAATATTCATTTTTGGTGCTAACTGCGAAATTTTAAGTGATGTTGTTGCTCTTGCAGCTAATGAATACAAGATCTCGGATCTCAAACATAAATTTGTTAATATTGGCCATAAGAAAACGAAGGTCTATGTAAATAATTCTGATGTACATTCATTAATAATTGAAAAAATACGTGGAACAGGCATTGGTTGCGTTCTCTTTTTCTCCCAAAGAAAATAAATGTGTATGAAGTGTCTTGATGGTGACACTACTATTGAGAGTGTCATAAAATTCCTCAATTTTCCACGGCTAGAACTAGGAAGCAGAATGTGAAACTGAACATTTTTTCAATTCAATTAGATCCAAGTGAATCTATTAAAGATCTAACTTGCATAAAATATTTATTGGATCAACGAATTTATTGGGAGAAACCCCATCCCAAGTCCGTTATTAGATGTTTTCGATGTCAAAGATTTGGACATTCAGGGGAATGTTGAGCAGGTGCGTGCTCTGTGGGGAATCACACGATTTAAAGGAATGTATTTATGCTGTTAAAAACCTGCAGGAATCCAACGGAGTTATCCCAACTCCGAAATGCGTTAACTTTGGTGAAACAGGTCATGCAGCAAGTTATATTGTTCTTCTTATTTGAAATATAAAGGAAAAAAAGAATCTCTTGCTCAGAGATTCAAACAAAATGTTCATGCAAACCAAATAATAGCAAATGAGAATATAAACAATTTTATAAATTCAAACGTTTCTTATTCAAATGTTGCACGAAAACATCTTGATCCAGAACGGCGTAGCCCTTCTACGATACAAGTCACATCAAAGGTGAGAAGTTCACCAACTGGTGAATTAAACAATTTTTTAAATGAAGCTAAAAACCTATTTAAGTTATCATTCAAAGATCTTTTAACAAAAAATCGTCAGTTTTGGCCGAAATACCAACAATTACAAACTAAAGAAGAGAAAATGTTCGCATATATCGACTTCGTTGCTTCTATTGTAGTATGATAGATTCAACAAAAACAAAAATAATATCAGCTAATTTTAATTCAATTATCTCTCATGACCGTAGACTTGCACTGTTAAACTTGCTTAATAAAAAGAAACCTCAAATTTGTTTCATATCAGAAACAAGATTAAATATTAGACATAAACCGGGTTTTAATGACTACAACATAATTCGAAACGATTCTGGGAGGGGGACTGCAATCGTGTTAAGTAAAAACTATAAGTATAATATTGTTAATTTTCCAAGCGAAATACTGTTGCTCTATGTACATTAACCTGTAACAATGCAGGTGTAACAAACAAAACGCTTATTGGAAGCATATAACTACATTCCTTCTAAGGCTGGTGAACCGTTAAAAAGAGCAAGCTTTTTTTGCTTTTATGGAAACATTTGATTCAGTTATAATAGGAGGCGATTTTAACGCTCGTCACCCAGAATGGGGTGATTCAAAAAGTAACCAAAATGGAAACGTACTTCATAATTGGTTCTTTGCTGGTCCTTACTTGAGCTTAGATTTAGTTTCTCCTTTTAGCCCTACTTTTCCAAGGTCATCATCAGTCCTAGATTATTTCTTGGTTTCGTCCACTATGGCGTATGCGCATCCTCCCATATGTGCTACTTTTCCCACAATCGCTGACCATTACGGAATATCGCTTGAATTTAATTTTAAAAACAATAACCCAATACTGCAACCTCCAGATACATATGTGAGCTTTAAAAATACTAATTGGGAAACTTTTAGGTATGATTTGCATAGACGCATTTCACAAATTGATGTTATTGATGAAAGAAACCCATCCAGCTCTGATATAGACTCAGTTATAGGTGAGATAAATGATAAAATGAATTCATGTATTGAAAATCATTCTGAAATATGCCACACAAAGACCCTAAGGTACCATAACATATCTGATTATACGAAAAACCTACTCAAATTGCGAAATATATGGTTACGACAATTAAAGAGACTTTTCCATCGTTATCTTAACAGGGTGAACTCAGAATATCAGCAATTGAATTCGAGAATTCAATGTTAAAATAAAATAATAAAGGATAGGGTAGAATTAGAAATGAATGATAGTGTTTTAAACAGAGATTGGAAAGAATCAAACCGTCCCCTCAAGCATTCAGACAAATCGATAAGATAACAGGTAAAAAGTTTTTCGGCCCGGATATTCGCAAGGATGTCCTCTGTTACAATGGCATCAATTTAGAAAATACAGACCAAAAACTTGAAGCATTCAAACATTTCTATTCGGAATTATATTCTGAGAATACACCAACTTATGATAGGATCCTAAAAAATGAAGTTACTTCCAAATGACTTGAATTCCGTCAAACAGAAATTGAACAATTAAAAACATTCTCTTCAGTAAGCACATCAATTAATCAAAATGTATTGCCATTTACATCTTCAATTGATGTTAACTAATTAAGAAATAGCCACAACAATAAAAAGTCGGCTGGTGTTGACCAAATTTCAAATTTTGTTTTAAAAAAATGTCCACACTCCCTGGATGTAGCTCTGACATCTATTTTTAATCAATGCATAAACAATTAATACTTCTCCAAAATGTGGAAAGTCGCTAAACTCATCCCGTTAGCGAAAACCAAAAACGCCGGTCTCTTTACTTTCAAATATTGGCAAACTTTTTGAAAGAGTTTTCAATAAAATATGCGACGATTTAAATGTTATCCCCAATAACCAATTTGGGTTCAGAAAAAGCCACTCTACGGAACATGCGTTGTTGGTTTTACACAATAAAGTTACACAGAACCTAAGAAACAAGAAAGTAACGCTGTGTCTTAATATAGATCTGGAGAAAGCTTTTGATAACATTTGGCATAAAGGTTTGATATTCAAACTTATTTATCTAGGCTTTCCAAACTGGCTAACTAGAATCATCCAAAGTTTTTTAGATGACAGATTTACCTCTGTGTATATAGGGTCAGAATTTTTGGAACAAATTGAAGTTTTATCGGGAACAGCTCAAGGATCTATATTAGGTCCAACATTATTTAACATTTTCCTTCATGATTTTCCTTTCAAAGAATTTTTAATTCAAGAGGTAGTCTGTTGTGTACAGACGACACCAGCATCATCGCAAGTGACAAAAAGCCAAGCATTGCCCTAAGTAGGATTCAAGAAAAAATTCCAAACCTAGAAAAATACTACAAAAGATGGGGTTTAAAAATTAACCCCGAAAAATGCTACCTTACTTGTTTTAGAAACTCTAGCGGAAAAGGATATTACAAAGCTGTGAAAGAAAGCAAGTTTTTAGCCTTACAAATCGCTGAACGTAGCGTCTCACTCAATTCGGAGCCAAACATTTTGGGTATAAACTTTCATAAAAGATTCGTCTTTAATAAGCATGCTAGAAAATCACTGAGGAAAGCAAAAATGGTAACATCCATTTTGAAGTCTTTGATGTCTTCCAAACACATGCCTGGAAACACAAAAGTTTTAATGTACAAAACTCTTATAAGACCCATAATAACTTACAGGTTTGGTATATGGTTTTCGATTTCTCCATCTGTGGCCAAAGAGTTGGAGAACTTTGAAAGAAAAATTTTAAAGTTTTGTAGTGGCAAGTTTCGAAAACAGACCAAAAAATAGTTTTCAAACAAAACACTATATGAAGCTATTAAAGTAATACCTCTTATGATGTATCAGATTGAACTTTTGGAAAAAAGACTTAAAAGATGTAGTTCACATTCAAATCCTTTAGTGAAAGCCGTGTTTGACTCAAACAGCAATGGGACTGTTAATGATAATTTCTACCTTTCTCCCGTTAACATTCTCCATAACACCTCCCGTATACATTTAAGACCAGATGTTAATAGTGACTTATTGGCGCATTTTTATAATAAGGCACTACCCGGAAAAATGAGAGGATGAACTTAATCTTTGACTAAAAGTACATATTAATTATCTTACATAGACCGACGTTGAAAGTATTTATCTGTTTTTGTTTATATATACCAGTATATAATACAGTAAAAAGATAAAGAAAAGCAACGTTTATGTACTTATTTCATTTATGTATCAATATTTAATATATCCATTATTATAAATTAATTTGACACTCCCGAAAGAATTGTTTTTTCTTTTGTTTTTGTTTTAATTTAAGTTAGATATAAGTTTTATTATAAAAAAATATATATAGGCTCAATACAGAAGCAATGCTGATTAGTAGGCCGGTAGCAAGCCTACTCTTAATAAATAATTTATTCATTTACTCTTAAGGATGTTTCTAACTTATATATATATATATAAGTTTGTATTTAAGATTTAAATAGCCAGATATACTTTTAATAGTCGGCTACTTTATTTAGACGTAAGACGGAACAAATGTATTTATTCTGAATTGTCTTAATAAAAATTGAATTCAATTGAATTGAATTGTTGATAATTCATAAAGAAATAATGTCTTCAAAGGTTTTTTCCACATTTTCCTTATTAATACAAAATTATAATAACCTGTAAAATATAACAAAAAATTATATTTAAAAAAAATAAATAAGAATAATATTTATAAAGACATAGAGTGTAATAAATTAGAAATATAAGTAATCTGAATCATTAACTAACAAACATA
Source organism: Platycheirus rosarum (assembly GCA_963971375.1). Taxonomy (NCBI): domain Eukaryota; kingdom Metazoa; phylum Arthropoda; class Insecta; order Diptera; family Syrphidae; genus Platycheirus; species Platycheirus rosarum. Next base: position 259,085,772 of record OZ020507.1, read on the forward strand.
GTAAAGTCAAGTTCTTAAGTTTATTTAAGCTAAGTTACAAATTGTATTTCGTATGAGTGGCATATAATTAAACAAACACATTTCTTTCAATTTCATATGCTTAAAACCTACAAATTCATGGAATCCTTTATTTTTAGAAACTCATTAAAACCAAACATTTTATACAAAACAATTAACAAGGATTGCTTTAATATTGTATGCTGACTTTCGGCAAATGCCACGGATGTAAGCACACTTTGCATAATTTGTTCAACTACGTATGTACACATGTTTGTATATAGAAGTAACTGCATCCATTAAATGCTCATAGCACAAGATTTACTTCCAAAAAAAATCAACACAACTCTAATATTAGATACTTCCACAAGGACTTACAAAAAAAATGCCTGATGTCTACTCAGTCTGCACAAAATAACACGCGTCTCATACCTGCTGATAACACTGATGCGCTAGAAGGGAAGGTTGAAAGATAAAACTTGCAATATAATGGGTGCTTCCAAACAATGTGCAGTACCTACTCTTAACCTCCTTACATAAGTCGTTGAAGGTATAACAACGGCGGTTGGTATCTACAAACATATGTACAAAGTACACAATATCCTCATGCAGCAGATACATGTATCTAGGTATTTAAATTTTTAATGAAATAGCTCAAATGAGTTCTAAGACAATTTTGAATGCAATATGCAAACACAATGCACACTGTCAAACCAACAACGCAACGTAGAGCTGAGTCAAGTTAGGTAGAAGCCGAAACAACCGTGTGTGCTTAGCGTGCAAAAAGACAAATAGTTGTTGCACTTCCCTTATGCAAACATATACCATAGACAAGGCATGTATATAGACACATAAATAATCTTAACGTTTGCAACAAAACTTTTGACAAATTTGCTAAACAAGTTCCTTTTTTCACTCGCTAGATAGGATCGAAGGATCTGTAATGGTGGAAAAAGAACAAAAACAAGGATATAATAGGCCATTTGAAGACAAACAGTAAATTGCACAGTCTTATGAGGCACAAGTGCACAACTGCAATGGCACCACCCGCCAGGAAGGACTTGAGTTTACTGAAAATATTAAGTCAAATGTTATCATGAGAAGAAATCGTATAGATTCGGAGAAATATCCTGCATCCTTCAAAAACCCTATGAAGCTTTCTAACAAGAATCGAATTTAAGTTTCAGATATTATTCTATTTATACTCAGAATAACAAGAAAGGATTAAAATTGTAAGTAACTAAGTCCTACTAAATACATTTTTGAATTTTTTAGAGGAAAAATAAGTTAATATCGATGAAAATAATATTTGTAGCATACCGAATCATGTAGATGGAAATATTCCAAAGAATAATGATTTATCAAATTCTAAAAAAAATCAATAATATTTTAATAAACTAGTTTTACCTAACATATTTAGTTCTGCCTAGGCAAAACTTTAACAGATAACATACTATAAAAAAAATGTTTTTTTTTCGAAAATTCGTTCATTTTTACTTGCGATTATAGGTACTATAAGGCAAGTTTAGTATTCGTGAATATTAAAAAAAATTTGATAACAATCAATCATGACATTACGATCATACATAGAGTAGTTAAAAAAGTGATCGAGAAAAAATGTCTGTCTGTCTGCCTGTCAGTATGTATAACGAGCTGCAGCCTAAACGGCTTAAGCGATTATCTTCAAACTTGGTGTGTGTAATTATTTTGGCATTCCCCAGGGGGGAAATTGAAATTTAATTTTTAGCCCTAAAAATAACGGTACCTGCCATATGACCGTTAAGAAATACATATCTTATTTTTCTCGGAAACGGCTCCAACGATTTTAATGAACATTTTTGGGATTTTTTTTGTTTGTATTGGCTATTATTTGATTAAAACCACAAATATAGGGATTCTTTTTTTAGCCGAACAACACGAATTTGGAATAGTTTACCCGGCGGGATTTTCCCTTGCCATTTTAATCTGCTAACATTCAAAACCAATGTTAATCGCCACCTCCTATCTCTCCCCTCCCTATCTTCGTAATGCCCGCGCTGTGTGTTCTACATTAAAAGGGAAACACATAATCCCTTGTGCGCGCGTTAATTATAAAAAAAAAAAAAAAAAATATACGGGAAGAGTATATTAACGGGACCTTTAATATAACGCTTTTTTTTAATTATTTGATTTCTCGGTTATGACTCTTTGGATAACTGTCAAATTTTATATTGAAGAAGATCTAGGTAGCCAAATTAATTCTAAAAAACTAATCAAAAAAAATTGTTTTAAATTTTATATCACATTTTGATAAATTCTAAAAAACTGTAAACCAAAATTATAAAAATAATTTTTTCATAAATTCTTTGTTATTTAAGAAGTGTGATGGCATACTTCATTTTTACTAAAAACCGTTAAGTATTGTGGTTTTAAATACTTTGTATAAGTTCAAACTGTGTTATTTTCAACGCAAATGTTACTTGTTTCTGTCAAAGATCTTGCTTTCCAATGTAATAATGCACATAAGAGCAAGTACGTGCGACCCAGTCGTGCCCATTTTTGTATTACTTAGACCAAAATTACACGACTTATTTTAAGAAAAACTACTCGTGCACATTACTTATTGTAGCACAGGTATACGTATATGGGTCCGTTTTTATTGTGGGTAAATAATTAATTATTTAAAAATATTATCCTCCCTATTTCAATAATTAGTTCTAATATAACTGAATTGTAATTAACTTTGGTTTTCAACTAATCCACCTAATGTCTAAACTCAATCTTGAAGATGATTATTCCAAATGGAACTAAGAAACCGATAACTTCAAGCCACAGCAAGATCTGAAGAAATATGAAAAACTTAATTGAACGTCAAAGACTCCGCGAACAACAACGCTTACTCTACGACAACGTTAACGACCTTTACGAAAGGGTTCAGCAATTTTGTGAAGGCGTCTACTTCACAGTTGTCGTCGAACCACAGGGACCAATATCTTGCATTGCCTTTAGATATGTCATAAATATCTAGTCGAATCGTACGAATACGGAGACCGACACGTTGATGGCTTGAATATCAATCCAGGAGTTAAGGAACGCCTTTGGAAAATTGAACGTCTCCAGGGTGTCTATAAAGTACTTTTTGATAAAGCTTATGAATTCTATGAAGAATTGAGAGAACAATACAAAGACCAGAATTGTGTGATCTTGGATCAAAAAAGAAAACTATTGGTACAGATGGAACCAAGACTTGCAGTCAATTCTAAAGACGAAGATTTAAATTTTGATGAAGAATTTTGCGGCCAACTGCCAGAGGATTGGAACTTTGATGAAGACAATTCAGATTTTGACTCTGATGAAAAATGGGATTCGTATACTGATGACTCTGGAATTGATCCGGAAATTGACGTGGAACCTGACTATTCTGATGGTTCGGTGGAAGATTGGGAATTGGATGTTGACTCTGTCTTGCAAACGGACACGGACACGGATACTCAATCGGAAGTTGAGGAAAAACCAAATGTGGAACGAGATAGATTTTAAAATATTTCTGTCATTATATTAATGGAAAACCCCAGTCAACAGTAAAAGACGGACTTAGACAAATAAATTGCACGACTGGATCGCACGTACTTGCTCATATGTGCGGTCACATTGTAGAATAAAATTAAAAAAAATTAAAGTGAACATCAAAGCATTTATTCGATTTTTGTGACTTTTGATTGTTCGAATAACGCACGTTAAAATGTATTGGGTGAAATAATTTAAACGCCATTTTATTTCTTTAGGAAATGTAAAAAAGTGTGATTTTTTTTCAAAATTGTAGGAGCCGTTTTTAAATAAAATGGTTTTTTTTAACAACTTTTTTTAAAAAATTAAAAAAAATAATTTAAGAATACAAACTTAAGCACAAAAATAACGTACATTTAAAATCAAAATTAAAAAAAAAATCACTTACCCGTTTTCAAAATATCTATTTTTCAAAAAAAAAAATTAAATATTATTAAAAATTCAAAAAAAAAGTTTTCGAAAAAAAATCAATGCAACATTTCTCAAGCTACCTATATACTTTTGAATGTAAATTTTGATTGTAATCGGATGTCCAGTTTTCGAGAAAGTCGAAGAAAAAAAACCCGGTCCTATGGGAGGTACCGTTTTTTTTTTCACTAAAATATAATGCATACCTACAGTAGTACACTGATTTTTTTTTTATAAAAATTCTTGGAGCCGTTTTCGAGAAAAAGAAGCTTTTACAAAACGGTTAAATGACAGGTACCGTTAATTTTTGAGCTAAAAAAAAAATACAAAACTCCTCTGTGGAATGTATTGTAGGTGTATGTAATGTTTTGGTGAAAAAAAAAAAATAAAGTGGTTGGCTAAAACGGTACTTCCCATACAACCGTTTGTGTTTCTTCGACTTTCACGAAAACTGGTCATCCGATTTCAATCAAAATTGATATTCAGGGAGATGTTGGTAGCCTGAGTAATTTTATTTAAATTTTTTATTTTGTATTTTTAATAATTTTCTTAGATTTTTTAATATTTTGAAAACGGGTAGATGGATTTTTTTTATAATTTTTTTTTTTTTTGTTAATGTAGATTATTTTGTGCTTAAGTTTGCATTTTTAAATTGTTTTTTTTTTTTACATATTTTTAAAGAAATAAAATGGCGTTAAAATTTTACCGCTGAAAACTATTTTACGTACTTTTTTCAAACAATCAAAAGTCGAATAAAAACTTTGAAGTTCCCTTAATATTTTTCAAATTTTATTCCAAGCTGTGACCGTACATAAGAGCAAGTACATGCGATTCAGTCGTGCAATTTATTTTAATTAGTTTAAGAGATTTTTCGGAAAGAACTAAGTATGCAATAAAATCGAGGAAAAACATATTTAAAATCGTAAAACTTTTCGAAAAAATATTTAAAATTCATTTTTAGTTTGTCATTATAAGAAAATCTATAGTTTTCATCTGAGCAAACTATTTAAAAAAAAAATCTATTAATCCGTTTTCAAAGTTTTTCGAAAACCAATATTTTTTTTCGTAGAAAATTTAAAAAAATCGAAAACAAAAGTGTTTGAAAAACAATATTGATTGAATTATAAATGACTTTCTGTGTGCAAAATAATATTGAAATCGAGATAATAGTTTACGATAAAATCCCATTTGAAAAAAAAACTGTTCTATAAGAGAACACATTTCGTAAAATTCATTCTAACTGAAAGATGTATTGTTGTATAAAAATAGCTCCCGAAAGTTTTATCAAAATCGTGAGAGCCGTTTTCAAGAAAATCAAACTTTTTATTAAAAAATCGTAGTGCCCCGTGGCTTATTGGTTAGTGTGTCGGACTGCTAAGCGAATGAGCCTGGTTTCGAATCCAGCTCATAGCCACCTTCTTTTCCAGGGTACTGCCTCTTGCGATGAACTGACAAAACCTCCAAGAGTAAAATTTGTCTCGATAAAGTGCATCTCATGTAGCCGTTCGGACTTGGCAGTAAACTGTAGGTCCCTTCCATTCTTTCAGATTAACAACACACACACAGGAAAGGTTGAGAGTATAAGTCAATAGGCCTTGGCTCCTTGAGAAGCTGCCGCGCCAATAAATTTACTTTTATTTTATTTGTTAAAAATTGTATAGCAGGTACCGTTATTATTTTTCGACCTAGAGCAAAAATGAAAAACACCCCCGAGATACTACCAATTAAATACTAAATACCAAGTTCGAATTAAATCGGCGCATCCGTTTAGGTTGTAGAGGTGCGAACTGACAGACAGACTGACGGACGGAATTTCCGTACCCGCTTTGTTGCACTTCTCTATTATCGTAATGTCATGTTTAATTGTTAAAAAATTTTTTGCACGAATCTATAGCTTGCATTATAGTACCTATAATCACAACTTAAAATGCCAAATTATTTATATCAACTTTCTCTTCGAATACCTAAGGACATTTTAAAGATGCTTTACGGAAGCTTACAAGTAAATTTCGATCCCACATCTGTCAATCTAATTGTAGGCTTAGTGTGGTGTACATTCGTAATGAATTTTTAAATGTCACAATAAATGGGAAAGACATAGCTGGGTAGAGCATTCCACATTCGTGCAGTACAGCTAAAGAAAGGATCTCTGTACTAAATAGTTAGACCAAGGTTGGGATCAAGGGCAAACTGATGAGCAATCCTAGAATCGCGAGTATTACGGTTGAATTGTTTAAGGGGAGGGCTGCAGCCAGCTATGAGTCCTCCTCCTTATCAACGTCCTGGCACCTCTCTTCATTAGCTTGCTGCGATGCGATAATGTTCCTTCTGCTTAATTGGGTTTCAACTGAACTGAGTTCTATCCCGTAAGGATACGAACAAAAAGAGACAGCTGAGGCCTGCGTAGTTTTATGATATATTCTGGTTTTTTATTAGAGATATTCTGCCAAAACTTATTTAAGGGCCTTATTTAGAGTAAGTTAGTTACTGGAGCTCCAGCTTACCATAGTTTGCTGTTGCAGTTCCAGTTCCAGATGAGAGCAAAGGTGCGAGTATGCAAAACAAATATTATCGGCGTGGAACAAATAATTTGAATAGTAGTTGCAGAGACAAAGTGAAAATAAGAATAACATCAGAGCCCTGTGGCACACCCACATTTATATTGCGAGTTGTAAATAAAGTTTCGTATTTACCGAGAAAACAATTCGTCTACACCGAACTTTGGATAAAATAATAGCTACATATGTAGATGCCAAACTTTATCAAATACCATTGAAATATGGACTGTAAAAATCTTTTTTTCTTCAAAACGATGTAAGCATTTATTCCACTGTTGGGTGAGATAGGCCATGAGATGATCAGATAACCAGTGGACTTATTTATTGCCACGAAAACTGTACTACTGGTCATTACGAGAATTTTTCCCATGAAATCATTCACTCGCTCTAGAGTTGGTAGAGCTCTATTTTTACGATTCTGAATGAACACAGTCTCGATCATTCTCTAAAGCACCTTGTTGTTTATCTTCCATCCCAATTCTGTGGCCAGGTGTCAGGGTCACCAAATACTTAGTTTTTTTAAGCTAATCTCCACCACTACTTGCTATTTATACGTGCGGTAACTGAAACTTTGCACTCCAAGTAACATACATAAATACTTACAGTATGTTAAACACAAAATGAATGCATATTAAAAATTGTACACACCCGTGTGTCAAAAGCTCACTTTTTCAAATAAACGCTTAGCGCAACCCTTACACAAACCTCAAGGATCACATTTTAACGCTCCATTTGACGTTTAACTTCAACACTTAAACGTCAAAGCGTTGGGCCATTAAAAAATAAAAAAAAACCTCTACAAAGTATACCTTAACCTTTACAAACGAAAGAGTAACAAATAGCAAACACCCAGAGCGAAAATAAAAGCAATTTTTAAATGCTTTGACATCGAACGTAATCAGGCGAGATGAATCCTTGCGGATAAAGTCAGCTCTTCACACCTGTATCTACCGTTCAACCGAGTACCGAACCGACACAGACAAAGTAAGTGGGCTCTGCCTAGATTCAACAAAAACCTAAAACACAAAAACCTATGTGTATATGTATGTATGAATAAACATAGAATTGAAAGTTAAAACATTTCTCTTTCCCTTTACGCTTTCTATCTGTAACGGCATTTGTCAAGGCTCCATCTATCTGTCTGAACACACCGCACACCATTCACTCATCCTCCTTTCGAGCAATGAACACAGAAAACAAACAAAAACATTTTCCATGTCAGGACTCGGGAGAAGCAAAAAAAACACAAAAATCCTGGAAAACCTTCCTTTGAATGAAGTAGGTAGGAAAACGTTTATCATTGCCAGCATCCTATCGTCTAGTTCTCCGGGAAATTTTTTTTTTGATCATAGGTACCACCAGGTGGAGGTGACTGCTGACTATGTCATCGTTGTTGTTGTTAGAAGTGACATTTCTGGAATTGGCAAAAGGAAACCGAATGGAGCGTAACTTCATCATGATCATGAAAGCTATAACGGCTAGTAGTAGGGGGTGGGTGGGAACAAGAAGAGTGGAAACATGTTTCAAGCTTAACTTGCATTCCTTTTCATATTTGCATATCCTGTTGACATTAGTTTCGTTAGGTTCTCGAGGACCTATGTATGCCGTGAAATGTTTTTCTGAGTAATTTCTGCACTTACACTTGAATGCAAGCTTCAAAAACGAAAACGTAAGTTAGTGACTTTTAGAAGATACAACGCACTAGTTAGATGCAATTTGTTTAAGGAATTGCTGCCAAAAGTGAACATTATTTGGTTCTACTATGTGTATGAACGGATGCCTGAATCGTTCCGGAACTCACTTAAATAGACTTGAGAAAATACGGCAACATCGCATTCATGTTGTGCGGCTTAAAACAAAGATTACTGTATTATTAAAATCTTGTTATACAGTTGATTCTATTCAATTAAAATAAGTGACCCGAATGGCACACATTTGATTTTTTTATATTTTCAGCACAGGGAAGATAGGATATTTGCCTTTCACTCTTACTGTTATGGATTTCAATAAGTTATCTCAATTTTAAAGCTCTCACATAGTTGCCCGGTATGGGCATTATAAATTGGTATGATTCTCAAACAAATGTAGATATGGTTACCAACTGTTTATTCAAATTTTATGAAAACAGAAACATGTAGACCGTAAATTAAATATAAAAATAATGTATTTTAATAATATGGGAGGAGCAGGATTCTTTTTTTCAAAATCGTAGGAACGGTTTTTAACGGTTTATTTTTCACCAAAATATAAACCACACCTTCAAAAGTACACAGATTTTTTTATACAAATCCTTCGAGCCGTTTTCGAGAAAAATAGGGTTTAATTTAACGTTTATATGACGGGTACCGCTAATATTTGAGCTAAAAAAAATTAAAATAAGGCCTCTGTAGAATGTTAAAATAATCTAATGTTATAAATTTGATGACGATCGACCAAGCCGTTCAGGCTGTAGTCCAAAATACATCCGTACAGACAGAAAAACATAATTTTCCAATTACTCAAATACATTTTATCAATCGTAATGTCATGTTTGATTATTATCTAAATTTATTTTTGTGTACGAATGCTTAAATTGCGTTTAAGTACCTATAATCGCAAGTAAAAAAAAAAATTCAGCAAAAAAACATCGCGACAACACCTTCTTCTTTAAACTTAAAATATGCTCTCATTCGCTCTAAGAAAGCTACAATTCAGGATCTTTCATAACGAAAACCAAAGAAAAAGGTATTATAATGTCTATACTGGCGAATGGTAACTCTGCAGTAGTACTTTTCTTAAAATATACACAATAAGCGAGAGGCAAATTGATAATCAGTCTCCTCTCCTCGCAGCAGGGGAGCAGAGAGGTATTGGTGGAATGTACGTGAGTTAAATGAAATATTACAACAACAATTTCAATGTGTTTTAGGGTTCTCTTTTATATTTAAGTGACAATTTCTTAAGTTGAGTGCGATGCAAATACATGCAGGTACCAGTGTGTTTAAAAGCTCTCTTCCATAAGGTCTGTACTGAAAATATAAATTGAACAGAGTATAAAAATAAAAAAAACAGGATTTTATCAAAACCGGTCGTACAATTTTCAAAATATTTTATTCTTAAATTTTTCATTTTGGCTTTGATACTTTTTATAAGTTCAAACTGTGTTATTTTCAACGTAAACGTTACTTGTTTCTGTCAAAGATCCTGCTTTCCAATGTAATTATGCACATAAGAGCAAGTACGTGCGACCCAGTCGTGCCCATATTTGCTTATGAGTTTGTGTTTTTTTATACCAAATTATCACCTGCAGGTTTGATGATTTCGGCAGCTAGCCCACCTAATCCGACGGCCTTATTGCTTTTAAACTTTATATCTAGGGCGGGATTGTTGTTATACTTCGCTTAGATAGAATGTATGATTCTCACTGGCAGAGATTACGATTCTACTACTATGTTCACTTGGTCGTCCTTGCAAGCATCAGGTCGACCTCTGTAGCTTTAGCAATTTCGAGTAAATTCACCTTTATAATGGTAAGCATTATTTGAGACGTAAGATGGCATACTTCATTTTTACTAAAACCCTTAAGTATTGTGGTTTTTGTATGTTCAAACTGTGTTATTTCCAACGTATATGTTAATTGTTTCTGTCAAAGATCTTGCTTTCCAGTGTAATTAAGCACATAAGAGTAAGTGCGTGCGACCCAGTCGTGCCCATGTTTTCTTCTGCAAAACTGTGTTCTGTGTTCGATATAATATTGTGACGTAATTAAGTTTCACCATATCTAAGGTTCAATTTTTGTTTCAAAAAAGTCACAAAAATTTTAAGTCGATGAATTGAGCTTATTACTATCTAAGTTATTTTAGGGATGAACTAGTTTTGCCTAGGCAAAATGATGATGAACTAGTTTTGCCTACAAAAAATTAGTTCAACCTAATGGACTTAGGCAAAACTAGTTGTACCCAGGCAAAACTAGTTTTTTTCCGGTAGCATATACGTTTCCTAGGAATTATATTTAATAACGGAATACATAATTTCCCGCAGCATAATTATACATAATATAGTATTGAATTATATACATATATTATATATATCTTTATATATTTAAACTTTTTCATTCATGGCAAATAAGCGACGGTAATGTACCCACTACTAAAAAAAAAGTACTAAACAATAAAATAATCTAATGTTTTATTTTTTTATTTTATTTTATTTTAACAGTTTATTTTACAAAGCCTAAATATTTATGCTAATCCAGAAGTTATTCCAATGATGTGCAATACAACTCTAATGGTAAGTTCTCAATTAAATTAAAACGATTTTGATTTTTTATTTTAAATAATTAGCTATTTATGTCAATTTTTGATTTTCCTAATTTATTTTGAATATATTTATGTTCTGAATCAATATTAAAAATACAATAACTAATCAATGTAAAGCAATGAAAAATATTGTAAAATGGGGTTTATTTTGTTTTATAAACTAAAGGGTGATGTGCATTTTAATAACTATTCATCTCTCTGTTTGATTTTTGGCATTCACATAATTATGCATATAAAAAAGAGTTAATTGCATATTAAATAAATTAGTTGATAATCAAATTGCAAAAGAGTTGAGTTATTGAAAAATTAAAATTAAAATATACCGAAATATGAAAAAAAAATTAAAACTATCAACAGATGAAAATTTAAACATTTATAATATACTAAGTGAGAGAATATAAAAAATATCATGCTCATATCTACATATAAGTTTTCATGAATATAAAATTTAAGCTTTCCATATTAAAAAAAAATTAACGAAAAAACATAAAGAATTTTTCATCCTCTAACAAAGTTCATAGTTAAAATATTTGCAGAATCAACAAAAAAAAAAATATTTCGCTTTAATTGATTTTACTTTCATTCAGCAAAAATTAACATAGTATCCAATATTCCATAAAATTAACTCTTTGAGGATTTAATATAATATACTGATGCCCTGTGAAATTTTTCAGAACTTTATTATAAAAGAACAGCTAGTATGCAATTTTTGAGAAGATAAAATAATTAGAGAACTTATTTAGAACGAAAACAACATTTTATTTGCAATAGTTTAATATTTTTTAGAGATTGAATGGAATTAATAGAATTACAAAAAAACTGGCCTTTACAATTTATATTTTCGGATACAATTTTGTATGAAAACATTATTATGTTGCCCATAAAAATCCCTCGTCATAGTGATCAGATTCGGCATGAAGGGGCATGAAAGCACTTAAACGTATACTTTCAAAAAAATTCGTGTTGGCAGTAGTAGCTCCGAAGATTTGGCTATTAATCGAGATCATCGCCCTTGCAATGTGACCCCGAATGTGCTTAATTAAAAAGTTATCCATCATGTTTATATTGGCCCTGTTGTCTGGAAACTCGTTGGGATACTAGTGTTTGTATTCAGACTCCGGTGTTCTGTGCAGTCCAAGACAGTTACGAAGAAACCCAAACCTTTTCAACAAGAGATGGTTTAACGTTGAACCAATCATCGGCCTATTGACTGCCACGTAGCAAATTCACATGTCGGCTGAAATATACATAGAAAGTTTTAGTTACGTGGATGGTCATGTGGTCCTACAATCACTACCTTGCGCCAGTTCTTTCTCGTATCCCTAGAATCCTTAGATACAAGGGTTCTTAACATTTAGTTTCACATTTCTGGTAGTTTTCAACTTCCAATCATTTCAATATTGCTGAATCTGGGCGAAGTCAAACAAAATTTTTAATAATCTCAACTTTTAGACCTGTTTTATACGCGATTTGAATTGATATATTTGACGAAAACAGATGAGGAGTTGTAGGTTTTAATTAACTAAATAAAATAAGTTCTTTTATATTGATAAGAATAGAAAAACAGCAATGAAATGGGAAAAAACATGCGTTTTTCAGTGATGATGCTCAATAATGCGTTATTACATCCCATTAACAGATACTTTTCACTGACAGCCCTTTAAAAGGTTTACAAAAAATTAAGGGCGTCAATTTGACGTCTTCTCCTCTGACGTTAATAACACTGTGGGTCTCAGCTAGTAAGCATCTGATTTCTAAGCCTAATGCATATCACTCCCCAGTTTTCCTTCAGTTCTTCTTCGCCTTTCCTTTTTGCTGTGCTTTAATTTTGAAAATCTGTCAACTTTTAATTTAAGTAAAACAAATAATTGATTTTAACATCATCGAGAATCTTTCCTGTTGTAAACACTGCTATCTCTTTGTTTTATTCCATATTCATGTTAAGCTTAAGCCAAAAAAAATCTGATTATTTTTCATTAGATATAAACTTCAGTTCAGATAACCCAAGCATAACTGAAAACTTATTTGCAAAATTCTTCGAGGATTTCTCAGCCTGATCCTGCTTATTTTGATTCTTCTATCAAAATAATAAATATGATTATTCTAGGGTCTTACCCTTCACTCTAAAATACAGAATCATTAATCATGTCCAATCAGAAACAGACGTTTCCAACTATGGTCCTATCACTTTGATCTCCTGAATTGCAAAACTCTTTATGGTCCACTTTCAGAAGAGCTTTCAGCTCTTCAAGAGGTCATTAAAACCCAAATGGGACTAAAGGGGTGCAGCCAAATGCATAGAACGAAGAGTTCTTATTGCAGTCCTTCCAGGAGCTCATTACTGAAATTATTTGAGGGAAATGGTCTGCGGAAGAAAGAATAAATTAAACGACTGGATCGCACGACCTTGTTCTTATGTACGGTGACAGCGTAGAATACAGTTTCAAAAATATTAAGGCACCTTCAAAGTTTTTATTCAATTTTTCTGACCTTTGATTGGTGGAAAAAAGTACGTAAGACAGTTACGAGATAAATAATTTGAATGCCCTGTTTATTTCTTTTTTAAAAAATGTGTGTAATTTTTATTTTTTTTTGAAAAATTGTAGGAAATAAAATGGTTTTTATTGAACAATTTCTTTAAAAAAATAAATAAATTAAGAATGCAAACCTAAGCACAAAAATAACAATTAAAAAAAAAACAAATAAAAAAATCACTCACCTGTGTTTAAAATATTGATTTTTTTAATAATTAAAAATACAAAAAAAAATATTCGGACATAGTTTTATGTTATATTACTTTGGCTACCTACATCTTCTTGAATATCAAATTATATTGCAATCGGTTAACCGAGTTCTGTGTTCTCGAGTTCTCGAAAAAATCGAAGAAAATAAAAAAAAAAAACATAACCCAAACCTACTTTTCTACTATTCTTGGAGCAGTTTTTGAATAAAACTTACTAACTTATCTACTTACTTTTACTTAACGGTTGGGTCGCAGATTTTTGAGCTTAAAAAAAATTAAAAAAATCCTCTGTAGAATGTCTTAATAACGCTGTTTACTAAATTTGAGACGATTGGCCAATAACTCAAATTTGTTTCTCTATCATCGTAATGTCATGTTTGATTGTTATCTTAAAATTTTGTATCTGCACGAATTCATTATAGTACCTACATACATATAATCGCAAGTAAGAAATAATATCAAATAATTTTATCAATTTTGTTTATAACATAGAAGAACATTTATAAATAAATAAATAAAAAAAATGTCCGACTGCGTAGAAAACAAAAATTATATAAAATGCAGTCTACAGTAATTTCGTATGTAAAGGGTGTTTTTTTAGAGGTATAGAACTTTGAACTGGAATAAAATAAAGATGTTTTTTTTTTAAATTGACATGAAATTTACTTTATTTAAGAGATAATCTTCTGACATAACTTATTTATATGATTTCTGGCATATGACTGCCACGGCCGGCTCGGACGTAGTCTAATCTGGAGGTCCAATTTTCGATGATTTTGTTCCAACATTTGTGGCCGTTTATCGGCAATGACGCGGCGAATGTTGTCCTTCACGTGGTCAATCATTTCGGACTTATCGGCGTAGGCTAGCGACTTCATACATCCTAACAAAAAATAGTCAAGCAGCGTTAAATCACATGATCTTGGAGGCCAATTTACGGGTCCGTAAACTATGCGGTTACCAAACGTTTCCTTTAATAAATCAATATTGGCGCGAGCTGTATGACATGTTGCGCTGTCTTGTTAAACCACAGCTCCTGCACATCATTGTTGTTCGATTGATGAATGGACAAGTCAGTAATCATGGCTCTATAACTTTCACTATTGACTGTAACGTTCTGGCCATCATCGTTTTTAAAGAAATACGGACCAATTATTCCATCAACCCATAAAGCACACCAAACTGTCAGTTTTTTGCAGATGTGACGGTGTCTCAACATACACTTGATTATCATAACTCCAAATACGGCAGTTGTTTTTATTGACGTATCTATTCAATTAAAATTGAGCTTCATTCGCTTATGAAAATTGGAATCAACGACAATCTTGCTTAGAGCCTATTTACCGAATCTACACGCTTTGCTAGGTGATCTTTGTGGCTTCAATTCTTGCACGAGTTGGATTTTGTAAGCACGCAAACCAAGATTTTTCCGAAAGTGGATGGACACATATCGAATTCCTATGCACAATGGCGGATAGACTAATTCGGGTATTCCTCTACGCTACAGGAACAATAACTTCTTCTGTATGCACTGTACGACGGGTCTGTGAATGCGTTTTATCATTTAGAGTAAACATGGTGCGAAAACGTTCAAAAATTAATCGAATTAATTGTTCTGATGGACGATTATGTTGACCGTAGTGCGCGATACGTATTTCGAACAGAACCAAGATTTTCAAAATAAATTTGCACAATTTGGAAACGTTCTTCATGCGTCAATCTATTCATGTTTAAATGCCAAACCAAACTTAAACTAAATCACTTAACAGCTGACAAAATGGCTGACAGTTAAAAAAGTGTTGCCAACTTAAAGTTCTACACCTCTAAAAAAATATTATATTACAAATAAAAGTTAAGCAACATGTATGTAGTTAATAAGTTTGTTTGTTACAAGTTAACCATAACTTAAATCCCGTAAAATATAAATAACTATCTACTGAAATTAATTGAAAACAAAATGGCAACACCGCAAGTATTTCCACTTTATAAATACCTAGTAAAATTCAAACAAACAACACTTAAAGTGTGAGTGAAATAGTATTATGAAGATGAGATTAAAAGCTTAGTAATAGTTTATTAATTTAATTGAAGAATATTTTTGTGCTTTTGTTTCCATATTTCCTCTCAAACTCCAGCCGCATCAAATTTGTTCAACGTAGGTTTGTTCGCTCTGCCCCAAAGAAGGTCCTCTTGGGACGAGCAGCAGGCATTCCAGCCTACGAAAGTGGTCTATTGCTTATTGATACACCACTCCCTGAAATCAGACGTCAAATAACTGATGTTATATTTCTCTATAAACTTTGAAGTGAAAATATTTAAAAGTTAAAATTAAAGTCGGTTTACGGACGATCATTTTATGTGATAACTTCATAAGAAAACATTGATAGCAGCAACACCAACATACAGCCCGTTAACTCACACCCACAAACCCTCTCGTTTAATCCACGCACACACACCCTAATATCCACATCTATTTTCTGCTTTAACAAAACTCCGCCTATTTTGTATTTCTTTTTCTCTTTTTGTACTTTTTGAGTTTGAGTGGAATTATTTTATTCTTTTTCATGTTCTTTTTCATGTTCGCCTGGTGCTTGCGATCGATTTTGGTTGAAAGAACCACATCATCGCAGCGTGCGTCACTTTTCTTATAAGCATTATCAGCATGAGTCTTATCAGCATTATCAGCATGAGTCATTCTGTTTCATTTGTGTAGCCTGTCATCGATTTATAAGACGTTATCACGTCAAAAATATATTTTATTTTATTAATCAAATTTTAAAAAATTCAGTTGAAATTTAAACGTCTATTTTTTCCGATTTTTTAACAAGAGTTTAGATATAAACAGGAACTAAAATTTAATTTAATTTTTTGATCATGGAACAAGATCAAGATCAAGATTTTTTTTAAAAACAACCATGATATTTGAAGCGTACTGCTTAATGTGTTTTAAATTAAATTACAAAACCATTCCTCGATTAAAATGTCATTGAAACCATAGTTTTCAAGTAATACTTGTGGTCAAAGGGCCGTCATACCAAAGAGGATGGCAATTATTGAGCTCAAAGAGAATTTAATAATGCGCGCAACGCACACAAAGGACATTCAACAATCAACCATAATACTTAAGGTTTTATAAATCTTTTCACGCAGCACTTTCAAGCTCCCACCACAGTGCCACATCGTGGTGCCACCACAAATAACACCTTCTTCATAGAGCAACACCTAAACCCCATGTGTTACCCTACCGCTGGGGCCTGAAAAGAGTATATGAGTAGAGAGACCGCATCATTATTTCTGCACCACATGTCTTGCTTACGCATACATCAGGAAGTTGTGTATATATGTATGTATATAGGGTAGGTTCATTTCAAGGACCTTTTGTGCTCTTTTGTTTTGCATTCCACCACTTGGCGCGTACGAGTGTATACGATTGAAGCGTTAATGTGTGAATAATTATATGAGGTGGATCTGGCGGCGGTTGTGGCGTATACTTTTGGAAAAGACTCTCCTTTCCATCTTTTTCTATGTCTGATGGCTATATACAGATAATAGGCCGTATAACAAACCCTACCGCATCACTCCCCAACAATCATTCCTTATTGCACGATCTGATTATAATATTAAACTCATTTCTGCATGAACTCATCCCCAAGAAAGAAGCTTTGTGGCGGGATTTCTTCATCTTCCCCCATTATTCTTTGGCAATTAAAACAGAGATTTGAATTAACTTGGATTTTTGCACTTAAGCTTTTAGCAAAATTTATGTGCCGTAGCACTCATATGCAGCAGTTGACTACACTAACACAAACAACAAAGCCAAAAAGGAGAACTTATCGTATGGAAATTAAGTGGAGTTGTGGTCATGTTCCTGTGGGACGGGTGCTGGGGTGTATGTTGAAAGGATATTAGCTGCAAAGAGAGTGACGACGACGACGACGACGAGACGTGGCGGTGCGTAGTGGTAGTAGTGGCAAGTGGCAACATGTAAGAGTATTTGTATCATTCTTAAAGCCAAACTTTTTTGGTTAAATTTAATTGCCATCCCTTGAGGGATAAAATGGGAAGAAAATAATAGAAAATAATGTTTGAATGTGATATCACACTTGAATGTCTTCTTAATGTGATGTCTTTTATTGGGATCCTTTCGAGGATTCTCTTCTTTGTTTCAATTAATATTGAGTTCAATCTTCAATACAACACAAAGCTTCTTAGGTTTAGAATTATTTTGTGGGTGTGAGAAGTAAATAAGGACATTGTTCTTGGGTCTTCGGTCCGTTGGTTGTAGGTGGATTTTAATAATGCCGTATGGAACCATACAGATTATATGGCAATTTGTCGGTCCAATTATCTGATTTGAAGATTGGTTCTCAGAAAAAAGGATTGGCAGACTAATAAGAGGCATCAAATGTGCTGTTTATTGTCTACCTATCGAGGCATAATGGGGTATTGAATTGTCTTGCTATTTTTTATTGCTGGGGAAACCTTATTAGTTTTGAAGGTTTGACGCAAAAAAAATTGGTCTGAGAGATAGAAAGCTTCCATTCTAAATAGTTTAATATTTCTGTCTTTTTCTTTCTATAAGAAATATTTCAATTAATTAATGTTTTTTTAATAATTTCAACTTATTTCTAAAAATGCAATGGCTTTCTTTATTTCCCCAATTTTTCAAGAGAATGCAAAGTTAGTTTAAAGAATTGCGAAATCACTCAATATAGTTTCATGTTTTTCATGATTATAAAGGGCATCATTGAGTTTTTTTTTTTCAAAAAACAATATTCAAAAATACAATTTTCATTAAAATTTCAATTTTCACTGCGAAATTCTTTTAAAATAAAAAGTTATTAGTTATTAGAAATCATGTAACATGACTTTGGTATTTTCATATTAAAAGATAATTCCAGCTTTATAATTTGTTCAACAAAAAACAATGATTTAAAAGTTCAAATTAAGATTAAATATTGTATTTTTTATAAATTTTCACTCCATTTTGTTATCGTGTTTTTTCAATTTCACCCTCTTATATTTTTGAAAAAACACTCCGCAGAAAAAATCGTTAAAAGCTTCTTAGCCCCAAGGGAAATGTTGGCTTTGGATGGAATGTAAAAAAGTAGAAAGAGGCGATTCCTTTTGATCAACTTTATGGGTACAGCGGTTTTGACAGCAATTCAGTGTTTTTAATAAAAACAAACAAAAATAAGCATGAGAAACATTCTTGAGATTTTTTTTTGCGTTAGCCTTCAAAAATTTTTCCCACTGGAATTTTTAAATAGAATTTTATTTTCGATGCATGGGAAGTCCAAGAAAAGAATCTTGCTGTATATTTCTCTAATACTTTTATTGTTGCCGGCACAATATTCATTTGAATTAACAACTATGGCCGCCGGAAATAGCTGAATCGATATTGTCAAATTGAAGAGAAACGCTAGAAATATGATTTTTATACGAACCAGACATGAATAAAAGCTAACGGGAGACCTCTTCACCCATCAAATTATGTGAGGTTTGTCGAAGTCTTCTTCTATTTGCATGCTTTATCAAAATCTTGGTTGAATCATAGCTTTTTCGAACAGAAAATTTGATACCATCTGATTTAAATGAATCAGCCAACTGAGAAATCCTTGATTAAAGATTGGGTTACTAGAAAGCTCAGGGACGAAGACTGGGTATGCCTGTGTAGAATACAATAATCTAGTTGCGTTTCTTAGCATTTCTTCTCACACGCAAGTCTCTTTCCAGTAGAGCAAAAGTGCCAGAACTTTATATCTCGCCCTAAGAGTTGTCTAATTAGTAACAACACAGGCAATGGCGAATTAAACTCAATTCATTAGGTGGAGCTTCTGAGAAGATAACACGTTGTGGCCAATAGTATTTATTATAGTATTTATTGATATTCATAGAACTTAATATTAAGATTAACATCTTTTAGATAACTAAGCCTTGTATATAAATGAAATGATTAGATTTACATTAAATAATAAACTAATTGATATAGGTTTACAATTAAAAGAGAATTATAAATTTAAATTTCAAATTAAATTTAAGCGAAAGCATGACAGAGAAAAAAACGAAAAAAGAAGAAAAGGTAATAAGAGAAAAAGAGTTAAAGAGACAAAGAAAAAGCGATAAAGAGAAATTGAATTAACTGGAATTTATCCACTTTATCTAAAAGGAAACTTTATTTTCAACCGTTTAGGATATTTTTAACACAGAAAAACGTATTTAAAATTAGCAAGAATCTCTACACGACTAGCTTAAATGTTTCATTCTCTATATAGGTATATAATATAGCTTCATTTGCTGTTATCTCTTTATATTTGGATGTGCCGTAATGCGGTGTTGTAGAATGGGTTTATTTTTTTATTTTAATTTGTCATTTAGTTGGAAGAATGCAACACACTAAACGATAACTTAATAAACAAAATAAACCCATTGTACGACACCGCACTACGGCATATCCTAATAAAAACAGACAAAAGCAAATGCAGATTGGACTTCATATCATAGCACCAACAACAACAACTACATATATAGTACAACACAATGCAATACAGTTCAGTTTAGCTCAAACCACCATAGCTGTCGCCTCGTGTGCCACCGCTATTATTCCGTTAAGTCTAGAGTAAGAAACTTATATTCAAACAAACAGTGAATAAAGTATAATCATTATAACGTTCCATTAAAATGTATTTTTTATTTATGAAATCGAGCCAAAGAACGGATTCTAAACAGAGATCTAACATGTACATATAATGTTGAAGAAGTTGCATGACATTAAGTCTTTTTCGATCTTAACAGAAGAGGGTGCGTTTTCCATCGTCACTGTGCACAGGGCAGAAATGTTAAAGTTAGTTATTGCTGATGTCATACTTATGTGGTTTTGAAATCAAAAGGAAATTGGTATTTTGTTTAAATTTCTGGTATTTATGGAAAAGAAGTTCTCCAATTTCACTCGAGGTAGCCAGCTGCATTCCTCCCCTTAAAAGTTTCACCCGTAATATTCGTCTTGCTAGGATTGCCCATCAGTTCACCCTTGAGCCCAATTTCGGACGTACCGTGAAATAAAGAGATTCTTTTTTAGCCGTACAACACAACTTTGGAATGGTTTACCCGGCAAGATTTTCTCTTGCCATTTCGATTTGCAAGCATTCAAAACCAATGTTAATCGACACCTCCTATCTCTCCCCTGCCTATCTTCCTAATGCCCTCGCAGTGTGTTAAATCAAAAGGGAAATAAATAGTTCCTTGTGCGCGCGTTAATTATAAAAAAAGTTGAAAAGATTGATGCCTTTTTAATTTTGTGCATTTCAGTCTTTCTTCTTAAGGATGATTAATCGTTTCGGTTACTTATTTTACCGACTTTGACAGAACAACGATTGTTCCGTCACCATTCAGTAAAAGTGGACAAGCCTCAGGATAAAGTCACTTATATTTAGGCAGTTTTTTGAAAATAATGCTTCTAGTCCCAGTCAAAATCTGGTATACGAAGTTTCAAAATTGATTTTCTCCCTGATGGTCTCCGTCTTTTAAGAGTTATTTGCTTAGAAAGTTCTGAGGTTCGTCTATCTAGTATTCTGCGACAATATATTTCTAAAATAAAATTGAGTATCATACTCCTTATTAATTTGTTTCATTGAACTCGGCTGGGTCATCAACCCAAGTTTAATTAGGACTGAACTCAGATAAAAAAAAGCAAACTTCGGATTGATCTTTATACAGGCTTCTCAATTTATGTGTTTACTAGTTTACAACAATTTGGAAGCTGTTTTAATTTGATCCACGGTTTCCTTGATAGAATTCTTCAGATGCACCCTCATTGTTCTTCATTTCTTTTTTGCTCCTAAGGTTTGTAAAATCTTCCAGATTTAGTATTTAGAGCATTTGCATGCCTCATCGTTAGAATTCTCCTTCCTTAACTCTATGGATGCAACCATGACTTTCTCTAAAAAGCTTGAAAATATAATTTAAACATGATTTTAAGAATGCATTGGAAAATATACTGAAAGATGCATGTATGTATAATAGCTGCCAAGCAATAATCCAGAATAAAACAAGCGCAATATGAGGCAGGTTCAATACTTTCTTAAGTTTCATATTTCAAAAGCTACTCCACCAGCAACTTCTAACATGCATTACCTATAAATATAAATACCTACAAAAGAAAACCCCATTTCAAAAACCCTATAAACTAAAGACTTAATGCTTTTGAATAAGTTTTTTTAGATTCAAAACTACTTACCTTTATGTTTTTACTAGTAGGTATCTAGCTTTTTGCCTTTTATTTAGCCATTTGCCATTTTTCCAAAGACCTTCCCATGACTCAAAAATTCTTTTTAAGTGCCTCGATTTTTTACTACCAAACACAAAGCTCATCGACAACAACTGTGATGTGAGGACTGACGATGACGAGAACCCAAGACGACGACACGACAGTGACGAACGTTTGCAACTTGCCTGGAATAATTTTCATAAGGCATTTCATTTTATGAATTCAACGCACATTCACATTTAACTTACTAAGTACCTTACAGGACCTTCTCGAAAGGACACACTTTTTAGTAAATTCCATCCTGAACATAATGTTTTTTTTTTCTTGCAACATACCTTCTAAATATATCACCACACACATGTCATTACAACTACACTATACTGTCGGGAAGACATGCTGCTCTTGGAATTTTTGTTGTTGTTTTGTGTTTTTTTTTCAACTATTTTTTTATTTCTCAAAAGGATAATGACAACAAAAATATTTGCTTGCATAATATTAAGCGGATTGTTGGGAGAGAAAGGGAAGAAATGAGAGAATATTATACAATAAGGGACCGGGAGAGGAACTACGAAAATGCACTTCAGGCGATTTCTCTGTTTAAGACCACCCGCACCCGCTTCCATTCATTGACAATGACATAAGAGCGTTTAGGGCTGAAGAGGAATAGTTACGTTAAGGAGGAAGCTTTAGCTTCTGTGTTTTTGTATTTTCAGCCCCCTTTTGTGAACGTTATGCTTTAGCTTCAGTCAAGTTGGTTCAACTGCTTTTTCTTTGCAAAGGACACAGGTTGTGTTTTTGTAAAGGGGGGGAAATTTCTTTATTTATTTTTTTTTTGTTTTATACTTTAGAAGGAACAATAATTGCTGTGACCGCCACTCTACTACCACAAGTAACACTAGTCCTTTCTCGTGTTAAAAGTGTGCCAAACAACAACTTACTTCACGTGTTTCAGCCAAGAAAATATTTAATTGTGGGTAATTAGAATTAAAAAAATACGGAGTTAGTACTTGGGGGCAAAGACATTAAGTTAATCCTACATGTGTAGGAAGTAAATAATGTTATTTGTCGGAAATGCTGTAGGAAGTTATGAAAAGAACTTATTAAATAAAATAAGTGGTTTACTTCATAACATTTTATAAAAGTCATTGCAGTTTTCCAGAAAAAAAAACAGAAAATGAAACTAAAAATGATTATAATTTTTTTATTGGTCCATTTGTGTTTTTAAAACTTTATTAATAGACCATTTCGAAAGAACATTTCAACTATTTGCTTACTTTATAAAACACCATCTTTATCACAACCATACAAAACGTTCACTTTAGAAATACATTTAAGCTTCTAACGTCTTTTCTATCTTAGATAGTAAAATGCTGCACAATCACATTAAACATAAAATTACCATCTTTCTACGCAACGAATTCCTTTTTTACAACCGCCAATAAAAAATGAAAATAAACTCGACGCATTTTTGAAGTCATATCATGCCCGTATTTTTATTTTGTTTTTTATTATGTCCTGACAACAACATTTCTTTTTAATATTTTATTGATTAAAGCGAAGCATTGAAATGCTGAATTTTATTTATTTATTTTTTGTGTAATTTTTGTATACATCATGCTTGAATATATTATTTTTATTATTTTTTGTACAAGTAAACACATTTCTAATTTAGTTTTCACCACTGCTATATTTTTTTCCTGTAGCTAAAACGTCCGGAAGAATCCTTTGAAGGCAGCGGTGGGGGTGAAAGTATTTCAACGGTATGATTTTCTCATTTTTATTATTTTTGTGTTTATAGAGTGTTAAGCGAATTCTTTTTAAGTGCATGTGATAAATAAAAGAAATTAAAAATACTACTATTTTTTGAATTTAACTATATATAGATATGTATATATCTATACTAATAGTCATCACTATATATAATAAAATTGAAGTAGGTTAGGCCTGACCGTGCATCACGCGAGAACGACATAACGAATTTGAACAAGTATTTTTTTAATTAATAGGATATTTATTCCAGTAACATATAGGACTGATTTTTGTTAAATAGATTAACTAAAACTTTGTAAATTGGCCAAAGAAAAAATTTATTTACCACATCATGAGTTGTTCTTCTACTCTAAATCAGATGGCGTAGGTATTGCAACTTTTTATTTTAAGCTACATTAACCCGTGTCTCCACGAGGTATAAGATATTACCTTATAGAGAAATACAATGACACAGAAATACCGGGTGTGCAGGTATGATGCATACAAATCGCCATCTTAGTATTTACTCATAATCATATTTTATTATTCTTTTATTTTTTTTAGTGCAGACTTTATGTTAACATTGATGATTATGTAAATGCAACGAATTACCCGTAGTTGGCGCTGGGTTTGCTTATTTTTCGATAATTATTATTTTAGAACGATTTTTCAGGCGGACGAAGTCGCGGGTAACAGCTAGTATATAACAAATTGAAATAAAATATTTATTCAGGTATATGATTAATTAAATTAATTAATTTAAATTCTGATATGTATAACCTATGTCTCAAAAATTCCTTCTACAGAAGTATCGACGTACAAAAAACATTATATAAAACTCTAATATTTAGTTTTGTTCCTTTAAAACTATAAAAAATATTTAATATTTGATTTAATATTATACGGCACCGTTCTTATAACAATAAAGAACATTCAATGATGTATTTAAAATGCATATGTTTTCGACGTTATCTTCATTTTCTTTTACCAACCTGACAAAATATGAATGAGGTTATCCCTGATCTTACCTTTCGTTAAGTTTGTAGGAAATGTTAACATTCTTGATTCTCCTAAATTATCCGTATGTTTAAGATTAGGCACATTTTTCGAAGATGAATTTTGTACAACTCTGCGCAAGTATTCAAGTTTTTTTCTTTCGAATTCTTCTAAAAGCACTTATGCACTTGGGGATGTATCAATACTTCGTCTTCTTTTTTACTATTTCTTCATCTTAAGCCGAGAATTGTTATGAACTCAACTGAGACCAAATATTTCCGACTTTACCACTTCATCTTAAGACTCCACTTTTGGGCTTTGCTGGATTGACCTCAGAAAACGTCGGCAGGCTCTCCTCCTTTGTTTTGAAACATGAGATTTTAGCGCCTGTCTTTCACCCGGTGGTGGGGAATGGTGGAACGTGGTATGCTATTGCTTGTAATTGTATTTTTAAGGCATATGTTTTTTCTACATGGCAGTACCAGCTTTTTTATTTTTTAATAAAGGGCTTTCTCGGATGATCTTGCACCTCTATCGATCACAATTTGTGATATTAGGCGACCCTTTGCTTTAGCTAAGGTCATCTTTCGAGGATATAAATCGATTCCACTTAATCAATCCAACACCCACGTAATTCATCATCAGAAGATCCTTTTCTATTGAGCATTATTCAAAGATATTTAAACTTTTTGCACTTGCGAAGAACTGTTCCATTTACATAAATGTAAAACGACGATAAATAATTGACTAGTTTAAAGTTCACATAAAACTCATATCACTAAACCAAACAAACGACGAAGAACACAAAGAGCATGCACTCTCTTCATAATTTAACTTTGTTCTGCTTCTTCCTATTCTGTTCAAAAATATAAACAGGGATTTTAGTATAGGCCGTGAAGTCGTAGATATCGCATCTTATTAGCTACAAAATCCCAGCCATTGAATATTCTCTTTTAATAAATAAAACAGCTTATTTTGTAAAAGCTGATTGATAGTTACAAACTCTGTTACAATTTAATAATGTTTTGCCGAAATTAAGTTATTAGAGAGAAATAGATGGCGGTATCTTACGCACATAAATAAAATGTCCCGAATAACCCCTGTGAGCATAAGAAAGTTAAATCTTTCTGCTTTTATGGCCTACCCATTTCTCTCGAGCCTAGAAACCATTAATCCATACACCAAGTGCTCCTTGAGAAACAGATCCGCCACCTTTTCCTCTAATAAAAAGTCAAGTCAGGTCTAACCAGCATTGATCCTTACATCTCAATAAAAAGTGGTACTTATCTAAACAGTAGAATTGATTTAAATTATTTTCAAAAGAGCATGAAAGCTCTTTTTTTCAAAAATGTTTCCATTTGGTTTCATAGAAGTATAATTTTGCAAACGCTCATTAGTAATATATAAATGTGTGTATTGACCAATTTTTTTTAGATATGATTAGGTGAAAAAAAAAGCCGAAGGAAGATTCGAAATTCCACCTAATCACATTAGTAATATAGTTAGATGAAATAATCAAAAGCATGGTTTTACATTCGTAGAATTTAATGCTTCAAAAACCTAGCACCTTAGTATGATCGTAATAAGACTCTAATTCTACTTTAACCTTACTACAGACTACCTTTTGTGAAATAATGAAGTATTTAATATTACCTATAATGCCGCCAGAAGTATAGTTTTCCCCAAAATATTATTTTAATATATCGCGTTCTACAAGATTTTGTAGTGCAGCGGAAAGGTCAACAACTACTAATCTAGTAGAATTTGTTTTGTCCACAATGGATCAAGGATGAAGTGGATATTATAGCTATAGACTTCAGTTAAGTCGACAAATTAAAGTAATTATTTTTATCCAATCGAAGCTGGCCAGCAAAGATTCATATATATAATTAATATTAATAATTTTGTACTCCCTTATCATCGAGAATGCTGAATATCTGTAATAACTCAGACATCTTCGACATAAATTATTCAAAATTCAACTTCAAAAATGCCCCGCTAATAGTACCATTCTAATTCATATTAATGTTATTTAGGCTTATGTAAGTGGATAAATGTAAGTCTTAAATTTTTTTTTTTATTTAACTAAGTTAACTGTTTTAAAAGAAAGTTGGTTTATGTATTTATTACTAACTTAGATTTGAATCATAGACTTAAGTGGCTTGTTTTAGCTTATCTTAACTTTCAGCGATAGTTGCTTCAAGATTCTAAATTTTTTGACATTATACTCGTGACATCAAAAAAGAAAACACAAAAAACCTGTGGAGGTTAAATCTGGTGATTATCCTAATCCTGTGTAGCCTGCCAAAAGAATACATATGTTTTAATTTAGAAATTAAAAAAATTACTGGGCGTATTTATTTTAAAATAAAAAGCAATGTATGTATTGCTGGCGATTATTTTTGCTTCTATACGAAATCGAGTTTCCCGCCATTTTCAAAAATTATAGAACATTCCGATATTATGAAGACTTGCACCACCTTTATATAAAAACTTGATTAATATTTATATTTATTGTATGCTAATTCTTATTATTAATAGTGACTAATAAATTTAATGTTTTGTTTTTTAATTTCGTTTTTATTTATTTTTTAATTTTTATTTATTTTTATTTTTCTCTTATTCTTTTTATTTTAAACAAGGGAGATGCATCAGTTGATGAAGATTTCTTTGGTGATGATGGCGGAGAATTTGAAATTATATCGGTATGATTTTTTAATATATTTTTTCTTAATTCTTTATTTTTGTTATAATTTTTTCTTATAATAGTATCTCATTAAAGCATCTTTTTCCGGCACTTATGTAGCTAGTTATTAGCCCTTTTTTTTGAGAGGAACCTATCTACAGTGTTGTAGGATTTTAATTTAATTAATTTTTAATTTTCAAACATAAAGACAGGAAAAGAGCAACAAAGTGCCTGTTCTAACAGTGATAAAGACACCCACAAGTTACACTTTTTCATTTTGTATAAAAGTGGCCTAACATGGACTTACTACTTGCATCTTCAGATTGATAGTATTTTTTCATGTTTCTGTATCTTGATTTCTGCAGGGAAAAAGGACACATAATATAAAAACCATACTCGTTTGATAGAAAGAGAAATAACAAAAATAGGGAACACCTTGATTCTTTTTTTTTTCATAATTAACGCTTTATTTAATTTTAATATATGTAAGTACACTAGGTAAGCTTTAGGATAATAGGGAGGGGAAGGACAGAAGGTGTCGAAAAACATTGGTTTTGAATGCTTACAAATCAAAATTGCAAGGGGAAATATCGCCGGATAAACTATTCCAAATTCGTGTTGTTCGGCTAAAAAAAAGGATCCCTATACTTCACGGTACTTCCGAAATTGGGCTCCATGGTGAACTTATGTGTATTCCTTGCGAGACGAGTATTACGGAAGGAACTTTTAAGGGGAAGAACGCAGTTGGCTACTTCGATTGAACATTTCTTACACAAGAACCGATAAAATAAGGAAAGACATGAACAATTGTTTCAGCCGCAATTCTATTTCCAATCAATCTTAAAGAACGACTTTGTATTCTATATCAAGCAGGTTAAGCTATGTCTGCGACGCACCTGCCCAGAGGTGAGAGTTATACTCGACTTCAGGGCGTATAAACTTTTAATAAATTGTAGCCAGATCAGAAGGGGAAAAACACTTCTTACACCGATACGGAAAACCTAAGCATTTAGCAGCATTTTTAGCGATCTCAAATAAATGGTCATTATAACGGAGGTCGTCGTTGCCACACATCCCGAGTACTGAGAGCTTTTCGGTTTCTCCGATGTAGTTGCCATTCATGGACATATATGGACAATGGCATTGGCGGTATGATTATGATTAGCTTTAACGACAGAAGACAGCATTGAGTTTTCGAAGCATTAAACTCCACACAATTCCCATCACCCCATTATACAATGCTCTATATTATCGGAGTTTAATGAGCTTGACATACGGTACCGTTGCAATTTTACGTCCGAAGGCGAAGGACGTGAATTATCGAACGAATATGAAAAGCTGAGGGTAGAGTCGTCAGCAAAACAGTTTAGTGGATTAGAAGTAACAGACAAAAGATCATTTATAAAAATGAAAAAAAGAGTAGGAGACAGAACAGAGCCCTGAGGCACTCTAGCATTTATTTTGTGGGAATCGGACTTAAATTCGACCAATACAACTTGTATTAAATGAGACAGAAGATAGCTGCTAATCCAACGAACAAGAGTATTATCGAACCCAAAAGCACGCATTTTCGATAAGAGAGCTTCATGCCAAACTCTATCAAATGCCTTGGTGATATCAAGAGCAATAATCTTACTTTCACCAAAGCGATGTGAAGATTTGTTCCACTGTTCGGTGACTTACATATGCCTTCAGATCACCAGTGGAACGCAAGGCCGTCTTTACCCTTTTGGGGGCCCTGGGCACTTTTCGAAAATGGGGCCCCTGCATGATTATATAAAAATGTTATGTTGTGTAATAAAGGTATAAAGAAAAAGAGAAAGATGCTCAGTATGCTTTGACATTTCATCATGAATAGACTTACTAACGAGCAACGCTTGCAAATCATTGAATTTTATTACCAAAATCAGAGCCCTAGAAAAGTTGGCAGAAAATCCGCTTTTTTATCGACAAATTTTGTTCAGCGATGAGGCTCATTTCTGGTTGAATAGCTACGTAAATAAGCAAAATTGCCGCATTTGGAGTGAAGAGCAACCAGAAGCCGTTCAAGAACTGCCCATGCATGCCGAAAAATGCACTGTTTGGTGTGGTTTGTACGCTGGTGGAATCATTGGACCGTATTTTTTCAAAGATGCTGTTGGACGCAACGTTACGGTGAATGAACCGAACACTGATTTTGGTAATAAAATTCAATGATTTGCAAGCGTTGCTCGTTAGTAAGTCTATTCAGAATGAAATGTCAAAGCATACTGAGCATCTTTCTCTTTCACACCATGTCTGAAATCCTGCGTGATCTGTCAAATACTAATGCATGAAAATCCTAACCTCAAAAAAATCACCCGTTAATATAAAGGGTCCGCCAAATAATCATCGAGTGTAGCTTCGGCTGTGTGGCACGTAGCGCCGTCCTGTTGAAACCAAATATTGCCAATATTCTCTTAAATTTTTGTGAACAAAAATTCGTTCAACATGGCCCGATAACGATCGCCATTGACTGGAACGGCCACTCCTTGCTCATTTTCGAAAAATGGCCCAATTATGCCTCTGGACCAAAATCCGCACCAAACAATGATTCGTTTTGGGTGTATCGGCTTTTCAATGTATGCGTGCGGGTTTTCTGTGCCCCAAATGCGACAATTTTGCTTGTTTACATACCCACCAAGATCAAAATGAGCTTCATCTGAAAGGATGATTTTTTTTTTGGAAAAATCGGCATCTTCTCTAAGTCGATCGCACTCAGTAATGTCGCAATATTTCCCAGCGTATGCACAACCATATTCGTTCAGCGGAAGGATAAAACTAATTATCTGTCAAATCAGACATGAGCTTATGCGCGAAACAGATTGAACCAGCTACAGCAACAGCACCAGCAACAGCGGCCGCCATTATTTTAGAACCAATGTATTTCAATTGCTCAAGTAAGATTAGACCAGCAACAGCAACGTCAACAGCGTCGTTAGACCAAAGTCCTAAATTTGCTGTTGCTGTTCCATTGCTACCAACTTTGGGCGAGTGAAATTCAGGGGCACCATACTGGAAAAGAAAACTTCGTATACTTTTTTATGACACAAAGTGTCAAACAGAAGTAAGAAGACGATGCTGGTGCTGGTGGCAATGTGTTTCAATTTCTTTTGCTGGCCAGCGTGCTGTTTGCTGTTGTCGGTGCTGGTTCAATCTGTTCCTCGCTTTAGTATTTCCATTCCCGAAATAAGCACTAGGTAAAAAAAAAACGTTAGATGGCGGACCCGTTAGATGACATTACTCTCGATCTGCACCATGCAGTTACTATGTGAATTAACCATGTAAGCCCCCTTTTTAGTAAGGTGTAGATAAGTGTAGGGATTGCTTACTGATTACTTACAGACGTTTCTCCTACAGTTGAAGTGAAATACGATGTCAGTTTTGGTAATTTTTCAATTAATTCTTTCTGTTCTTTAGAATTTTTTCCTTTTTTCGGATCCACTTACAAATGAGCGTTTAGACATGTATTGATTTAATATAGTATATTTTTATGCACTTTAAAAATACAAATGAAGCACGCAAACTTTACACAGAACGATGATCAAAACGGAACATTTTAACTATAAAAACACACATTGAAAATACATTACAAACTTGACACAGAACGATGATAAAAAAAATCAAATGAGCAAAGTCGGACACTAACACTACCAGAGTATATCTGAAAACTCCGCATGCGCAAAAACGATTCGACTATACGCTTATCCTTTTCTTTACTATTGACCTATAGAACAAATAGTGAGAAGCGTTATCTTTCATCTATCTCATTGAATGCACAAAAACAAAAACTCTTTACCTATTTAACTTGAAATCTAAAAAAATTGAATGCCGTTCATGCGACGGATAGTTAAATCGCCTATGTGTGAGTTACTGCGTTGATGCAAACTTGTATGCGGGTTGCAAATATAGAAACACCATTAACTTTATTTATCCATACAGTTATATTCCAAATGTGTGTGTTTTTTTTTATGTTTCTGTCAGAAAGCAAACTGCATTGCCACTCAGTTAGTTATTCACAGCGGAGCATTGTTTATAGGTGCTTTATATTTCTTTAATTTGAATATACATATGTAATTTCACAGGGAATGTGATTTAAAATGTTCAGCAAAGGTTGTTGTTCAGCAAAGAAAGTACAAAATCTGATCATCCTTTATTCGTTTAAAATTGTATCGAAATATTTTTTTTCTTGAAATTAGACCACCTTTGGTGATTGCGGGGCCCTGGGCCCATGCCCAGTGGGCCCAGTTGAAAAGAGGGGTCTGGTGGAACGGTTGCTGCGGAAGCCATACTGAAAGTCATTACGATGTTACTTGTTTCTGTCAAAGGTCTTGATTTCCAAGGTAATTAGGCACATAAGAACAATTACGTGCGACACAGGCGTGCCCATTTGTTTTTGGAATAAATCGTTCGCGCTAACAGGCTACATAGAAGTTCTATCTCACAATACACAATCTCTCCGTCAAAAGGAATATTTAAAAAAAAAATCCTTATAATAAGTACCTATATAAATAATTGTTTGCCTAGGCATTACTGAAGTGACTGTTTTGAAAGTCCTTAATTGTCAAATCAAAGAAACTTCATTTCACTATTCAAACACTTTTGTTGTTCGTTCAATAATAATAAAAACAGAAACACAAACAAAATACAAACCAATATCAACATAAAAATCATTAATAATTCACTTCGAATTCCCCAAAAGGAATTAGTTTAAATTTAAATAAAAACGACAAACAAAATTCCTCAATTTTTTTTATTATTTTTTTCTTTATTTTATTTCAAAGCTCCAATAAAAGAACAAAAAACTTTTGTTTCATATTAAAATAAAAGATATACGAGAGGCGGGAAGATGTGAAACATAAAATATAAGACGAACCAAAAAAAAACAAAATTAACAAAAAAAAAAAAAAAAAAAACGCATCGTGTTGCTATTTTGTTTTCGAAACTTTTTATAAAATACCAAAAATAGAAAAAAACTTGTTGAACTTGGATGTCCAATAGAATACTGTTAAAATAAAAATAAAAAAACCGTTTCCCTTGAGAAGTAGTTCGTATGCCAAAAGTAGGAACTGTCATTCTTAGGCCACAGGAACTTTTAACATTTCCAAAAACGCTTAGCGATAACTTTTTCCCACTTGCTTCTACATCACAGTTTCACTTTATTGGATTCCCTTGTTTTCTGGAACTTGGCTATTCCTGTAGGATGCAATCAATGATTATTTCAGTGTCGTTTTAATTTAATTGGAAATTCTGTAAGAAACTGATATTTTAAAGCTTAAATTTGGTGCTTCGTAATTGAATAGTATTTTTTTTGTGGGTTTAATTCAAGAACGTCTGTACTTGAAGTATAGATACAAAAAACTAATTAAGAGAGTGTTGATTATAAGATGCAATAGGAATAAATTCATGTATTTGAATTTCTTTTATTGACATTTGTACTGATTTACAGTTATATTTTATGTAACATGTTATGCTATTAAAACTTGCATATGACAAACGTAAATCGACTCCTTCGTTGAACATTTTCCCATTAAAAGAAAATTCAAAATCATTTTCCTGAGTCTCAACTAAACAAAAATACTTACAAAAAAAACAGCTTATACCTTCCCTTCGAACATGCTTGACGCATAGCCAATTTGAAAGAAAATATATAGCATTTCAATAAGGCACACCGAACCGTCCACTTATACTTAGTTGTGTGCAAACGGTTATCGTTCACCAGTGATGTAAGCACATACGCCAAGGACACATGGATACCAACATAAACACACAGTGTTTACACAAATTCTGGTCAACTACTGCAAGATTCACATAAATTTCTTTGACAGTTTTATTTTTCCCATTTGAGTTTCAATACCCTCTGTTAGAAAATTCCCTCTGCCCTTTCCAAACTCTCGTTCCTTTAAATGGTTGGGAACCATGTCCTTGATATGGCTTTGATATTCCCAGATATCATAGAAAATACAATTTGTCAAAATGTCAGGTAGCATTGCATGAGCCACTCTATATGGTCTCAGTATCAAGTGGTTTCGTTCGTCAACCCTATACACAAATATCCAACAGTATGCTATGCTGCAGTATATTCTACTACTGAAGGAGAGAGATAAAGGACAAGAATTTCAAATCGAAATTGATGTCTTATTCTGGGGATTCCATCCAGAGAGATGGAGAAATAACTTTCGGATGTGTTTAGATGTGTTTTGACCCCGATCTTCAGTTGGCGATAAGAATAATTATAAGTGATGAGTTGTTGCTACAGGAAGGACATTTTTCAAATATCCTTTCCATCGTTTAAGACCGAAGAAAAGAAACATCAGCTTCAGACTTTCAGAGAGGATGGTATGATGGATTGATTTCGTAATGTAAAATGTTATCTAATACAAACATCCTGCGGCAGGAATCTAATATTTGCCTTTCCTTTTTTTCTATTATTATATTTGTTCTATAAATAGCCATAAACCAAAAAGAAATTTTTTGCATTAGGAAAAAATGATGAACTTTACAAGGGATAAGCTCCTCAAGAATCAGCATAAACCCCGATAAAATGCCGGAGTAAAATATAAAAGAATAAGGAACCATTGAAAATTCGAAATGAATTATCCTTCAGCCAGAGGACTTTGTTAAAACCCATCCTACTTTAAATATAAAATAGTAAAGATGTTAGGAACCAACGGGATAGATACACACAATAGTAGCAATTCGATAAACTATCAAAAGATGTTGAACTTCAAATCGACTTTCATCGATATACAACTGAGCGGGATTTAAGGACTTCTTGCGCACAAAAAGAGATCCAGCTCGAAGGACCAACCGAAAACTATTTTCCATAGAATATCGCAAGCAACACAATTTTCCGAAAGCAGATATTACTTTATTCGTATTGAATAACGATAAAAGTAACAAATCGAAGAAAAGCTTTATAGAAAGAGGTCCTGTAAAAAGGACATTTTAGTTGTGTTTATTTCTTTTATCGTTTTGTACGATGATTGTTTGACCCAGTTTGGCGGGTTCTACAACTAATTTAGTTGTATCATTTTCAATTTTTTTCTGTATCATGTCCTGTCCACCTCTCTTTCACATGCTATTAAAACTTAAGTTGGACGGCGCTGGGGGAAGAAGCTTAAGAAGATGGAAAGAAATTAAGGGCCATTATGAACGGGATGTAAGAAATAGAAATGATATAAATAGAGAGCACAATTCTCTTGTAAAATGTTGAGACAAAGTTTGGCTAAAAGGAAAAAACTTTCAAGGAAAACGAAAAAAAAGGATATACAAAATGTAACACTATTGTATAGTTATAGCATAAGGAAGAACAACGAACTAACAATAACAAAAAATTAAAAAAAAAAAAATGAAAACAAAGTTGTTAAATAAAAATTGTTCATTTCCCTGAACGGTGAAACTATGTGAATGGGCGAATAAAAGAAAGAAATTCATTTAGTCCTGTGCATGCTGGGCAGAGTATCCTTTCACCCTAAAGTCCATTTCTATTCTACACCACACACACACAAACATACTATTTACTATACTATCTTTCAAATTACATGCGAATTGTAGAAAAGTGTTTTAAGATTGTTGTTCTGTCTGTTGTTATTACAATTCTGTTTTCTGTAGAAAGGATAATAGAATTGTAACCTTTTCTTTGTTAGATTTTTTTTTTTAAATTTGTGTTCATAATTTTTTTTTGTTTGTTCCTCATCCATGTCCTTTACGGTTGTATCTCTCGAAAAAGTTTCTTTTGTTTTATAATAATTTTGTGAGATGCAACTTTAATTCGGTAGCGTGCAATACGGTTAATAGAAGTGGATGTAACATTTCTTTTTAAGTTTTTTTTTTGTTTTTTTTTTTTTTTATTTTTTATTTAGATTATTTTACTGCCGGTACTTTATTTTTGTGGTTAACACAGGAAGAGCAACTGTTTTTCATTTGAATCATAATTGGAGGTGTTCTGTTTTAATTGGACTGGTTTTCTCTTCATTTTATAAGGTAAAACTTAAACAAGGACTTTTTCAAAGTTTCTATTAAAAAAGAAAAGTTTGAAAATGAAAGAAAGGAAGTTGATCGAAAATATAAGTTTGACCTGCAATAAGGATATCTTTATACATTTTATAGGAAGTTTCGGTGTGGAGTGAAAGGATATTATCGGTTCGAGATGATAAAGGAGAATTTATGTTAACTTAAAATTTATAAAGTGGTGAAAGGTTTGTTGAATGCGGAAAATAAACGAAACTACATATAACCAAAATAATTTTTTTTAATTTATTATTGAATATGACTTGAGATTTAAAAATATTCATTTAAACTAATATTATAAAGAGGAAAAATTTGATTGATTGTTTGTTTGCATTGAATAGGCTCCGACACTTCTGGACAAATCCTAGAGATTCCCTTGCCATTTTGATCTGCTAACATTCAAAACTAATGTTAATCGGCACCTCCTATCTCTCCCCTCCCTATCTTCCTAATGCCCGCGCAGTGTGTTCTACATTAAAATGGAAACACATAATCCCTTGTGCGCGCGTTAATTATAAAAAAAAATTAAAAAAATGGTGGGTCCCTTGAATTCCGACAGATTCATAATGCACGTACAGTAACTATTCTACCGTCCTAAGAAGAAAGAGCGTATCTCAATTTTACTGTTTTTGGTTTTGGCAGTTGTTTTATGTATATCACAATTTTAAGATATTTAAATTATGTTTGTTAGGGAAAATGGACTTGCTCCATTTTTGCTTAGTACAAACATCTAAAAATGGATATATACCTCTTTTTCTTAATCAAGACACCTAAAAACTGCTTTAAATTTAAGTGGAACTGAATTAAATAAATTTGATAAAAAAAATTAAAACAAAAACAAAGTTTTATTCAGAATATAGAACTTAACGAACAGAAAACTGACATTTTTAAACATTAAACTACAGATTTGTTCATATACCTAGTATAAAAATCAGGAAACATAAAATGAACGAATTTCTTATTAACATATTTTAATAGCTTTCATAGCATTTTTCTGATGGGATTTCCAGAAGCTGGAGAGAACTGGTTTTCTGGAAAGACATCACTTTCTTAACTTCTGAACAAAGTCTTGTTTCCGTGGCAATGAAATATTTCAGGGAGCTTGCGATAAGCCTTAAAGTGTTGCCACACGATGAAATAAAAGTGTTTTCGTAAAGCGTTTTGAAAATTCCTATTCTTAAATTTTCTTGAAAGTGCTTTCAGAGAGCAGTCACACTACGAAAGTAAAATAATTTGTGAAAGCGACTTTTACTATCGAAAAAGCAAACTTTCTAAGCACTTCTCGGATCGTTACTCCATGAAAGTGAAAGCGTTTTCTGAAACTGCTCTCAGGAATTATTTAGTGTGTAGACGGGTTTGGTTTTTCCCACTAAAAATTCCAAATTGAATTCACTGAAGAAATTTCTTGAGAGTAGGAGTTAATATATTGCAGGCAGTAAACTCTAATGAAAATCATCGTTCTACGGATTTTGCAACATGTGACTGAACAAAGTGCGGCTAATCGTAGGTCAATTTAGTGACCGTTTTCTGAACGCGGTGCTGAAAATCATTACAAACATTCATGAGAGATTTACTCTCAGAGGGAGATGATTTTTGGTGAATTTTCCTACCGTTTCGAATGACAGTTAAATTTTGTATAAAGTAAAGAGTATAAAGTCAATTATTACTTATTATTATTAAATCTGTCATAGCGTATCGTAGTTAAAGAATTGAACTACTTCAAGTTCATGCTCCACTACCCTGATTGATGGACTGTACCAACATAGTCTCTTGTTACAATAGTCAATTGATCAATTTCGAACTAACGAAATATCTGGAAGTTTGAAAAGTTTTTAATGAACGGCAGAACGGCTTTCACAGCAATCGTTTTATTGATAAATCTGATGTCATATCTCATTGAAAATTTGGACAGATCTTTATTATATTGTTTTGAAGAAATTTAATCATATTTTCAGGAATTAAAAACTGGAACTGTAATAAAGCAGTAAAAGTTTTGCCAAAAATAGATTCTCTGTAAATAAATAT
Organism: Platycheirus rosarum; assembly: GCA_963971375.1. NCBI lineage: Eukaryota > Metazoa > Arthropoda > Insecta > Diptera > Syrphidae > Platycheirus > Platycheirus rosarum. The sequence goes on from OZ020507.1 coordinate 259,123,075, forward strand.
TTTTGTAATGCTCTGTATGTCGTTATAAAACATAAATTTTTAATTTAAAGAAATTTTCATATGGATTCCTCGTAATACCGAAAGAACTCTGCTTTCGAACTGGGTGAATGGAGCTGAAAATTGTATTATGTTTAATAATAAATAAGGAATTCTTTGAATTTTTTTTAGCCAAAAATGAAAACACAAGACCGTTTTAACTCTAAATACATATGTATTTTGTTTATAATTTCAGATTGATTATAAAATTTCGTTTTCTTTCTAGTTGCTCACTGTGGTTGATCTTTCTAGTTAAACGAAACTCTTAAGACTGACTGGTAAAGCTCAATCGTGTTTTCTCTCGTAATTCTCCTGGGTTCATATGTGTGAGTATGGGTTTGGTCACTTTTACTTTATGTATAGTGGCGTTCGTTTGGCTACTGTCTCTTCGATTGTAGGGTATTGCATCGCCAGTTTGGCGCCCGATCCCAAAAGAATTGAAAGGTTACAAACTTGAGATATTTTTTTTTTTTTTGAGTTATGAGACATAAAGCCGTAAAGGAAAATTGTGAATGAAATAAAATCTTGTTTGTTACAAAACTTTTCTATAATGTAAAACTATACAATTTACAATTGCAATAAAATATTTTAATTTTTATAAGACGACTTTTAAACATAGTGTAACAATATTATAATGAGAGAATTCTACTGCCTTTTTTGACAATGCCTAAAAGCTGAACTGTCATCTCATTGACCTTCTCGGATAAGTATTTGTGCTGAACTCTTATCTCATTTACCTTTTCGGTTAAGTATGAGTAAAACACAATGCTTGAAAGATTTTCCTCTTTATAATATTTCTACTGTATGCCTTTAAATAGTTTGGATGGAAACACGAGCCCTTAGTGTAAATTTTAGTTTCGAATCTTACATGAACCATTGCAACCACACTAACTGAACACTAATTATTTTCTAAATGCCCATCGTTTGGACTTTTCTGATCTATTACACCAGTTAGAAATACCATCATCCAATCAAAAGTATAATTTTATTAAGTCTGATATTTCCACAAAACTCTTAGTTTCAAAACTTTCAAAATTGCCTTAATTGTTATAGGTCATTCAATAACCTTTTGAATGAAATTCAAGAAGCCTTTTGCCTTCCCAAAAATGTTAATCCCCAAAACGGAAATTTCCAAGTTCATAAAAGGCTATCGGCCATTAGAGCTATCACACAATCGACAGTTTTACCACACAAACAGGGACTTTCTTGCTTTTTGTCGCATACCGCATCCTGTGTAGATGCCACATACACCCCAGAGTCATGAATCGAACTGATATTGCAGATAGCAAGCGATTATATTCGTTTCATTAAATCTCGTGTCTGTTCTTCCACAAAGACGACCTCCTTCAAATGACCCAGAAACTTGGCTTGTGTGTTCGTTCTTGTATGGTGTCCGACGACTATTATATCAAGGATTTCCGCAATACCTACATCCCTACCATACACCAATGACATCTATATGTCCTCTTCGTTTAACCACACCAAAATTGCAATTCCCAATCGGAATGTCTCATTAGTTTCACATCATTTCGATTGACTCGCATCCACAACACAGCACAACAACCCACCAAGCATAGAGGACCCTTTCGAACGGTTAACTCTAGTTGAATGCTTATGTTGTTCTTTGTACCTGGAGCAAACATGTCAGTTAAACTTGACTTCCTATTGAATAGTTATTATCATTAGGAGCATCCGACAACTTCAACGTTCCGTAATAATTGACATAATCCTTCGAGTAACTTGCGTTTTGTGATTTTTTTTAAATTACACTGATAAGAACACTGATTAAGATATAGAGTGCCAAAGGACATGTACCTTGTGTAAACATAACGGTGACCATTGGCATTGCCAATGAAATTATTTTGCCAAAGGAAGCAATATCACCAAATAAACCAGCATCATCATTATCCTTGGGAATCCTCATCGGGATTCTCATCGGGAATATGAATCCTCCGACAACGTTCCTGTTTCTTGGGATTTCTATTATACAGGTTGTGTGGGTGTATGATGTGTATAGGATGACGAATGCAGAGCTTTCAAGCATAAAACCCGTATTCGATTGATTCGAGCGACAGTAATCCTTGTTCCTTGCCTGTTTCATTAATCTCGCTGAATTGAGCTTTCTGTGAGTTGAATTGACAAATTGTGGATCCATAACGACGAAACAAGATAAACAGGCCACAGAAAACCGCCATTATTAAAACATGGTATATTGGTACTTCCTGTTGGCTTCTGTGACATAGTGTGTGTTGTGTTGTTGGAAACTTTGGATTGCTTCCTTAAGCAATCGTTTATATTTTTGTCATCGTTCTTGTTAAGGAAATATGGTTTGACATAATGTTGACATCGTATTGAAGGTTTGGGGTTTTTTTGGTTTAAATTGAATTTTTGTTCTTGAAAAATTGAACTACATAAGAATGAAGGTCGTTGAATATTTGTGATCTGGAATTTGAAAAGGCTGGAAGGAACGTTTATAGGATTCACGATTCATTAGCGTTTATAAAATGAATCTAAGCTATTCGTTTAATTCTGATGAATGGGCATACAATTAAAAACTAGGCGGTTTCATATACATACATATATAGCCTTAATATTTAGTGCTATAGATTCTTTCATCAAATATGTATGTAAATGGTGGTGCTGATGCCACAATTTTACACCAGACTAGCGTACATCACATACATATGTACGTACATCTTGCCACGAAAGTAGATACATATATACAGAAGCATTAAATAACATTATACAAACACTTCCCAGACACGTCGTCGAACATCCTTTCTTATGTTTCCAATACGACCAATTTTACCACTTTACAATCCTTGGGATTTATATCCCTTATTTGCATTAATTATAGTCGGTGACATTGTGGCAAGCGTAAATATTGATTCACCGTTTTCATTCCTCCTTTTCGTTGTTTTTTTTTTTGGTCTTACATTTCCCACATGAATCTGGAACAAAAACAAAAAAAATATATTTTGTTAAAAAATTGTCTCTTAAAGCCATAATTGACAGAACCCTTAGACAGGACGAGGTGGTTCACTGTTGAGTTAAACAGTTTTTTTTTTGTCAGCAAGCTAGCTTTACTCAAGTCACCCAATTTTGAAAGAGATATAGGTAGATACTTCTTGGTTATATATATAAACGTTTATACAGACTTAAAAAATTTACGTTACAAGCTTTGGCAACTTGTACGAACATGAAGTGTACCCTCTAGAGAAATGAATAATGGATTCGTTGAAAGTAAAAGGGGAAATTGTTCGAATTTCCGTGACGAGGCTATGACGCCTTAATCGATGGATTTATGTTAGAAACAGTGTTAAGGTAAACATGTATTTATTTATTTATTATACATTTTTTTTTTGCTGTAGAGTTACAAAAGATTAAGTAAAAGCTGGGAAACTTGGAGTTCGGTTGGTGGATTTATTATAATGGATTAAGGAAAACAGCTATTTGAAGAATTAAGGATATAAATTTGAGCCCAATTATTTTTGGAGAAAAAATGAAATTAAAGAGGCACTGCTTACAAATTTTGATAAAAAACCACAGAGTTTAAATAATTGAAAAAATGTTTAAAAAAGAAATAATAACTAAAATTTGTTACGTTATGGATCTTTAGACTTTTCTTAAAAAAGCCTATAATCTAATAAGGAATAAAAAGAACATTGAATAGGCTGATATATAGTGCTATATTTTTTTAGTAGAAAAAAACATAAAGTTTTAAGGTTTTTGGTATGTCATAAAGAGGAAGCTGCTGCATAGGAAACTTTTTTCAACATTATATCTCACTTTTTTCCAAAACGCTATAAGACTATTTTTACTTGCAATTATAGGTACTATATTCGTGCAATTCGTCCAAAAAACGACATTACGATAACAGAGAAGTTGAAAAAAGTGGGTCCGGAAATTCCGTCCGGATTCCGTCGGATCTGTCTGTCTGTCTGTTCGCGACTCTACAGCCTAAACGGATCGGTCGATTTGCTTCAACTTTTTTCGAAAACGGCTCTAACGATTTTGATAAAACTTTCAGGGTGCTATTTTTTTAAAAACAATACATATTTCAGTTAGAATATTTTTTTTCGAATTTTTTTCTATAATGATACCTCTCAAAGAAAAGTTTTTTTTCAAACTCGGTTCTATCGTAAACCATTATTTCGATTTCAATAAAATTTTGCACACATGAACTCATTATTAATTTAAATAATATTGCATTTAAAATTTAAAAAAAAAAAAATCTTTTTTTCGATTTTTTAAAATTTTCTAAAGAAAAAATGGTTTTAGAAATATTTTGAAAACGGGTTCATTGAATTTTGTAAAATAATTTTCCCAAATGAAAACCAAAGATTTCCTTAATGACTTACTAAAGTTTTTCAAAAAAAACTCTTTAAAAAAACTGGTCGAACGATTTTCAATATTTTTTTTCTTGATAGACATTTAGTTTTCAAATTTTATTGCATACTTAGTTTTTCCGAGAAAACTCTTAAACTAATTAATTCTTTAATTTTTTTTAGTTTTTTTTCAAAAACGATTTGTTAATTTTTTTAATTTTGTTGTTTTCTGATAAAAATTACCAGCTGCTTGATGTTAGCATACTCAAAAAAAAAAAATTGGAATATGTTTTCGAAGTTTTTCAAAAAAAAACGTCAGGGTCCATGGACTGTTGATATAAACGATAATCTTTTTGAGAAATCCTAAAAATGTATTGGAAACACACGCCTAATTGGAACTTTGATTGGTGTGAGCCAAGAACTGGGTGTTATTTGTCTGTTGACATCCATCCACGTTTTTGAGGTGCCTTTAATAAAATCATCCAATATTTTAGAGATAACTCTATAGTTATCGTATTTCCAACGTTATTTCAAATTAATTTTTTTCAAATCTTACCTTTAGACGATGTTTGAAGGTGTTTTTGCTAGAACTGTCATTCGCAAATATGACACCGAAACAAAAAACATAAACTGCGTAATAACATTTAAATAATAACAATTATTACAAAAAATTCAAAAACTTCTTTACAAATATCAATATTATTTTATCTTTTAGGCGACTGACTTCGACGGTAGTGGATCACATCAGCCTCCGCTAATACCTCCTCCACCAGGTAAGCAAAGAAAAATACCTAATTGTTTTTATTTTCAAAACAAAATAATTGTTAAATTTTTGTTTTTTTGTGTTTTATACTTTTGTAGGAAAGTATTTAACTGATATTTCCTTGTATTAGTTTGGTATTGGCCTATATATCCACATGCCAATGCCAAAATAATACATAGTATGTATGTATATTTCACTAGTATATCCGAGACTTCACTCGCATTATATTTGCGCCATAGACAATTAATCAAAACCTTAAGTTTAACTGGATGAGTGGTATAACGAACATACATACATTACATTAAAAGCTTCAATCCGGCCTGAAGTGTATTTTCCCCTCAAATGATAATGGAAAACGATTCGGGGATTATCATAAAAAAAAATTGAATAACGGAGAAAAACTAGACAAGGGCTGGATGATTTAGATAATCAAAATCAAAGAATATAGTTTATTGCTTTGTATGTCGGATTTTCGATTATGATATTATAAAATTAAAATCAATTGAAAGAAAGTGTAATTGCAAGCACTTGAGTGATTATCTTAAACAGCCTTACCCACCCAGCGTTGTTCGGGTATATAGTACAGTGCATCTAGATTTTATTATATAGAGCTCTGGGAAATAATTTACAGACCACATTTGCCTTCAGTATTCGAAAGAGTACTAGTACATGAGCCAAAAAAAAACATATTTTGCACACATGAACCTGTTGGCAGTATGCCGCCATTTTGTTTAAAATGTTTATTTTTATTTTCACTCGTAACTGTCGTAATTTTTATCCTAGATAAAAGAAATAACTCACAAACTTGTAGAAAGTTAAATTTTCTACAAAATATGTTAAATAACTTTTTTCGCCAAATGCTTTTGTTAACAAGTTATAGCACATTTTGTCAAAAAAAAAACCAACGGCGTCCTACCTGCGAGACAGTATGATAAAAACTGTATTCATGGACTTGGGAAGTTTGCCCTTTTCGTAAGAATGTACATATGTTCAGTAAACGTTTTTAGAGAACACATTAATCTATAAAAAAACAGCTGCAGCTTCTCAAGACCAAAATTCGTCCTTAGCAACAAAGATAATATAGGGCCAAATCGATCTTCTCTCAATATATTCAAGAAAATAATGCGTCACCAAACACCTTGGCAGATATCGACGGACAGATTCTCATAGCTGTGTACGGAGGCAATCCTGCTACCGAAAAGTCATTGGATTCGTTTCGACACAATTATTTCCTCAAATCTGCAACCAAAACGACACCAAATCTTGTGACTCTTCCTCCAACTTAAGCTGCAGCCAAGAAACATCTTCTCCGATGTTACCATCAAGTTCAATTATGCCTGAATATAAGACCTGATGCTGAGGAATGGGGATGGAAAAAAGACACTTTGGTTTGGTTAAAATTCGTACAACTATGGATCCTGCACCACAGTCACTTATGAAACTTGTCTCTTGCACATGTAAGACGGGATGTGGAGGAGCTTATGGTTGTCGAAAAGCTGGGCTGCAGTGCTCAGCTGTTTGTAAGAATTGTGAAGGAGAGCTCTGTGAAAACGTTACTGCAATTGTTGCTGATTTCGATGATGAAGATGTAGAAGCTGACAACAATCAACAAGAAGATTTAGAAAACTGTCTTAATATCTTTTCTGAAGATAGTAATAAGGTTTACATAAAATGAAATAAAATATCCGCTTCAGGGCCTTCCAAAAAGATGAGGAAGATGTTACTCGAAAAATAAGGACTTGTGGATTAGGCCTACAGGGGATACTACGCAAAAAAAACCCGCTTAATACCCTGCAAAAGTCAGTCACTGATTTTTGCAGCGAAAAAACTCTACCTCATGGGTGGTGTGGAAAAGAGTTATACTGGCAAACAGACAGCTAGTTTTTTACTTGCGATTATAGGTACTATAATACGAGTTATGCATTCGATTAAAAAATGTGATATAACAATCAAACATGACATTACGATGATAGAGAAACATATTTGAGTTACTGAAAAAATTCTGTCCGTCTGTCTGTCTGTCTGTCTGTCTGTACGGATGTATATTGGACTGCAGCCTAAACGGTTGGGCCAATCGACTTCAAATTTTTAACTTAAGGTTATTTTGACATTCTACATTTTTTTAGCTAAAAAATTAACGGTACATGTCATATAACCGTTATGTAAAAGCTTATTTTTCTCAAAAACGGCTCCAAGAACTGTTATAAAAAAAAATCAGTGTACTACTGTACGTATGCATTATATTTAAGTGAAAAAAAAATTAATACGGTGGGATAAAAACGGTACCTCCCATAAGACCGGCTTTTCTTTCTTCGAGTTTCTCGAAAACTGGAGATCCGATTACAATCAAAATTGATATTCAAGAAGATGTAGCTAGCCTGAGTAATTTTGCATTAATTTTTTTTCGAAAACTTTTTTTTTGTATTTTTAATAATTTAAAAAAAATTTTTTTTGAAAAATCAATATTTTAAAAACGGCTGAGTAAAAAAAATCACACTTTTTTACATTTCTTAAAGAAATAAAATGGCGTTTAAATTATTTCATCCAATACATTTTAACGTACGTTATTCGAACAATCAAAAGTCACAAAAATCGAATAAATACTTTGATGTTGTTGTTTTATTTTATTCTACAATGTGACCGCACATATGAGCAAGTACGTGCGATCCAGTCGTGCAATTTATTTTAAACACAACATGCTTTAGCTTTTAAACAAAGGCATTTATCGGAAAAAGTCATTTGACATATTTTGTAGAAAATTTAATTTTCTACAAGTTTGTGAACTTTTTTATCTAGAATCGAGTTACGAGAGGTACGATTGAAAATAGCAATAAACATTAAAAATAAAACGGCGGCATACTGACAACAGGTGCATGTATGCAAAATGTGTTTTTTGGCTCGTGTACCGGTACTCTTTCGTAAATTCTTAAGGAATATTTCGAAGATCGAAACCTTCTCCATGACCGTCAGTATGGCTTCCGCAGCAACCGTTCCACTGGTGATTTGATGGCATATCTCACCGAACAGTGGATCAAATCGTTACGTCGCTTTGGTGAAAGTAAGATTATTGCGCTTGATATCTCCAAGGCATTTGATAGAGTTTGGCATGAAGCTCTCTTATCGAAAATACGTGCTTTTGGGATCGATGATACTCTTGTTCGCTGGATTAGAAGCTATCTTCTGGACCGTTCAATACAAGTTGTATTGGACGGATTCAAGTCTGATTCCCACAAAATAAACGCTGGTGTGCCACATGGCTCCATTCTGTCTACGACTCTTTTCCTCATTTTTATAAATTATCTTCTGTCTGTTAATTCCAATCCACTTAAGAAGTATTTTTCCCCTTCTGATCTGGCTACAATTTATAAAGCGTTTATACTCCCTAAACTCGAGTATAACTCCCACCTCTGGGCAGGTGCTTCGCAAACATCGCTTCACCTGTTTGTTAGAATACAAAATATACCGTTAAGATTGATAGGAAATAGAACTGCCGCTGAAACGATTTCTCCTCTTGAACACCGGCGCAATGTTTCATGTCTTTCCTTATTTTATCGGTTCTTTTAAAAATAAATTGCACGACTGGATTGAACGTACTTGCTCTTATGTGCGGCCACAGCTTCGACTAAAATTTGAAAAAATTCAAAACTTCAAAAATTCGATTTTTCTGACTTTTGATTGTTTGAAAAAAGTTCGTAAAATAGTTTTCAGCGGAAAAATTCAAACGCCATTTTATTTGCTTAGAAAATGTGAAAAAGTGTAATATTTTTTTTTGATCGTAGGAACGGGTTTTAAATAAAATGGTTTTAATTTAACAACTTAAAAAAAAAAAAATAAAAAAAAATATTCAAGAATGCAAACATAAACACAAAAATTACCTTCATTTAAAAACAGAATTAAAAAAAATCCATCAAACCGTTTTCAAAATATTGATTTTTGGAAACAAAAGGTTTTCGAAAATAGTTTAAAATAAAATTACTAAGGCTACCAACATTTTCTTAGATATTAATTTTGATTGAAATCGGATGACCAGTTTTCTAGAAAGTCGAACGAAAATAAACGGTTCTATGGGAGGTACAATTTTCAACCCGCACCGTCTTGAGTTTTTTTTCACGAAAACATAACCTACACCTTCAATAGTACACCGATTTTTTCATAAAAATTCTTGGAGCCGTTTCCGAGACACGAATTAACACGAATTGCCAACCGTTTAGGCTCTATTTCAATATACATCCATACAGATGGACAGACGGACAAACAGAATTTTGCCAGTAACTCAAATATGTTTCTCTATCATCGTAATGTAATGTCTGATTTTTAGAATTTTTTTTACGAATGCTTAACTTGCCTTATAGTTCCTATAATCGCAAGCAAAAATGTTCACTCGAAATAGCTAGCTGCTTTCCCCTTAAAAGTTTCTCCCGTAATACTCGTGTCGCAAGGAATGCTCATCAGTTTATCCTTGAGCACAATTTGCGACGTACCGTGAAATATAGGGATTTTTTTTAGCTGAACAACACGAATTTGGAATAGTTTACCAGGCGATATTTTCCTTGGCCATTTTGATGTACACGCATTCAAAACCAATGGTAATCGACACCTCCTGTCCTTCCCCTCCATATTATCCTAATGCTCGCGCAGTGTACTTATATACATTAAAAGGGAAACAAATAGTCCCTTGTGCGCGCGTTAATTATAAAAAAAAACGCAAACGCAAGAGAAATGGCTTAAGAAAATAAAATAAAAAGAGAGCTGCATCCATCTCCCTTAAAATATCAACCATCCATACATCTCCCTAAAAATATGAGCCGTAATACTCGTTTAATACAATTTGAGTTTGAGCTTAATTTCGGACGTACCGTTAAATATAGAGATTTAGCCGAACAAATAAAATAGAATGGAACAGTTTACACGGACATGTTTTAACGTTATAAGCGCAACACACAAAATGCCCTATGCGCGCGAATAACGAACCCAAACGGAGCGAATTCAAATTCGTTGTACTAGTTTTACAAATTTAAAAAACAAAAAAAAACGTGCCATGTTGTCAAAAAAATCTAAATCCCTATTCAAAGGTTTTCAAAATGCAGATGACCTTAAGTGGCATATAAACTGATTAAGCATTCATCAAGCATGCGAGAGTGTTTTCGTAAATTTTTTTCACGTTGCATATACATACCCTTATCAAGCATGAGTCGTCAAGCATTCATTCAAAAACATCACGCCGCCGGTAAAAGAAAATCCCGATAAACTGTTTACTCATTGCTGGCAACACAAAAATGAGAATGAATACTTAATGCTTGATCAAGCAAAGCAATCGCGAATAGTTACTATGTCAAGGTTTGACACCCGATTGAAGAAAAATAAAAACATTTTGCTTTTGCTTCAAGCAGACACAACGTATCCGTGTCTCATTTTCACTAACACACTCTCACATGCTTGATGAGTGATAGATCAGTTCAGTGTATATGCCCCTTTATGTTGCGAAATTAATTCCATTTTAAGTTCTTGGTCCATGCTTTTATTGTGCTGTCATCTCGAAGCTCGAACGATCATGCGTCACGACAAAGGGATAAATTCATAAATATATAGGATTGTTAGCTTCTGCAGTTTTTTTAGTTTATTATCATTCCACTTGTTGTTTACTGTTTATAATATAATTTGCTAATAGAAAAACATAAAGGACATTTTTCAGTTTAATTTTCATTTTGGTATGGAAAAATTTGACCAAGTGGCATAAAGATTAGTGAGAATCAGCAGTGCAGTAGGGCAATAATGCTAGGTATAGGGGCCTATATAGGTCCAAATAACAATAAGTTACTTTTTGAAATCAAATTAATTAAAATAGCTTAATTGTGTTTGATAGATCGATAAACGTATGGTGTGGGTAGGTGGGTGGAATTTATTAAGGATATTAGGTACCTATAATAAGGTTGGATGGAAGGTAGGTAAACATTCCAACTACTTTTAAGCGAGTGGGTATAGAGACAATATTAAAAGTTAACACAATGGTTTTGTTTATTTCGGGCAGGTGTAAACTTTTGTTTTACTCGATTGAAATTTTTGCATTCAGTAGTAATCGAATATTTTTTTATTTGTTAGTTGCTTTTGTGTGTTCATCATAGGCTTCCTTATTTCTTCTTACGTAGGTATGTATGTAGGTTGTCACCTACTTTTATTGGTCTAATGGCTGGGACTAAGCCGAGCAATATGAAATAAAATTTTGGGGAAAATACTAAACAAATGATGAAATATGAAATCAAAAAAACACTATTCATAACGTTTTTTGGAAAAAATGTTGCAAGCCATATCATTTCTTTTGCTGTTTTCTATTTTATGAATTTTTCATTTCAAAATCGTTTGACCAGTTTTTTAAAAAAATTTTTTTGAAAAACTTTTCGAAAACATATTTTAAAATTTTTTTGACTACATCAATTTAAAGAAATCTATAGTTTATAATAGGATAACAATTTAAAAAAATCTATTGATTCGTTTTCAAAATATTCAAAAAACAAGATGAGTTTTTTTAAAAAAAAATATTAAAAATTAAAAAAAAATGTTTTTTGAAAATTTTAATAAGAAATATTATTTAAATTATAAAACACTACATATTTTGAAAATTTCATCAAAATCCGTCCATAAGTTAATGAGAAAGTCTGATTTAAAAAAACGGTCAAATGGGAGGTACCGTTACAAAACTTTTTCTGAAAAAATCCATTAAAAGTTAAAGATAGATTTTGCATAGAAAACGCCATTCAGAAAGTTTTATCAAAATCGTAGGAGCCATTTTCGAGACAGACAGACAGACAGATACGGACAGAATTTTCTGACCCATTTTTTTCGACTTCCCTATTATCGTAATGTCATGTTTGATTCTTAGATTATTTTTTTTTACGAATGCATAACTTGCCTTATAGTCCGTATAAATCGCAAGTAAAAAAGATCTTCGATTATGAATTCGATGACAAAACTCCTAATTAGTTTTGAAATAAATTATTTTTACTTGCGATTGTAGGTACTATAATGAAAGTTATGCATCCGTGCAGATTAAAAATTTTGAAATAACAATCAAACATTACGATGATAGATAAACATATTTGAGTTACTGGTTAAATTTTGTACGTCTGTTTGTCTGTCTGTCTGTCTTTCAGTGTACTACTGTAGGTTAGCATTATATTTTGGTGAACACAAAATTTAATATGGTGGGAGGTCCCATAGGACCGTTTTTTCTCTACGTTTTCGAAAACTGGTGATTCTATTATTATCAAAATATATATTCCAGAAGATATAGGTAGCCTTAGTAATTTTGCATTAATTTTTTTTTGTATTTTTAATAATTTTTAAATTAATTTTTTTTTGAAAAATCAACTTTTTGAAAACGGGTAAGTGATTTCTTTTTAATTCTGTTTTTAATTGTATGTTATTTTTGTGCTTAAGTTTGTATTCTTGAATTATTTTTCTTAATTTTTTTAAAAAAAAGTTAAAAAAACCGTGCAATTTATTTTAATTAATGACACTGTGCGTGGAAGTTGCCAGTTTAGATTTGAGGCACATGAAAATATATTTGGGTTATAACATAACTGTACTAAAGAAAATTGGTGATTCAGAATTTGTAAAGCAATGCAACGAATTACAATTATCTTCGACGATAGGCGATAAATCGGATAATGATGGCTTCAAATTGTTAGAACCTACAATTAGTTATTTGGGCATATTAAGACCATGATGAGTAAGTTTTAAGAATAATTGCCATGACGTTGACTTTTTCTTCCGAGGAAAGAAATTATTCGAGGTTTAAGGTTATTGTAATTTTAATGGGGAATATGATGGTTCAAGATTGGTTTTCAGCTCTTGCTAGTCTATCGATTGAAAATAACGTGGTTCAATCCTTGGATTACGGTACCTTTTGATCAATGATTTTAGCAATAGACCGACAGCTGACAGCAATTTTTTGGTTTGAAGGTACAAATAACAAAAATTCACGAGCACGTATGTTAAGGTATTCAGGACCACTTTACCAATTCAATCGTCTGGCGGGATTATTTTGTCATTTGCGCGAAAGGGGGAGCGATGGTTTTCCAGAGTTTTGCTTTGAGGTAATAACCACTTTTATATATATAAAAAAACTAAGGCACACTTTGCATTGAATACAAATTTTTGGGTGCCAGACATTTCAACTGTCGTCACACGTAACCAGACGCCCACCAGTTTTTGGTTTGGGGGTATAATCACATAATCGATATGTCAACAAATCACGAAAAATCTCCTCGTTACGAATATGTGGGTGCCACACGTTTCAAGTGTCGCCACTTCAAAAGAAGCAAATTTTATATACATATGTATAAAAACAAAATATGGACTGCTCGTCTGAAAATTTTAATTTTCTTCCTTTACTTGTGGCGAAATTTGAAACCGCCCGGCAATTTTGGTTATACATTCAAACCAAAAATTTGTTGTCGACTCTTAGACTAAAAGAAAAAGCCGCAAATACGTTTTTTAAATTGCCAACTGAATGTGTAACTAACTATCAAGGTATTAACATACATAACTTCTTATATTCATTAATTACAATTTTTGATTTGATTAATTATTTAATTTTCTTAAGAAACTATGATATAATATGCTAAACTAAAATTAAATATATTTTATTTATTAAAGATATAAAATGTTTTAGTTGAAAATATAATAATTAGAACTGCAAATCAATAATTTGTAATAATTTAATTTTATTCGAGTCTTTGGCCTAAATGAAGGGTTTTCGAATAAGGACTTGACAATTTGTTTTTTTAAATAAAACGCAAACCATTTGAGATATTTTAAAAACTTTATTATCGGCTTGAAGTACAATCAAAACATTTATGAAAGGACTTCAACTTCGTTCATATGGTCACCGCAGGCACGTTTGCAGCGGTCGATTCGTTAGACTCAATTTTCGATCACTGGGCCACACATTTCGGCCGAAACGTCACAGTAACGTGACGATCGTTATCGCCGACGAAAAAATATGGCCTAGCCGGCATGCAAACCGCACCAAATAGTTATTTTTTGTGGATGGAGTGGTGATTCATGAAGCAAATGTGGATTTTCACCCGAGCTATGATGCATATTTTGCTTATTGACGAACCTATTGAGCCAAATATGAGCTTCGTCACTGAAGACGATTTTGCTATGAAATTCATCATCTTGACGCATCTTCCTCAGAGCCATCGGCTTCAATTCATGAGTCAGTCTAATCTTGTATGGGTGTAAACCAAGATCCTTGCGCAAAATATGCCATTATGTGGTCTGAGCGATGCCAAGTTTTTGATAACGCCAAGGAATTGACTGATTTGGATCGTTTGCTACAGACGCCTGAACGGCAGCGATATTTTCGACACTTCGACCAACCCGTTGTCTCACTGACACGGCCACATCACACAACGAATATGTAGACTCAAATTTTTGCACTAAACTTTTTATTGTCTGTGTCTCGCTCGTTGATTTTACCATGATAAAAATGTTGACTTTACTGAATAAATTGACAGTGACAGTTTGATGATTAGTGAAAGGGTGCGTTATTCACAAATTAAATTCAAAGTTGTCAAGTCCCTATTGGAAAACCCGATATTAACTCTACATTCTTCAAAAAATGTATAGCAAAAATGTACATAAACTTATATTTTTTGTGTATATTTAATTTTTTTATTTTTAGAGGGAGCATCAGTATTTTGTTCAAAACTTAAAACATAATAAAGTTATTAAAATGTCTGCCTTGCAGTTGCATCAATTAAATAACCAAACCTTTGAGCCAAAACTCAAATTTGCTTAAAAACTTTGTTGCATTATAATTTCGCTCCGACCATTACAATCGCCATGTTGGCATTATTAATACCCTCTCAAGTTCCGTCAACTGCATCTCATTATTTTTCTTTCTGCCATCGGCACAAAGTTGAGAGGGAATATTGTGATTTTCATCTTAAAATGTAATTAGCAGCATCACATAGCATGTGGGTAGATTACCAAAATTTTAATTCACAAAGTTTCAGATCGCACAGAAAATAGATATGTAAAAAAAATTTTAAAAAATATACCAAAACTATCATCACTATCATACATTTTCGCTGAAAATATTTCATTTTGATTTCCTAAAAATAAAAAAGGAAGAACATTACCGCCTTTTTTCCTCTTTCCAACAACATCAAACAACTAAAATTCAATATATAGATCCTTTAGAGGCAGCAGCAGGAACAGCATCATGCATAAACATACTCAATCAGGACTCTCCGGTCCTGCTAGTTTTTGGTTTGATAACTTTTCATTTTACCCGGCGCGGGGTGCTGACATTGTTGTTGTGGTCCATTTTCAACCATTAAACTTTGTCTATGACATTTTACCATAAATCGCTACAATGAGGATATTGCCACCGCCACTATGGAACGGGGACAGGACATCAATGCATGGCACACCATCATTCACAACAGTAGTGTTTGCTGAGGCTCCTCCTGTCTCCTTTTCCACAGCAAGGCGGGACTTTTTGTTAAAAATCGGTAAAAAGTTTTATTAATTTTCCCATCCGTTAGTGTGCACAACATCCTTTTGCGATATACATATATGTTGGGTATGTCCTTTTTCGGGGCTTCCTGCATATATGCTGTGCACACTATCTTTGCTTAATTTTTTTTTGGCAAAAGTGCTGAAAGGGCTTTTAGAAGTGCTACTGTCTGTCTGGCTGGCTGGCTGAACGGTGGGCTGTTGGGGACGCAATATTTACAGCAATATTGATTGAAAAAGTTTCCAGCTTAACTGACATAAAATGAACTGTAAAAAAACAGCAAGCCAGAACTATATATTCAACTGTGGAAGTTGTTGTATACATTTAACGGCAGCTAAAGAATGCAAACAATAGACCAGCTTCACTGGAACATCCTTCACTTCACTCTCACTCTTTACTTCATGTGTAGTGTGTACCTACTTATGAAAAGGATACAAAACAGAATGCATCATAACGGATATGTGCAGCAATATGAGGGAGAATAAAAAAAAAACTTTTGAAAGAAGTTAGCACCGCTGTTGTGATGGTGATACAGTTAGGTTGGTTGTGTGCGCCATGAGGTTTCACATACAACAGCCGGAAACGGGAAATGTGTGTTTATGCAAATATGGGGCAAATCTTGTAATCAGGATCTACGGTCTTTATCTGCTTTTACGCCATTTAGGAGAATTCCCCAGCTGAATGTTGGAATAAGCCAGTGCAACCACAATTAGACGGGGGATCTGGGGGCTGGCTGTTGTGGCGTTTCGATGTTTAAGCGAAAAATTCTCAAAGCTTGTGTTATGCTTAGGATTTCTTGTTTCATTTTTTTTTTAAGAAGACCTTACTCCATCTCCTTGGGGAGTACCTAAATGGTTGAGTTTTGAAACTGTTTTTGTATCCTCTTAATAAGGAAGGTAAGCTTTTAATTTATTTCCCACAAACTGTTTCAAGATTCAAAAAGTTGCTTTTTTGGAATTAATTCTCGCTGAGAGTGTTCTATACTTATGTGTGTGTAGATTTATATGCGAATGTGTGAAGATCAAATGATGAGGTAGGCCAATGCGGAATTGTACGTATGAGTGGAAAAGTTTTATGTGATTACCCTCAGGACAGGAATATGTAAAGTGAATGTCGAGATAACACATATTCATTAAATTAAAACACATACTAGTTATGATGTTTGCTAATAGATGGTGGCAAGGATGTGAATACCTACTAAATACTGAGGAGTTTTTTTTTAATATGACCATGAGTTGAAGTTACGGATTATGTTGAGAGAATATCCTTAGATATGGCACTTTTACTTTATAAAAATGATAACATTTTGATTTAATTTCTGGAAATTAATTTTATAAAATGCAGAAGGTCTTGTTCCTTTAATGAATTTTATGTTGAGCGAATTTTAATGAAATCTATAATGCCTTCCATGCAGTTTTGGGTTTATTTTTGCTATGCAGTAAAAGACCTTTCGCTAACTTATATTTTTTCTAAAAGTCCAACCGTTACTTTGCAGTATGAAGTAATGATAAACTATCTTCTTCGAACGGTCCTCTCCGACAACTAACCACGAGCAATGATTCTTGATTTCGCTGTTCTATGGAGAAGTGATGCTATATCAGAGACAAGGCCGCTGACAATGTTCCATTCATTTTGAAATCAAATTTAGTAACAGATTAAAAAAAAAAAATAAGTTGAAAACACTATATGAAAACAGGTCGTAGGTTTGCGACATCAAATTTATTTTAAAGATAGCAATGTTCTGCGCTTCGACAGCAGGTAACCCGTTGATCAAAAACCAATTATATATCTCCAAAAGATCTTCAGTTAGTCTGCAGGTAAGGTCGTTCAACAAGTGAAATGGTCGGGAAAGATATTGTTGGACATCATCAGCATAAAAATGTTAACATAATGTTATGGCACACTTAGGGGTTGTCATTAATAAACATGTAGAACACCAGCAAGCAGATTCATCAAATCCGAAAGAGTCTGACCAAACCTTTACTGTTAGACTTCGATGTTCTATAAGTAGTTGTCAACTAAAAGTACAAATCTTCTACTGAAACCAAAGCACAAATTCAGTTTTTTAAACAAAATGTTGTGGATGATCCGATCAATTTATCCAGATGGTACGGAATTCTTCAAGCATGTTAACCAATGCTGTAGGCTAGATGATATCATTAAGTCAAAAACCCGATTGCACTGATAAGAGTACATTATGACGGCTAATATGGTTGGGCATTTGTTTTGCTAAAATTATTTCAAAGACTTTATATATACTTATAAGACCTTTCAATAATTCATTAAAGAACACCTTATCGCTCCAAAATGCCTCTAGGATCTTCGATCAGATTCCCCTCTCAATCCTTTAAGTATGTTCATCGTGGTGTATATTGCGACATGTTTCTGAGAAATTACTAGAACTTTCCCGCCTGGCGTGTACTTTGCTTTTTATTTCTTTGCATTTCACAGACAATGGACAGCGGTTTTCTGTTAGGCTGCTTTTTTCTGTAAAGTTTTTTCTCTATTCTTCTAAGCTCTTCCTATACATCTTCGTCAGACCGTCTTCTATGGGCTGCTGCATTGCTCAGTCGCAGCATTCTTACATTCAACCACCTTAACAAAAAAAAAAAAAAAAAATTTAAATCATCATTAAACCAATCATCGCTCCAGTCTTTGGCGACTTCTTACTAAGATGGTTTAAACAGTGCTTATGACTTTGTTCTTAAGGCGTGAAAATTGTTCATCTACGCCCGGCACTCTGTCCCCAGGGTTAACTCTTCCCTCATTGAGTTCTCTCAAGGGCGAGTCCTAGTGCGTGACCGTAGGTTTTGCTTTTGTTTTCATCGCGTAGGCAGCCGTGTTGATCAAAAAACTGAGCGGCGGGTGCAATACTTCTTCGCAGAGCAATCCACCCTTAGGATAACATACCAAAATGATAGTGATCTGGTCAATGTATGGTTACAAGTGATTCCATCAGGTGGTATCTTGGTGGCTTTGTAGATATCTTTAAGCCAGAGCCTGGTAATCGGAACGACTAATTTCATCGATGCTACCATTTTAATGTCCGTTGTCATTAGTATTCTCATGCAAAAAAATTATATCTTCTCCTTACCTTAGCTTACTTTATCTTAGGTGACGCTACAGTCCAAGGTGGAACGAAGTCCCTACCAACAAAACCTACTCCAGCTGCTCGGGGCTAGGTAGGGAATATGCCTAATGTTTTGCACGTGAAGTCGGTCGAGGTCCTTTTCCAGTATCGTTCACTACGTAAGTCTCGGTCTTCCTCTACGTACGGTTGGAATCAAAGATGTTCCGGACCGGAGGATTTAATGTCCCAGCGGTTGGAATTTTATTCTTTTGGCTATTTTATTCTTTGTCTGCGTCACTGTGCAGTCCGTACATTTCTTCGTTGTTTTACACCTTTTTTCACTCGTCGTTAACGCATGCGGGAAACTAAAGTGACCATTTTTGACAATGTCAATTCCTCTGCGCCATACAACAGGGGCTGTGATACTGAGGGTCTTATAAATAAAGACAATTAAGATGCCTGAAAGAGGGCTTTTCTGAAAATATTATTCTCTAAGTTAATATCGGAGCCCAGGTAGTCAATAAGTCCCTAACTAACTCAAAGTTATAGTTGTCTTTCGTAATTTCTTGTGCAAGGTGTCGATATTGGGTGTCTCTTCTTAATAACAGCATATACTTGCTTTTGCCCTCATTGTTAGCAGTCCAGATAGGATAAATCATTACCCCTGCCAGCGGAATTTGTTTCACATCACTGCAAGGATGGGGAACAATTATGAACCTTTACTAATTTTAAGAGTAAT
This sequence comes from Platycheirus rosarum, assembly GCA_963971375.1. Classification (NCBI taxonomy): domain Eukaryota; kingdom Metazoa; phylum Arthropoda; class Insecta; order Diptera; family Syrphidae; genus Platycheirus; species Platycheirus rosarum. The sequence continues at coordinate 259,142,539 of OZ020507.1, forward strand.
CCTCGTGCATAGATGATAAATAAATTAAATAATTCTAAATCATTGTATTTTTAAGGCTAAAAGTTCTAAAATTAATAATTAAACAAATGAAACCTTCCGTTTTTTCATATTCAAAACATGAGTCTAACTGACATTCCATAAAAAAATTGCGAATGGCCTCCAAATCGAATTTTCCAACACCCGTCACTTCTTCGTTAATTATTCCATACAAAAGGTATATGAAAACACGTCATCTTAAATGGCACCCAGTTCAAAACCTTCACTTTTATTGTGCACATAAAAAAAAATAATAATAATACAAAAAATACATTATTTATTCACAATAATAGAAAGAATATATTTTTAAATTAATAGCCTTTGTGAATTCTTTTTTTTATTTTTCAAACAATAACAAAAGCTTTATTTTTTTAAATTTCAGCTTTCCGAGGAGCAAAGGGTGAAAAAGGCGAACGCGGCATCAAAGGACCACCAGGTGATAGCATACGTGGTCCACCAGGACCACCAGGCCCACCTGGTCCTAAAGGCGATGCCGGCCCATACGCACCCTACGTGGACTTCCCTACGTCAACGGATGGAGTAAGTAAATCATTTATTAACTCCTTTGTTTAATATTTCGCTTTACATTCATTTAAAGGATTTATTTATCAACCACCTACAATGGTTTGGAACAACAGAATATTTATATTTGTTTTTTTTTCTGATTTATAATTGAAATAAAGGATTTCCAGTCAAAAATAATACATTGTAGGCAGTATTTCGAAACAAGAAAAAAGATTTTTCTTTATAACTTCCAAATAAATTTTTAAAATGAATTGTCTCTTCAAACAAAATACAAGTTAAATTTTAATTAAGTTTTATTTTGTGAATCGCCTTTTATTCAAAAAAATTAAAATCCATTGAATAGATTTTTTTTTGTATTCCCTCTGTAAGGATTGGTGTTGCTGGGTGACCAACTCAAAGGCTTAAAAAAAATGTTAACAAAGTTCTGCGCCATTTTGATTGAAAAGCAATTATGTATATTTCCAGGATTCGCTCACCACATATGTATATAATATGCACATTACCTTACAAATCCTTTCGTTTAATCTCATTAATGTAAATGAGTGCCGTAAACATTCATCTCAACAATTTACCTTAGCTGTAGGGAGTAAAAGGGGACACGAAATATGGATACCATTAAGTGCTGCATTTACTGGCAGCACAGTATGTTCATAAATTCAATTTACATTTGCATTTAGTAAATGTTCCAAAACTATTATCCTTGACGACCGCCTCTTCTATTTCGCTACCATAGTTTATGCCACATGGCCGTTATTTGACTACATATCTACATATTTATGAAATCCCGTCCAATTTTCAGGGAATGTATAGATATCCCTACCGCTTTCCATACTCTCTATGTATGTAATTTATTCAAATTGAAATTATCCTAATTGTCCAAAATAATTTAAATGCTAAATTATTTTCACAAGCTCATTAATTTATTCCTCGTTTGGTTTTGTTTTAGCTTGGGGCCGTTCATCGGAGACGGAGAAGGCAAGGATATTCAATAAAATAAGCACACAATTTAACCCTTTGACATGTTTTATCGTTTTGTTGCCTTTGTATGGATATTTTGGCAGAAAGATGAAAAAGGCTTTTGTTTTTTCGTGTACTGCCTACGTTAAAGGCCACATACCTGCATACGAAAAAGCAACCAAAAACACATGTGGCATATTTTTTTAATCCTTAAAAAGCCACATACCATCAGGTACAAGGTCCCTGCTATATCCCCTCGCTGAAAGTATATGCCATAGATTGCTTTTTCTACATCAAAACCATCAGCTCCATTACCACAGAGTCATCATCATCGCAAGTTGGAAATGAAATTTCGCTTATTTCTGTTCAGCTATTCCGCAAACGTAGGCAGATATGTCAGAGTGTATGCCTAATACTGTCTTGCCTATTCCATACGCTAGCTTTTAATTGATCGTCCTAATATGGATGGAATACAATGAGCACGGCGACGTTAAAAGAGACGACTTGAAGGCTGGAAGTTCTCTTCCCATAAGCACCAAGACGCCAACAAATTAATTCAACGTGCTGAATATAACAATGGGGTTCTGGGTTCTAGCATTCTGGCTTAAAAGGAGGAAATGCGATTGAAATGTTAATTGCATTACTATTCAAATCCTTCGGTGTATACTAATAGTTTACCTTAATTTTCAACATTTCTTCAAGGTGTGGGTTCCAATTTTATGAACTTATTGAATTTCCAAAAGGAAAAGCCTAAATATAATAATTTGTTTCATAATTTGTATTCTTATATCGAATTTTCGGGATAAAATTTCTTATTATTAAATGTCAGATAGAAAGAGGCAAGAAGGAATAGCATAGAAAAATGCTCTTATCTGTGTTTAAGCAACTCAAAGCTTTTAAAAAACTCAGCCTTGGTAAATGCAGACATAATTACAACACTGCTAACATGAAATACTGAAATTTGTGCAAAGTAAAAGAGGATTTTATTTTCAAAATTTAGTAGATAGTTTAAAAAATGTTAACACAGCTAGAGTGGTGGAAGATTGCTGGCCAAATCGCCAATCCATCAGTTGTTTCATTACATCTGTAATCCTAACACCTGAGGAAGACCGCATCTTTGAGTTTAGAGAAGTATATTCTTCAAAATCATCTTAAAAATATCATACAGCCTCCGGCATGGACGAAACATCATTTTAATTCTATAAGGACGCATGTCCGTCTCTTGTCATGGATTTTAATAAACTATTTGTTGAAATGGTTACTATTACAAGAGCTCACTGACTGTACACTGTTCATTGTAATAGTATATTGGAACAGTAGAATCTTATGTAGTGAATCTTGGCAAATCTGAAATAGTTATTTTTCAAAACGCAAGACGCAAAAAAGATTGTGAGAAATGATTTTACAATGGCACACAAAAAACACCAGTATCGAACCATTATAAATATCTTGGGGGTTGTGCTCAACAACATACTTAAATATCTTGGAACGAAAATTTTAATAATAGGCTTTCTCGTCAAAAAAAAATTATAAACGCTACTTTTTCCAATACGATCGAAGCAATTATTAGAAAGAATAGTAATTTTTTTTTTCATTTTAATTATTTTATTTTTCAAAATTAAAAAGATACAAAATTTTGTTCTTAAAGAGTAACAAAGCATGGCTTAGTAAGCCGTCTGCCGGTTAAAAATCAAATAAAAATTACAATAAAGAGAGAGAAAAATAAGTTTTATTATAATACATAAGAGAAAAAAAAATAACAAAGTAAAAAATGTAATGTATAAAAACATAATATATAATTAAAGTATTTAAAAAAAGAAAAGAATATTTAAATTTAAAAATTGATCTAACAAAAGGGACTTTTAATTTAGTCAAAACAAAAATAAATTAATGAGCTTTTAGTTAAGCGAAAACAAAAATTATTGAGCTTAAACTTTATAGATTGTTAAAGGAACTGCATAATGTATATTATTTTAGATTTGAACCATAATTTATGTTCCATTGGGTCTCAAAACATACTCAAATAATCATTTCGAAAATTGTGTGCATGTGAAACATAGCGTATAAGAGTCTTCCAACCACGATCTCCGTTTAGAATGCTGACACATTCCTCCAACGAAAGAAAACTAGAGCAAAAATAAAGTCTTCGGATTTCCTGTAAGATTGGACAAAGCGCTAAGAAAAAGAAATGGAATACATCTTCGTTTTGATCAAGATTACAAAGTGAGCAAATTGGGTTAAGATCTGTTCTGTGTGGCTTATAGTTCAAGTCAAGCAATTCAGATCTAACTTTGAAAATCGTACTCATTTCTGACATTGTAAGCTCTTGCCTAAAATAGTTGTTTACACCTAGATGATTCTCTCCCTCGTACACGACACATCGCATATATTGTATCATCTATTTTAGATATGCATTCGTACAACGAATTTTTCAGTGCTTCTACATTGTCCACTGTGAATGACATTGCAAATTGATGAGTTACCGCGAGATCATACCAGTTTATTATAGGAGTATAGCCACATCTAAAACAGATCATAAGGATCCGCTTTTGTAGGTTTTGATTAGATCTCCTCATAACTGTTACAATGTAATTTTCATGAGCTTTTAAGTTTTTCAAAAATATTGGGGCTAAACCGACTCAAGGTTATTGGCGTAATTGGGGATGTTAGAAGGTAGCTTGAAAACTCGTTTGAAGAAAAACCTTTGTATGTTTTCCATTTCTTCCAACTGCTCGTATCCCTACACTTCGTTTCCATAGCAAAGCTAACCGTCGCGTTGAAAACTTTGAATTTTGATACTGGGTCCACAAAACTGTTGGCAAAAAACTGTGACCACATAGTATTTATTGCAGCTTTCGCCGCAACTATCTAAGCTTTAATATGAGCGTGAATATTCATGTTGTATGTCATTAAATAGCCAAGATATTTGAATTCCCTTACAACTTCAATGATTTCACCATCCAGAGACCAATTACGCTCATAACCAACAGATCTGTTAGTGGATCTATAAACACCATTATTTTAGACTTTGAAGTATTTATTTTAAGATCCCATAAATCACAGTATTGTTTAAGCTTATTGATCTGAAGTTGAAGTGTAAACGGATTATCACTTAAGATCTACCAGATCATCTGCATAGAGCAAAATTTTAATATTCACATCTCCAAAGAGAACACCACCAGGGATATGGTTTTCGACATCGTTAATAAACAATGCAAAAATAAGCGGACTTAAAACGCATCCTTGAGGAACGCCTGTTGTGCATTTAAAAACTCTTGATTTCCTTGTCCATTCTGGATAACTGCGGTCATATTTTCAAGGAGTTTTTCATAAGTTCTTATAAATTTGGTTGATAACCCAATTGCTGCGAGCTTATAAAGCAAGGAATTTCTGTTAACTGTATCAAAAGCCGCTTTCAAGTCAACGAAAAAAGCGTATAAACATTTCTTTTTGTCAATAAAACGGCAAGCAATAGTACTGAGTACGAAAATTTGATCAATTATTGAAAGCTTTGCTCGGAAACCCGCTTGGAAACAGCGTATAATATTGTTTTGTTCAACCCAGTTTATGAGTCTATTATAGAGTACTTGCGTAAAAACCTTCCTCAAAGAATTTAGCACAGCAATACCTCTATAGTTTTCAGGTAGAAATTCTAGAAAAATGAAAATTTTCAGGGATGGTCTCCTCACAGAATATTCTATTTAGAACTTCTAGGATATACTCCAAGATCTCAGGGGTAGCATGTTTATAAAATTCTACAGAGATTCCATCAGAACCTGAAGCTTTGTTGTTTTTCATTTTATGTAGGGCTGATAAATGTTCAACCATATCTAAAATGGAGTCCAAATCCGGAATAATGACGTTTGGGTTAGCAAAACTTATTGTGTTAAGTCGGACGTCAGATTTGGCATTGTAGCTAGGTCTTGATTAAGTTTTGTCTTGTATCTGTTTGCAATCCTATCTTTCCATTTAAGAGATATAACACTATCAATGTCTTGAAGTCTATTTAAAAGGTTATCTGACTTGCAAGCAACTATTACGGGGAGATGAGGTGAAAATTAGCCGGATAAATGAAGAAATCTTCAATTAAACTAAGCCATTCACCTTTAATAAGACAGTAGTCAATCACTGAGCAACCCTGACTCGAGATAAATATATAGTTACTATTTATGTCACTATTAGAAGTCCCATTTAAAACAAAAAATCCAAAATCTTGAACAAGTTCTAATAAAGAGTTTCCATTTTGATTAAGACAATTGTCTAAAGTTTTTCTTTCGCAGAAGAAGTAGTCATTGTTTAAAAGGAAGTCACTTATACGGCCATTTACATCTTCAATAATCATTATGGTTTCATGGTTATAGTTGATTAAAAAGTTATACAGTTCATTATATTTTAAGCTCCATCTATTAAAATTTAGATATATAGGAAGAATTTGGAGTTGTTTTGTACCATATGTGATATTATGTTATGTTCAATATTTTTAAACTTAATTTTCTGATTCATACCAGAGTGTTTTATACCACACATTATCCCACCACTAGCCCTACCAAAGCTTCTATTTCTAATTGCTGGGATACATTTAATGTCAAAGTGTTTAAAGTATTTTAAGTACTGCAGTTTATTTCCATTTTCTAAAAAGGTTTCTAAAAGAATAAATACATCATATTTCGTGACAAGATCAAAGAATTCAAGCATTATTAGTTTGTTTTTAAAACCTGTAATATTGTAACATACAATTTGTAATTTAAAGTTGTGTGAGAAAAGAATTTAATTGGCAGACGGCAACCCTGTCCTATTTATAGCTGGGACCCGCACCTCATTCATCATATACGTGTTGGTTAACAGGTGCCTCTGCTAATAGGTTGCTTCTGAGTTGACGGTTTGAATTGACATTGACGTTGTTTAAATTAAAACAACACGTTGATTCATCTCCGAATTTTTTTTGATGAATTGAAGTTCGGTGTTCGTTTTAACTTTTAAACCTCGGAGAATATCGTATCCAATTTATCGAATTTTCCAATTTGTAACATTGCACCTTTTACGAAGATTTTGATGTTGGGGTTTCTCTTAGCTAATTTGTTCTTTAAATCATATAGGCTTTTGGCGCAACAGCATCTTAAGGAGCCAAGGCCCAGTGACTTATACTCTCAACCATTCCTGTGTGTGTGTTGTAAATCTGCAAGAATGGAAGGGACCTACAGTTACCTGCCGAGTCCGAATGGCACTTTTTCACACACATGATGCACATGATGCATGGAGATGCACTTTTTCGAAACAAATTTTACTCTTGAAGGTTTAGTCAGTTCCCCGCAAGAGGCAGTACGCCTGAAAAAGGTAGCTATGAGCGGGATTTAAGACCAGGGTAATTTGCTTAGCAATCTGACACGCTAAGCACTAAGCCACGGCCCACGGTTCACTCATTTTGACATAAGTTTTTAATGTTACATATGACCAGAATCGCAAAGGGTGCTGTATCAGCGAAAAGTTTTTTTCACTGATTTTTTCAAGAACCAGAATAATGATACAGTTGACAGTGAATACCTTTGTCAAGACGCAACTTTCGATTTTAACAAAAGCTTTTGACAAAAACTTAATGTGAACTATATCCAACAAGATAAAATTTGTAATCCATAAGTTGGAAAGAAATGGGTTTAGTCCAGGGCCAGACTAAGTTAAATGAATTAAAGGTGATTTTTTGGTGGACAAAGGTGGTCGTAAAAAGCTATCAATAATACAACAAAGTCCAAAATTAGTGCTTAATCTTCTACTTAGCTGCTTTTAAATTTAATTTTTCTTACAACGTTTCTTTTAAAACGTTGGTATTAAAATGTTTAATTAAAAAATTAGGAAAGTTTTCGCGCAGAGAAGAAACTACTATATGTATTTGTAATTTTATTGCAAGTTTCGTACGTATTTGAAGAAGAAGTCGACCCATTTTATAAAGTTGTTCAAGATGATGTCTGGAAAAATAATCTGCAAATAAAGCAATGTACAGGTTAGAAAAGATTGGGAACCAGCAATCCCTACGATCATATTAAGTTCAATAATTCGATTGAAGAGCTAACAGTATTATCTTGGCTAAGTATCATGATTATCTGCAATAAACACTCCATGGTTACTTTCTCAGTACCAGCTTTTTTGATTTTGATCGAATTTCCCTCAAAAATGTCGTCAAAAATCTGATTCAACTTCAAGTTGATTTTCAGCCCATTCACTAAACGCACCATTTGGATCTTATATGGATGTTGGCCAAGATCTTTCCTCAAAGTTATGCAAGTAGTGGACGGGCAGAGACCGAGTTGCTGTCGTTAAATTCGGGTCCTCTGTCACACTCACATCTACAGCGGGTTCGTGGTCATGAATCGATCAAAAGCATTGTGTATTAGCTGCTCAGATGGACGATTATGCGTATTGTAAACTTGACGAATTACTCTACAAGTTTGGCGAACACAGCGCGAATATTAATTTCCCCGATTTGTAAACGTTGTTCTGGTGTAAGTATATGCATGGTGATTTGCCAAAGTATACTGAAAAAAAAAAATCTAACACACTTCATAAGTATGGCAGATAATAATTTGACAGTTATCTCCTATCGGAAGTTCTATACCTCAAAAACAAAACCTTTACTTATTCAGAAAACTCAACTGTGCTAACCCGTTGTATTGGAGTGTTTTCTGCTATATTGCTATGGCGAAAGATCGGGATTTGATTGCCCTTGTTGATTTCGAGGCATTGTCCCTGGCCAAGAAATAAAATCTTTCAAGAGTAAACTTTGTTTTAAAAAAATGCATCTAATGTACGTTTTCGCATGGACTTGACGCACCATCAAAATTAAAATTCTGTTCATTTGTTTTACTGAATCTTTTTAAGAAAAATCTCTGTAATGCATTAGATCCCTTTCCAGTGTTTTCCAAAGTTTTTCTTAAATTTTCTAACCGGATTATGAGCATTTCCTAGAAATACTTCTTACTTATTAGACACTTCATTCAGCCTTGATAAAAACACATTTTAAATTAAATTTCCTTTATATCTTCCATGGAAAGATGGTTTGAAAAATACCTTCGTTCATTACGTTTCTGGCATTGCTTTCAATTTTTCGGAGAACAAAAAATGCGAAAATGTTAAAAAATTATTAATTTGACATGTTTACAGAACGATAATAGCCAGTAGTAGTAGTAAAGCAATTCTTTCACACGAAAGATTATTGACATTTGCTGTCATTATTACGAAAACAAAAAGCAGATTAAATACAACCATTTCAGCAACACGAATTGAAGTAATCAAAAAAAACATTTTCGAAATCACTTTTTACCAGAACCAGATAGATTAGTTTGCGTTAAAAAAACTGTACCTATTCTATTTCTTGTCTTTTTCTTCGACTGGATTAGGACCCGATCCAGCTTTTTCGCCGCCCTGGACAAAATCTAATATTGTTGGAGTTGTAGTATATTCACATCCACATGTTAGTCTGATAGGGAGTATATCAAAATACATGATTGCATGTGTCATGTATGTATGTAGTACGTGTACATATTTGTTTACAGATTTCTCAGAAGCTACAGATAGAATTTGCATATCTAACCTTTTTTCATTGACGTACAAATTTATCAAAATCGGTCCAGTAGCTTTAAAGTTTTCTTAAGTAACATTATATATATGTATATTTTGTAACATCGACAAGGTCAAATTTTTTGCATTGAAATAAAATACAAGAAATAATATTTTTTTATGGTATCCAAATAAAAGTACACGATAAGAGTAGGTAATTAAGTTTATATAAGCGCAAAGTTAGTCACTTTAAGAAAATAAATAAATTACATAGGAACTTTTTAATTATTCTTTAAACAATAATGTCAGAAGAGTCTTCTCGGGCTTAAATAGTTTCTAGGTTCTTACAGTTTTGCAACAATTCATCTTTTGTCAATTCTCTTAGGGCATATATATTATATCAAAAAGCAAAATATCTATGCTTAAATAGTTTCTAGGTTCTTACAGTTTTGCAATAATTCATCTTTTGTCAATTCTCTTAGGGCATATATATTATATCAAAAAGCAAAATATCTATGCTCAGTTATCTGAGGAAACCCTAGCTCATAAAGCTATCCATTATGTGAAAAATACTTCGACTTTATATTTTTGACGGGGATCAATGATTGGTTCATCATCACACTTGTTACCAAACTGCCTCTTTTTGGAACGAACCCGATGTTTACGCACATTTTCAAAGTCCAACACTTCACTGTCGATTTCAGCAGCTAAGTTTTTGGCGTCTTTAATAACTTGAATAAAATACTCTTCTAAACGAGAGTTTAAAAGGAAATCATTGGTGTTCTTTATCGATTTAAATCAAAATCTTTGCATTCATTTACTGACAGGATTTATTCGATTCAAAGTTTCGTACCAAATTACTACAGAGCATACAAATTTATTGTTTTTTTTTTATTGATTCAACACATCCGAAACTTCTTCTCGTGCAGAGGTATCCATATTTGTATTTTGGCAAGATATGGATTCGTGCAAAAAAATTCTAACAATCAAACATTACATTACGATGATAGAGAAGTCGAAAAAAGTGGGTCCCGAAATTCCAAAAGAAAGTCAAAAAGTTTGATTTACAGCTCTAACGATTTTGATAAAACTTTCAGGGTGCTATTTTTTTTACAACAATACATCTTTCAGTTAGAATGAACTTTTCGAAATTTGTTCTATAACGTTAACTCTCATAGAACCGGTTTTTTTCAAATGCGGATTATGTACATATAATTTTTTGTTTTTTTTTAAATTTTCTAAAAAAAAAAATTGGTTTTCGAAATATTTTGAAAACGGGTTGATTGAATAAATTAAAAATAAAGATGAAAACTATAGATTTTCTTATAATGACATCGTAAAAAAACTGGTCGAACGATTTTCAATATTTTTTTTCCAAATTTTATTGCATACTTAGTTTTTTATTTTAATATATACATACACATATAGGTACAGCCACTAAGCAATTATCTGGCATAAGAACAAGTTCGTGCGACCCAGTCGTGCATTTTTTTAAAATTTTATTCGACGATGTGACCGCACATATGAGCAAGTACGTGCGACCCAGTCGTGCAATTTATTCTATTGTGGTTTGTGGAATGACCCATGTAGGTGGGAACTATCAACAAGAAAAGAAAGTAGATGAAGATGGATACACATATTTATTTCTGATGACGATTACATTGTTTGCGTTTTTCTTCAATTGCTTAAGACTTAAGTGTTGAGATTGAGAGTACTTATCTTTAAGCAACCCATACACGCCACACTCGTGTGCGAAAAATCAAATTTTGTTTCTTATTTATATATTTTTGTTAATTAAAGGAAACAAGCAAAATATTTTTAAAGGCATACATTATGTAGCTATAGTTTTAGTCCACGATTTCCAAATTTTGCCACCATTGAAATTTGCAGCCTGGGCAAATGCCCGGCGCGCCCCAGGCTGTATCGGGCCCTGGTCTGGATGGAATCCAATATTAACTTACAAGAATTCTTATTAAAGTTAATTGCTTGCAGGTCACCTAAGAAAAAATCAAATCCCTCTTCTGAAAACTCAATTAATTTTATAAAGCTTCTCACTACCCACTCACCGAAAAATGATTAGATTCTACAAAATCCAAAAAATTACTCTTGACAACCTTAGATTCGATTGAAACCCTATCGCTATCCTTTTCCGGAAAACAATGAAATTATTAGATTTTTCTCAACCAAACATATTATTTCAAAGCATTTGACTGATGTTCAATATTTTATTTTCAGATTTTCAACGGAAAGTGTACATGCAACGCGTCTGATATCCTAGAAGCACTAAAAGATAGCGAAATTCTACGCGAAACAATACGAGGACCTCCCGGTATGCCGGGTAAAGAGGGCAAGACAGGTGCTCCTGGGCTCACGGTAAGAATGATAAATTTTTATTTGATTTTCCATTTTCATTCTTTCCCCACATCGTTCCATCTACATTATTCTTTTCTCCGTGCATTGTCACTATAAAGGATTTCACATTTTCCATAAAAAAATATACTATAGATGGAAACAACAACATCATCATTTCTATGTGTTCATATTACTCGTATCCATTTTTTATGTCTGTCTGGAATATTCTTCTGGATGATGCGTGCAACATGCTTCAGTTAGTTCTGTATCATGATTCTTGTAATTAGGAGAAATAAATTAGATTGCATGATAATAAGGTAATACCAAGGTCCTGGTTTAGTATAATTTTACATAGGTTTTTTGTTCGCTCCTGTTAGCAAGGACGAATATCGTTTTGTTGTTGTTTTGGTAGAACAAAACGCAAACGACGACGACGACGTAATGTAGGACACAGGTTTTCCTGTTTAAATAGTGTAATCTGTTCATGTGTGTTTTAAAAATAATATAAAACATGTGTACGGAGCGGAGCACTTTTGAAGCCCTTGGCAACGACTTGTGCGGTTTTTTTGTGTTTTATTGTTGATGATAGATGGGAGTCTTTGTAAGGTAATAAATAAGTGGGAATATACTTAAGTTGAAAAGATCAGAGACATGCAATGTGGGGTTAACTCGTAGCTAGTTAATTTAACGAAGGTATTTAGAAATTTGACGTGAGTTTATTTTATAAACAAGTCATCCGTAAGAGACTCTTTGGTGTGTTGTTGGTGTATTATTTGAACTCCACCACTCACACGCACATGTTTGCAAATTTGTGAAATGTGTTCCTGATTTTCAAAATATAGGAATTCAAATATATATTTCAAAATGTTACAGCTGTAAGCTGTAAAGCACCTTTAAACAGGGTCTTACTTTATAAAAAAAATTCCTTTTCTGCTAAAATTTTCCAAAATTGTCCAATTAATATTTAAAAAAAAAATTATTTGAACTTAAGGGTCTTTCGTTCTTATAATAATACAAATATTTTAAGGACGTACTTCCACGTGAGATGATCATGCCCTTAAATCGATCGTGCAGCATTTCCAATGTGCCAAGGGCTGTGTGCCATGTATCGCTGTCCTGTTGAAACCTCATATCGTTGATGTCCATCATCTACTTTAGGTCAAAAAAATTAGTAATCATCATAGTCGTCTCCTTTGGCGGTAATGTCCTGGTTAACATCGTTGCGATAATGCCAGCAGCTCAAAGTCCACACCAAAGAGTGTTCAAATTCGGTACTTTGTTTATTTAAGTACCCATTCATCCAAAAATGGGCCTCATCGCTGAAGATGATTTTTCGATGAAAAATTTCCAGATCCAATTCAGCGAAGATACCTTGTTGTCTCTGGTCTTTGTACGGATGTAGGCCCGGGTCACGACGCAAAATTTGTTGAGTTATAATCTGCGAAAGGTTGAGTTCTGGTGTGCACTTCTCGCAGGCGCAACAACTATATACGTACTTAGGTTTGTGATAAAAATGCCTCTTACTAATATGTGCCGCCGGTGCCAGTGCAATTTTAACGCCAAATACGAACAGCTATTCTACCCCCTAAAGGCCTTGTCAAACAGAACGCACGTTTTCACGCCGTATTTTAACACCGCGTTGTAATAAATAGCTATACATATCCCTTGTCAGACAGAACGCGTTTTCAACGCCGCGCGGCGCGTCGAGTTCAACACGGCTTTTGAACCCGGCGTTAAAACGCCGTGATAAATTATAAATTATTTTTTGACGCCGCGTTAGAAAATATTTGTTTTGAAATTATTTATTTTGTGTTTGGCAAATTATGTTATTTTGAATTTGTTGTAGAAATATAAAAATTACTTTTTTGACTTATTTTGTCTCATTGTCTTTTTGAACACTGTTTGAATAAATGGAAGAAAAAGGTAATTGGCATTTTGTGAAAAAGTGAAAAATAAGATTCTCAAATTACGTATAGAACGCCGCATCAAAATAATCTCAACGCCGCGCCGTTGTTTGATGAAGCCTTAACACTAATAAGAGAATAGGATAAGGGAAAAGCAAAAGCAAATTGCCCTCTGTTATAATAATTTCACCAAATCTTTAATAAATTCCATTCTAATCTAAAAATTCTTTGCGAAAAATCTCCCTTAAATCCAGATTATCGAATTTTCGATTATACAAATGCCGACTGAAAATTTAAATTTACAATTCCATCTCATTTGGATATGTTTACTGGTTCTATTTGATTCTCAGAATATCGCGTACCTTTATTATGATTACTATCAGTAAATATTCTTGTTTTGTAAGCCGATTTCTTATTCCAATGAATCGCTCTTTATAATTTCGTTTTGCTAACCTCGTCAGAAGAAATAAAAAGACCATCCGAACAGTTTGAATGATATACAACACAACAACTTTCAACTGACAATTTTTTTATATATATATTTCCCATGCCTAACCCGCAGTCTTTTCTTCTTCTTTTTCGCTGCTACATTTTTTTTTCGAAGTTTTACCAATGCTTTTTTTTTATATGGGACTAGGTAATAATCTGTTCAATTTATATTTTCAGTACGGACCTTATGGAAGAGAGTCTTCAAACACAATGGAACTTGCTAGTGTTTGCGCAGCAATCAACTTAACAAATTGCCACTGAAATATGAACAGAACCCCTGAGATACATTGAAATTGTTATTGTATTATTCCATAAATTGCACGTACCCTCCATCATGACCTGACTGCTCCCCGGCCCCGGCTGTGAGGAAAGGAGACTGATTGTCAATTTGCCTCTCGCTTATTGTGTTTACAAAAAAACACTGATACAGAGTTACCATTCGTCGTTGATGCAAATTATAATACCTGTTTCTTTGGTTTTTGCTATGGAAGCTTTCCGAATTAAAGCTTTCTAAGAGCTTATGAGAGCATATTTTAAGTTTAAGGAGAAGAGTGTTGTCGCTTTTCTGCTTACCTCTTTTGGTTTTTTCTTTCTTCAAAAACACGGTTAAGATCCCTCTATAAAACATTTTTTGGGTATTTCTTACTTGAGATCATAAGTACTATTTATAATGCAAGTTATGCATTCGCGCATGAAAAAGATAACAATTAAACATACTTGAGTTACTGGTAAAATTCTGTCCGTCTGTCTGTACGGATGTATATTGGACTATAACCTGAACGATTGTGCCGATTGTCTTCAAATTTAGAACATAAGGTTATTTTGCCATTATATAGAAAATTTTTTTTTGTTTTTTTTTTTAACTGAAATAATAACGGTACCTGTCATATACGCGATAAGTGAAACCTTTTTTTCTCGGAAACGGCCCCAATACTTTTTATGAAAAAAAAATCTGTGTTGGTACTATTGTAGGTGTGGATCATGTTTTCGTGAACAAACATTTTTTTAGGTAATGTTCATTGCTCTAAAATAAATTATTACTATGATCCATTGTACACATATATACACTACCGAGATGTCTGCCTGCATAAAATTTCTAGATCACGGGCTAGAAAAGATACCTCCGATAGAACCGGTTATTTTTTTCTTCGACTTTCTCGAAAACTTTTTTTTTTTTTTTTTATAATTAACGCGCGCACAAGGGACTATTTGTTTCCCTTTTAATGTAACACACTGCGCGGGCATTAGGAAGATAGGGAGGGGAGAGATAGGAGGTGTCGATTAACATTGGTTTTGAATGTTTGCAAATCGAAATGGCAAGGGAAAATATCGCCGGGTAAACCATTCCAAAGTCGTGTTGTACGGCTAAAAAAAGAATCCCTATATTTCACGGTACGTCCGAAATTGGGCTCAAGGGTGAACTGATGGGCATTCCTAGCAAGGCGAAACTTTTAAGGGGAGGAATGCAGCTGGCTACCTCGAGTGAACATTTTTTATAAAATAAGGAAAGACATGAAACATTGCGTCGGTGTTCGAGAGGGGCAATTGTTTCAGCGGCAGTTCTATTTCCTATCAATCTTAACGCTCGATTTTGTATTCTATCAAGCAGGTGAAGCGATGTTTGTGAAGCACCTGCCCACAGGTGGGAGTTATACTCGAGTTTAGGGCGTATAAACGCTTTATAAATTGTATCCAGATCAGACGGGGAAAAGTACTTCTTACACCGATACAGAAAACCTAAGCACTTAGCAGCATTCTTAGCAATTTCAAATATATGGTCGTTCCAACGGAGGTCGTCGTTGACACATATACCGAGTACTGAGAGCTTTTCGGTTTCTTCGATGTAAGTGCCATTCATGGACAATGGCATTGGGGGAATGTTAAGCTTTAACGACAGAAGACAGCATTGAGTTTTCGAAGCATTAAACTCCACACGATTTCTATTACCCCATTTGACAATGCTGTATAAATCGGAGTTTAATGAGCTTGACATACGGCACAGTTGCAATTGTACATCCGAAGGCGAAGGACGTGAATTATCGAACGAATATGAAAAGCTGAGGGTAGAGTCGTCAGCAAAACAGTTAAGTGGATTAGAAGTAACAGACAGAAGATCATTTATAAAAATGAGGAAAAGAGTCGGAGATAGAACAGAGCCCTGGGGCACACCAGCATTTATTTTATGGAAATCAGACTTGAATCCGTCCAATACAACTTGTATTGAACGGTCCAGAAGATAGCTTCTAATCCAACGAACAAGAGTATTATCGATCCCAAAAGCACGCATTTTCGATAAGAGAGCTTCATGCCAAACTCTATCAAATGCCTTGGAGATATCAAGAGCAATAATCTTACTTTCACCAAAGCGATGTAAAGATTTGTTCCACTGTTCGGTGAGATATGCCATCAGATCACCAGTGGAACGGTTGCTGCGGAAGCCATACTGACGGTCATGGAGAAGCTTACGATCTTCGAGATATTCCTTAAGCTGACGGTTAATCTGTGTTTCCATGACCTTAGAAAGAAGGGATGTCAGTGCTATGGGTCGGTAGGAGGAGGGGGAGGATGGGTCACCTTTCTTAGGGACAGGCTGGAAAAATGCTGTTTTCCATCTTCTAGGAAAGATTCCAGAAGAGTATGAGCGATGGAAAAGCTTACGCAGTGGCTTTGCCAGTGTGGAAGAACACCTCTTCAGAAGAATCGGGGGTATACCATCCGGGCCAGCGGATTTGTGTATATCGAGATCTTAACTCTTGTTACTGTACGAGTGCGGAAAAAAATCTGTCCCATGGAAAAATTTACATTCTCAAGTACAGGAGGGGCAACGTTGCTATGCGGCAGCGTGGAGCTAGCAGCGAAATGGGCGGCGAGCAAGTTTGCCTTCTCTGAAGAGTAAACAATTGGTTTGTTACTGTCGATGAGCGTTGGAACCGAAGATGTTGAGTAGTTTTTAATATTTTTTACAAATGACCAAAAATTTTTACTGCCTTTGGGACACTGCAGAATTTTTTGCCGTAATTTTTGGTCATGCAAAAATTTGGTTCTTTCAATAACGGAGTTGCATGAGTTTCTTGCTTGTTTGTGCTTTTTCCGATTTTCCTCTGTAGGGTTTGCTTTGTAAGAACGGAAACTTACTTCTTTGAGCCTGATAGCTTCTTTACACTCAGAATTAAACCAAGACTTTTCTTTAGGTTTGATGCTTTTTACTCTGTTGGGAATAAAAGCACGCATCCCTAGAAGAATCACATTTGTGATCATTTCAGCACTGGCATCAATGTCACTATCGAGGAAGCATAGTGACCAGTTAAAGTTTCGGAAAAAAATATTCAGGCCGTCCCAGTTGGCTTTCTCGTATTGCCAAACGGTCCTGGTGGGAAGTTTTTCTTTAACTGGATGGGTGGAGGATGAGAAATTAGCTGAAATAACACAATGGTCTGAAGTGCCAAATGGAGAAGTTACACTAATGGTATATTTATCAGGGTGAGAAGTAAGAAACAAGTCAAGAGTATGGGCGGCTTGCCCAGCAACATCCGGAATACGCGTTGGCACATCGATCAGTTGGGTAAGGTGATGTAACCCGGCAAAGAGCTCGACATACCTTCCTTAGGGTGTTGTCTGACCAGAATAGCGGAGCCAATTGGAATTTTGTACATTGAAATCGCCCGTAATAACGATTTCAGTGCGAGGAAAAAGGGAAACAATTTTGGAGATGGAATCAGACAGCGCATCAAACTCGTTACAAGTGGAATTTCTGTCGAGATTTGGACTCCTGTAAATAAAACAATAATGAATGACATGCTTGCGGACAGTGAATTTGAGCCACAAGAAGTTAAAGTCCGTGTTGGAATATTGCCCATATTGGGGAAGGCTCTGGCAAGCAATATCATTCTTAACATAGACCACGAGACCATGATGGGAAAAGAGTAATGGCACCAAGCTATACCCATGTAGAGCAAACTCTGATAAATCAGTATTTACTCCAACCTGGGTTTCACTTAATGCCAAAACAGCTGGCCTGTATTGAACAGTGTAGACGTACAGGTGAAAGAAATTCTTTCTTATACCACGAACATTGGAATACACGACACAAAAATCACTTACCATTTCAAAATACTTACATACAAAACACAATTCTGACTAAGTCGAACCATGCAGTGAAAATCCAAATTAATCTCTGTAATAAACAAACTGTCTTAGGTGTTATGCCCATAAGACAGCTTACATACAAAAAATCAATTTAAATATTCAGCACAATAGGACAAACTCAGATGCCCTTATCCATTTACCGCAAGCATACGATGCCTACAGTAGATAAGAAAGAGGCAGTTAAGCTAAGCACAAAGGGTTGGGACTGATAGGAGGATAATTTGATTTGTTATGCAAGTGTGTATTATTATTTTTTTTTTTTCTTCCACAGCGCGAATGGGCATCTTATCGTCTTCCAACGACACGAGTGGATATTGTTTTTTTCTTTACTGGCTATCCGATTACAATTAAAATTGATATTCAAGATATAGGGAGCCAAAGTAATTTCACTTTAAAATATTTTCGAATACTTTTTTTATTTCCAAGAAAAATAGTTATTTTTCCAAAGTTTAAATTTTTTTTATTATTTTTTTTTCTAAATGTAGGTGTGAAAAAAGATAGATTTAATTTAATTTAGATTTAATTTGATTTTTTTAGAACTAGTTTACGTTTTACATGTTTCTTTCTGTTCATAAAATCTGAATTGACAGTTGGTAGCCATACCCACATTTGTCTGAGAATTATACCAATTTATCACCTGGTTTTTTGGCTGTCAAAACTAGACCGATTTTTATGATTTTTTTAATGTTAGTGGCGGATTTTCGATAGGAAATGTTTAAATTATCCTCATGCCGAAGCATCTATAAGAAACCAAATTTTATCTGGACATATTTAATTTGTGCAAACTAGCTTAAACTTAATGGTCAAAACCTAAAAATAATTAATTCACCTTGATTATAAAACCGAAATTAATGTACATAATTGAAATGATAAAACGAATTATTCATCCTATTAAAAAAAAAACTACGTGTACACCATAAAATTTCCACAACTTACATAAGTAATTTCATTATCAACCCTAATCCTTAACATTAAGCATTTTATTCTCAAATTCTTTTAATGAACAAAAATAAAACCCACTAACATGGCACCTTTCATCCAAAAAAAAAAAAAAAATACGCCCTACCATCAGATGGACAAAAGCCTCGCACACTACCTGAAGAAAAAATCGGTAACAAAAAAAGTCCTAATCCCAAAAAATTAAATAAACTAAACAGCCTTAGGCTCTTAGTCCCTTTCTGCCCAAAAAACAGTATAAATGTCTCATTTTTCACAATTACCATGACTTAACCAATTCAGTTGGCTTAGAAAAAAAAAAATAAACCCAATCCCGACACAAAGACTTTTTATACGTTGTTCACCTTTTTAACTTCTCTGTCGTTCCACACGCCTTAAATGCAGCATTTATTTTTAAACTTTCATTTCCCTCAGGCAACGTATAATAAAACACAACCCCATTCCCAGCCCCTTCCGATTATACAATATAGGTACCCGCAATCTTGCTTAGTTTAATTATAATACCATTCCCATATACCCATAAAAAACACCCACTTTGTAAAATACCCCCAATAGCTATACCTCTATACAACGACAAAAATGCCAGAATAATTCCAAGTCCCAGTGATAATCCTGTTGTTTCGCACTGAAATTACATTCACAATAGTGTGTTACCCAAAGCCGCCCCCTAAAAAAAAAAAAAAACAAAACACGCATTCGGTTGAATGTTTACGCAGCGAATTTAGGCAATTTAGCTAATGCCCGCACCAGCCTTGTGTAAAATGTATACGTATATACCACCATGATCTAGACCTTTGCCGTATTGCTCTCCTTATCTCAACAACTGGTGTATAGCTAGACTTCTACCCACCCTGCCATAATCATCTCCTTTGCCATGTGACGAGACTAATTTTTGTGTTTTTTGTTTCTTTTTTTCAGGGTGCTACTGGGGTACCAGGTGAACGCGGTGCCCCCGGTCTGAAGGGCGACCGCGGCGATAGGGGCGATCCTGGTCCTCGTGGTCCTGAGGGTCTTCAGGGCATGAAGGGTGAGCCCGGCCTGGATGGGATGCCCGGCGTGGCAGGCCCACCCGGACCGGCTGGGCCACCCGGTCTTCCGGACAATTACGATGTAAGTATTCCGTTTTATATTTTTAACAATTATTACTAATGTTTTTTTGTTTAATTTTAAATGACTATATTGTTAAGCCTTTTAACTCCCTGTTTACCAACAAATCCCAAACTCAACATTCCTCCAGACTCCTGCAACCCTATTCGCTCACTTTCACCCCAGTTACCTGTCAAAAAGAATTAGAATTGTCCGCCAAATAAATCATTAAGCAATTATTCTTCACCTCCTATTCGCGCGCGCTAATGTCATTCCTTTCGAAACAAATTACTACCGGAGAAGAGCTTCGTGTCAGGTCTAAGGGGAGGACCCGTCCACCTATCCTTGTTTTTCGACACTTGCTTGCTCTCCTACAGCCTGGGCTTGGCAATTTTCTAAGTAAGTTGTTATATGATTTTTCTTCTATTTGTTGGTAGTTGTTGCTTTGGCCCACACAGACACCAGCCGCCGCTGCCATCCAGTTTGCGTTCGCTTTTGACTTCCGTTCACACTAGAAAACAGTTAAAATTACGAAGTGGAAACATTATGTACGGAGCCAGGAGCCAGGTCAGAACCAGGGTCGTATCGGCTTTTTTTTCGTTTATGAGGTCGAACTCGCCCAGCTCAAGTCACCCTTTTACTGATGCCGGGGTTTGCCATTATTTTTACGTGCCTGGTGAGAAAAAAGAAAAGAAAACAATTTGCCTAAACTAATTTCCTTCCTTTTTGGCTGCAAGTGGGTTTTCGGAAGGTTATTTTGTGGCTGCTTTGGCACACAAAAAATGGTCTTCTAGACAAGATGAGGTTTCTTTGTTAGGAAAGCAATGTAAAGGAGAATATCGCGGGCTTAAAAAGTTGTAAATCGTACAATTTAAATGAAGCTTTTAAGGAAGTTCTTTATAAACTAATCTTATCTAATCGGTATCGATTTTATTATCTAAAACACGTAAATAAAATTGATGTTTCTTTTTGTAATATCAAAATAACAGCTTTTTGCGAGATGCATATTAATATAAAGATGGTACATACAGTGCCAGTTAAAAAAATGGGCATGACTGGGTCGCACGTACTTGCTCTTATGTGCCTAATTACATTGGAAAGCAAGATCTTTGGCAGAACCAAGTAACTTTTGCGTGAAAATAACACAGTTTGAACATAAAAAGTATTAAAGACCACAATGCTTCACGGTTTTTAGTAAAAATGAAGTATGCAGTCACACGTCTTAAATAACAAGGAATTAACGAAAAATGTATTTCGAAAATTGTAGGACCGGTTTTGATAAAATCCTGTTTTTTATTTTTAGTTTTTTGAAAAAAAATAATTATTTTTTAAATTTTGGAATGCAGTTTTTTAGAATTTAATAATATACATGTGGTTATAAAATTTAAAATAATTTTTTTTATTAGTTTTCAAAACATTATTTTTTCAAAAAAAAAATAAAAAATTAATTTGAATTAGAAAAAAAAAGTTATTCAAAATTTTGGTATGCAGAATTAGTTTGGCTACCTAGATCTTCTTAAATATAAAATTTGACAGAAATCAAATGATCCGTAACTGAGAAAAACAAAAATTAAAAAAAAACCGATCATATTTCTTATTATACAAGACGTGTGATGGCTTACTCCATTTTTACTAAAAACCGTTATGTGTTGTTGTTTTGACACTTTTAACATCAGATAGTGCTTTTTTCTGCGTTAATGTTATTTATTTTTAAAATTTTATTCGAAGATGTGACTGCACATATGAGCAAGTACGAGCAATCCAGTAGCGCAATTTATTTAAGCTGCTTTTGTTTTATAAAGTGTTTTCTTTGACATGTGATTTTCTATCTGGCAATACTTTTTTCAGAAATGGTCTTTTTGACAGCTGTCAATTGATTTATGCTCAGTTTGGTTTGCAATTTCATAATAAATAGACTTGCTCCTGAACAACGTTTGCAAATCGTGCAAATTTATAATCAAAATATTGGTTCGGTTCGCGCGATGCATCGCTCGCTGCGTCCAATATTCGGTCACGTTATCGCCCAGCAGAGTCGATAATTCTGGCGACCATGGATCAGTTATGCACCACGTTTACTCTAGTGGATAATGCGCATCCTCAAAAACGCCGTATAGTGCGCAGCGAAGACGCTAATGCTGATGTGGAGCAGAGTATCGAAGAAGACCCAAATTAGTCCATCCGCCTTCGCGCGCAACAATTGGATCTGTGCCCATCCACTTTATCAACGATTTTGCGGGAGGATCTTGGTTTGCGTGCTTACAAAATCCAACTCGTGCAAGAATTGAAGCTGAACGAGATGGCCATTTTGCTTAGCGATTAAGCTCACTTTTGGTTGAATGGGTACATTAAGAAGCAAAATTGTCGTAATTGGAGTATCCACGCCTTTACATCCTCACAAAAACACTGTTTGGTGTGCTCTATGGGCAGAGGGAATCATTGGTCCATGTTTCTTCAAAAATGAAGCCGTCCATAATGTTACAGTTTTCGTTCCTGAATTGGAGGATGTTGATGTGGACAACCTTTGGTTCCAACAAGACGGCGCTACATGCCATACAGCCAACTAAACAACCAATTTAAGGAAGTAAACTTTTGGCGAGCGCATTATCTCGCGTCGTGAGCCTGTGGCGTGGCCTCCAAAATCGTGCGACTTAACACCGCTGGATTATTTTTTGTGGGGTTATGTTAAGTCGCTTGTTTACGCAGATAAGCTCGAGACGATTGACGCCTTGGAAGAGAATATTCGGGGCGTTATTGCTGACACACGGCTCTAATTGCTGCGAAAATTGGTCGAAAATTGAGCCTTTCGACTGGAAACCTTACCTTTATAATAAAGCTAAATTCTTGGACATAACACTAAATAATATTCGTTTTATTTCTTCATTCAAACTACACGTCTAAAAAAACACTCTTTAATATTTATTAGGCTTTTTACTTTCAAAGAGTTAGAAATATTGCGATATTACTGCCTGCGAACGACTTAGAGAAGATGCCGATTTTGCCAAAAAATCATCATTTCAGATGAAGCTCATTTTAATCTTGGCGGGTATGTAAACAAGCAAAATTGTCGCATTTGGGGCACAGAAAACCTGCACGCATACATTGAAAAGCCGATACACCCAAAACGAGTCACTGTTTGGTGCGGATTTTGGTCCAGAGGCATAATTGGGCCATTTTTCGAAAATGAGCAAGGAGTGGCCGTTACAGTCAATGGCGATCGTTATCGGGCCATGTTGAACGAATTTTTGTTCACAAAAATTGAAGAGGAAGATATTGGCAACATTTGGTTTCAACAGGACGGCGCTACGTGCCACACAGCCGAAACTACACTCGATGTTGATGAAGCATTTTCAAAAAAAAAAAAGTTAATTTGGCGGACCCGTTATTTGTTATATTTGTTATGTCACCATTACTGGTCAAACGTTTAATCTAGCAAACTAAAAAGGAACCATTTAAACCTGCAACTAAGCCGGGATGTCGCCCGATCTCTATCCAATTGAGAACCTCTGGGCTGATGTAAAGAAAGCTGTTTCTTTTGTTAAACTAACTAACAATGAAACATTTTCGGTTGCAGTTAAAACAGCTTGGAACGAAATTTCAGTTAAAAGATGCCAGGATTTGGTAAATTCTATGACAAGATATTGTGAGGCCGTAATTGCCAACAAAAGATATGCGAAGAAGAATTAATTTTCGTGCATTACATAACTATCAACTAGTTTATTATAACCATTGTAAAGTTTTCATAGTTCTTTAATTGCACAATGAAATTGTTGTGCTATTTTTGTTACCACTTTCTTTTTAAATTTCAGTAAAAAAAAACATTAATATATTAAAAATCAGTGAATACATTTAGCAATTTATTTATTTATTTAGTTTTTGCAACTTGAGAAAAGTTCCTTCGAATTCATGGTGCTATTTTTTTTACCGGCACTGTATGTAAAAAAAAAAAATTTCAGTCTGTCTGCTTTCTGTCTGCTTTTCCATCTAAACGGCTGCACCGGTTTTGACAGCAGAAAGCTGTTGATCTAACTAATGTCATTTTAAGTACCCATTTGGTGGAAATGGGGTTGTTTTTTCGAAAATTCGTATTAATGGATCAATTTTGACGGTACCTTCTTAGGCAAATAGCTGAAGTTGTAAGGAGTAACTAAAGATATATATAATACCCCTAGGTGGCGTTGGAGCTGGGGTAACTTTTTTTTTAATTTCTTATTTATGGACCGATTTTACTTAAAATCATCACACCATTTATTATAAACATTAAGGAAAATAAGATTTCAAATAACATAACTATACGAGAACCTTTGGCAAAATATTAACCCGATAAATGGCGCTAAAGTTGAAATATTAACGAAAATGTAGTTTTCCCTATAAATATATTTATATCCACAACATCAAATTAAGCTATAAATGGACGAAGACTGCTACTGTTGGGGTCCAGAAAACTTATGGTATACCTGAGCCAAACCCGATGGCTCAGTTAGTATTTGATAAGGGTTGGGTATTATCTATCCCGCACGAACAACTTGTTCGGGTTAAAAGTCATCCTGTGTACTATTTTGTACGACCGATAGTGTGTTAAGAAATGTTCAAAATGATCCGCTGAGTATTAAAAGCGTGAAACAAACATTCATTGATTCTTAATCTGTAAACAAGCTGCGCTAATCGGTTCCCGCGAATAATATGGTTAATGGCTAGTTCCATTCAATCACACTTGACTTGCATAAGTCAGCTCCCAATTTGTCGAATGAAACCTTGATAACAATAACAAGAAACAAAAATGTATCAAGTTTCCAAGACATTTCTGGGTATAATTTGGGTACAAACGAGATTACCTCATTTTTCACGATGCCCGCTGAGCGTGCAAAGTGATTTCTTCCTGAAGTCTAGGATGACATTGTCGATTCTAGATCCGAAAAGGATTTGTTTCAGAAAGTAGTTTTGAAAGTCGTACATGTACATTTCTATACATTTGCATACATGCTCTTAGACATTCCGCTCGAAAACACGAAGCTTCTACGTCAAAAAACATATAAATACGAAATGAAATTGTGTAAACAAATTTGTTCAAAGTTCAAAGAACTAATATACACCATTATTATTTGCCGAATAAATACTACCGTAACAGTGCTGAAATGATCAAAAATGTGATTCTTCAAAGGCTGGGTACTTTTATTTCTAATAGAGTTAAAAGAATCAAGTCCAAAGAAAAGTCCTTGTTTAACTTTAAGAGTAAAGGAGCTATCAGGCTCAAAAAAGTACAGAGTACCTACAGAGGAGAATGGCATCCGCAATCCGATTTACACAGCATTGTCAAATACGGGAAATAGGAATATTATGGAGTTTAATGCTTCAAAAACTCATTGACAGTAATTCGACTTCTGACAAATTCGATGCGCTATCTGGATCCATCAAAAGAATTGTTACTAAATATCCTCATACTGAAATCGTTATTTCTGGTGATTTCAATGTGCCTTTAAATAATTCTACGTGGCTTCGCTATTCTGGTCAGACCACACTCGAAGAAAGGTATACCGAGATCTTTGTAGAGCTAAACAACTTGACTCAGCTTGTTGACGAGCCAACAAGAATAACTGACATTGCAGTTCACTCCGCATATCAATGTATTATCGCCTCTAGGAACGTCGGACCATTGTATCATATCAGCAAATTTCTCGTGCTCCATCTTAAAAGTTAAAGAAAACATCCCAACAAGAACCGTGGCATAACGAGAAAGCCAACTGAGAAGGTTTAAACAATTTTTTTAATAACTTTAATTGGTCACTATGCTTCCTCGATAGTGGCGTAGATTATGTAGTGCCGATATTGTTACAAACATTATTCTACTTGGTATGAGAAAATTTATTCCAAATAGGTTTAAAAGTACCAAAACCAAAAGTTAATTCTTAATTTGACTCAAATTGTAAAGAGGCTATCAGAGTGACAGAAGTAAGTTTCCGATATTTTAAAGCCAACACTTCTGAGGAAAATTGGAAGAAGTTTAAATAAGCCAGAAAGACCTGGAATGCTCTTATTCAAAGAACAACATTTTTACACCAACAAAATTTAAGGCAACAAATATTAACATGTTCAAGAAGAAGTAAAAATGTTTGGTCCTTCGTAAAAAACATACATAACTCTACTTCGTCTTCGGTTCCGACGCTTCTCCATAATGACAATTCTGGGGTCAACTCCCAAGCGAAAGCTGATTTATTGGCAACATTGCTTGCAGCTAATTCAACGTTGCCTCAGTGTGATAAGGCTCCTCCTGTACTTGATAACATAAATGGTTTTATGGGACAAATCGTTTTTCGCTCTCGTTCAGTTGCAAGAGTTCTTAAAAATCTCGATATTCACAAATACGCTGGCCCGGATAGTATTTCACTTATAGTTCTGAAGAGGTGTGCTTACACGCTGGCAAAACCACTGTGTAAGCTTTTCCATCTGTCGTATTCTACAGGCCTCTATCCAAGAGGATGGAAAACTGCATTTGCCCAGCCCATACCTAAAAAAGGCGTATCTTCATCTCCCTCAAACTAACGACCAATTGCACTTACATCCCGTCTTTCCAAGGTCATGGAAACGCTGATAAACTATCAGATTAAGAAATTTCTTGAGACACGGAAACTTTTAAATGACCGGCAATACGGTTTTCGCAGCAATAGGTCCACTGGTGATATGATGGTATATCTCACCGAATAGTGGAATCAATCTTTACACTGTTTTGGAGAAAGTAAGATTATTGCACTTGATATTTCAAAAGCATTTGATAGAGTTTGGCATAAAGCTCTTTTATCGAAAATGCGTGCATTTGAAATCGGCGAACCTCTTATTCGATTGATTAGAAATTACCTTTCGGAACGTTCAATTCACGTTGTTTTGGATGGCTTCATGTCTGATAGTCACAAAATAAATTCTGGTGTGGCCCAAGGCTCCGTTCTGTCTCCGACATTCTTCCTTATTTTTATCAATGATCTCTTGTCAAAAACTTCTAATCCATTAAATTGTTTTGCTGATGACAGCAGCCTCAGCTTCTCATACTCGTTTCCACATTCACTTCCCTATTCTTTGGATGTGGAACTGTAACGGCAACGTATGATTAGTGCATTATATTTTGATCTGGCCGGCATTGTTCAATGGGGAAATATTAATCGTGTGGAATTTAATGCTTCAAAAACTCAATGCTGCCTTCTGTCGTTAACCTACCACCATGCCACTATCCATGAGTGGTACTTGCATCGTGGAAACTGAACAGCTTTGCGTTCTAGGTATGTGTATCACAAACCACCTACTGTGAAATGAACACATATATGACATCGCCAAAAATGCTGCGAAATGTTTAGCTTTTCTTAGACGATGCAAGAAATACTTCTCCCCGTTATATCTGGCTACTGTTTATAAGGCGTACATTCGCCCGAAGCTTGAGTACAATTCTCATATTTGGGCAAGTGCCCCTGTTACTCACTTGCATTTCCTGGATAGAATTCAGAAAATGCATTGAAAATAATAGGGGATAAGAATATAACAGATTCACTACAACATCGTCGAAATGTTTCCTGTCTGTCCTTATTCTATCGCTATTCTTTGCATTCCTCTCCTTAAAAGTTTTCCCGTAATACTCGTACCGCTAGGAATTTTTTTGAATTCACCCTGGAGCCTAATTAAGAACGCACTGTTTAGTATGGAGACTCATTCTTTAGCCACACTACACGAATGTGGAATGCTTTACCCGGCTCGATTTTTTCCTTTCATAACGATTTGCAAACGTTCAAAACCAATAATGTACTCCGGGTACCTCCTTTCATCTTCTATCCAGTTTTCCTAAACGCTCGCATTGTGTTAATACACGATAAGGATAGTAACAACCTCTTGAGTGCGCGCCGTTTATACAAAAAAAGCTGTCGTAAAAGTTTAACCAACCCCCAATGCAATTGTCCATAAATGGCACTTAAATCGAAGAAACCGAAAAGCTTCCAATACTCGGTATGTGTGTCAACAACGACCTCCGTTGGAACGACCGCTAAAAATCCTTGTACATGCTTAGGTTTTCTGTAACGATGCAAGAAGTATTTTTCCATTTCTGATCTGGCTACAATTTATAAAACCTTTATACGCCCAAAAACTTCGTAAACATCGCTTCATCTGCTTCATAGAATACAAAATAGAGCGTGTCTCATGTCCTTCCTTATTTTATATTCTCCCGTAATAGTCGTCTCGCAAGGAATTCTCAACAGTTCACCCTCGAGCCCAATTTCGGACGCACCGTGAAATAAAGGAATTCTATTTTTAGCCGAACAACACACATTTGGAATAGTTTACCCGGCGTGATTTTTCCCTTTGCCATTTTAATTTGCAAGCATTCAAAGCCGTCAGAGCCACCTTTTCTTCTGGCAACAAAACCCCCAAGAGTAAAATGTGTCTCGAAAAAGTGCATCTCATGTAGCCGTTCCGACACGGCGTTAAATTGTTAATTCTTGGGGATTCACTAAACACAAAACACACACAGAAATAGTTGAGAGCATGATTAGGTGTTCCCCTGCCTTCCCGCAGATGCAATACGCACCGATAGATTAGATTTTTACTATTTTTTTTCTAAGGGTTTCCGTACGGAAGTCGCTATAAGTTTTGGTTAAAAATATTATAAAGCTCTTTAAAATATCTTTTGGTTCTTTAGAGCTATTACTCAAGCTTTAGATTACCTTACCGTTTTTTTATCATTGAAATGGACCTTACCGAAATACTTGTCGTAATGCAAATCTTTTTTTTTTAAACATTTTGCAAGCTTAATGGTCACTAAAGTCTTTTTGGTGAGGTTAAATTGAATCTAAGTTTTAAGAGAATATCCCTGTCCTTTTTCTTTTTTACAATTCTTCTTAAGACTTTTGCTCTCTGATTTCATTCGACAACTATTTTTAGCATTTTCCAAAACTGGGTGAAATTCCTTAAAGAAAGTCCTTTCTTTAAATTGTGTACAGCACCGTTATCTTAATGATGTTATGGCTCACAAAAAGGGTTTTTTCTTACCGAAAGACATGAAGAACGCATACCGATTTTGTGTTCTATTTTTTGTTTTTGTTCTATTTCACTGTGTGTTATGACTGTTTCGTCCTTTTCATCGATGGACTTACAGGGATCGTGACCAGAGTACCTGCAATCAAGTTGAAACTTTGCCAGAGCTTAACCAAAAGAATGATGGCATAGCAACGAATTTGGAGTGGCGTGTCTTCGGCTTCAACTGTGCTATTCCTATTACACCAGCCGACAATACTTCTATGTAGATATAGACTTGCGACCGACCGAGCCACCTTAACTTGCCAGGAAAAGAGGTAAAGACGTACTTTAACGATTTTTATGATTATAGACGCAAATCCTTTAAGACTCATCACTTATGAAGCAGGCAGGGAGAGCCAAAAGAACGCGAGCGCGCAATGAAATTTGCATAAAAATGTTCATTTTACATTCTTTCACCCTATCTCTCTTCGACACCCTTTCAAGCTAAAGGATGACGAGGACTGTGTAGGAGGCGATCGACCCCCCAAATGCCTAGTGAAAGTATTTATAGTGCACACACAGGGTGTTTATGTTTGCATGAGGATGTGTGTCGGGCTTAATATTATTTTTGCTGTTTTTTTTTGTGTTCACTCTTGAGCTTAAGAAAACTGCTTTTAGCCCGGCGGAAGCTATTTTCGTGCTTAGTCAGGGTGTTGGAAAATTTGTTGCGACCCCACTCGTGTGCACACAGTCGCATTGGATGTGTGTGTTATAAAACTTCCATGACTTCTCACTCTCGGCTTATGCCATAAGGTCAATCCCCATTATATGGGGTTCGGGTAAAGTATGCAAATTGCTGAGTGGGTTCTTAAGATTTCGAGTTCTATTATTTTTTATTTCCATCCCCATTCATGGATGATGGGCTGTTCTGCAAGCAAAAAAGGTGGAGGGGGATATATTCATGTAATAACACAACCACACACACTATTTGATACTTGAACGATGTCCTGGCTTGCTGAATCTATGGATATATTCTGTTGTATGACAAGGAACTCAATTTTGGTTGAACATGGGAAGTTAAACGGTTTTTCTTAGGGGGTTCTGATGGTTTGGGTACTTAAACGTTGGATAAACGGAGTCCTCGCTTCGGAGATGCCTCCTAGTATATGTAGTATATGGAATACAAGCTGAGTGTGTGACAGTGGCAATTATTTGAACACATGTCTCATTATTGAGATGTACACGTGATGGATTTAGGAAAACGAAATAAGGCAGCAAAGGATGTGTGTGTTTTAGTGTAGCGTGTGATGTTTCTAAATATGCAAAGAAAGTCTTGAAATATGTGGCGGGGAAGGGGGACAATCACTCTTAGCATGGAGATATGAAATTTTTTGAGAATATTGAATAAAAAGGAGTCAATTTGAAATCAAGCAGCTTATAAAGGATGACGGAGATGAAAAATGAACTTTCAAATTAATTTGTGTCACTGTAAATTGACGAAGCAATTGAGTACGTGTCTTTTTCAGGCCTTTTGATACTACATGTACCTTTTTCAAAAATGACTGCATTTGACTTGTTATTGCTCTGAGATATTTGAAACAGAGGTTGGTAAATAAACGAAGGTCTTATACTTTGGGAAGGTGTTTAAAATTGAAACTTTTAAGACGTTAAAAGGCTTAAGCAAAATGTCGAACAAAGATCGCTTAAAATTAATTATCTGTCATAAGTACATAGAGACAAGTTTAAGTTATAAGAACGTGGCCTTATAAAGGTTTTTTTTTGGTTCTAAATAAAAACAGACTTTTAGTGGAGCTTATTTATTATTAAGTGGTTATAAACACTACTGCAATTGATATTTCCAGATCTTGGGATAGACCACTATGACTGCCGCAACTCGAAATAACACTTTGAACAAAATAGCAGGTTTCACCATATCCGGATTTTTTCTAAAATTCCTACTATTTTTAGTCCATGACTAAGGACTGTGAATTTAAGCTTATCCATCATTGTTATCAATGTTTAAATTTCTTAAATTCTATCCTCAGCAGCTACTAAAATAATTTTGCAATATGTATCAATGTTGATCATCAGGAATATTGTTGCACACATATCAAAATTCCTAACTTATCTGAAAAAAAACTAGCGTACCTTCGTTTTCAAGGTTATACAAATTATGATTAAGTATCAGGTCAAGAAACAGATTTAAAAGCTTCTTCATGAACGTCCACAATGGTGTTCTGAAAATACTGACTTACTTAGGGGGCGCTACAGTTCGGGACGAACCTGAGCCTCAACCAACATGCCTCTCAACGCAGCTCGCTATTTGGCTAGCTGCCTCCAGTTTCGCACTCCAAGTTGGTTGAGGTCATCCTTCACCAGGGCGCGCCACCTAAGGCGAGGTCTTTCTTGACTGCGTCTACCCTCTGGGATGGAATCGAAGATCCTGCGAGCCGGAGCATTGTTGTCCATTTGCTCTACATGACCTAGCCATCTTAAACGTGATATGCGTATTTTTTTACCAGGTCAACGCCGCTGTACAGCTCGTATAGTTCTTAGTTGAACCTTCTCCTCCAAAGCCCGTTAACGCAGGTAGGACCAAAAATTTTCCGAAGAATCTTACGCTCGAAACGACTAAGGATGTCTTCATCCGCCTCAGATAGAGTGCATGCCTCGCGCCATAGAGCAGGACTTGGATGATTAAGGTCTTATACAGAGTCTGCTTTGTCTTTCGAGAGAACCCCTTACTACTCAATTGCCTTCCTAGCCCATGAAACAGTGATTAAAGGTCAGTACCGACCTTGACGGAGCAGCGAGAGTTTTCCATCGTCATCCTGCACAGTTGGACGAGTTTTGTGGGCTCTGTATAGCTCGTCTCTATAAATGCTTTCGTACGCGACCTTAAAATCGATAAAGAGGTGGTGGGTATCGCATTTGGAATTCTTGGGTAGTTTCCAGGATCTGCTGTAGCATGAACATTTGATCGATTGTGGACTTTCATGGTCTGAAACCACACTGATAGGGGCCAATCAGGTTGCTTACTAATGGTTTCAGGTGTTTACATAGTACGGCAGAGAGGATCTTGTAGGCGATATTCAGGAGACTTACACATATGTTTTTTCTTCTGACCAAACTTTAGAGATGAGTTGGTGTATGCACTCCACCAGGTCATCTCCGGCCGCTTTAAAAAGTTCAGCGGCTAATCCGTCGGGTCCAGCAGCTTTGTTGTTTTTTAGTTTAGATATTGCTATCCTCACTTCATTTTGGTCAGGGGGGCGGAAGTTTTGTCTGTCATCGTCCATGTTGAATGGTTCATTCTGCCTGACAGCGGTATGTTGGTCTTCGTCGTTTAACAGTCTGCAGAAATGGTCCTTCCATGTACTCAGCACCGACTGCGACTCTACTACGAGGTTTCCATTCTTATATCTACATGCTTCTGTGCAGGTTTTTTTTCATTGGCAAGTTCTTTTTACCTGTTGGTAAAACTTCCGCTCGTTGTTCCTAGAGTAGCACCTCTCAATATCTTCGATCGCGCGCTTCTCATGCTCTTTCTTTTTCTCTTGGAGATGCCGGTGTTCTTGCCGTCGTAGAGCTCGCGAGCAGCTCTCGTCCTTCTTTGCAGCGCCGCTTTGACATTGCAGCTCAACAAAAAAGGTCTTTCCATTGTTTTGAAAAAAGAGAGTTGACCACTTGCTATTTCTGCAGTATTTGATAGAGTTTGCCATTCAATTTTAATAAATCTTTTCTTTAATAGAGAAGTTCTTCAAATGGCTCATTACATACCTGATATTTAGAAAATAAATAAAGATGTGGCTCCGACCCCAACCCTAACACTTTTCATATTTTTCATCAACAACATCATTTGTAATCAAGCCTCAAATTTTTTATATGCCCTTCTAGCCAGCTGGATCTCTAGCCTGCCGTCTCCGGTTTTTCACTGCAAACAGTAGGAGGTCTCACTCTACTTGGTCGCTCTATCGGAGATAAAGCCTACCTTTGCGTCTAACACCTTTGGGTATGACGTCAAGGACCTTGCGCCGTGGAGCATCGATGTTCATTCGCCGAATGAATGGCCGAACCATTTTGGCCGCTACATACACCTAGATTTTGGCTAGGCTTGTGGTGCCGAACAGGAACTTCAACTCCCTGTTGTATCTCCTTCATCGTCATCGTCATCGGCCCAACAAACGGAATCTGGTTCGGGCCTCCTTTAACAAGTTCTCCCATACATCCCGATTGCTGGTCGACGCGACGCCATCTAATTCCCCAAGGCTTCGGGCAACCTGGGCTACTCCTTCCTTCTAACGCAGCAATATCTGCCACGTTGTCTTCTACCATAAAAAGAACTGCAAAAGACTTTCCGAGATAGTTCCTCTTTCGTTCACGAGAGCTAGGTGTTCAACCCACCGGAGTCAACCCAGATTTATTTTGTCAACATCTGTTTCGAGGTATATTATACACATTTCATGATTGTATCTTCCTCCGCCACATGGCCACAAGAGTCCGACAATTCCCGGTAACAATTTCCTCTCCAACGCGGATAAGAGATCAGAGTGCCTTTTTGTAAGCACCCAAGTCCGGGATCCGTATGTGAGTACCGGTAAGACCATAGTCTTGTACAGCAGCAGCTTAGTTTTTTTGGCATGGTTTCTTCATTTAAAGAGCCTTGACATGCTATAGTAGATTCTGTTAGATTTAAGCAGCCGCCTGCATATTTCGTCCTCCATATTTATTATCGGCTGCTGCCTTTGATCCAAGGTAGTTTAAGGACTGCACTACTTCAAATTTATGCTCCGTAACCCGAACAACAACGACGAACAATTCTCGCAGACTTAACAACCATGTACTTAGTCTTCCCTTTATTAATATATACCGCCTGCTCGATCTGGGTAATAGAGTCTTGTACACCTTGTTTGCTTCTGCCGATGATGTCAATGTCGTCTACGTAAGCCAGTATCTGGCTGGACTTAGTGACGAATGTTCCTCTTGTGGACGTGTAACGGATTATTTATTCAACGCCAGCTTGAAGAGAATGCAAGCCCTCTGTCGGAGTCTAAATAAAGATGTTGATTGGTTTGGACAGCAAACCGGCTACTTTTACTTGGCTCTCAAGGCCTTGTTATTCTGAGTCACTCTCTCTCTCTATTTCTTTCAAATTCACAGACAATGTTTTTCTTGCGCCTGCCTTTTTACTTGCGATTATAGGGACTATAAGGCAAGTTATGCATTCGTAAAAAAAAAAAAAAAAATTCTAACAATCAAACATGCCATTACGATGATAGAGAAGTCAAAAAAGTGGGTCCGGAAATTCCGTCCGTCTGTCTGTCTGTCTGTCTGTCTGTCTGTCTGTCTGTCCGTATCGATATCTACAGCCCAAACGGTTGGGCCGATTTGATTCAAACTTGGTATATAGTATTTTTAGAGTGCTCTACCCGACAGTTTTTGGAATTGGCATTCTAGCTCCAAAACTAACGGTACCTGCCATATAACTTTTAATGAAAAACTTATTTTTCTCGAAAACGGCTCCTACGACTTTGATAAAACTTTCAGAATGATGTTTTCTGTGCAAAATCTATCTTTTAATTATAATGGATTTTTCAGAAAAAGTTTTATAACGGTACCTCCCATATGACCGGTTTTTTAAAATCAGACTTTCTCGTTAACTAATTGACGGATTTTGATGAAATTTTCAAAATATGTAGTGTTTTATGATTTAAATAATATTGCTTATTAAAATTTTCAAAAACATTTTTTTTTAATTTTTAATAATTTTTTTTAAAAAATATTTTGTTTTTTGAATATTTTGAAAACGGTTTAATAGATTTTTTTTTAAATTTTTCTCCTAGTATAAGCTTTAGATTTCTTTGAATTGACATACTCAAAAAAAAATTAAAATATGTTTTCGAAAAGTTTTTCAAAAAAAACATTTTTTTGAAAAAACTGGTCGAACGATTTTGAAATGAAAAATTCATAAAATATAAAACACCAAAAGACATAAGATGGCTTACAACATTTTTTCCAAAAAACGTTATGAATAGTGTTTTTTTTGATTTCATAAAAATTTTTCCCCAAAATTTTATTTCATATTGCTCGGCTAAGCCCTAGCCATTAGTTAAATAAAAGAAGGTGACAACCTACATACATACCTACGTATTTTAAAGCATTTCATCATCATAAAAGCACACAGAATAAATAATGAGCCTATGATAAACACAACACACAAAAACAACTAACAAATAAAAATAATTATTCGATTACTACTGAATGCAAAAATTTCAATCAAGAAAACAAAAGTTTACACCTTCCTATAAATAAACAAAACCACTGTGTTAACTTTTAATATTGTCGCTTTACCTTAAATTTAATACCTACCTTCCTTCCAACCTTATTATAGGTAAATAATACCCTTAATAAATTCCATTAATACCTATCCACATCATACGTTGATCGATCCATCAAACATAATTCAGCTATTTTAATTAATTTGATTTCAAAAAGTAAATTATTGTTATTGGGACCCATATAGGTCCCTATACCTAGCATTATTGCCCTACTGCTGATTCCCACGAATCTTATGCCAGTTGTTCAATTTTTTCCATACCAAAACGAAAATTAAACTGAAAAAAGTCCTTTATATCTTTCTATTAGCAAATTATATTATAAGCACTAAACAAAAAGTGGAAAGATAATACACTAAAAAACTGCAAAAGCTAACAATCCTATATATTTATGTGTTTATCCCTTTATCGTGACGCATGTTCGTTCGAGCTTCAAACCACAACGGTTCTAAAGAAGTTGCACGTCAAAAAAACATTAAAATTAAATCTTTGTCAAAAAGACGACTGTACCTAAAAAGGATTAGCACACGGGCGCAAGTACGTGCGACCCAGTCGTGCCTTTTATTTTGTCTGTGAAGTGCCTGCGTTCTATGAGACTGCTGCATTTTGCTCGGTTTGCAGAATTTTTACGTTCGTACTCTAGTTTGCATTTATGATCAAACCATACCTCTGCAACTACTGCCTAAGATGGTGTCAGCAATACTAATGCCTTTGTTCTTAAGGCATGACCATTTTTCATCTACGCCCGGCACTCTGTCCCGAGGACTAACTTTTCCCTCATCGAGCTCCGCGAACCTTAGCGCGCGACCGTAGGTCTGTTTTTTTATCGCGCAATGCAGCCGTTTTGATTTGAACCTGCAATACTTCTTCGCAGAGCAATCCGCCCTCGGAACACCAACAAGATAGTAGACCTAGGCAATATTGACACCCTGATACGCTCGTATCACAGGCTGAGTGGCAGCGACGATCTATCAACATGTAATTTACAAACTTATAACCAGTGACACCATCCGGTGGAACCCAGGTGGATTTGTTAACATCTTTACGCGGAGACTAAACTAAACTAAAAACCTAAACTAAGTTCGTAGTAGGAATCTTTTTCGTCTTCTCTGTGCAGCTCAAGCTCTGTAGAGCGATCGAACGTTCCATGACAAAATTCTTAAATCGTTTAGCGGGATTTTTTGCTTCTTTCGTCGTCGTGTAATCAGATTGTTTTCGGTTTCGGAGTTTTTTTTTACCTAGAGGTTACCAGCCTCTCGCTAATCCTTGTATATATAGGTATACACAAGTATTGCCCTGAGCATCAAAATCACCTTTGCCTATGAACGAAAAATTAGTGACAATCGAAAACAAAGGTGATGCGTCAATTAATAACAGGCCTCGTGACCTTAAAAAGGCATTTTATCTCAAGGCTTTTTCGAAGATTATTTTTTTTTCAATATTAACATTTTTTCCAACAAATTGCAACTATCAAGCTCCTCATATTAAATCTCTGAAATTAAACATCCATAATGGATTATCTAGTAGTCTGGTTAAATGTTGAATAATAATTATTTTAGCTTCCTGTGGATTTTATTCTGCGCGAAGCAGCTCATTGTCTTACTCCTTCATATAGACGTCTTAAATGGCAGTGGCACCTCCACCTAACGTCTTACCACATATATCTGTAACTCAAAAAAGCATACATTTCGCTTAAAACACTGATCCTCCACCAGAATAGTTTCCTTAATTATTCACTCCAAAGTCTTCTTCACAAGCTCTAGAAGAGCTTATGTATGGATACATGCAGACAATATTCTCAAGACTGAATCGCATAAAATTTTATACTCCATCGAAAAGAAATTCCATTCAAAAGCAGTAGTACTGAGTTGTTGAGCATAAAGGCAGCGCAGTAAGTTTCATGTTCAGAATTAAGAATGGCGTCCATAAATAACTATGCCTCGTTCTCGCACACACATAATTCTCCCATCTGCAGGCGGACAGTTTATTTAATTCTTTTCCTTATTGCAGTTCCCAGTTGTTCCTTTCGAAGTGTTTCAAGGCCCATCACATTTCCTTCCTCAATGGGATATACACCTTCATCTATCTAGCTTCCCAGTTCTTTTTTTTCAAACCCATGTTAAATCCAACTCACCAGAACACCAGTGTTCTTCCTTACTTTTAATTTTTTTTTTGTATTGTCCTGTTAGAGCTTTTTTATGCTGCCTGATATTAAAAGGCCCTTCAATATGTAGTTTTTTGTGTTTAACTTATATATAAGAAATATATTTCACAAGTCGAACTTAAGGACACACATTGTGAATCATAATACATAAACTATGCAGAGTACACCGAACCGGAACTTATGGTACCCTCTGATCCAAAATTCCGACGGAATATTTAAGTCTAGTATCGTTTGCTTTTTTTTAATGAATCCTTTTTTCTGTATTGCATTTTATTTTTTGTTTGAGGAAAATACTTTTTGTTGATGTGGTCCTTATAGCCATTTTCTTATATTAAACTGATGATGCCTCTATTTTCAAGTGGTTTGTGAGGATACGGCTTTTCATTTTTCAAAAAGGGCAAAAACTCATCAACTATGAAGGATATTATTTGCAAAGATATTCTTCTTCAAGGATATTATGTTTTAATTATTTCTTCTGGATTTTTTTTATTTGTATTCTTTGGCTTAGAACATTGTTAAATATTTTTTTGGGTATACAATGTAGTTTAGTATCGGAAAAGGGGTTTGAATTAAAAGTTCAACGACTATACATTTATCCCTGAAATTTTCTCAAATTCCTTAAAAGAATTTTAATATAAATAAAATGTTTTTTTAATGTTTTTGTGTTCTTAAATAATTTTAAAATAATTTTTGTTTTAATTAATTTTTATATAAATATTTTTACAACAATTTTGCTTTAAAAAAAATATAAAATTAATGTTTTTCCAGACACGAATTATTGTTTCCTCGTTAAGAATATTTTTTGAAACAATTAAATTAAAAAATAAGTATTTTTCAATTTCGATTCCTAAATAAATGAAAAATAAGCTACATAGCAATGTTTCGATTTTTTAGAAAAAAAATATAATTTTTTTAATATTTACTGTAAGTTATAATATAATTTCACGCTATCTTCATGAAAAAAAAAAAACAGATTAATTGGGATCCATCCAGAACATTTAAGGTATAAAAGAAAAAAATCCAATGACATAAAATCTATACTGCAGTACAGTAGGTTATTCATGCTTTATTGTATTATGTATGTGTTTTTGTACGAACAGCACAAACATAAGTAAGAAGAGCTGCTGCAATTAAAAATTTAAAACCCTATCACATACTTGTATTTTTTAAATGCTCTGAATACGTCAAACTCACCATCAGGTCAACCAAACTTGAAAAAAAAACTGAAAATGGATTTGCCAACAAATCCTCATTTTAACCACATACACTGACTTATATACCCAAAAGCTATTTATCTGTACAGCAGCGTCGAAAAAAATGAATCCACCGCGGGTACAGCGAGTACTTAATGGAAGAGTTTGTACAAAAAATACTTGTTGAAGGATTTACCTGGACTTTTGGTCTCAATTTTTTGTTAATTTATTTATTCCTTGTTTCCTGGATGTGATATTATTCGGGTGATTTTGTTTGATGTCACTCTTGTGTTCACTGTGTACAAGTGGTTATCCAACAAATACAAGGGATACGGGTATTATTCTTGAAAATGAAATGAGAAATGTTTTGGTAATATGTATGTTACACTGTACATTGTGTTTGACAAGAATAATTTGTAAATGATTTTTAGAAAAAAAAAACATTTAAAACATGAATAAGGCAAAAGAAGGAAGCAAACTAACTACAAGAGATGCAAAAAAATGGCAACGTTTTAGATTTAAAACAGTCAACACCCTAGACTTGTATTTTACCTTCGCCCAAAATAAATTCATCATAAGTGTTTTATTGACCCTATATCTAGGCGAATATAACCATTGTATCTACAAATCCAGTTAAATAGAAAAAACCCGTTTGAAACTTTTGGCGATACAAAAAAGCCAACTGTGACGTTCTTAATAACTTTTTGAAGAAGTTTAGTTGGTCATTAGGCTTCTACCTAGTCACGTAAGTTCAAGCGCAGATTTTATAACAAACTTAATTCTTTTTAAAGATGAGAAATTTCGTCACTAATAGGACAATAAAAAAATATTAATTCTAAGGGAAACTCATGGTCATTTCGAGTATTCAATCGGTTATCAGGTTAGAAGAAATAAGTTTTTGTTCTTATAAATCCAAAATAACCGAGAATGCATGTGTTGGCAAAGCCAAATTGTTAATGACCAACAAAAAATCGGCAAAAAATATTGTAGTACTGAAAGGCAGTAAAAATGTAATTTGTTGAAAACGTACAGAATTCTTAAATGTCTTCGGTTCCTATGCTTGTTTTCGATAACATTCTTGCTGTCAGCTATCAAGAAACGCTGATTTGCTTGCAGACCAGTTTGCGGTTAAATCAATGCTGCAAGTTGTTGTTACAGTCCCTCCTCTACTTGAAAGTCCAAATGATTTTATGTTACCAACCGGAAGAGCCTTATAAGATTTAATAAACAAAAATACGCTGGCGTGATAGTATCCATGCTAAAGTCCTGAAAGGTTTTCACAATGTGGTCTCTTTCTGAGTGAATGGAAAACAGCATTTGTTCAGCCTTTCCTTAAAATAGGCGAATGTTCTTCAGCCTAATACTATCGACCAATTACATTAACGAGAAATGCTCATTAACTTACATCTTTAGAAATATCTCTAAGATCAAGAGCTTCTTAATGAACAGCAGTACTGATTTTGCAGAAATAACTCAACTAGTGATCTGATGGTATATCACCGAAAAATGGAATCAATCTTCATCTTCAGCAGCATCAAAAACCCAACCGGAAGTGGCCATTTTACCGCCCTACGAACAAGAAATAGTCTGTCCCACCAGCGGTTTTGTATATTTTGTATAATTTGCCATCTTTCTATTGCTAAATTTTTCATTGAATCCATGAGGTAGGTTCTTAAAGCCATCTCCCTATCTCTTTCATGTTCAGTCTCTATTTTTTACAAACAATGGATTCCTCCACTGCAAAAAAAATCAACCATAATAATCGTACTCTTAGGAATGCCATGAACACAACTGCGGACGAACTGTTAAGTAAAGAGATTCTTTCTTTAGTCGCGCTACATGAATGTGGACTGCTTTGCACATAGGAAAGAAGTTCAGAATAGTTCATCCCGTGTGTGCCTGATGTAAGATTTGAAACCAGTTTCATTCTGGGGTGAATAGTCTCGTATGTGCTGACCAGATTAAGAATAGTTATTCAAAGGTTGACAACCTTAAAGCTATACTAAATAATGTCGCGTTTGGACCAAGCCTATTATAAAAGGGAGCTTGTACTATGTACTTCGTCTTGGTTCCATTGATGACATACCCTATTCTATCTTAAACCTTCCTAACTCTAGTTTTCGAAGGTATCATTAAACTATTATGTTGAAATTTTCACGGACAAGAGAGACTTTTCTACCGTCATCCTGATAAGTCAAGTAAGCCTGGAAGAGGTAATAAAGTTGATTATTGCAATAAGGTCTAGAGCTACAATTTATCCGTTTCCATTTTTGTGTTGTTTGTTTGAGCGCAATCAGAATCAAACCATTTGGTTTCTCGCATTTTTTTAGAATCCCGGAACTTCTGACGCAGGTGCAGCATTTCGAATATCTTTTGCATACCGATGCCAAAGGCTTTACAGTCTTGTATAAGCAGTGCCGGTAGAGTTGCTTGAGTTTGGCATTGACTTTATCAGTCACTTATTATTGAAGCCTTTTAGCGTTTTTTTTGATTTGATGGATATACCTTTTTAATAAATAATATACTAAATGTTAAAAAACTATTTTTTTTCAATTGTTTTAAGACTAATCCTCATTTTATTTTTATTTTCATGACATGATTCCTATGATGTCATCAAAATTAGTTCCAAGTTTTTCCGAATTTTTTTTTTCGTACCCAAATACCTAACCCGATTTTTTATTTCACACCAACAAATTAAATTAGGAAATCAACTGTTCTTGTCAAACCTACTGTCCCATCAAATGGTTTATATTATTTGAATTCCCTCATGTATGGGATTTAACAAAAAAAAAAAATTACTGATACGACGAAATACATCTCAGAAAAATAGCTTTTGTGGTTTTACTCTTTTTTCAGCATTTACAATTAAAATCAGATTTGTTGTCCTGTGGGTGATCTCCAAGACCAATCATCGTTCACTTTGATTCGTAATTCAAATATACATTTTAGTTTTTGAAGTTGTTTTGATTTTATATTTTCGAATTTATTTTCCCATTGTCAGAAATCATTTTCTAATTTTAACTTTTATCTCTTTTCCGTATTCCTTTCACGTTCGCGTGTTGTAAACATCAAACGTTAATCCTTTGGAAAAAAAATCTCCACAAAATTCAACAACAACAGGAATCACTGATGGTAAATTCTATGACCGGCCTGCGGACGAGTACACCTGGCCCAAAGGGTGACCCTGGCGAAAAAGGTGACATCGGCCGACCGGGAGAACGAGGACAGCCAGGATCAAAAGGCGAACGTGGTACCTCAGGAGCATCCGGGGCAAAAGGTGACAGGGTAAGTGGCTACCTTCATGAAAAGTCCTTTATTTATATAATTTTTTTCTTTCTCTCTTTGATGCCGTTTGCCCTACTTTAATTTGCGTAAAAAAGGACAAGAAACGGGCTAAAAATAAGAACCCAATTTGTCAGTCATCATAATACAAACTGCACAAAGCCTTTGTAAGAAGAGATATGGGTGGGGGGTGGTGGTTGTTCTCTGGCCGGGTGGGTCCGGCCCAGTCATGTCCGCTCGGAAAGAAAAAAGGTCAACGAGGTCCTTTTGTACATCATCTCGTTATCTATTCAATTTCACACTTAATTTATTGGTTGAGAACCTTTTTGGTGTTCTCTGTTATGAAGTTCGATGGGCGGAAAAATCGAAAGGTATCTGACTCTTGTATAGTCGTTTTTTACATCAAGACAAGGCTTGGAGTTTTCCTGCGATTAATATGGGATTGAGTATCTGATGTGCTTGGAATATATTAGCATCAGGTTTTTTCTGATTATATTTTGTGTATAAAAATCGATTCAATATTAGCTGTGCTCATGTTTATAAAAAAAACCCTTCATTTGGATATTGAATCATTGATCATCGGTCAAGATTCAGCAATGAAATGGCACAGTTATGTCTTCATCAAGTTGATAGATAGCTATTGACTTCTTTCTCGGTTGTGAGGAATATATTTATTTCATGCCAATTGAATTGATTAATAACCTTTTTTCGAAAAAGAATAATATAATGTCCGACAATTGACAAGAACAAATACTAAGTAAAGATTAACTATGTAAAAGGATGCCAATTTGCAGACACCCTATTTGTTCTGCTTTTAGGAAAGAGAACAGTTAGGATATGGACGACAGTGACAGATTTATGCGGAATTTTTTAATGTTTTAGGGATTCGATTAATTTTAAGTATTATATCTTAATACGTCTACTTCTTCTTTACCCGAAGAAGTATCTCTAAAGCTCCATTTGAAGGCTAAACTGAATCTGCACTGCACCCAAATCCCGAATCCTTATGTGAATACTGGTTAGACAAAGTCTTGTACAACAGTAGGTTTGATTTTATGTTAAGGTTTTTTTATTTAAAGAGCCCCCACAGAATAAATTATATTGTGTTGGACTTAAGGAGTCGCCCGCGTAATTCTTCCACCATGTTATAATCGGCTGTCCAATATGGACCCAAAAGTTGTTAAAGGACTGCACTACTTCAAATTCATGATCCGCCACTACCCTGATAGTTGGATCAACACTTCTTGTAGATGTAGCCACCATGTACTTAGTTTTCTCTTCATAAATATCCAGCCCTAGGTTTTATGCCGCCTACTCAATTTAAGTAAAATAGTCTTGTACAGCTTAGCTTGAGGGCTTCTGCTGGTGACGTCGCAGTTGTCTGCGGAAGCCAATATCTGGCTGAACTTGGTAACGATAGTCCGCCAGAATTACGGAACGCTTTCTTTTTTTCCATCACCTTTTCTAAGTACAAAAATCTGATCAATTTTTTTATTTGCTTGGCATAAAACCACATTGATAGATCTCACTTATGGTTTTCGAGTTTGGGCTATCTGCTCTTACATAATAAGGAGAATATCTTATAGTATAAACTCAACAATTTTGTATCCTTATAATTGTTGCACTTTAAAATCACCTGTCATGTATGGGACATTTGATGCCTGTTCACCAGTCATCTGGCAATTATTCTTGTTATATGATTTCATTAATTGCTTGATATAGGTTCAGCCGTCTTTGCTAAGGTCCTAAAGCCTTGTTATTTTAGAGCCCATAAATCACCTTTCGTATCTCACCCAATGTATGGTGGTTAAAGCATTAGCTCTTCCTCTTGAAATGGTGGAGTTTCACATCTTTCGTGAACTGACCGATCAATAATTCATTAAAAGACACTTACCATCTGCAGGATCGGTGATCAGATTAAGTTCTTCGTCCTGACACTATGTTCCTCAAGGTCTATATTACGACCTGGCGGACTGGTAGATCTTCCGCACCTGAAGTGGACCTCGCTCTCTATTTCTTTCCATTTCATAGACAATGTTTTTTTTTATGGTTTCCTTTTTTTGTCTGTAAAGCGTTTTCCTATTCTTCTGAGCTCCTAATATATTTACATACAGCTTTATGCGTAAACAGCATTCTTACTTTCAGACGCTAGTTGACATTCATCATCAAACCAGTCCGACAAACTCCGACTTCTGCCTAAGATGATGTCAGCAGTACTAATGCCTATTACCATTTTTCATCTAAGACCTAAACTTTGTGCCCAAAACTTTCTCTTCCCTCATCCTAGTCCCGCGACCGTCGATGTTTCTTTCGTTTTCATCGCATATGGGCAACCGTTTTGATTCGAAACT
Source organism: Platycheirus rosarum (assembly GCA_963971375.1). Taxonomy (NCBI): domain Eukaryota; kingdom Metazoa; phylum Arthropoda; class Insecta; order Diptera; family Syrphidae; genus Platycheirus; species Platycheirus rosarum. The sequence goes on from OZ020507.1 coordinate 259,186,852, forward strand.
GAGCAGCGCGGCGGATGCAAAACTTCCTCGTACCAAGACTGTGATCCACGTCGATATTGGCACCTCGATACGTTCGTATCATCATCCTCATCAGGATCGACGATCAATTTCGTGTATGTATATAAAGAGTGTTTTTTTAAACGTGCGGTTTTCAAGAAGAAACAAAACGCATATAGTTTAATTTTTTGGCCAAGAATTTAGCTTTTTTATAAAGAAAAAGGTTTGTCATTATGTTTTAAAAATTGCAAGCTCAAATAAATTCCAGCCAAGAGGCCCAATTTTCCCAATTTTGTGAAAATCGGGATCGGTGGTCACCGAACGTGCGACGCGCTTGATGGTCGTTCGGCTTCAATTCTTGCACGAGTTGGATTTTGTAAGCCCGCAAACCAAGATCCTTCCGCAGAATCTTCCATAAAATGGATGGGCAAAACTCCAATTGTTGTGCGCGATGACGGATGGACTCATTCGGGTTTTCTTCGATATCCTGCTCCACCGAACCGAACCATTATTTTTTGAATAAATTTGTACAATTTGCAAATGTTGTTCAGGAGTAAGTCTATTCATTATGAAATGGCAAACCAAACTGAGCATAAATCAAGTGGCAGCTGTCAAAAAGATCAACTTAGAAAAAAGTACTGCCAGAATAAGTATACAAAAAACACCCTTTATAAGTATAATTTTAACGTCATACCTTGGACAGGCATTGATAGCCCTCTCTACAAGTTCTCTTTGTTTTTCGGACGTTTATTACATTAAAGCCGATGATAGTAAGCTTCATTTTTCGACTGACTAGGAAAGCTATCTCGAGCATATGACGGCCACCACGAGGAGGTTATGTAGGTACGTGCGTCAGTCGGGGAAGTCTATGGCACATTCATATTTTCGTATGCTACACATTGATCCCCCCCCCCCCCCCCCATCCCGCAGACGACTGACCTGCAGAAGAAAGTCGAACACTGGACATTGAAGCACTGATTGAGAACTCGTGAATGAATTAAGACGCATATTACTTATCTTCGTTCATAACGGCAAACACGTATATCCGGTAATCCAAGTTTTCATCTATGTATCAGATGTGCTGGTTTTTCAAGTCCCTTACCTAAAACCTTACATATAGAAAATCCGCACCTCGAAGAATGGAACTTATGGCTAAAAAAATAAATACAAATTTTATAATTACCGGAACGCTTTCCACTGCTTAACTTCAATTTTAAGAGCTGAGCTGTTAAGCTCAAAATTGATGTAAATCAAAAATTGAACTAGCTCACATATGTTAGAGTTTGGACGAGCTGAAATGTGCGCTTCTTGTATCTTTTTTTGTTTTAGCACCAAAAATCTTCCGAAGAATATTACGCTCAAAACGACTAAGGATATCTATATCCGCTTTATATAGAGTCCATGCCTCGGCGTTATAGAGCGAGCAGGACTGGGATGATTAAGGTATTATACAGAGTATTCTTTGTTTTTCGAGAGAGGGCTTTACTACTCAGTTGCCTTTCTAGCCCAAAGAAACAGCGATTGATTAATGTTTTGTCCAATCCGCAGGTGTGGTGTGTACCTTTTTGTGGACAGCTGGTACTTCGTTTTGGCCACATTGACTGCTAGTCCCATCTTAGCCGCTTCGGATTCAATGTTAGCAAACGCTCCAGTGACAGATCGCCGATTTCTGCCAATTACATATGTCCTATGTCGTCAACGTATGCTAGCAATTGCACAGACTTGAAAGAAAATTAACTTGCGACTACCTTATTTATCAGACACATTTTTTGTAATTTCAATTTACAGTAATTAGACTTTACCACCTATTCACAATTAAAATTACTCTTAATTCTTCAAAACACTCTTTACTTTATCTCAATTTATTCCTCCGCCTTTTATTTTTGCTTTCGATGTTCTCACTTCAACGCATAAAAATCAACTGTCTCAGAGTCATTCTGGTAAATTATAATTTTTGCTAATTTGGCCGAGGTTGGCGAATTCGATGTGTGAATTCAGTGATTTCTGCATGTCTTAAGGTGAGAACACATCACAGTAATGGTTGGGTTGCGCTATGATGGTAGTTTGGTGAACGAGTAAGCTTGATTTAGCATAAATGGCCTTAAACTTAAACCTCAGATGATCTACTTAACTACAAACAGTTTCCTTCTTAAAACACAAACATCGTTCTTCTTTGAAGCTCATGGGATCGAAAAAGAAAAACATAACAATAACATGTTTTTCAGAACTTTTACTTTTGGAAGATAAGTAGGGATGGCATTTTTTATAAAATACTATAGAGACATTTTATGTGACATTTTAGCGCATTAGGCTCTTTGAAATTCAAATGGAACAAATAATTAAATAATAATGTCTTCCCAAAATTTCAATTATATTTAGGTGTTTACATCTTTTAAAGTTTATTTATCCTGTCTGTTCACACCACAAACACACAAAGTATTCTATCAAAGCTAAACATATCCTCTGTCAACTCTTCAAGTAATACTAAGCCATATTGCACTGTCAATCAACCTAAATCTACCGAAATCCAAATCCAAGGATTCATCTCAACCTTGGAGCCTTGATATTCCTTAAGTCTTGTTTGAAAAACCTGAAGGAAATCACAAAAAACCACGTACATACATATATTTGCATAACAAATCAAAGATCCTAAGCGCTGTCAAAGCTTTAATTTTTTTTTGTGTTACATGTAAAAGAGTCGATTTCCAAAAAAAAAACTCTCTAACATGAAATCCTTGTGGGAAGCTACTTCAAATATTCCCAGAAACAGCCCATACAACTCTATCAAGAAACGCACACACCTCAAACCACTTGCACCCCTCGCTAAAGTGTGAGTGTGTGTTTATGATTTTGACAGGAGTATAAATATGTGTCGAGTAGGTTGCTTCAACCACATAGACATGAAAGAGGAAGAATAATTTCATCCTGTATTACTGCATCCTTCAAGGCTCCATATAGCATTTGAAAGAAAGCAAATTAGTCATTTAATTTCATATACAGTTACATGTAGGTAAATCTTCTAGAGGGTTTGCAAACGGGTATAACGCACACAATCATATCCTGCCCTCTCAAGGAGTACAATTATAAGGCTTTCATATCCTTTCATGAACTAATTTGGTTAAATCTACATATGCATAAAGTGCAAGGATAATTTGTTTTCCAACTCTTGCTTCTTGATTGACATTCAAAAAGGACGAACGATGAATCGAGGAGTGAGGATCAAGTAGAGAAGCAAGCGTCTTTGAGGTGCCAGGCACTGTGGTTTGGTTTTCTTTCAGCAACAACTTGCTACAGAAGCGTCATTCCTTAGAATGTCTCAAACTCGGTGGAACCACTACACTTTCTTGTCAGTCGAGCGGTTTGTTTCTTTAGTTTTTTGGTCGATAGAGAGACGGGTGAGGGGAAGGCAATAACAACGCACGGTGGCGAAGGCGACAACAACTAAGACTTGTCTTGGAATACGATGTGTAGAAATTATGGGTCTGGCAGCAGCTCCTTGGCAACCTATAAACTGTGTGCACTAAGGATGTTTCATTCCACTTTAATAATTCATACGTGTAATGTGCACCGAAGGATAAAACAGCAAGTTGGGGAATGCATCAGGAACAAGAATAAGCGAATGAACAAACGTGTCGTGTCGTCCTCGTCCTATGGAACTGGTAGTCATTCTTGTTTGTAGCAAGAAGGACGATTGTAATAAATTTATGGTTACCATAAGGAGTGAAGTACAATGTTGTATCCGTAATTGTTTTGCCTCAAGATGGGTGGCAGAAACAAGACTCCTCCAGCTTCGATTTCTCATCCTTTCTTTTCACCTGACTAGCTATGTCTCAGGGTGTGGAATTTAATTTGTTTCAAGGAGTTTATGCGACGAAAACGAATTTGAATTCAATTTGAATTTCATGTTTGTTTCTTGTTGATGGATATAAGCTTCGTAGAATTGCTGCAGGATCCGTCCGTTTTTAGTGGCTTCTTTGCCGGGGATCTGGGGAATGCAATTAAAGTGAAGGGGCAAACGAGAGAAGTCATGTGAAATTTGTACAGCATTTACATAAATTTTGTTTCGTTCTAGGGTCATACGGGAGCACATGGACCGTCTGGAATAAAAGGCGAACCAGGCCAGCCTGGTTTGCCAGGACTTTCTGGGCCTCCGGGTGCTACTGGACTTAAAGGAGATCGAGGATTCCCAGGTGATATTGGACCAATGGGCCCTGCGGGCCCTCCAGGAACGGTCATTTATACAGATACCCAGATGAATATCACACAATGTACCTGTCCAGCAGGGCCTCCCGGTTCGTCGGGCCCGAGAGGTCTGACGGGATCACAGGGTGCGACGGGTGAACCAGGGCCGGCTGGACCGGCTGGTCTCACAGGACTGCCCGGCATCAAAGGAGAGAAAGGTGAACGTGGACTGAAAGGAAGTGGCGGTGCCAAGGGTGATCGTGGACCAGAAGGTCCTCCCGGACAGGCCTTTTTCGGCGGAGAAGGTTTGATGTTGAATGGCACAAAGGGTGAAAAGGGAGAAAAAGGCATGCGTGGCAGACACGGGAAACAAGGACCTAGTGGCCCAATTGGGCCACCGGGTGTGCCTGGCCTTCCTGGTGACATGGGACATCCTGTAAGATTTAAATAAATTTTTTGCAATTCTTATAAAAAAAATCATATTTCGTTTGCTTTTTTATTCTCCACAGGGACGTCCTGGCATCAAAGGGGAATACGGTTCAAAAGGACAAAAAGGTGAATCAGGTGGCAAGGAAGGGGTAAGCTATGCAATTATTTCTCAAGATTTATTTATATTGTGTGTACAGAGTAAGGTGAACTTTTATTTATGTTCTTAATCCCTTAACGTTATAAATCCCTTAACGTTATCTCACACTTAGCAAAAAATATCTAACACACTTCAAGTTACAACAACAACAAAAAAGAAAGAAAATCAAGAAAAACACAAGATTCTCGCACCACAAGTAACCACTTCAAGAAAAAAAAATATTTTCGTTTGTAATTTTAGCACAGCAGCTCAAGGTTAGTGGGACGTGGGAGGACTAGGACCAAAAAAGAAAAGGTGGCTGAGTAGGAGCAACATCCCAAGAACAAGAGTGCGGTATAGAAGAATGAAAAAAGTCTCTCCTTGTTCTTCTTACTTCTTAGCCCGCTTTTGTATGTCGCCTTGGGCAGGCTTAAAGAGAAAATATCCTGCTTTTCCCACTTCTGAAATGAATTTCATATTATTTTGTTGATATTATAATTTATATTTTTTTTTTGCGTGCGTTGGTATGAGTGAGTTTGTGAAAGTTAAACTTTCTCAAAAAAAGACAGTACTAATTACAAAAAAAATATGATAATCTGGTTTATCCGTGTCTTAACAGATAAGGTAAATGTTTCGTAGGGAGCGTTTTATCTAAAGGTCGTTGTTTATTTTTATCTGGACAGTATTTTTTTTTAAACTAACTATTGGGTTAAAGTTCCCTTGAAAAAGGCATCAAAGATGAGTTTCGTATAGGGGTTATGAGAAAATTATTACTGCACGAAAAAGCTTTTAAAAAGGTAGGTATGAAAGAAACCTAATGGATTGCTCAAGTCCTTAAGAAAATATAAGGATAGACTCGTGATATTTGCAAATATCTAGATATCAATTTTTTTTTTTGAGAAAAATGTAGTGATTTGAAAATGCTAAATATAGTTTATAATCGAAAACTACCTCTAAGGATGTTTGAATTTCATACATTGTTAAAATTACAGACAAGTTGAAAGCAGGAGATACCAATCATGCAAATTTTATTTGACGCTGTGACCACACATAAGACCAAGTACGTGTGATCCAGTCGTGCAATTTTTTGTTTTGTATTTTTGCGACTTATTCGTTAACGGCTCATTTTAATTATTCCTTTCATTTTTGTTGTATTATCCTCCTTTTCCAATGATTTTCCTTCTACTATAATTTCTTTTCTTCACTTTTTACCATTTTCAAAGGCTTCGGCACTAGTCTAATACAACACGTTTACTTGCGATTTAGCGACTACATTTGTTGTATATGTGATTTTTTGGCATTCCCCAGAGGGGAAATTGAAATTTTATTTTTAGGCCTAAATATAACGGTACCTTCCATATGACCGTTTATGAAAAGCTTATTTTTCTTGAAAACGGCTGTAACTTCTTAATGACATTTTTTTGAGAATTGTTTCATTGGTATTGGCTATCAATTGATCAGAACTAAATTTACGGGAAAAGTCTATTAACGGTACCTTTCATATATAATGTTTTTTTTTTATTTTTGGCTTTCTCTGTAATGGCTCTTTCGATTACGGTAAAATGTTAAACTTTTTTTTTAAATTAAATACATTTTTTTATTTTTTTTTTCGAAAAATCAATATTTTTTTTTAATTTAATCAAAACAAATTATTTAAAATTGTGTAATAACATGTATAATAATAAAATTTAAAAAAAACTGCATACCAAAATAAAAAATAAATAAAAACACTAAAAATACAAAAACAGGATTTTATCAAAACTCGTCCTACAATGTTCAAAATATTTGTTTGATAAATTCATTATTATATAAGATGTGTGATGACATACTCCAGTTTTACTTAAAACCATTAAGTGTTGTCGTTTTGACACTTTTTAAAAGTTCAGATAGTGTTATTTTTCTTCGTTAATGTTACTTATGTATTTCTTTCAAGGTTTAGCATTTCAATGTGAATAGTTTGCCAAGCACATAAGAGCAAGTACGTGCGTTCCAGTCGTGCCTATTTATTTAATTATTACGACTTTTAATGAATTTAGAATGCCACTCCAAAACATCGACTTTATTTCCAATGAACTAAAGCTTTATTAATTTTGAAAAATGTGTATGGTTTTGAATAGCTGGAAAGATCATTTTATAGGTAATAATCAAACAATCAATCTCCCGAGAATCGAATAAAATCTTTTAAAAGCCCTTAATACATTTAAAATCTTTTTCGATGATGTGACTACACATAAGAACTTCTCTCTGAGAAGCCGGTGTTCTACTTTCTTTTTCTGCTCGTAGAACCCGGCAGCAATTCTGATCCATCAGTGACTCCTTGTATTCTTCCTGTTTAGCTTCATGTGCTTGCCGTCACTGATCGTCAAACCAGGGATTTCGTTACGTGGTTGCCGTGTAAAACTCAGTTCTTCAGAGAGGCAGCCTCCTTGATGGTATTTTGGCTATGCTGCCACTGGTTCTCGATGCTTGATACTAGCGGTAAAGGTTCCCTTTGGATATTATTTGAAAATCGAATCTTGCAGAACCTGTTCAATTACACACTTAAAGAGGAACTCACTAGAAATACGAAAAAAACAAGTCAGAATTAATTAATAAGGTTTGGAAAAGACTACATTAAACGCTTTTATTTCTTTAAGCAAAACATAAGACTGCATTTTAAAACAGGCACCAGGTTACTAGTCTAACAAAATGCCCTTTAGTCGCCAGAAGCCTATTATTTTAATAATTTAAAAAAGCTTAGACGTGAAGCTTATGTTTTTTCAACACATATTTCTTTCAAAAATTATAAGTCGTTTAAGGCTGTAGGTACAAATAAAATTTTCAAAGACATTAAATAACTATCTACAAACCAAATACCCCCAAAGGGTCATATCCAGAAGAGTTGTTTTCCAACAAAGTCTTTTCAAGTAAAAAAAAAAAAAAAACTAGAACATGGACATTTCAAGGGTTTTCCTCACATGCTCACACCCATCATCATCAACCCAGATACAGCCCCCAACGTCCAATAACGCTTTCTCATGAACAACAATTAAGAGTAAAACTTTTTTCTTCCATACTCAAACCCGTACTTATCTACAAACCAACCTAGCAGGCAGTTTTTACCTGCCCCCCGTCCTACCCCTAGGATAGGATGTTTACCATTTTCACAGTTTTCGTTAAGTCCTGCGGAGATGGTGGAAGCAAACGTTTATTATCGATTTGTTTCCGGCCTTTTCCGTTTCTCTTTGTCTCGTGCTATACAATTGAAAAAATTTCAAATCCACAACTAATTGATGACAATAGTTGTCTCTCTTTAGGTTAGCACTGGCATTATTACCATTTATACTTTGTCAAAAAAAATTAAAAAGAAAACAATCTCATCTCCTTTTTGTGAAAAAAAGGATTTTTATTATTTCCAACAGATACATTTCCAGCTTTGAGGAGGTTAAGCTTTGTGTCTCTTCTAACTGACATTCTCGCCGAATGGCTTCTTCAAACTGAATTTTTTCCATCTCCGTTTCTAAATTTCCATACAACACGTGCTAATATAAAAAAAATAAAAAAAGAACACACCAACAGTGACAGAGAATCCTTGTTCAATTCACATAAATGGAACTAGAGTACGAGTATACACATATTGTACTTCAAATATTCAAAGATACTTTATATAAAAAAATGATGAAATGCAAAGTTCGTCAATTCCCGCATTGCAGTGCTTCAAGGCGTTTGAATGCGTTAAAAAAAAAAAAAAATCACGTAGTCGTCGTTGTTCTCAGCATCAACTTTGTCGTTTGTCCTATAGTCCTCAAGACGAGTAGTTTAGTTTTTGTTTTTGACGATAGATGGAGGCGGCAGGAGGCGAGTCAGCTACGTCGTTCTCGTCTTTGGAAAGCTGTTGCAATCGTTTCAGATTGAAAGTCATAGTCGTCTAGGATCATGGATAGAAAAAAAGGATAAAGTTAGATAATAGATTAAAATTCTTTAGAGAGGCACACGAACAGCCAAAAATCTTTGTTAAAACGTACGGTTGATATCAAAGAAACCAGAATCTATTGAAATGTTTAGTTCGGTATTAGTCCTGTTGTTTTTCCCAGTTTCCTCGAATCACTTTTAAATCAACTGTGATTTTATTAGAATTAGACAATACATCACTGTCATAGAGATGGTCAACTTTTCAACAAGGGTTGTCAACAGCTTTTGCATAATTGATATACCAATCAAACATGACCTTACGAAATGATGAAAAATATTTGAGAAAGTGGAACATTTTTTCTGTCAGTTACTTTAAAACGAAGTATTTTAGACAAAACCGTAATCTAGAAATTGGTGTGCAGATTTTGTCGGCCACCTAAAATTAAATTAAAAATGGGCAGGATTGGGTCGCACGTACTTGCTCGTATGTGCATAATTACATTGGAAAGCAAGAACTTTGACAGAAACTAGTAATATTTACGCTGAAAATAACACAGTTTAAACTTATAAAAAGTATAAAAACCACAATACTAAACGGTTTTTAGGAAAATTAAGTACGCAATCAAACGTCTTAAAAAACAAAGAATATATGAAAAATGTATTTCGAAAATATTGTAGTAGGTACTGTCCTGTTTCTTGTTTTTTATTTTTAGTTTTTTTTAAATTTTTTTTTTTAATTTTCGTATGCAGTTTTTATGAGTTTATATACATGTGATTATAAAATTTAAAATAATTTGTATGATTAGTTTTAAAAATATTGATTTTTCAAAAAAAAAAAATTTCAAAAAAAGTTATTTTTTTGCAGAATTAAAAGTTACCTATTTTCAAATATAAAATTTGACAGCGATTCAAAGAACCGTTACCGAGAAACTCAATAATAAAGAAAACCGTTACTTTAAGGTACCGTTAATAGACTTTTCCCGTAAATTCGGTTCTAATCAAATGATAGATAATACCAACAAAAAAATTCTCAAAAAATTTCATCAGAATCGTTGGAGCCGTTTTCGAGAAAAATAAGATTTTCCTAAACAGTCATATGGCAGTTATTTTTAGACCTAAAAATAAAATTTCAAATTCGCCTTTGGAGAATGCCAAAATATTCACACACACCAAATTCGAAGAAAATCGCTTAAGCCGTTTAGGATGCAGCTCGTTATACATACCGACAGACAGACAGACAGAAATTTTTTCTCGATCACTTTTTTAGACTGCTCTATGATCGTAATATCATGTTTGATTGTTAGCTCAATTTTTTTAATATTCACGAATCCTAAACTTGCTTATAGTCCCTAAAATCGCAAGTAAAAATGATCAAATGAGTCGAAGACTCTTGTGACCTGGGGCATACCAGCATTTATTTTATGGCATTCAGACTTGAATCCGTCCATCATCGTTTTATCGATCCCAAAAGCACGTAATTTCGATAAGAGAGCTTCATGCCAAACTTGCCCTGGAGATATCAAGAGCAATAATCTTACTTTCACCAAAGCGATGTAAAGATTTGTTTCACTGTTTAGTGAGATATGCTATCAGATCACCAGTGGAACCGTTGCTGCGGAAGCCATACTGACGGTAATGGAGAAGCTTTCGATCTTCGAGATATTCCTTCAGCTGACGGTTAATCAGCGTTTCCATGACCTTAGAAAGAAGGGATGTTTGTGCTATGGGTTGGTAGGAGGAGGGGGAGGATGGGTCACCTTTCTTATGGACAGGCTGGACAAATGCTGTTTTCCATCTTCTAGGAAAGATTGCAGAAAAGTAGAAGCGGTGAAAAAGCTTACGCAGAGGATTTGCGAGTGTGGAAGAACACCACTTCAAAAGAATGTGGGGTATACCATCCGGGCCAGCTGATTTGTGTATATCGAGATCTTTGAGAACTCTTGCTAATATAGGATTGCGGAAAAAATCTGTCCCATGGAAAAATTTACATTCTCAAGTACAGAAGGGGAAACGTTGCTGTAGGGCAGCGTAGAGCTGGCGGCGAATATGAAGAGGAGACAATAGGTTTGTCATTAGTGATAAGCGTTGGAACCGAATATGTTGAGGAGTATTTAATATTTTTTTTACAAATGACCAAACATTTTTAGTGCCCTTGGGACATTGCAGAAATTTTTGCCGTACTTTTTGGTCATGCAAAAATTTGGTCAAAAAAAATTGTTCAAAAAAATTTAAATTAAAAAACAGGATTTTATCAAAACCGGTCCTAAAATTTTCGAAATTATTTTTTTTTTTTTATTTTTTGCTATTTGAGACGTATTATGGCTTACTTCATTTTTACTAAAAACCGTTTAGTATTGTGGTTTTTATACTTTTTATAAGTTCATTTCCAACGTAAATGTTAATTGCTTCTGTCAAGGATCCTGCTTTCCAATGTAATAAGGCACATAAGAGCAAGTACGTGCGACCCAGTCGTTCCCATTTTTTGAAGGATTCAACCAGTTATGTTGCCGATTACACAAACATGTATCATTTCATTTAAAGAAGTTAAAATGCTTGAGGTTTGTTAAACCTCAGTACTGTAAGACGATGTGTCATATCAACTTAATGGACTTAAGTGATTCAAATGTGATAGGTAATAGTTCTTTATAATCATATAATAATTTTAGTCTTTTACATGTAAAACAATGAGAATTGAGCGAACTCAGAAAAAGAGTCACCCGCATGAATCTAACTGTCATGAAGACGAAATGTTATTTAATCAAATTGAACATCATCATGATTTCTCTTACTTCCTATAATCTTGATTGATTGAGTACCTATAATCAATTAATCTACTCTGTGAACGAAATCTTTCAGATACACAGAAATGCATGACACAAATCTTATATCATGACAGAAAAGATCTATTGTGAATGAAATCTTTTTATGTCAAACATATAAAGAGGAGAGACAACCAAATTAAACATCTACTTTTATCGGCAACGAGTTGTTGTATTTGTGTAAAATTCAACTTCACTACGGATAGCTTTGCCGAAAAAACACGCCTAATTTTAAATGTTTGGAAACGGTGATAATATTTGTATGGAAGTAGCATGTAACAAAAAATGTTGTTCTATTTTGAAATCTTGATAAAATGGGCCAATTTTTTTAATATCTTGCCGAGGCTAGTGCGTTATTTTTTTTTTAAATATGAAGTTTCAAAGTTATCTTACTTACTTACAGACTAAGGTAGCGCTACAGTTCGGGGCGAACCTCGGCCTCAACCAACATGCCTCTCCAGCCAGCTCGGTCTTTTGCTAGCTGCCTCCAGTTTTGCACTCCAAGTTATTTGAGGTCATCCTCTACTTCAGCGCCACCTTAGGCGAAGTCTTCTTTGACTGCATCTTCCCTCTGTGATGGAATCAAAGATCCTGCGAGCCGGAGCATTGTTGTCAAATCCGTCCATTGGTCGCTTCGCAACTTTATATTTATCCATGGCGGGGTTGTTAACCCCACGCATAACCCCAAACCTGGTGGGCCAGGTCCTTTGTTGAATTCCTTGGGCAAAAGGAGCCGGAGAGTCCACCGTTGGCTTTTTAATGGCTCATCCGCCACCATCTCTTTTTCAAAGCCCTGATTTGCATTGAATTGTCCCAATGACCGTATCTCCAAATACGTCGAAGTATCTCATTAGGGCATCTGCTTTGTTGACTGTTGGCGCCACCGTTGTTCCAATTGATTGGGCTCATCTGCCGTACGTTCTCTTTCTAAGGGGCTCGTGCAGGAGTTCTGCGAATCGATCAGAACAGTCATTAAAGTAGAGCATTATAGTGTTGCTATTTTTTCTGTGTTTAACACTCGCGCTTATAAGTTTAGCAGGAATGTCCGGATGGACAGACCAGTACCCATTGGTTACCGCGGGGAGGTAAAATAAGCCCAATTGATGCGTACGAGATAGTTACAGCAATGGGCATGCCCTGGTTAATGCCGATCAGTACCTACCCTATTCATACAACACCCAACCACCAAGTTATCTTACAGAATTTTTTTGAACCATAACCCAGTACGTATATAACATCATTCCCCCGTTGCCCGCTTGACGTTGACTTACGGGACATCCTGTATAAAGAATTCATACCATTAATATGAATTTAGTACTCAAAGGAAAACCGCTCTTAAAGTGTACTCACGATGACAAAGACTTCCTTTCTTTCATAAAAGGTGTTTTTTTAGACGTGTGGATGGGCACAGCTCCATATTGTTGCGCGCGATGGCGGATGGGGGTCTTCTTCGATACTCTGCTCCTCGAATAGAACCATTATTTTGGTAAAACATTTTCACGATTTGCAAATATTATTCAGGAGTAATGTGTGTAATGACAGGCACCTTTACACGTCACTTTTATGTCAACGCAGTGGCAAATTGCCGTGACCGTGTGATAGCCTTTCTCTCGAACTACATATTTTCTTACATGTTTTATTATTTTCTAATAGATTCTGTTTTTCAATACATAATCATAATCAAAACAATAATATAAATGAATTAAGGCCTCTTCAAACAGAGCGCGTTTTGACGCCGCGTTTTAACACCACGTTTCAACACCGCGTTGTCAAAAGGTGATTAATTATAAATTATTTTTTTTTGACGCCGCGTTAGAAAGATTTTTTTTTTATTATTTTGTGCTTGGTGACTAAGTCATTCATTAAGTCAAGATTCAAATATGAAACGCGCTGCGGATAGCTCTTTGTCTTACGTTCTCTAACAACGCGTTTTGAACGTCGCGTCAAAATAATTTAAACGCCGCGTAAAATAATCTCAACGCCCCGTAAAATAATTTCAACGCCACGTTAAAAATCGAGTTCTGTTTGACGAAGTCTTTAATTGTCAAAAAAATTATTTTTCTAACGTGGCGTCAAAAAAATAATTTGTTATTTATTTCAACGCCGCGTTTCGACGCTGGGTATTGACGCCGCGTTGAACTCGACGCGGTGTTAAAAACGCGCTCTATGTGACATGGGATATGTATTGGGGTTTATTATTTATTTTATTTTTTTATAATTAACGCGCCCACAAGGGACTATTTGTTTCCCTTTTAATGTAACACACTGCGCGGGCATTAGGAGGATAGGGAGGGGAGAGATAGGAGGTGTCGATTAACATTGGTTTTGAATGCTAGCAAATTGAAATGGCAAGGGAAAATCTAAACCATTCCAAAGTCGTGTTGTACGGCTAAAAAAAGAATCTCTATATTTCACGGTACGTCCGAAATTGGGATCAAGGGTGAACTGATGGGCATTCCTAGCAAGACGAGTATTACGGGCGAAACTTTTAAGGGGAGGAATGCAGCTGGCTACCTCGAGTGAACATTTTTTATAAAAGAAACGATAAAATAAGGAAAGACATGAAACATTGCGGCAGTTCTATTTCCTATCAATCTTAACGCTCGATTTTGAATTCTATCAAGCAGGTGAAGCGATGTTTGTGAAGCACCTGCCCAGAGGTGGGAGTTATACTCGAGTTTAGGGCGTATAAACGCTTTATAAATTGTATCCAGATCAGATGGGGAAAAGTACTTCTTACACCGTTACAGAAAACCTAAGCACTTAGCAGCATTCTTAGCAATCTCAAATATATGGTCGTTCCAACGGAGGTCGTCGTTGACACACATACCGAGTACTGAAAGCTTTTCGGTTTCTTCGATGCAAGTGCCATTCATGGACAATGGCATTGTGGGTATGCTTAGCTTTAATGACAGAAGACAGCATTGAGCATCGAACGAATATGAAAAGCTTAGGGTAGAGTCGTCAGCAAAACAGTTAAGTGGATTAGAAGTAACAGACAGAAGATCATTTATAAAAAAAGGGGAAAAGAGTAGGAGACACAACAGAGCCCTGGGGCACACCAGCATTTATTTTGTGGAAATCAGACTTGAATCCGTCCAATACAACTGTCGCAACAACCAATTTTCGGACCACAAGGAACGAATTCTTTGTGGTGGCCTTTGGTTGTTGTCGGAGTCATTGCCACTGGCTACTTTCCAAACTGTGGGCCCCAAGAATCGCCATCTCTACCACATTTCGTGTTGACATACTTATTTATTTGGAAATGTATTAATTATTCTTTTTTTAATAAAATTATTTTAGGTAATTCAAGCATTTCAGAAACTCACGTTTATAGTTAACCAAAAAAACCAAGACACAGTGACTCATTTGAGTGACGCCTTGTGATCGTCACTGAAAAAAATGAAAAATGTCATTGCAATTTAGGCTCACCGCCAACGAAACGATCATTGCATTTTGGTGTGATAGTCACTGTTGCTAGCCGTGGCACATTTACCTTTGTCACGGCAATGACGGTGATAGGACCTATTTTGTTGTGACGTCACAGTGTCACGACAATGACAAATTACAAGGACCGCTTGATACTAGCTTAAGTCTATTCATTATGAAATGGCAAAAAGACCAACTCCGAAAAAAAGTATTGCCAAATTGAAAACCATACGTCTAAAAAAAACACCCTTTATAATTCTTCTAGCTACGCTTCTTCAAATACTTCGTCGGATACTTCTTTGTTTTGACTTAGGAGATGTGTACTGATTTTATTAAATTCGAATTCATAATCGCTTTCATCATTTTGAGAAATAATCTCTCGTTGGCGTCTCACGTTGTCCAGGGTATGAACGTTTAAGATTCAGACGTAAGACGTACAATACATTTAATGAACTATGTAACGTATTAAACCAATATTGATCAAATTAATATTTCTGAATCAAAATCTACTTGTTTTTTTTTCTTTGGTTGCAAAACACGTCCTAAGATACACCAAACTAAAAAAAAAACTTACCCCCAGGTATCGTCCTCGGGAAGAAAGGAAAAGTGTTATTTTCCTCCTCCAATGTCAGTTCCTTTTCTTGAATTGAATCACTTCTGTTATGGGAATTCAAAAGATTGATGAAGAGCTGTGATTTTTTTGTATCTCGTGATTTCAATATTTATTTTTTTCATCCCAACTTCCTTTTTAGTGCGCATGATATAAATTGATCGGATGCATAGAGGAGTAGAATGTCTACGTCTGCGACGACATCGACAATAATAATATAAATTGCCTCAAGGAATTGAATGGGAATATGAAGTCTTGTGTTTGAAGATAGAGGTTGGCGTGAAAATTGTTCCATGCAAAAGGCGAGCTATAGGAGTGTACGCTATTCCGGAGGGAGGTGTTGCTGTGACGCCTTTGGAGAAACAATTGATCAAATTAATATTTCAGATAGCGCAGCGTTCTATAGCCGAGGTAAATATTTGCATGTCAAATCAATTTATGCTGAAGTCCCAATTGGCATGTTGGATGGGGTAGTTAGGGGCGCAATATGCTTGGAGGAAATCGAAACATCTTGGCGACTGTCAATAGATATGGGGAAGGGAATTAACAATCTGTACACACCATATAAATCTTTTGTTTTATATATAACCTTAAAATGGAACAAATCATTCCTGAATTGGGTATTGTTCTTTTTTAATGAATTGCTTATCTTTCAAGCTGAAGGGAGAAAAAGGTGAACGAGGTGTTGACGGAAGGACAGGTTCCCCTGGACCACCAGGTATGCCTTCAGCGACGCCACCAATGCCAGGACCACCAGGCCCACCTGGGCCTCCTGGACCACCTGGTATGCCTGGCATTTCGATAGTTGGGCCGAAAGGTGATCCAGGTATGGAATACCGAAGTTTTGGACGTGTAGGTAAGAAATAAAATCAAAAAACAAAACACAATAACTCAAAAATATAATGTGTGTAGTGTGATAATCTATTTGTGACTCTATTAAGTAAAAATAGCCCTCCTTGATCAATGACCACATCCTTCCTTAAACAGAACTTATACATTTTATTCATCAAACCTTTCAATAAAAGACTGTTTTTCGTTTATTACTTTTTAACTTCTAAAACATAATTTTATCGCGAAAATTTTCAAAAACATGAAATTTTATATGGAAAAAATATTTATTATAACAACTTAAGATGAACGATCACCCTTAGAAGAAATCAAAGCAATTCGGGAACTTCAAAACCTTAAGGAATATCCTGAAAGTACTTCTGGTAATTAGAATATGTACTTTTGTTCTGTTTTAGTTTGACAAAAAAAACTATATAGCTATTAAATGTTAAATTAATAACAAAAACATAAACACACTTAAACAAAAAAAAAAAAAAAAAAATACTACGTAAACACAACTTTAAAAATTAAAGTAACTTAAAAATACACATTAAATTGCTGTCGCTGATTGTAATGTTTCATTTGTTTGTTTCACGTTCGCATTTGACTTTGGTTTGCATTAAAAGTCCTTTTTGTTCCTGCAAAGACAGTTTTTGGATGTTTAGATATCTATAAATTTAAAAATATGTCCAGCACAAAAAATATTACAGAAAAATACTAAAAACATTTCAGAAACATTTTACAAGCATTTTATTGGCGTCCACACTTACCAACAGTTTTTGAAGTTTTCAAATATTTTTTAAGCAATAAGAAAACATGATGTAGCCATACTCCAAAAACGTGAAATGTTTCTGACCCAGACCGTTCATAATTTTTTGTTCTTTTAAATGTTGTTTTTCCTTATTTACACCTTTACATAGTTTTTGCTGTGTATCTTAATTTTTAATAATGTCCAAACTAGGTTTATGGCCTTATTAACACTGGCAAGGTAATTGACTGTAAATATTAAAGATGACGACAACGAAAATAGCGCCGAGTTTTTTTTTACGAATATTTTATGATAAATAATACCAAGTAATACATTTCAATCTTAAGACGCAATACAAAGTTGATACCATACTTTATAACAAAGAGCTTACCAAATTGTATCCAAATCCTTGCGGAACAAACATCCAAATATTCAAACATACAAACATTTACACTTTTGTATAGTATTACTAGGAGAAACACTCTTGAGCTCTATAATATCCTCATATTACACATTCTCATCATTAAATTGTGAATCTTACAACTGGCAATAAAAAAAGAACAATAAGACAAAGAACGAGAAGCAGAAGAAAAAGAGACTGAAACAGAAAAGAAGATCAAAAATTAAGAAATAAGAAGTGACGATGAAGAAGACGAAAAAACTAGAAGTTAAAGACACAGAAGATGAAAAATGAGGATATGTAAATAAAGAATAAAGCAAAAAAATAGGAAAAGGAAAAACGCGACCAAAAATTAGAAAAGAAGAAAAAAGCTGAAAAACAAGAAGAATATGACAAAAAATCTAAAAGATATAAAACTAAGCATATAAAGATAAATAAAAGAAGAAGAAAAGCCGAAGTAAAAGAGAGAACAGACAAAATGGAGAATACAAGAAGAAAATCAAAAAAAAAATAAGGGAAAAAGATTAAAAAGAAGTACAGAAGTGAAAAAAAAAAACATAATTAAAATGAAAACAGAAAAACAAGACAAAAGGTAAAAGAAAAAGAACGACAGAAAAGAAGACTGAAAAACTGGAAAAGTAGCATTGTGACAATTCCGCAAATTTCCCGTGTCAGCAAATTTTGATAAAAGAACTGTTAAGCAATATACGAAAAAGCCACTTGGGATGATCTTCATAACTTTTCCCGAAACTTTAACTAGTTATTATCCCTTCTCGATAGTGACGTAGACTACATTGCAGATATTTAAACCTAACCCTTACATAGGTGGCGCTACAGTCTAGAGTGGACCTGGGCCTCAACCAATTTCCCCAGCCAGCTTTGTACGTCAAGTCGGTCGAGGTCTTCTTCCACTTGGGTGCGCCACCTGAGTCTCGGTCTTCTCCTACAGAATCGAAGATTCATTCGATGCTCTGTACCATAGAGAAGAACTGGGACGATGAGGGTCTTATAAAAACACAATTAAGTTGCCCGAGAGAGAGCTTTGCTTCTTAATTGCATTTTAAGCGTATAAAGATGCAGCGAATGGCAAGATTTATTCTTCGTTTGATCCCATCGCTTGTTGTCTGAGATAATAGCGGAGCCCAGGTAGATACAGTCGCTAACTACCTCAAAGTTTTAGCTGTCTTTGGTGATGTTTTGTCCAAGACGTCGATGTTGGATGTATCTTCTTGATGACAGCATATACTTGGTTTTGTCCTCATTGACTGTTAAACCTATCTTCGCTGCTTCCTTCTCAATACTTACAAAAGCGCTACTGAAATCACGCTGGTGTTCTTCCGACTATGTCAATCTCGTCGGCGTTTGTGAATAATTGGACGGACTTTTGGAAGATAGTGCCTCTAGTCTTTGCGTGAGAGTTCTGCATTATTTTTTTTTTTTTCAAATATGATGTTGAAGAAGTCCCAATATCGCCATTATACACAGGCGGACGAGTTTTGCAGGAATGCCAAAACTGCACATTGCTCTATATAACTCGTCTCTATAAATGCTTTCGTACGCGGCTTTGAAATTGATAAAAAGGTGGTTGGTGACGACTTGAAGTTATTGTTTTTTTCCAGGATCTGCCGTATTGTGAATATTTGGTCAATAGTGGACTTTCCTGTTCGAAAACCAATCGGATATCGGAGGTGGTTGAAGAATGGCTTAAGGCATTCACACAATACAGCCGAAAAGATCTTTTAAGCGATGTTGAAGAGACTGATACCTAAATAGTTGGGGCAGTGCATTTCTTCATCAGCGTTATCCAGTCTGCAGAAATGGTTTCCTGATGATACGCGGAGTTTCTTTTAATAACAACCCAAGATTTCTCGATTTGAAGGGTCACGAAATACTATAGTTGGTATTTCTTCCTGCATAATTATCGGATGCTACTTTTGTAGTTAAAGGTTCGCACTACTTAAAATTCATGCTTTACTATTCTGATCGTTGAACCACAGATATAAAACCATCTTCTTTAAGTTAAGTGAGGCAAGATATAGTTTGTTGTCATTACTTTGTAGTTTCAATACCAGGTAAAACCTATCATATTAGGAGATGAGATTCTCCTAATATGAATTTGAAAACTTAAGATTCTGAAAATTTTAAAAATCTGTCTTTACTTTTATTTCTCTTAAACGTAAATTTACTTCAAACACTTCGCAGTTTATGTGAATAATAAGCGCCGCCTAGCTAAAGTCAAAGACTATTATATTCCTTTTAGCGATTAAAGCTACTCTTTCAAATAAAGTTCATATAAACAAAACCAACCAAAGCAAAGAAAAGATTCGATTTATTTTTATAAAGAGACTCAGTTAAATCTAAAATTATTTTAAAAAAATATGTTTTCTTTATTCATGTTTCAAATGTTTCCAAAAATCAAATTTTTTTAAAAAATTCCAAGAATTCCGGTCACTCAAAAACGTCCTCAAAAACACTATTCGAATTAGAAACTCATTTCGGCATTCGTCTCTATCAAGCAGTTCGACTTAAGGCTGTGCATGCACTTTAATTGTTGTTATGTTATGCTTGCTCTGTCAAAAAATAATAATTTTTTTCATGTTAGATCCATAGAGCACAAAACGAATTTTCTTTGCCGTCTATTTATGTATCTTTATACTTATTATTTTCCACAACAAGACTTAGCATTTCAATTGTATTCTTCTCTTCCTCAATCAATTCTGAGGGATTTCTTTTAATACTTTTTTTTTTATTTCCACGCAGGACCACTATCAGGAAGACTGGATGAACTGCCCTCATCAGCGTCCTCAACCTCATCGAATATGAGATTTGTTCCAGGTGCTTTAACATTCGCCAACATTGAAGAAATGACCAAGGTAATATTTCAAACATTAAATTGTTTCACAAACATAAACATACATATACCAACACAAATGACTATAGAATTCTTATAGTTGTTACAGAGAAGGTTAGTATTACGATGCCGAATGAGCCCTTAGACGGAAAACCTTAAGAGTGGAAAAAGATTGAGATTGGATTTTCAAGTCACTTTTATGAAAAAAAAACTAAATGTGGTCATTTCAATGAGGTTAATGGTGCTTTTTTATTTTCAAGGAAATTAGTAATTTCATTTACATTCTTATTTTTTATTAAAAAATATTAAGAATCATTATGCTTCAGTTCCATAAGCATTTTGCAAAAATTTATGAAAAGGCTATTATAAGAGTAAATTCAGAAGAAGAACGCAACGGAAGTCTTACATAAGTTCAAACTTCTTGTTCATTAAATTTTCTTAAAAATTCTTTGATCAAATGAAAAATTTGGTATAGAGAGATTTAAAAAAGAAATCGTAATTTCAGTAGAAAAACTCAGTGGAAGTCTTATACAAGCTCAAACTTCTTTTTTCACACAATTTCCATTAAGTTTCTTTTACCAAATTAAACAATTTATTCGAAGAAATTTAATAAAGATTTCTTATAATTCCCATGGAAAAAGCAATTTTAGTTGAACTCTGTCGAAGTCTTATACAAGTTAAAACTTCTTTTTTCACTCAATTTTCTTTAAGTTGCTTTTATCAAATTAAACATTTTTGTATGACGAGATTCAATAAAAATGTTCATAAATAGAAATCGTAAGAGAGCTTTTAATAGTCAACTTCGTCAAATTAATGAACCCTTAATGAAACCTTTACTGCTACTTTTTACTTGCGATTATTAAAGGTACTATAACCTATATCACAAGTTTAGGATTCGTGAATATAGCAAAAATTAAGATAGCAATCAATCATGATATTACGACTATAAAGAAGCAAAAAAAAAGTTATTGACAAAAATGTCTGTCTGGGCGTAACGAGCTGCAGCCTAAACGGCTTAAGCGATAACCTTCAACTTTGGTATGTGTGTATCTTTTGATATTCCTCAAAGGGGAAATTGAAATTTAATTTTTAGAGCTAACAATAAAGGTACTTGCTTTTAAGGAAAAGCTATTTTTTCTCGAAAACCGCTCCAACGATTCTGATTATAACTTTTGAGAATTTGTTTGTAAGTATAATCCTGTCAAAACCGAATTTGCCGAAAAAGTCTTTTAACGGTACCTCTCATAAAACGTGTTTTTTTTTGTTTTTGACTTTTTTTGGTAACGGCTTTTTGGATATCCGTTAAATTTTATATTTGAAATATCTACGTAGCCAAATTTATTCTGCGTTTCAAAATTTCTGATTTTTTTCTATTTTTAATATTTTTTTAATTCAAATTTGTAAAACTGATCAAAAAAATTATTATAAACTTTAAAATACGGTGTATATTAACATCCAAAATTTTCCAAAAAACTAAAAATAAAAAACACGATTTCATCAAAAACGGACATAAAATTTTTGAAATACTTTTTTTCATAAATTCGTAAGAACTTAAGACGTGTGATGACGTACGTACTCTATTTTTTACAAAAAACCGTTGAATGTTGTGGTTTTGACAATTTTTATAAGTTCAAATCATGTTATTTTGTATCTTAAATGTTACTTGTTTGTTTTTGTCAAACATCTTGCCTTCCAATGAGTTAAGGCACATAAGAACAAGTACGTGCGACCAAGTCGTGCCTATTTTTTTCTAATTTTTCGCTCCTGAGTTCATAATAAAAAGTAATATGTTTTTATGCAGGTCTCATTAAGTTGTACACTGAATTACTGAATTAAAAAGCCTGTAATTGGTAGCAAAAGTTCCTTAGAACTTTGTGCCGAAATCGACGCATTTGACCAAACGAAAACAAAATATTTCTTTTGATACGAATTTTATGTTAAGTGTCAGAAATTATACCAAACAACTACTAGTTAACAAATACTCCTCTTTAAACAAATAATATTCGCTTGAATGCATCAATATAATCTCATACATATCCAATTAGTGCCAACCGATGGTTGGAGTGCATCCAATTGCTTTCGAAATTAATTCAAAATTGCTTTCTAATATTCATTAGAATTTAGTTCACATGAAATCACAACCACAATAGTGCTCAATCGAAATTCACATGGAAAAATATTTCCTGCACCAGACGTACCGCCTAACTTACTAAATAAGTACGGTGTGTATGTGTTCATCTACAAAACCCATAAATTAGTATCTATGTAGGTGGCGAACATTATTTAGGAATCATATGGGGTGAACCCCTTTTGTCGAAACCGCACACTCGCTTCCAACTGTTTATATCGTTAAGTTTGGTAACTCTAACTTGAAAATTGACTAAGCCCTTAAACTTTCACTCACCCTTCAGCCCGTCACTCTTATTCCTATAGGAACATTGAAGGCGGTTCGTCATCGTAAAGTATCTCATTCCAAAAATACGTGTGTACTGTGTAGGTATCTTCAACTAAGGCCGACATGTGGTTCGTTCCGAAAATTGTTTTGGAAAAATTTAACTAACAAAAAGCAAACTGTTACAATTATGGAATATAACATCTAGATTCAATTTAATAACTTGATTAAATATGCATATCAATATTTCCCTTTATTATTTCCCATTTACAGAAATCGGCTATGAGTCCTGCCGGAACGATAGCCTATATCACAGAGGAAGAAGCACTTCTAGTGCGGGTTAACAAAGGATGGCAGTACATTGCGGTAAGTATTGACTATTGACCAGTAAATTGTCAACTGCGACAACATGCAGTTGTTGTATTCGCTTAGTTTATAAGAAAAACATATGAATTTCATGGAGATAGGTGAATTTCGCAAGCAGTATTGCTGCTTTTGAACTAAAATCGTTGACAATATTTTATTTTGTAAGTTTTTTTTTTAACTTTGATTTTATAATGCAAGAAATATTTTCGTAATTTGATTCATAACAAAAAATTATTCAGGAACCAAAATAAAAAGTAAAAACTCAGTTTCAAACTTTGGCGATTTTTGGTCGACAATGGCAAATCGGCTGCCCAGGAGTATATCTTAGTTCTTGTTGGGAGAGATCAAGCTCTAAAAAGTGAAATAAACATTTTTTTTTTCAAGATTATAAGGGTTATAGGAAAACGTGTATGTAAGTCACATAAATGGTAATATGAGATAAAAATAATTAGAAATAGATTCCAATCTAAACCTTATGGTTAATGCGTGCTTTATAAAATCGATGTTTCCCTACTTCGCTGGATTAGAATTTATTGGAACTTCCATTGAGGAATCTGCATCACATACTCCTTTCTATAAAGGAAGGGCATATTCGACTTCGCCAAAAATTCAATTCTGTGATATTATAAGTTTTCGCTCGAAGATACAAGAATTTTTTTTACTCCGCCTGATCTTGCTACAATATATAAATTGTTAATTTTAACAAAGCTTGAGAATAATTCTCATATTTAGGCAGGTCGTCTTATAACAAAGTTGAGTTATAATTATGCAGTGATGCAGTCCAGTTGCCTGTTGCATTCCTCGCCCGAAATAATTCAACCAGAAAACTCGCAGTGACTTCTAATTCTCTGACGTCATGTTAAGTACATATGTTCATTTATTAGTCGCACCACGCGAATGTTGAACACTAGTCCAGTTCAGATGCTCTTTCACAAACTCAAATTATTTGGCTAAATATTTTTTTGACGAAAACAGTAATTTTCTTTACGTTAGGAGGAACAGGTACTTTTCTTTTACGGGTTTTAGTAAAGGAGGTAAATCATCGCATAACAACCGATTAAATTCTACACTTTTTATGAGAGCGCGCTTTGGTATAGTGCTTTTAGCGACCCATAATTGACAATAACTAAATAAAGAATAAAGAAAGAATAAAGATTTTATCAAAAAAAAATATTAGAATTAATCAAGAAAATAAATATATTTAATTTAAAAAAGCCTTTTGTTGCAAATTTAGTACTAACATCTTGCAAACACTACTATTATTTTAAGTGGTCCAAAACGGTGTGGAAATAAAAACTAACCAGAAAACAAAAGTCAACAAAATTACTTGGAAAACATAACGGCACAATTTCAAAGAAAGTGAATGAAAAAATATCAATTCACGGCAATAACAGAACTTAAATAGATTAAGTTTGAGTCCTGCTACCCAAATAATAATTTAACTTTTATAAGTTCCAATAGAAACAGTAAAAGCCTAATACGAGCTATTTAACTTCTATAAGACTTTTGTTGACAGGTGTTATAGCAGAAAGTAGATTTTTATGAAATGTAATTAGCGTGTTTCAGCAAGCCATTTAAAGACAGCTAAATGCTTATATGTAACTTATTTTGGATGTTATGAATAGGCCTTACCGAAGCCTTTTAATGACAGCTTTTGCTAGCATTGCCTACATTTTTAAACAAAAGCTATTTTGTATTGCGATGAAGTGCTTGCTAGCCTACAATAAAATTTTAAGGAAAACCAGATAGTTTTTAGCACGAAAAAGATAAAAAGACTTAGAAATAAATACAAAAATACATTATCTTTCTTTAATTTAACAGTGTATAATTTTTTATTGAATTTTTATTGCATATATTATATGAACGAAAAACTTATTTTTATTATTATTGTTTGTCGAACAGGAGTGAATAGTAGAAGCGGCAAGAACTAAACCCAATCCGTCGAGCATAGCCGTGGAACGACAAACATGCCACCGCCATTCTACTTCCCTAAAGAAGTTCCCCCGTGGAAACCTGCTTCGCAACAATGGCAAATGGAACTTTATTTTAACAGTGTATAATTTTTTATTGAATTTTTATTGCATATTTTAGCTCAGTCAGTTCTTAAGCTTTTTCTACAGCTCACTGTAATGATTGAAATTTTATTTTAATCATAGAAATTATAGTTTTATTAACTTGGGTTATCGGTGTACCAATTCACGGCATTGTATAACTTTCCAAATTAAAAAAAACAAGTCCAACGATGACAAAATTGAGTTACAATCTTTTCGCCTCGGAGGCTAGTATAGGACCTATTATTTTTTTTTTTATTTCAGTAAACGTCTTTGGTAAGCGTTAAAGGCCCTATATCAGGTTTTATTTTTAACTGTCACAGTTTGAAATGTGTGTCTTGCAAAGTCTGCCGTATACAAACTTTCTAGAAACTATTATTTTGCCAAGTTCGTAAAATTGGATCTTACAAGCTAAATAATTTTTTTATAGTGACACCTATAAGACATTATTCGAACTACACAAAAACCTTCCTTATGTTATGAGAAAGATTCATGCCATTAATTTTTATAATTTTTACTTGCGATTATAGGGAATGTAAGGCAAGATTCGTGAATATACAAAAATTGAGATAAGAATTAAACATGACATTACGATCATAGAGTAGCCTAAAAAATTCATTCAAAAAAATGTCCGTGTGTCTGCCTGTCCGGGTGTATATCGATCTGCAGCCTAAACGGGTGAAGCGATTGCACTCAAATTTGGTATGTGTGTATCTCTTGGCTTTCCTCAGAGGGGAAATGTAATTAATTCTACATACAAACATTTTGAATATTTTTTTTCTATTGTTAATTAATTTTTTAATTATTTTAAAAAATTAATATTTTTTAAACTTATCAAAAAATATTTAAGACTTAAAAATCAAACGTAAATTAAACATATTAATAAATAAATTCTACAAAAACTGCGTAACAAAATTACAAACAACAATTTTTTTTTTCAAAAAACTAAAAATAAAAAAACAGGATTTTATCAAAACCGGTCCTACAATTTTCGAAATACTTTTTTCTTAAATTCTTTTTTATTTAAGACGTGTGATGGCACACTTCATTCTTGCTCAAAACGACTAAGTATTGTGGTTTTGATACTTTTTATAATTTCGAACTGTGTTATTTTCAACGTAAATGTTATTGGTTTCTGTCAAAGATATATTTGGGCACATAAGAGCAAGTACGTGCAACCCTGTCGTGCCCGTTTTTTTCTTATAGTAATTTATTACCTCGTATATTAATCTTGCTCTTTCAAATACATTTACCTGTAGAAGTTGTGTTATTTTATTTCTTTTTTTTGTTTTGATAGAACATGAAGGTCCGGTAGTGGATTTACATTTTTTAACACTTTTATTTTTTGTACGTACATTTTTTTTTTTAAACTCTTGGAATATTTTTATTATTATTATTTTTTTTTTATTTTGTTGGTATATTAGAGTTTGATAGGTCAATTAATTTTTTTACTTTTGAAGAAAAAATATAAATACATATATGTATGTAGTATGTATGTTATATATACATAATATATATATGAACGAAAAACTTATTTTTATTATTATTGTTTGTCGAACAGGAGTGAAAAGTAGAAGCGGTAAGAACTAAACCCAATCCGTCGAGCATAGCCGTGGAACGACAAACATGCCACCGCCATTCTACTTCCCTAAAGAAATTCCCCCGTGGAAACCAGCTTCGCAACAATGGCAAATGGAACTTTATTTTACTATTCCTGTGACCTTTTCGGAAGTATCTGAGTGTCTGTTGTCTGAAACTTCTAATCCACTAAAACTACTTCGCTGGTAACAGTACCCCTAGCGTTTCATATTGCCAATATATATAAAATGCAGTTACATTTTACCAGTTTTTTACCGATCTACTAGAAATTGTCGATATGTGCATCACAAACAATCTCTTGTTGAACGATCATTATAAACTCGGCAAAAATGCCGCAAAATATTTGCAAAAGGATTTAATAAGATGACATCATTAGATTATTAACATTTTTCATTCATTTTAGTTTTATTGAGACATTAATAACTTTTATAATTTATGATTACAATATTTATATTCATGATAACCGACTTCAATATTTAATCTGGTTAGGCTAAGTTAATAAATAGAATAAATTTTTACAATAAGACATTTATACACATGAGCATTTTATATTTTAATTATATAATTCTATTTTGTTTTTATTTCATATGTTTGCTCCCGACATATGTTCACTTTATGGCTCACATGGCCAAAATTAAATGTATGACTAGACAACTAAAAATATAAATACCAACTGATCTTATTGAAAACAAGATATATAATAATTTAGGAGCATCAGCGAAATACATTGACATCTACTTAGTTATTTATATACTTATTTTTATATAATAACAAGAAGAATGTATTATTTAAATTTAGCTGAGCTATAAGTTATATAAGATTTCTAAAAAGAAAACAAAATTCTATTTTGTATTTGGTTAATTTTGAGTTCATTTGAAATCATTATCCTCTAAGAGCAGGTAAAGTAGCCTTTTCGTAAAATGGTAGTTTGAGGTTAGAATTGTGAGTTGTTTCAAATAGTGATTGTAATCTTGGGTTCAATATATTGACAGGAGATAAGTAAAAATGGCTATCTAGCACACTTTCGTTTATATTTCTGTCCCAAATATCTTTTATAATAGGGTTGGGATGATTGGCAAAAGATTGTAATTTATTTTTCAATAGGCTTACCATATATACAAAAAGAGGTTCAATATTATTTTCTCTATATATTGTTAAGTTTGAATACCATTTTTTATTCGAACTCCGGTATTTTCCGCAACAAAATCTTAAAAGTTTTCGTTCAAAGTTTTCCAACTCATTTGTTACTGTTGGTGAAATACTAAACCAACAACCAAATCCATAGGTAATTAAAGGCCTTATGAGAGTTTTATAAATAAGTAGTTTTGTTTTCTTTGAATTGAATCGCGATGATAGAAAGTTGTTTTAGCAGACCCGAAGTTATTTTGGCTTTATTAAGCACTTCCCTGGCATGTTTGTTAAATTTAAATTTATTACTGTTTGTATATGTTTGTTAAATTTAAATTTATTATTGTAGCGTATACCGAGATATTTTGGTTCCGTTTTCAGTGGGATCGGGACATTATCGATTTCTAGTGAGAACGTTTTACTCTCTTTAACTGCTTTACGATGTCATTTTCCATAAACGTTTCTAAAACATGTTATGTTACTTTTCTCTGCGTTTAAAACTAATCCCCAAGACCTAAGATACGATGTTAATGTGGGCACGAAATGTTTTAGTTTGCTAAGTGCATCAGGGGGCCTAACTGCACTTGTTAATATCTTAGTATCATCTGCATATAAAAAGACTTCAGGCTCATTTTCTTGGCCGTTTGTAGGAAAATCATAGAGATATATGTTGAAAAGTTTTGGACTAAGTAAGGATCCCTGAGCAACACCCATACAGATTGAGAACTCATCTGAGTCTTCAGAAGCAATAGAAACCGTTCCTGTCCTAGAATTCAAAAAACTCATAATCATTCGAATAAAAGCCTCAGAGAATTCCAGCGTAATGAGTTTAAAAATCAGTCCATTGTGCCATATAGAGTCAAAAGCGGCCTGCAAATCTAAATCAAGGACAACAGAACACTTTTTTTTCTAGGGTTTTGAACGATTCTATCATTTAGCACCAATAAAGAGTGTTCGGTCGAATGATTTTTCCTGAAGCCGAATTGCTTATTCGGAATTATATTTTTTTCATCACAGAAACTGTCTAGGTACTCAGCCAAAACACTTTCAAATAGCTTCCCAACGTTAGATAATAAAGATATAGGATGAAAGTCTCTAATTTGTTTCGCATTCTTCTTTTTTGATATAAGAATAAGTTTCGATATTTTCCATATTGAAGGATAGTACCCATTATTTATGCAATGGTTGAAAATACAAGAGAGTGTTACATCAAGCGTATAAGGGCATTTTCGCAAAATATAATTAGAAATTTTATCTACACCATACGATTTCTTGTTGTTAAGGGTCATTCTTTGGGCATTTACTTTGTCTGGGGATGTAAAAAGGAGAGGTAAATTATCTGAAGTGGTGTGAGGTAATTGAAAAGTGGTTAAGTATCTATTTGCATGTCTGTTTTTAAACTCGTTGACTATAAAATTAACATGATTTGTTAAGTTTTTGTCAAAATCGGATATTTTTTCGGAGTACAGGTCGGCATATACTTTCTTAAAAGCCCTCAGTTTATCTTCATTACTAGTTAGTTCTTCACCATTAAAAGTCAATGTATCCTTGGCAATGTTCGTACCAAAATATTTCCTGCCAGTTATTCTGTCGATTTCTTTAAACGCTTGTGGAGAAGGCTTAATTTTTTCTAAACGTGACCTAAAGTCATTATCAAGATCTATTTTTACTCTGGCAGCTATTATTTTATTAAGACATTTTATCCTAGAAGACAACTCTTTGTATTCCGCGTTTACCCTGTTTAAATGTCTATGGAAAATTCATTTGAGTTTTCTTAGCCAAATGCTTTAAACATTCATAAGATTTTTAGTCAGCAATGAGATATTTTTATATTCAGGGTATTTTATTGTTTTAGTTACTGAGTGGTTTTCTACACTTGTATTTATCTTATTACTAACGTCTTGTATTAGATCGTCAATAGCGGTGTTAGAAATGTTTGTACTTACCGGGAGATTTATTTTAGATAGTCTACTGTGTAGTTCAATTCTAAAATGATCCCAGTTTGTATTTTCAAAACAAGTGTAGGTAGTAGGTGGCACTAGTACAGGGTAGGTGTTGAAAACTTGTATATTAGTTTCTACTCCGAAATGGTCAGATGTAAAAGAAAATGTCTTGCAAACAATATTATTAGCTGTATTTAACGAACTCGACATCATAAAAAAGTCTAATACAGACGACGATCTGGGAAATGTTGGACTATTCGATGAAACTAAATCTAAATTCAAATATGGTCCATTGTAAAACCACCTTTGTATTATTTTCCCATTAGGATTAGTCACTTTTTTGGCTGTTCCCCTGCCATCGTCGTTTCTTAGTAGGTTGTAACCTTCAAAGAAAGGTTTATGTCTCTTTTGTAATCTACAGACTTGAGGCTTTTTGTTTTGAAGAGTTCTAAGGAGTGAGATTCTTTTATTATGAGATATTAAAGAGTTTGTATTCAACGAGATTATATGGAGGTTTGTGTTTGAGCCCATTATGTAACAATGGAGGCGACAAAGTCAAGATACGCAAACATCTTTTCTTCTTTGCTTTGTAATTTTTGATAGTAAGGCCAAGAATGCCTGATTTTAAACAACAGTTCTTTAAAGGATATTTTAAATAAATTTTTGGCTTAATTAAGGAAGTCATTCATATTCGTACTAGAAGATGGCTGATTATTGTCAACAACAGGTGATTGGTACACTTGTTCTTGAATCGGAATTTTTTTTGCATTCCTGACCATGTCGGCAAAGGACACATTCTTTGTAACATTGCTTACCATGTCATTCACTTCAGTTCTTGTTTTATTAGCTACGACTCTAGAATTTTGACCTAACATTATCTTTTTTTCTCTATAACGTTTATAATACTCGCAGTTGGAAGAGCTTGCTGCGTGACCTTCTAAACCACAGTTGGCACATTTCATGTTGGGAGTTTGTTGGTTTTGTTCTTTGTATGCCTTAAATGATTAAAAACATACCTCTGATTCATGGGATTCACTACACAAAACACATCAACTGTTATAGGAACAACATTCACCCGTATGTCCAAATCCTTGACATCGATAGCAACGAATAACCACATTGTTATGCTTTCTTTTCCAATAAACCTTTTGATGTAGAATAGATTTTATATTAACTAAATCTTTAGTGCTTTCTCCTACCTCTAACTGAACTATAAATATATTGAATTTGAGACCTTGCTCTTTAGTTTTAGTTGTCATAAATTGAGTAATTTTGTTTATTTTCACATTAGGAGCAGCTTCTTCTAATGCCTTTTGAATTACTTCTACGTGTGTGTCACCGTCGATTCCCTTCAAGAGAATTGTTGCTCTTTTTGTTTCTTTTGGAGAGAACGAAAAGGCCCCTATACCTGTTCCGCGAATTTTTTCTATGATCAACTTGTGAACATTGGCATTATCTACGTAGACTTTTGTTTTTCTGTACCCTAGGCTTACAAATTTATGTCTTAAACAATTTACCTTACATTCAACAGCAGCAAGATTAATAAGGTCGGTTATCAAACTACAATTTGCACCAAATATAAAAATAGGTGGACAAAAAAATTTGTTGCTTATATTTCTGTCATCTTTGGCAACGCTTGTCGTTGGAATGCTGTCTCCCTCTTCATGAATATTACAAGCTGAGTTGCTGTTTTGAGTTGTTGTTTGATTTGAGCTCGCGCTTTTTTTCGGTTTTTTGTTATAAGGTAAACTGGTAGATGGATTAGTTAAATCAGATAATGGTGCAAATGGATTATTTGCAAGATTTGATAAGACTGATGTTGATGACTCATTGTCGTCTACATCAATTCGTCTTCTTTTATTACTTGCAAAATTATTTGCTGCTGTTTTAAGATTGGATATTACTTTACTCCAATCACTTTTTTCTAAATGTTCGTTGTTAGTGTCCATGCTAGTTTCTGTGGGATTATCAAGCTTATCACTTAATTGTTTGTTGGCCATGGCCATTTTATTGGATATATAACACAATCTTAGGTTACTTTTACTTGACGTTAAGATTTTTAAGTTTGTTACTTCTTTCCACTGTTTATTACTTTTTTTTTTAAAGTATATGTATGTCTTAATTAATAACTTGATTGGGCATATAAGCCCTTAATTAACACAGTTACTTTTTGTAACTTGAGAGATTGCACTCAGAAGAGTAGAAAACACGTGTGTTCGCTACGAAAGCCAAGACGTCACTCCATTAGATTATTAACGTCACTCGAACATCGACCAATTTTTTTTTGTCTAACGTTCAGTTTTACAAAAATAATAATAGCCGATTGCATTCCTCCCCTTGAACAGTTCAACCAAAAAACTCGCGGTTCCAGGAGTGCTCACCGACTTAAATGCGATTTCGAGCCATGTTTCTGTCGAATTGTTAAGTATAGAGATTCAATTATCAGCCTTACACTTGGAATGTGGAACGTTTTGCTGAACTCTAATTTCCCATCTCGTTATAATGTTCAAAAATTTAAAATAATTGTGCATCGGCATTTCCTTTTAAGCCCTCTGCTTTGTTTCTAAGCTCGGGTTGTGTGCATCTAGGCTAGCCAAAAATTCCTTTACCTATGTACATTCTAAGGGTTTGAAAATGGATGTAAGGAGATACATTTTTTTGGTGGTGCTTTGAGAGGTCAACTTTGATAGCTCGGGCTGATATGTGCGGGGTAATTGCCGCAATAGTCTTTGGAATGTTGACCTCCAGCTCATTCAAAATACGATCTTGGTTAAGCCCACAAAAGTCGCTTGATCTTACTTTTACTTTACTTTTGGTTTTCGCTGAGCTACATAGCGTGGTGCTCCTGGACCTAGTTCATTATGCCCCTCCAGCTGGCTCGATCTCTAGCCTGCAGCTCTGCACACCAAGCAGTCGGATGTCTCCTTCCAACTGGTCGCTCTATCGGAGATGAGGTTTCTTCTTGCTTCTGACTCCCTCAGATACGGCGTCGAAGTCCTTGTGCCCTGAAGCGTCGATATTCATCAAGC
This sequence comes from Platycheirus rosarum, assembly GCA_963971375.1. Taxonomy (NCBI): domain Eukaryota; kingdom Metazoa; phylum Arthropoda; class Insecta; order Diptera; family Syrphidae; genus Platycheirus; species Platycheirus rosarum. Next base: position 259,219,680 of record OZ020507.1, read on the forward strand.
AGCAGTACATAGCCGAGCCCATTTTAGCCACTGGATACGGATTTTTTGACCAGGCTCATTTCGCTCTACAGTACGTACAGCTCATTATTGTACCTTCTTCGCCACTCTTTCGTTACTTGATCGTAAGCAGGACCATAAATTGCGCGTAGTACTTTTCTTTCGAATACCCTAAGGGCTCTTTAATCCGAATGGGAAAGGTTCCATGCTTCTGCACCATATAGTAAGACTGGGATAATGAGTGTTTTATATAGTGTCTCCTTGCTTCTTCTCGATAGAGCTTTATTCCTTAATTGCTTGACCGTGGCAGTCAAATAATAAAAACTTCTTGGAATAACACCCATTGCCGTTCTCTGGCCACAAAAATGCAAAATTTGTAATTTCTTTGAATTTTTTCTAAAGTATCTAAATGGTTAATTTCACCTTTGTAACTCCCATGACCATTCTTTGTTCTGCTACTTGGCATGCATGGAATTCAATTAAAACAATTGGATATTGAATGCCTGTCAGTACAGTTGGAATATTCGAATTGACGTGTTTTCAATGTGGTTTGGCAGTCCGAGGAGAATTTGACTTTCAATTCCAAAACCGCATACATTATGCATACTTTAAGGAGTCAGCCAGGGAGCCTCGTCTTCGTCGTCCTTGTCATTGTCGTTTGCCTTTGATGGTTTGGGTAACATTTGTTCTGGATCTATATCACAATAAATAAATGTATCTTTTGTGGGTCAAGTCAACTTAACAAAGTTAATCGCATAATAACTGCACGAATGTTACCTCAGATAGTTTTGTATACAAGTGATTTTCAGTGTCTCTACTACAGCCCTGAACAGAGTCCTTTTACAGTTTTTTTTTTTGTTGACAATTGAAATTCAAATTATAATATTCATAACAAGGGGATTCTAGGTTAATTTCGAAAATTGGAACAGTTGTTCTATGTCAGATTGAGGGTTAAATTCTGGTGTTTTATTGTAGACATGCGTGCAAATAATTTGAAGCTTGGGCTCAATTATTAGATGATCAGCTTACTTCCTTGATAATCAGTAATCACATACAAAACTATTCCATTGTGGCCTGAGTTACAAAAGCTAATTATAAATGTTGCAGCACCCTTGTGTTATAATAAGGTGTGAGGTGAAGTTTATAAATAGGGAACACATTAGGGGTAGTAATAACATGATAATAGAAATTAATATTTCTAGGCAAGACGGGTGCGGTGGAATCTACGCAATAATAGCTTCTATGCGTGGCTTTGATTAGAATTTGAAACCTTTGATTTTGTAATTAATTAATAGATTCATGGTCTGATCAAGAGACGGTTTTAAGTGGACTGAATAATTAAAACCTATTTAACTCGTTTTCGTCCTAGTTTCTCAAGAACTGATTTTTTTCGAAAAAGTCTCATTCAATTTGTCAAATTGTTTAATTTGTTTTTATTCGTTTCCCCTACGCACTCAATGAAATTACAATATTACGACCTGGCATAGTAGTAGTAAACAATTTACACATATTTCCAAAAAAGAAACTTCCTTAAACAACTCCAATTGAAAATAATGTTTTTCGGGAGAAAAAGACAGTTTTGAGGTTACATCCTACTACGTTGCTTAGAACTGGACCTGGCCAACAAAAATATAGCCTCGAGACCGCAGGCAGGACATCCTAACAAATATTAGCCATTTTCCAAGAACATCCTTCAACCCCCAATATTAGCATTATCTCTTCTATTATTATTGGGAACCTATTATCCTTATCCATTTATTCGCATTACATAATTCAAAACAACGTCCAACAGTTGACCAATAATTTTCCTCTCATATCCTCTGTCCAAAGATACAGTAAGTTCCCAATTGATACATCAGTTCTACACTACATCGGGGTAAGCCCTTCGGCAAGAATCTGAAGCATTGAAGTTAATTTACCATTCCTCATCTGTTTCATCGCCCATGTGTGCCTGATGGAAGGATTCTCATCAATTTTTTTTACAATAAGTCAAGCCGGAAGGGTTCCGCATGTGATAGCCGAGAGTAAACCAAGTCCAATACTACCAGAGTGTCAGTTTGTTGATGCAAAGCTCATAGCTTATCCTTTTTCTTCGTTTTTTTTTTTCATTTCTTCAAATGTTTCGTCTGCAAATAGATTTTCTTTTTGCCTCATGCCATCTTTCTATGAAATTTACTGATACTACATCTCAAACCATCGCTTGAAGGCTTCATGTATCTGGAAGCTTTTTAATAAACCGATGATTACATTTCTACGATTGTGGTAATTAATACAATGAATTTAAACTTTGAAGATATCAAAGTAAAGCTAAAGGGTTGTTTTTAATAGTGTTATGTGTTTTATGACCTTAAAGTTGTTTCCAGGACTTGTGTACTAACTAGGTACTTTGTTGTTCTATATTTCGTTACATTAAGGGAGATGTAAACTTTGGAGTTGGTATGCATGGAATTTGATTAAAGATGTTTAAGTAAATGCAATGTAAGGCCTAAGGACATCATAGCTTAGGACGCCCAAGACTCCTTCATCCAGATAGAGCAGGCTACACAAAACCTGCGGCTATTAATTAATGAAAGGAAAACCAAGAACATGGTGGCTGCATCCGGTTGGTCCAACAATCATGGTACCTATTGGAGCGTGTATTTGAAGTAGTGCAATCCTTTAACTACCTTGGATCAAAAGTAACAGTCGATAACACTATGGAGGAAGAGATGCTTAATCCGAAAACACCTTCCATAGTCTATCGAGGATTTTCAAATCCAGAAATTTGCCATAAAAACTAAGCTGCTGCTGTACAAGGTCTTATAGCTTGAGCCAATTCACTTAGCCATTCTACTGTGCAACTCTCTTCAAATTTCTCTGCTCATGTCATTAGTTTTGAAAGATACACATAATAACGCTCCAGTGATGGTCTTTATTTGCGTAAGGTTTGATCATTGCTTATGATAGTTTTCAAAAAAGTATTTCAACTCTGGCATTGCACTTCTTTAATCTCTGGCTCACAATTATATTGTTTTCTTGAATCCTCCCTCTGCGCAACCGACCATTGGCCAAATGATTTGGTTCAAACTATACCAGATCAGGAATTCGCATACGGAACCTTGGGTGCTTATGCTTACTTAAAGGCACTCTGATCTCTTAACCACCCGCCGTTCAAGAGGAAAGTCTTAAAGAGAATTTTTGGCCCTTGGCCCTTTGTGCATGCGAGAGAGATAAAATGTGTGAAATCTAACTCGAAGCAGATTTTGTTGAAAAACTAGACGAGCTGGGCGCCTAGCTCGTATGACCGAAAAGGAACCAGCTCCAAAAGACTTTTTCAGTTCATTTTATAGTAGAAGGCAACGTGGCAAACCTTGCTTACGTTGGAGAGATGGCGTAGACCACTCTTAAAATTGTGTAGGGACTGAACTTTACAGGTATTTACATTACATGGGAACTAACTTCACCACTTCTGGGTAATAATTTAATTTTTTTTTTTGTGAAGTAAATTCCCGCCAAGAGTGAGAAAATAATTAACATTTTTGTGAGAATTAATTTCACTTTAATGTAAACTAGCGCTATATGTTGTAATAAAGTTTACGGTATACAAACAGTAATATAGGTAGGGGGCGGCATACTTAATAGACCATAATGCCAGTTCACATTTCAGTGATGGCTTTAGTTCATTTATTTTCAAAAATCAAAAATCTAAATCGCGCGATTTGTTCCAGCTATTCTCTTCGAAAGCACAATAACTAAGCAATGTGAGGCTTGTTTTGAAAATCATCAGCGAATAACATTTCATTTAATTTTCTGGTTTAGGGCCTTATTTCACAGAGCCCACTAATTTATGATTTTTTTGTTATGTTTTTTTGTTAGAAAAACTTTTGCTTCTTAACTTCTTTATTCAACAATTTTAATTTTTTGAGCTTTTCTTATTATTAATGGGAAATTATTTCACACGATTTTTAAGTAAAGTTATTTCTCACTCTTGGTAGGAATTTAGTTCATAAAAAAATGACAAATTCACTAGTGGTGAATTTAATTCCCATGTGAAGTTTATACCTTTTTATTTAAGTTTTTTATTTCGCTTTTAATTCATTTTACATTAAATCAGAGAAAAATGAAAAAAAAAAAAATTTATATTTTAACAATACTAAGGTACTTAAAAATAGTGTCAAATGCCACTCTAGGGAAATATTCAAAAAATCATAAGGGTTGAGTAAATACCTATGAAGTTATGCCCCTGCAGCCTGCTTCCCTTAAAATATGTATCTCTCCAGACATTATGGATTATTCTATAAAAAACTATTCTCTCAAGCCTATACCTATTTGAAAATAACGAATTGAATCTTGGTTTATCAAAATTTGAATTAATTAGTACTAAAAAATCTTTTAGAACAAAGGATCTGTATTTTTTAAATTACGAACGAAATGCATACCTTGAGCCGGTTCTTGTAACTCAATTTACCTTAAAAGATATAAAACCATGAATTCATATTCAAAAGAAAAGTTTCGAGTGAGACTCTGAAAAGTGTAGAATGATCCATTCTATCTGGGCGAAGTAGAACAGCAATATTCAGCCTACCTGCCTACCCCATCTGTATGATGTAACTCTAGCTATATCTAAAAATCTAAGAAAACAGCGTCTTTTTATTTTTCTAAAGGAAAATTATAGTCCGTTTAGATGCAGTATGCACCATTTCATTAACAAGATATTGTTAGAAAAAAGCATGTCCAATGAATGGAATCTGCGAGCATTATTTGTTGATATGAGACCCTCTGAACTGGATCAACTATAAGATATCAGTTTCCTCAACATCGCCTACAAGATCTTTTCTGTTGTATTGTATGAACGTCTAAAGCCATTCGTCAACAACGGGATAGATTCATATCAGATTGGTTTTAGAACAGGAAAGTCCACAATATACCAAATATTCACAATACACAAACCAAGAACTTCAAATCTATATACCCATCACTTTTTCATCGATTTTTAAGCCGAGTACGACAGCATTTATAGAGAAGAGTCGTATAGAGCAATGTGAAGTTTTGGCTTTCCTGCCATTAACTTTTTCAATTATGATTAACATTGCCTTATCCTTTTTAATCCTATTTTGACATTAAAGGTTCGAGGTCTTTATCGACTTTGACGATAACAGTTTACAAAAATTGGCTTTAACGCTCTTTAAGTTGCGCTGACCGTCCCGGATTTGGTTGTATAATTCGATTATTTTAAAACGTTCTTCTTTATTGATTTTTTAAATGTTTTTTTTTTTTCATTTATGTTTGTTTTGGCATAATTGGCGAAGTTGTTTCCTAGATAGTCAATGAAAAAACACAATTTCAATGGAGGATATCATCGTTCTGACAACTGTTTTTTTAAAATTAGTCTATGACAAAAAGCTTTCAAAGTGATTATTTGAATGACACATGCCGTTAATATAAATGCTAAACGAATTACTCGAAAACGAGTTCTTCTTAGAATGTAAAAATATCTTAAGATCTTGACTATATTTCTTGATATTAATGCTGACAAACAAACGGATTTATATTTTTCTAGTTTTCTACATCACAAGAGAGAATGTAGTGCACATTTATTTGGGTTTAAGATATCATTGCCAAACAGGGATACCTCCATCTTCCCAAAGCAGCACTACCTTGCTTCATTTAATACCTACCCAGTTCTCCTTCACAATTATTATCCCAACAAAGTTCCGAAATACTAAATACTTTATTCCTTTCCTTTCACAATATTTGTTTGTCTAAAGAGTCTATCTTAAAGTTATTTTCCAATCACCTGGACGGAATGGAACAACTGCAGGACGAGTCAAAACCTAATAGCCACGAACTTAAATTAAATTTATAAACATATAAACATATATAAACCCATTAACTTTTATATTCTTCTCGGCCAAAGGTGTGTTCAGGTAGTTCATAGTGTCTTAACAGCTCATAGTATATCTCCTTACTCCTGCCACATTCCCAGTGCCCTAAACAAACTCCTGAGTCCGAACAAGCTTAAGCTTCATGTCTTGTTCGTTCTGCATTAATTTCAAGCGGTTTGGATAATTACCGCTGGGCATCGACTTTAAAAATATACTCGCAGGGAGTCTCACCAAAGTTTCTTCTTTCCATTTAAGTTCATTTCGTATGTCGTTCGTTGTGCGGTATTGCTTGGCAGGATTATACCTCCTCTGGCATCCGTGCCTGGGATTCATAACTAAAATTTTCGGAAAAGAATCTATTTCATGGGTTCAATGGTTGTGTTCTCATTATCCTGCTGCTTGTTCAACATTTATTTATTGTATGCCAGAGAAGTGGTCGAACAAAGTCTCGTTTTTAATAACAAACCCATGAAATGCTCCTAGATACCCATACCCACAAAACACGTTTAACCCGAAAAAGTATTGATGTCCTGGTAGAGGATGAAGGTAGGTTACGAATAGCTGCTCTGGTAGTATTTCTGTTAATCGTAATTTTTCAGGTTCCGATGGAAATCCAAATCCACCGGGAATAGACTTCGGATAAAGGAATTGGCTAAAGGGGTTGTCGGTAGCAGGGAGAGTTGAGATAAAGTTTTGCGTTTGAAGAAAGTTTTAATCACCCTTAAATTGTTTATGGGACATGCTTTGAATATTTTGTTCGTTTGGGATCTTTGTTTTTTTATATCTCTCTTAACCCGGAGACGAAGTATTAGATTCGTTTAAAAGTTTCTTGGTATCGACATTTTGATCAATCTCGATGGGTCTAAAGAAGAGTCTGCTTATCGATTGGGAAATGCAATCTTATTTGGAAGTTGGTCTGTATCAAACATGGCGATTGGGAAGGACAATCTATAGGGTTAGCAGGCAGAAATTAAATTTTATTTTAAAATAGATGGTTTCAAAAAGTACTGAACCTTAGTAACTGAACTAGTATTTTGTTCAGTACTAAGAAGTTATTTAAGATTGTGATAGATTTAATATTTTATAAGGATAAAGGATATTACATAGCAAACAAATGAAATAAAATGAATTTGGTAGTAGATGTAGATCATTAGAAGATTTTGGAGTTTCGTTTTGGATTCAGAAGGAAATACGTTTTGAAATAAATTGCACGACTGGATCGCACGTACTTGCTCATATGTAAGGGTCACATTGTAGAATTAAATTTAGGAAATTAAGTGAACATCAAAGCATTTATTCGATTTTTGTGACTTTTGATTGTTCGAATAAAGTACATTAAATTGTATTGAGTGAAATAATTTAAATGGCATTTTATATCTTTAAGAAATGTTAAAAAGTGTGATTTTTTTTTTAAATTGTAGGAGCGGTTTTGGGTGCTGTATGAATAGGGTAGGCACTGAAAGGCATCAAACTGGTGATGCACAGTCGCTGCAACTATATCGTACACATCAATTGTGCTTATTTTACCTCCCCGCGGTAACCACCGGGTACTGGTCTGTCCATCCGGACATTCCTGCTAGACTTATAACCGCGAGTGTTGAACACAGAAAAAATAGCAACACTATAATGCTCTGCTTTAATGACTGTTCTGATCGATTCGCAGAAGTCTTCCACGAGCCCCTCAGAAAGAGGGGCCAACGGCAGCGCTCATATCCCCGAAGTGGGTTACTGACTCCGGATTCTCCGGTTCCTTTTGTCCAAGGAATCCAACAAAGGGCCTGGCCCTCCAGGTTGGGGGTTGTGCGTGGGGTTAACAACCCGGCCACGGAAAAAAGAAAAAGTTGCGAAGCGACCAATAGCCTCGGAAAAGGACGGATTTACTGTTGACGACCCAGAAAAACGAATCAAGGACAACGACCTTCGGATCTGCACGTGGAATGTTAGAACTCTTAACAGACCACGTGCATCCAAACAACTAGCGGAGGCCCTAGACTGCTACAGAGCAGGAATTACTGCCATCCAGGAAGTGCGATGGAATGGGCCGGGCAAAAGGAGGATGAAAAACTGTGACGTGTACTACGGTGATTGCGCAAGGAGACCACAGCGTTTATTTGGGTGCGGATTCGTCATAAGCGGTAGACTTAGGCAAGAAGTCTTGGGCTTTCGACACGTAAGTGAGCGACTTGTGACAATCCGTATCAAGGCTAAATTCGCCAACATTAGCCTAATATGCGCTCATTCCCCCACAGAGGACAAAGATGACGCCACCAAGGATTTCTTCTATGAGCTCCTCGACAAAACCTATGAGCAATGTCCTAAATACGACGCTGCAAAGAAAGACGAGAGCTGCTCGCGAGCTTTACGAGCAGAAAAGACGGGAAGAACACCGGCTTCTCCAAAAGAAAAAGAGAGAGCATGAGAAGCGCGCGAGCGAAGATATTGAGAGATGCTACTCCAGGAACAGCGTGCGGAAGTTTTACCAACAGGTAAAAAGAACATGCCAAGGAAAAAAATCCCGCACAGAAGCCTGTAATAGTAGAGTCACAGTCGGTGCTGAGTACATGGAAGGACCATTTCTGCAGACTGTTAAACGGCGATGAAGGCCAAAATCCCGCTGTCAGGCAGAATGAACCATTCAACATGGATGATGACAGATAAAACTTCCGTCCAACTCAAAAACAACAAAGCTGCTGGACCCGACGGACTACCCGCCGAACTTTTTAAAGCGGCCGGAGATGACCTGGTGGAGTGCATACACCAACTTATCTCTAAAGTTTGGTCAGAAGAAAGTATGCCTGATGAATGGAACCTCAGCATCGTTTGCCCGATCCACAAGAAAGAAGACCCTCTAAACTGCGCCAACTATAGAGGAATACGTCTCCTGAATATCGCCTACAAGATCTTCTCTGCCGTACTATGTGAACGCCTGAGACCTTTCGTCAGCAACCTGATTGGCCCTATCAGTGTGGTTTCAGACCAGGAAAGTCCACAATCGATCAAATGTTCACGCTACGGCAGATCCTGGAAACCACCCAAGAATTCTAAATCGATACCCACCACCTCTTTATCGATTTTAAGGCCGCGTACGATAGCATTTATAGAGGCGAGCTATACAGAGCCATGTCAGGTTTTGGCATTCCCACAAAACTCGTCCGACTGTGCAGGATGACGATGGAGAAGTCTCGCTGCTCCGTCAAGGTTGGTTCTGACCTCACAGAAGCTTTTGACATCAAAAAAGTATTCCGACAAGGTGATGCGCTATCGTGCGATTTCTTCAACTTAATACTTGAAAAAATTATAAGAAACTCGCAAGTCAATTGTAGTGGGACAATTTTTTTCAAGTCTGTGCAATTGCTAGCATACGCTGACGACATAAACATCATTGGCAGAACTCGGCGAGCTGTCACTGGAACGTTTGCTAGCATTGAAGCTGAAGCGGCTAAGATGGGACTAGCAGTCAATGAGGCCAAAACGAAGTACCTGCTGTCCACAAAAAGGGACACACAACACCGGCGGATTGGACAAAACATCACAATAGACAGGTACAACTTTGAGGTAGTTAGGGACTTTGTGTACCTCGGATCCGCTATAACATCTGACAACAACATCTCGTCAGAAATAAAGCGAAGAATTACTCTTGCCAATCGCTGTTTCTATGGGCTAGGAAGGCAATTGAGTAGCAAAGCCCTCTCTCGAAAGACAAAGGAGACTCTGTATAAGACCCTATTCATCCCAGTCCTGCTCTATGGCGCCGAGGCATGGACTCTATCTAAAGCGGATGAAGATATCCTTAGTCGTTTCGAGCGTAAGATTCTTCGGAAGATTTTTGGCCCTATCTGCGTTAACGGGCTTTGGAGGAGAAGGTTCAACCAAGAACTATACGAGCTGTACAGCGACATTGACCTGGTCAAAAAAATACGCATATCACGTTTAAGATGGCTAGGTCATGTAGAGCGAATGGACAACAATGCTCCGGCTCGCAGGATCTTCGATTCCATCCCAGAGGGTAGACGCAGTCAAGGAAGACCTCGCCTTAGGTGGCGCGCTCAAGTGGAGGACGACCTCAACCAACTTGGAGTGCAAAACTGGAGGCAGCTAGCCAAAGACCGAGTTGGCTGGAGAGGCATGTTGGTTGAGGCCCAGGTTCGTCCCGAACTGTAGCGCCACCTAAGTAAGTAAGTAAGGAGCGGTTTTCAAATCAAACGGTTTTTTTTAACAACTTTAAAAAAAAATTGAAAAAAATAATTCAAGAATACAAACTTAAGCACAAATTTAACATACATTTAAAAACAAAATTTAAAAAAAAATACCTACCAGTTTTCAAAATATTGATTTTTCAAAAAAAAAAAAAAAAAAAAAAAAATACAAAAAAAATTAAAATACAAAAATAAATAAATTTTTCACTAGTTTTCGAGAAAGTCGAAAAAACCGGTCCTATGGGATGTAGCGTTTTTTTATTACATTTGTGTTCACCAAAATATAATGCATAGCTACAGTAGTAGACTTACTTTTTGTCACAAAAATTCCTCCAGACGTTTTTGAGAAAAATAAATTTTTACACAACGGTTATAATGACAGGTACCGTTATTTTTTCAGCTAAAAAAATTGAAAAAAAACTCCTCTGTAGAATGTCAAAATAATTTCCTAAATTAGAAGACGATTGACCCAATCAAACATGACATTACGATCATAGAGAAGCCTAAAAAAGTGATCGACAATAAATGTCTGTCTGTCTTTCAGCCTATCAGTTTGCCTGTCCGTCTGTATGTACATACATATAACCAGCTGCAGCCTAAACGGCCAAAGCGATTACCTTCAAATTTGGTATGTGTGATTCTCAGAGGGGAAACTGAATTTTTATTTTTAGACATAAAAAACGGTACCTGCCATATAACTGTTAAGGAAAAGCTTATTTTTTCTCGAAAACGGCTCCAACAATTTTAATGAATTTTTTTGAAATTTGATTTGTTGGCAGTGGTAATAGCTAATATTATAATCAGAACAAAATGTACGGGAAGAGTCTATTAACGGTACCTTTCATATAACGTTTTTTTTTAATTTTTGTCTTTCTCGGTAACGGCTCTTTGGATTTCAAATTTTGAATTTATATTTGAGAAGATCTATGTAGCCAAATTAATTCTGCATATCAAAATTTTGAATAACTTATTTTTTTCTAATTAATTTTTAATTTTTTTTTTAATCAATATTTTTAAAACTAATCAAAATTTTTTTTTTTAAACTTATTATCACATGTATTTTAATAAAATCTAAAATACTGCATACCAAAATTTCAAAAAAAAATTAAAAAAACTAAAAATAAAAAAACAATTTTATCAAAATCCGTTTTTCAATTTTCGAAGTACTTTTTCAAACAATTCCTTATTGTACAAGACGTGTGATGACGTACTACATTTTTACTAAGAACCGTTAAGTGTTGTGGTTATGACCCTTTTTATAAGTTCAGATAGTGTTATTTTTCTACGTTACCTAATGTTACTTATTTAAATTTTTATTCGACGATGTGACCGCACATATGAGCAAGTACGTGCGATTCAGTCGTACGATTTATTATTGTAATTCTTGTCTTCATCAATAAGATAAAATAAGGAAAGACTTGAAACATAGCGTCGGTGTTCGGGAGAGCAATTGCTTCAGAGCAGTTCTATTTTCTATCAATGTAAAAGCTCTATTTTGTATTCTATCGCAAGCAGGTGAAGCGATGTTTGCGAAGCACCTGCCCAGTGTTGGCAGTTATGCTCGAGTTTTGGGTGAATAAACTCCTTATATATTGTAGCCAGATCAGAAGAGGTAAAAAAGAAGACGTAGACGAATTTCATCGCAAAATCTTTGAGGTTAGGTACCGGCGTCGCCTTTATCTTTAACGATAATGACGCTACCACGTAAGAGAAGTAAGTATTGGATGTTTTTAAACAAACCCTTCTGAGAAGAACCGAAGGAAAGGGGCACCCATATTTATAGAGAGGTGCGCTTGATTTTCTTCTTTGATTTTCATCATGCTGTCTTAATGAAACTGCGTGCATTTGGTATTTGCAAACCCTTTTTTGGATGGATTAGAAAAAACCAATGCGGTTGTTTTTTTCGCGCTGTTATCAGTCTGGTAGTCACAAAATAGATTCGCATCACTGTGGAATTGATTTCCGATCTTGTCCAGTGGGGACTTTTAAACCGTATACAATTTTATATTCCAAAAACTCCATGCTGTCTTCTATCTTTAAGGTATGACCTACCTCCAACTATACCACTATCTACAAGATGCACTTGCGTCGATGAAACCGAACATGACAAGTATGTATTTCACAAATGATGATTTATGTGGTAAGAAGAATTTTGACATCGTCAAAAATGATGCGAAATGGTTAGGTTTTCTCAGTAGAAAAAAGAATTCCCCGCCGTTGCTCTTGCTGATTTAGATTATAAATTAGCCATTGGATCTGGCTAACTTTAAAGGCATATATTAACCCAACACTTGAGAAAAATTTCCATAGTTTGGCAGGTGTTCCTGTTACTTTGACTTGCTGAAACATCGAAAGGTTTCCTGTCTCTCCCTATTCTATTTGTAATAACAGAATAATGTAATGCTCTAGCGAAATTGCATTAGTTTCCCCTCACATCGCTATGAAATTCACTTTAAGATTTTTTTTTTTTTTTTTTTTTTTTTTATAATTAACGCGCGCACAAGGGACTATTTGTTTCCCTTTTAAAGTAACACACGGCGCGGGCATTAGGAAGATAGGGAGGGGAGAGATAGGAGGTGTCGATTAACATTGGTTTTGAATGTTTGCAAATTGAAATGGCAAGGGAAAATCTCGCCGGGTAAACCATTCCAAAGTCGTGTTGTACGGCTAAAAAAAGAATCCCTATATTTCACGGTACGTCCGAAATTGGGCTCAAGGGTGAACTGATGGGCATTCCTAGCAAGACGAGTATTACGGGCGAAACTTTTAAGGGGAGGAATGCAGCTGGCTACTTCGAGTGAACATTTTTTATAAAAGAAACGATAAAATAAGGAAAGACATGAAACATTGCGTCGGTGTTCGAGTGGGGCAATTGTTTTAGCGGCAGTTCTATTTCCTATCAATCTTAACGCTCGATTTTGTATTCTATCAAGCAGGTGAAGCGATGTTTGTGAAGCACCTGCCCACAGGTGGGAGTTATACTCGAGGTTAGGGCGTATAAACGCTTTATAAATTGTAGCCAGATCAGATGGGGAAAAATACTTCTTACACCGATACAGAAAACCTAAGCACTTAGCAGCATTCTAAGCGATTTGAAATATATGGTCGTTCCAACGGAGGTCGTCGTTGACACACATACCGAGTACTGAGAGCTTTTCGGTTTCTTCGATGTAAGTGCCATTCATGGACAATGGCATTGGGGGAATGTTTAGCTTTAACGACAGAAGACAGCATTGAGTTTTCGAAGCATTAAACTCCACACGATTCCTATTACCCCATTTGACAATGCTGTATAAATCGGAGTTTAATGAGCTTGACATACGGCACCGTTGCAATTGTACGTCCGAAGGCGAAGGACGTGAATTATCGAACGAATATGAAAAGCTGAGGGTAGAGTCGTCAGCAAAACAGTTAAGTGGATTAGAAGTAACAGACAGAAGATCATTTATAAAAATGAGGAAAAGAGTCGGAGATAGAACAGAGCTCTGGGGCACACCAGCATTTATTTTATGGGAATCAGACTTGAATCCGTCCAATACAACTTGTATTGAACGGTCCAGAAGATAGATTCTAATCCAACGAACAAGAGTATTATCTATCCCAAAAGCACGCATTTTCGATAAGAGAGCTTCATGCCAAACTCTATCAGATGCCTTGGAGATATCAAGAGCAATAATCTTACTTTCACCAAAGCGATGTAAAGATTTGTTCCACTGTTCGGTGAGATATGCCATCAGATCACCAGTGGAACGGTTGCTGCGGAAGCCATACTGACGGTCATGGAGAAGCTTACGATCTTCGAGATATTCCTTAAGCTGACGGTTAATCAGTGTTTCCATGACCTTAGAAAGAAGGGATGTCAATGCTATGGGTCGGTAGGAGGAGGGGGAGGATGGGTCACCTTTCTTAGGGACAGGCTGGACAAATGCTGTTTTCCATCTTCTAGGAAAGATTCCAGAAGAGTAGGAGTGATAGAAAAGCTTACGCAGTGGCTTTGCCAGTGTGGAAGAACACCTCATCAAAGATACCCTTGAATAAATATACGGTCACACTACATGAAACTTGACCGCTTTATTTGGTTTGTTTTTTAATATCCTTTACGATTGACACACATTCAAAACCAATGTGCTTTGGCAAACTCCTTTTATATTTGATTCAACTTCCTTTAACTCTCGCACTGTGTTAAGTCATGATAAAAGAATTAATATGAGAATTCATAGAAACCTACCAATACTACTAACGATAACGATGACAAGCCAATAACAGGTTCACTGATTTTGCGAAGGCTTTTGATCGAGTCAGTCATAGTATTTTGATTAAAAAATTGAAACTATTTGGTTTTCACTCTAACATGTTGGAATGGTTAGAATCCTATCTAAAGGGTCGTATACAGTTTGTTTGTATAGATCAGGTACTGTGAAATCCAATTGTAGTAACCTCGGGTGTCCCCCAAGGTAGCCATCTTGGCCCCCTTCTTTTCCTAATCTTTATAAATGATATGGCTGATATCTTCTTGAACTCCAGTAAGCTTCTATTTGCAGATGATTTGAAGTTTTTCAGATGCATTAAATCTTTAAATGATTGTATTCTTTTACAAGACGATCTCCATAAGTTGACAGAATGGTGTTCAACCAACCAATTATTCTTGAACGTTAAAAAATGTCAAATTTTTTCTTTTTGTCGCAATTTTTCAAAAATTACATTTGATTACACAGTTGACACGTTTGTTCTTGAAAGAGTTTTGGAAAAAAAGATCTTGGTGTAATATTTGATTCAAAACTAAGTTTTATCAAGCACATAGAATTTATTGTAGCTAAATCTTGTTCAATGCTAGGGTTTATTAAACGTAATACCAAAGACTTCAAGGACCCTTTTGCCCTTAAATCTCTTTATAATGCCTATGTTAGGTCTAACTTAGAATACTGCTGCGTGATTTGGAATCCTTACTACAATATTTATTCAAACAGAATAGAAATGATCCAAAGAAAATTTACAAGGTATACAATCCAGAAATTAGGTTGGAACATCGAAATCCCGTCATACTCAACTAGATGTAAGCTTCTTGGAGTTCAATCTCTCGAAAAGAGAAGAAAAATGATGTCTGTAATGTTGATAAGTGATATTTTGTCACATCATATCAAATGCCCTATGCTTTTGTCATTGATTGATTTGTATGCTCCGTCGCGTCAGATAAGAGAACGTTGTCTATTCCGAGAAAAGGAACACAGAGTAAACTATGCTCGTAATGAACCAATAACTCGTTGTGTCAGAGAAACTAATCTCATTTCAAATTATATTGATTTTAATTTTCATAAATCCAGGTACATTCTAAAAAATAATTTACTTCTGTTCTTTTCAAATTGATTAATCAAATTATGTTTACACAATTGTTGTATTAAATACTTAATGTTATTTTGTTAGATGTTAAATGTTATACCTATTTATCTCCTGTTTTTTTTTAGTCTAATTGAAGATTTAATTATCTCTAATTGATGTAAATAAATAAATAAATAAATAAATAAATAAATAAACTATGGCAGACGCATGACAAGGAGACAAACCACAAAGAGCACGTGCCCCTCTTCTTTATTTTTTCTTTAACTTTCTCCTATCATATTCAATTTAGTTTAAATCGCCGCGTCGAAGCAATCACCTCGTTCACCAAAACGCTACCGCCGCTTATTCCGTAAAGTTTAGACTAAAAAAACTTGTTTTTAAGCAGTTAATAAAGTTTAATCACTATAGCGTTTAATTAAGATGTTTGTTTTATTTGTAATTCTAGTCAAAGAAAGGATTCTAAACAAAAATGTTACATTTACAAAACAAACAAAAAAAAAGGTCTAGAACACTACGCTTCTGCAGATCAACAGACGTTAGCTATTCAAGAAGATGGCGTAACACTAATATTATTTTATTTTATAATTTTTCAATTTGAGTATACATAAGATTATATATTTTTTTAATTAACACCTTGGAAAACCAGAAATGCACGTTAAAGAAGATCGCCCACCGATTGTAACAAAATAAATTCCTAAATATGATTTAGCATCAACACAAGCTTTAGAATAAATGTATATAATCCCTGTAACCTTTTGACATCCTTCACATACAAATTTTCAAAAAAATATTTTACGAAATATGCTGAATTAATTGATTTTGCATAAAAATAATTCTTCAGAATCTTTGTTGTTCTTAAACAAAACACAGTTCTTTACGAAAGTCTGCTCTATTAAACAAACATCTTTAAAACCAAAAAAAAAAAATCTTTTCTCTATTGAACAACCTTAAGTTATCAAACATAGTGAAAAGAATATGAAACAAGTGGTAAATGTAACGTTCAATGCCCCTACATTTCATTTTATCTTCTTAAAAAAAAAATCTTTCATCAGGACGAAGTCGTTTTCAATTGTCTTTTCCATTATTTATCATTTGTTTGTCTGTGATTCTTGTTTCAATTTCAAGAATTTTCATTTCACTTAAGTTTTCCAAAGGACATTGCCAATTCAAAACATTGATTGAAGTTTTGTTATTCTTTGTACACGCACAATGAGCAGGAGGATGTCCTGTGCGTAGGATTCAGGGATCCAGGCGTGAATGACAGCACAAAAACTCCAACAAAAGCGCACTGTATAAGTCTCATTTTCTGAATTTATAAACAAAAGCAGAAGTATAAAGTATAAAAATAAAATACAAAAAATAATAATAACACACAAAACTAAATCAAAAGAATATGTTTCGCCTAATGGTATGCAATGTTATTTTCATTCCAGCCTCTCATCCTTGCTGTATCGTAAAATATTCAAGTTTTCCATTTATTAGACATGGTCTACACTCCTCCGCTGTCTTCTGAGCCCCATCTCAACTAAATTCAATTCCTGGCCAAGATTGAGAATTTTTATTTTATTTTCGTACATTCAAGCGAAATACCATCCTAGGCCAGGACGAATACTGAAGAGGAACAACTCCAGACACTATATATACCTAACTCGTAATTTGTGTACCAAAATTTCGGCTGTCGTCCTTCATTCTGTTGCGGGAGTTTATTAAGTTCCATTTCTGTGGTGCGAATTGGAATTCATTGAGCCACACTGTTTATGGATGCCAGGAATTCTAAGGAAATATTTTTGATGTATTCAAGTTTATTAAAATTGATGAAAATAAATATAAAAAAAAACACTGCTCACTCAAGGGCTGATTGTGGCAATACGGAAAATGTGGGAACGGAGTGCGCCCGCAAGGATGCTGCGGTGGATTTTTGTGTGATAAAATAATGGCTTCGGGGATTGTATTCAGAAGTTTTGTGGCTATTCATTTTCTTTATGTTATTTTGTACAAATTTGTATTCAAATGTAAATAAATTGATGGAGCATTAGGCGCTGTTAATGGAAAATATGTTATTTTACCGTGAATTGGGGGCAATCGCCCATAAGGCATTAATTTGCATTTATTAAGTCCTCATTCTGTGTCGGGTTTTCGCACTACCTACAACAAGCTATGTTGGTTTTTATTTTTTTTTTTTTCAAAAGCAAGAGCAGAGTTAAGACGTCTAACGAAACACGAGGAGTTAGTGATACAAATTTAAATTGCTTTAAATTGGGCAATATGGGGAGAAGTTACAAGACTAGAAGTGAATTTTGTATTCAAACAGTTGATTATTCCATTTAATTTCAAGTTAACATAAGCAGAAGTTTCTTTCTAATTTTTGTTTGTAATATCTAATTCAAATTCCGAATAAACATTAATTTTATTAGATTCTTTCTATAGTACACTCTAAGAACAACATTGACCTTTTAAGAAGAAGTTTGGTTTTTTGGGGGTTTTCTGATGCTCTGAGTAGCTTTAAGGACATTTCTATCAGGGAAAAGATACAATTTTTTTCCATGGCTCGGATGTACTCCAATCTTGAGGTCCGATTTTCAATTACTCTTTATAGAATTAGGGGTCGTATATCGGCAATAACGCAGCGAAGCGTTTCCACATTCACTTCCCTCTTCTTCGGATGTGGAACTGCAACGGCAACGTATGATTAGTTCATTAAATTCTGATCTAGCCAGCATTGTTCAATGGGGAAATATTAATCGTGTGGAATTTAATGCTTCTAAAACTCAATGCCGCTTTCTCTCGTTAAAGCATAACCTACCCGCCATGGCACTATCCATGAGTGGTACTTGCATCAAGGAAACTGAACCGCTTTGCGTTCTAGGTATGTGTATCACAAACCACCTTCTGTGCAATGAACACATATATGACATCGCCAAAAATGCTGCGAAATGTTTAGGTTTTCTTAGACGATCCGAGACATATATTCTCCCCGTTAGATCTGGCTACTGTTTATAAGGCGTACAATCGCCCAATGCTTGAGAACAATTCTCATATTTGGGCAGGTGCCCCTGTTACTCACTTGCGTTTCCTGGATAGAATCCAGAAAAAAATGCATTGAAAATGATAGGGAATAAGGATATAACAGAAACGTTTGATTCACTAGAACATCGTCGAAATGTTTCTTGTCTCTCCTTATTATATCGCTTCTTATATAAACAATGCTCCAGCGAAATAGCCAGTTGTATTCCTCCCCTTAAAATTTGTCCCCGTAATACTCGTACCGCTAGGAATGCTCATAAATTTACCCTTGAGCCTGATTTCGGATGCACTGTTAAGTATAGAGACTCATTCTTTAGCCGCACTACACGAATGTGAAATGTTTTACCCGGCTCGATTTTTCCCTTCCATTAAGATTTACAAACGTTCAAACCCAATGTGCATCGGTACCTCCTTTCATCTTCTATCCAATTTTCCAAAACGCTCGCACTGTGTTAATACATGATAAGGGTAGTAACAGTAACAAACAACCTATTGAGTGCGTGCAGATAAAAAAAAAAAAAAAAAAAAAAAAAAAATTGTTTTTCAAGTAGTATTGACGTGTTAAATCGTACGATCTTGGAGGCCAACTCACTGTTCCAAAACGCGAAATTATGTGTCATAAAACGTTTCCTTCAACAAATCTATTATAGCATGCGATTTGTAACATCAATCACAACTTCACCATATCAATCCGATTTAGGAACTGAAATATCATTCATCATGACTCTGTAACGGTGCCATTAACTGTAATCCTTTGGCCGGCATCGTTTTAAAAGAATTAAGGACCAATGATTCCACCAGCCCATAAAGACATTTTTGTTGCGGGCTCCTTTGTTGCCGGAGTGGTTTTTGCTGGCATGCTGTGCCGGCCTTAACCTCGTCAGAGGAAGTGCAGTCTTCACCCCTATCGAAACACAAAAAAAGATCATATTAGTCTTTGACGATGCTATTATTCGTCTTCGGAAATGCGCCTCTACTTATCTTACCTGGTGTGGTATAGATACCCCTTTTCCTGCCCTCTTCACACTTACATCCTTCCTTTGCGTCGATTTTTTGATTTGAATCGAGCAAAACCCATTTCCTTTTCTTTTGTTAATTTCACTTTCTCTTTTTTACTCTTGGAGATTTTGTCAGTTTCTCGCAAGAAGCTGTACCCCGGAAAAGGTGGCTACGAGCGGGACTCGAACCTAGGCTCTTTGCTTAGCAGTCCGACACACTAACCACTAAACCACAGGGCACAACTAATCGATCAAAGATTTTATCGAAGCCGCCTTAAATGGACTCCAATACCATACAATTCATTTCTGTTTTAAAAGCATGTTAAAGCAGTTTTACGGTGCTTGTATAAATCTTCGGAATTGTAACTATATCGATTAGTTTTCCCGGAATCTCGAAAATCATTTTAGGAAGACCCTTCATTCCTTTTTTTAAAGTTCTCTATACACTAGTTGTGAATTTTTTTAAGTTTCTGTTATTTGGCGCAAGACCTGTATGTTCCAATAATTGCACCCATTACGAGCGTTTGCATGCGACTCCGCTACGCGATTCATATTCCCTGGATGCTTAACCGGATGTGTGTGTATAAATTATTTGGCTTTGAACAGGGTTCATGGAAGAATTTTCGATTTCCCGTTTAACTTCCTCAATTGTTGTGCTGTTATTTGGCATCGATTTGTTTGTGTGTGTACATTTAGGTAGAGCAATCTCCTCGTCGTCCTGGATATGGTAACAGTTTAACGTGGAAAGTCCTGATTTTATCAGGAGGAAAAACTTCCTCTTCCCACAATACCGTCGCCGTAAAATACCGTCCTCTTGTTCGTTCATCTTTTGAGGATTTTTTTTATATATAATATATAATATGTATGTACAAAACCCATGTTATTGGAGAATTGGAAGACGAGAAGAGAAGGATATACCAAAAGACGACGTCGACGTAGAAGATTTTTGTTATAAGGTTAAATACACTTAATATGTTTCCAAAATATCGAAATTGAGTCGATTGAAAGGAGTGATGGAGGGTGGCAGGGGTGGGTTCATGCATAAGGAAAAGAATGCGCGTGGTGCCGGATATAAAGAGGAAACACATACCCTCTACACAGGATATGAATTCAGCACAAATTTCCCAAAAAAATAAATAAAAAAAATTGGAACAACCTTAAGGAAGAAGGTGTAGGAAACAAGTTAAAAACCGGAAAGAAAAAAACCACATGCCCTTGCCACAATTTAGGAAATGATAAATTACATTTCAGGATATGCCATGCACCATTCGCGCCCACCCAGTACAACCTTTTACGTATGTAGATTTGTCCCAACAATCATTATCCCCTCCAAGGAGCTTCGAAAAATTCCGGCACTTGCACCAAACTTTGATACATTCATCCAGCCAGGATAAATTATTACAAGACCTTGACGCAGCGCGTATGTCTCCCCATACCAATAAAAGGAATTTCCTTAAGGAATAAAAAGGAACAATGTTTGAATAACATCAATTCTTGACATCTGCTTGCCAAATTCCAACTTGAAGGAAGGATTCTTTCTTTCTCTTGCCACAAGCTTCATCTGCGCTTAACAACATTTAAGGTTGCATGGGATTTAAATACCGCAATATCCTAATATATGAAAGGATGAGAAAGACGAATAACCCCGTAGCAGAACATCATAGATCCTGGCAACTAAACATAAATGATAAATTGCTTTTCAGGATATAAGCGGTTTGCACACCACAAACTCTTCTCCGACCTTGACGTGTGTTGATTAGGCCTGGAGTTACCCTTTATGATTTGGATTTCCAGAAATTGGTAGAGTGGCATAGGAGGGGTGATAAGAATGTATTTATTTGCAAATGAATAAGTACAAAATGAATGAATAAGTACAAAATGAATACAAAATGGCGCTCGAGGACAATCGAAGACGTCAAAGTAATGGAGGATCACAGAAAAAAAACGAACAATATCTAAATACCATCAGTTTTTGACATCTGGTTGAATATTTTTCTGACAACTTTCTTCTTTATTCCAAGCTTCGAGATAAAAAGGCCAAAATAAACGAAACTCTGAAAAAATAGCTTCCCAACAATAGCGATAACAAAAAAAAAAACAAGAAGTTCCATTTGGCTGATAGGAATCATTGTGTTTGTCCTCCTCTCTATAAGGTAATATAAAGAGATTTGGGGTGGTCTCTTCAAAATGGGTTCTCGGTCCTTATTGTTTTTTTTTTTTTGGGGCGAATAAGAAAAACCTGGGGGTTCCTTCGGATATTTCATTTCAGTTTTGCTTGTTTACTAATTGCGACTAAATGACTTTTTGTTTGTCTTCATTTAATTTGATTTTTGGGAAAAAGGGAGGCTTGACCCGCTTTAGGGTAAAAGGAATTTGATGGGTTAACTTTTGGACACATTAAGAGCTGGGAAAGTTATTTCTTAAGCCTGTAGGGAGTCTGGGTCTTATATTGTGCATATTATTATTAATTAAAGGCTCTGGACTTATTTTTTATTAATATGTGTGCTTTTTTGGTTTGTCGTTTCAGCTGGGAAGTTTACTGCCAATTGCTGTACCAGCTCCACCAACAACTTTATCGCCGCCAGCAAGGCCGGATTTACAATCTTCAAATCTGCTGAATAACCTGCCACAGCCACTGGAGAGTGGTCCACACGTGAGTTTTTCTTTTATTTTGTTTAAAGCTTAAGTAAGCTTAATTTTATTTAAGAGGTTTAATTGTTCTTTTTTTCTGTAAAATAGACATCTTAAGCTTAAGCTGTTCAAGCAAGAATGAGTAGCAAGTTTTCAATTTTGGGATAGTGAAAAATGCCAAATTTGCATTGCTTTTTCTGCAAATACTTGAGAAGGAAATTATATTTATCAACTAATAATAAGAGACTGTAGATTTTAGATTTGAAAGGAAACTTTCATGGAATATATTGAAAAACTCGTGCTTTAAAACGGGAACTGAAGAAATATTTTAATAGACAATTAAACCTGGTTAATACACTTTATGTACTGAACGTGATTGAAATATTGCAAGGAACAAAAACGGAAAAAAAATCTAAACGGTTCAGAGAAAAACCTAGTAAAACATTTACAACATTTAACTAGGTTATCGCTCATGTTAAAAAAAACATGTTCGGGTGGTGAAAGGTCAATTTATTTCTCAGGAATTTAATGAGCCAACTTTAGAATTTCATTTATATTATCCACCTTAAAGTTTTTTTCAAGAATCAGTGGTACTATCACCCTTAGTCTTTAAATGAATTCATAGTTGGAATTTTTTCTAATGGATCATCAAAAAATGTTTGCCCAGCAAAATTTTGTGATAGAAAAATTGCTCAGATTATTTCTCACACAATCACTCATAGATCTAAATAAATGTATTCTGTTTACAATTTAAAGCACCAGGCTTTATAAACACAATCCAAACATAACATTCCACTTATACTGGCCACTATAAATGGCAACTGGCTTTGTTAAAAAGTAGCACAAGATGTAGCACATTTGCTTCTCTTGCAGACAATTTCGGAATTTCACTAGAATTTAATTTCACAATCCTCTCACCTCCTTTGCAACCCCCAGAAATATATATTAGTTTCAAAAAAACTAATTGGGACGCTCTTGGACTTGAACTACCATAATGATCTCTTTCACAATAATATTCCCCAAAACAGAGTTGCATGTAACTCGGAAATAGACTCCCTTAAATGTCAGATCAATGATCAAATAACATTATACCATTGAAAAAAACTCAGAGATCTGCCAACCGCGAAATTTAAAATACCACAATATTTCTGAATTAACCCAAAAATTACTTAAACTTTAAAACATATGGTTAAGGCAATTAAAGAGACTGTTTCATAGAAACCTCAACAGAATCAGCTCTGAGTACAATCAACTCCATTCTAAAATTTAATGCTTGAGGAAGATAATTAAGAATATAGTTAAGGCAGATATAAATGACAATTTTGTCTCAAAGCTAACAGAAATAAGATTTTCTCCTCAGGCGTCATGGAGGTTGACAGAATTACAGGTCGAAATTTTTTTGGTATGAAGTCTTGAAAGAAGCTTTCAAAGATTTTTATTCAGAATTATACTCAGAAAAGACGCCAGCAGATGACTTAAGACTAACAAGCCAAGTCCTTACCCAAACAACTGAGTTTCGAGAAACCCAAATCAATAAACACCTAAGGTGTTTCTCTCGGTGCCGTGTCATATGGCCATGTGTCATAGGGCCATATGGTCATATCACGCAATTTGAAAGTGTCATATGGCCATATTCAAACATGGCCATATGTCGCTTTTGCCAAAGTGTCATATGGCAATTATGGCCTAATGTCACTTTCAAATGCATTTTCGTACCCAGTCTTACGATTTGGGACTTATATAACGCCTTGTTAATCTTAGTATTAAGAAGGTATGGGAGGCATGCTGCCCCCCTGCAACCCCCCTGCTGGGGATCACTATACGATTTGGAGAAGGTGCAAGGTTGGGTATGTGTAATGTTTCTTTTTGATTTAAGGAACTTTTGCATAAACCCAATCTCGCACCTACTCCAAACCCATAGTGAGCCCAAGCAGGGGGGTTGCAATGGGGCAGTATGCCCCCCATACGTACGCCATACTCAATAATATGGCTATTTGACGCTTCTAAAAAGTGTCATAAGACCTTATGGAAAAAATTCGCAGTTAAATATGGCCATATGACTCTTTAGCAAAGCAACAAATGGCCATATGTTTGAATATGGCCATATAACACTTTCAAATTGCGTCATATGACCATATGGCCATATGACACATGGCCATATGACACGGCACCGTTTCTCTCCCTCTTTGAATGCAGCTTCCTTGGATGAACATCCCATTACTTCTGCAACCCAAGTAAACGAATTAAGACTAGAACTAAATAATAAATAAACTGCACGACTGGATCGCACGTACTTGCTCATATGTGCGTTCACATTGTACAATAAAATTTAAGAAAATTAAAGTGAACATCAAAGCATTTATTCGATTTTTGTGACTTGATTGTTCAAATTTTAGTACGTTTAATTGTATTGAGTGAAATAATTTAAACGCCATTTTATTTCTTTAAGAAATGTAAAAAGTGTATTTTTTTTTAAATTGTAGAAGCGGAAATAAAACGATTTTTTTAACAACTTTTTTTAAAAAATTAAAAAAAATAATTCAAGAATACAAACTTCAGCAGAAAAATGACATACATTTAAAAACAAAATTCAAAAAAAAAATCACTAACTCGTTTTCAAAACATTTATTTTCAAAAAAAAAAAATACAAAAAAAATAATTACAAATACAAAAAAAAAAATTACAAAATAAATTTACGAAAAATTACTTAGGCTACCTACTTCTTCTTTAATATCAATTTTGATAGTAATCCTTACCCAAACAACTGAGTTTCGAGAAACCCAAATCAATAAACACCTAAGGTGTTTCTCTCGGTGCCGTGTCATATGGCCATGTGTCATAGGGCCATATGGTCATATCACGCAATTTGAAAGTGTCATATGGCCATATTCAAACATGGCCATATGTCGCTTTTGCCAAAGTGTCATATGGCAATTATGGCCTAATGTCACTTTCAAATGCATTTTCGTACCCAGTCTTACGATTTGGGACTTATATAACGCCTTGTTAATCTTAGTATTAAGAAGGTATGGGAGGCATGCTGCCCCCCTGCAACCCCCCTGCTGGGGATCACTATACGATTTGGAGAAGGTGCAAGGTTGGGTATGTGTAATGTTTCTTTTTGATTTAAGGAACTTTTGCATAAACCCAATCTCGCACCTACTCCAAACCCATAGTGAGCCCAAGCAGGGGGGTTGCAATGGGGCAGTATGCCCCCCATACGTACGCCATACTCAATAATATGGCTATTTGACGCTTCTAAAAAGTGTCATAAGACCTTATGGAAAAAATTCGCAGTTAAATATGGCCATATGACTCTTTAGCAAAGCAACAAATGGCCATATGTTTGAATATGGCCATATAACACTTTCAAATTGCGTCATATGACCATATGGCCATATGACACATGGCCATATGACACGGCACCGTTTCTCTCCCTCTTTGAATGCAGCTTCCTTGGATGAACATCCCATTACTTCTGCAACCCAAGTAAACGAATTAAGACTAGAACTAAATAATAAATAAACTGCACGACTGGATCGCACGTACTTGCTCATATGTGCGTTCACATTGTACAATAAAATTTAAGAAAATTAAAGTGAACATCAAAGCATTTATTCGATTTTTGTGACTTGATTGTTCAAATTTTAGTACGTTTAATTGTATTGAGTGAAATAATTTAAACGCCATTTTATTTCTTTAAGAAATGTAAAAAGTGTATTTTTTTTTAAATTGTAGAAGCGGAAATAAAACGATTTTTTTAACAACTTTTTTTAAAAAATTAAAAAAAATAATTCAAGAATACAAACTTCAGCAGAAAAATGACATACATTTAAAAACAAAATTCAAAAAAAAAATCACTAACTCGTTTTCAAAACATTTATTTTCAAAAAAAAAAAATACAAAAAAAATAATTACAAATACAAAAAAAAAAATTACAAAATAAATTTACGAAAAATTACTTAGGCTACCTACTTCTTCTTTAATATCAATTTTGATAGTAATCGGATCACCAGTTTTCGAGAAAGTTGAAGACCAGAAAAACGGTCAAATAGGAGGTACCGTTTTTAGCCCACTATATTAAATTTTTTTCACTAAAATATAATGCTTACCTACAGTACACTGATTTTTCTCATAAAAATTCTTGTAGACGTTTTGGAGAAAAATAAGATTTTACATAACGGTTATATGACAGGTACCGTTAATTTTTGAGCTAAAAAAAAATTAGAAAACTCCTATGTAGAATGTCAAAATAATTTTAAGTTCTAAATTTGAAGGCGATTGACCCAACCGCTTAGGCTTTAGTCTAAAATACATCCGTACAGACAGACAGACAGACAGACAGACGGACAGAATCGAAGGAGGAATAATACAACAATTGCACTGATAGATCTTGAAAAGGCGATAATATGTGGCACAAGGGCTGATATTTAAACTTTTATCACTAGGAATTCTGAACTGAGGCCAAATTGCCGCATCAGTTATCGAGCAATAAGTGACTGAATTATATGCGTTTGGTATAAACGCTTACGTTATGGAGCATTCTAGTATCGAGCAGATTTTCGTTCGATAGATAAAGTGCTCACTGATTGATACCTTAATGAAAATATATGAACTTTTATTATGTTGTCGTTGTTTCTTAGACATTTCTGTTCAAAATTACAAATGTTTTACATTCGTTTGATGAATATGAATCATTTTACATGTTAAAATAATTACAAAATGTTCACCTTCTTTTTAATCGCAACAATGAGATTCTTGTATCCAAAACAAAATGTATCCTAACGACATCTCTTAGGCAATAGAGAAATCAATAAAAACACCATTAAGTTGAATAAAGCTAGTACAATTTATAAAGTGTTTTTCAACAGGGACGCTACAAAAGTAGAGCGACAGGGACAGCAAACGACGCCATTAACATTTCTCTTTTGACATTTCTCTTCAGTAAGGTTTGCCAATAACGAGTCGAAATTATTAAAATTTACTACCGAAATTCGGAGTCAGTGGCCTCAACGTTAAGAGCGCTACGTCCAATTTATGGTCGTCATAATCGTCCTAGCAGATCAACAATTGAGCGTCTAGTGGAAAAATTTGAATCCACAGGCACAGTACAAAATGTTCCCGTGCCAGTGAGATAAAGAAGTGCCCGTAGTGTCGAGAATATTGCTGCCGCTGAGGCTTCAGTTGCAGAAAGCCCAAATGTGTCTCTCACACGTCGTTCTCAAGCATTGGGCATCTCTTTGACGTCGTTGTGGCGAATTTTGCGAAAAGATTTTGGCCTACATCCTTACAAGATTAAATTGACGCAAGAACTGAAGCCGCTTGACCACCAGAAGCGTCGTATGTTCGTGAATTGTGCTGAGCAACAACTTGAAAATGATTCGGATTTTCATCGAAAAATCATCTTCAGCGATGATGCTCATTTCTGGCTGAATGGCTTCGTCAATAACAAATATATCCGGTATTGGTCAGGCAGCAATCCACACGTACTCCATGAGTTAGCATTGCATCCCGAATAAATTCCAGCCGAGGCCCAATTTTGTGAAAATCGGGATCGGTGGCCATTTCGTTTTGGGCTCATTCACCGAACGTGTGACGCGCTTGATGGGCTTTCGGCTTCAATTCTTGAACGAGTTGGATTTTGTAAGCCTGCAAACCAAGATCCTCCCGCGCGTGATGGCGGATGGACTCATTTGGGTCTTCTTCGATACTCTGCTCCACCGGTACGAACCATTATTTTGGTAATAAATTTGCACAATTTGCAAACTTTGTTCAGGAGTAAGTCTATTCATTATAAAATCGCAAACCAAACTGAGCATAAATCAAGAGACAGCTGTCAAAAAGACCAACTCCGAAAAAAGTATAGCCAGATTGAAAACCCTCACGTCTATTAAAATAAAAAAATATTTTTTAATTTTTTATTTTTTTTTAATTAGTTTCAGAGTTTTCTTGGAAAAACTAAGTATGCAATAAAATTTGAAAACTAAATGTCTATCGAAGAAAAAAATATGAAAATCGTTCGACCAGTTTTTTTAAAAAGTCGTTTTTTTGAAAAACTTTTCTAAAAAATATTTTAATTTTTTTTCTAGTATGTCATTATAAGGCAATCTGTAGTTTTCATCTGGGAAAATTATTTAAAAAAATTAGATCCACCCATTTTCAAAATATTTCGAAAACCAATTTTTTTTAATTTTTTTTTTAAAAATCGAAAAAAAAATTTGAAAATTTTTAAATGCGATATTAATTGAATTATAAATGACTTCCTGTTTGTAAAATTTTATTGAAATCGAGATAATAGTTTACGATAAAACCGCATTTGAAAAAACCGGTTATATAAGAGGTACCGTTATAGAACAAAAATTTCGAAAAATGTATTCTAACTGAAAGATGTATTATTGTAAAAAAATAGCACCCTGAAAGTTTTATCAACATTTTCGAAAAAATCTAACTTTTTGTCAAAATTGCATTACCGTTATTTTTCGACCTAGAGCAAAAATGAAAAACACCCCCGAGATACTACCTAATAAATACTAAATACCAAGTTTGAAGCAAATCGGTCCATCCGTTTAGGCTGTAGAGCAGTGAACAGACAGACAGACAGACAGACAGACGGACGGAATTTCCGGACCCACTTTTTTCAACTTCTCTATTATCGTTATATAATGTTTGATTGTTAGATTTTTTTTACACGAATCCATAACCTGCATTTTAGTACCTAAATCGCAAGTAAAAATTACGGTTTGGTGTGGTTTATGGGCCGGCGGCGTCATTGAGCCGTACTTCTTCCGTGATGATTAAGACCGGCACGTTACTGTGAATGGGGATCGCTACCGTTCAATGATAACCGAATATTTTGGCCCCAATTGGATGATATGGACTTGGAGGATATGTGGTTCCAACAGGACGGCGCCACAAGCCACACAGCGAATGTCACAATAAATTTATTGGAAACCAAGTTTGGAGAACGTGTTATCTCACGAAACGGTCCAGTCGCTTGGCCGCCTCGGTCGTGCGATTTGACGCCGTTAGACTAACTATTTCCTGTTCATTTAAAGTCTATGGTCTATGCCAATAAGCCAGCGACGATTGATGAACTTCGTACGAATATCGAACGTGAAATTGCAGCAGTATCGGCCGATTTATGCTTGAAAACCGTCGAAAATTGGGTTCAGCGTCTGGACTTCTGCAAGCGTGCCCGTGGTGGACATGCAAAAGAAATCGAGTTCCATACATAATGGCATTGAACGTACTTTCACAGAAATAAAGAATTTCATTAATATCCAAAACCGTTTTTGTTTTATTTAAAAAAAAACTTTTGTAGCGCTCTTATTGAAAAACCCGATAATAGTTAAACGATACGTCAGACAACGAATGCCATCATCCCAAAGTGTTAACTCGTGCATTCGATCACTGATGGCACTGACTCACTCGCTCACTGAAGCCGTAATTCGGCTCCTGGATTACTCGAATAGTGAAAAGTTTTTTGGAGAATAGATTCACATCTATTTCTATAGGAACAGATTTTTTCAGAAAAAAATTCCTTTCGGGTGTAACCCAAGGATCAACTCTTGGTCCAACACTTTTTAATATTTTCTTCAATGACTTTCCCTTTGATAGCTTTATGGTAGATGAGCCTTGTTGTTTGCTGTACGCAGATAACACAACCGTTCAATCAAGAGACATTAAAAATGGTAATTGCTGGTTTGAAACCTATTTTACAATCTAGGCATATACTACAGTCAACAAAAACCTTCATGTACAAAACTCTTGTAAGACCCATTCTTACATACGGTTTTGGCATCTGGTTTTCAATATCCCCAACCGTAGCGAGAGAACTAGAGAATTTCGAAAGAAATTTTTTAGGATTTTGTAGTGGTAAATTCAGAAAACCAAATAAAAAAGAGTTTTAAAATAAAAAGCCTGGTATAAAACAACCAAACTAAAACCGCTAATGGTTTATCAAATAGAACTTTTAACGAAAAGATTGGAGCGCATACAGCATAGAACATCACTACTACTTTTCTCCTTTCAACCTTCTGCATAGCTCTCCATTTTGGACTTGATGCAATTAGAAGCCTCCTTGTACTCTTTTACCACAAGGCTATGCCGGGAAATCTTAAAGGATATATTTGTTCGACTTTAAGTACATAGGTATGTACATAGGCCAACGTTAAAAATGCTTTTATCTGCTTTTGATTATATCTTTCATATTTATATGTTTCATTAATGAGATTTAAATCTTCGTTTATGTACTAAATTGTGAAACAAATTCACCAAGATATTAAACTTTTCCAAAAAATATTAATATTAAATCATAATTGTTTCTTTTATGTATAATTTCTTTCATTTGAAACGTTTTTTTCTGTGTTTTTTGTTTATTAGTTTTATTAAAAATAATAATAATAATAAATAATAATAATATTTTAACTTACATCGCCTTGGTGAGAGTAAGATTATTGCGCTTGATATTTCCAAGTCATTTGATAGAGTTTGGCACGAAGCTCTCTTATAGAAAATGCGTCCTTCTGGGATTTATGATACTCTTGTTCGTTGGATTAGAAGCTATCTTCTGGGCTGTTCAAAACAAGTTGTATTAGACGGATTCAAGTCCCAGGGCTCTGTTCTATTATCGACTCTTTTCCTCATTTTTACTTGCGATTATAGGTACTATATTCGTGCAGATTAAAAATGTTGAGATAACAATCAAACATGACATTACAATGATAGAGAAACATATTTGAGTAACTGGAAAAATTCTGTCCGTCTGTCTGTATGTTTGTCTGTCTGTCTGTCTGCCTGTCTGTACGGATATATTTTGGACTGCAGCCTAAACGGTTGGGCCATTCGTCTTCAAATTTTGAACTTAAGGTTATTTTGACATTCTACACAGAAGATTTTTTTCAATTTTTTTTTTAGCTCTAACATTAACGGTACCTGTCATATAACCGTTATTTATAAGCTTGTTTTTCTCGAAAACTGCTCCAAGAATTTTTATAAAAAAATCAGTGTACTACTGTAGGTATGCATTATATTTTGGCAAAAAAAATTAATATGGTGGGCTAAAAACGGTCTCTCCCATAGGACCAGTTATTTTTTTCTTCGACTTTTGCGAAAACTGGTTAACCGATTACAATTAAAATTGATATTCAAGAAGATGTAGGTAGCTTAAGTAATTTTGCATTATTTTTTATTTTTTCAAAAAAAATTATTTTGTATTTTCAATAATTTAAAAAAAAAAATTGGAAAAATGAATATTTTTTGAAAACGGGTAAGTGATTTTTTTTAATTTTGTTTTTAAATTTATGTTATTTTTGTGCTTAAGTTTGTATTATTGAATTATTTTTTTTAATTTTTTTAAAAAAAGCTGTTAAAATAAAATCGTTTTATTTAAAAACGGCTCCTACAATTTTGAAAAAAAAATCACACTTTTTACATTTCCTAAAGAAACAAAATGGCGTTTAACTTATTTCACCCAATACAAATTAACGTACTTTATTTAAACAATCAAAAGTCACAAAAATCGAATGAATGCTCTGATGTTCACTTTAATTTTCTTAAATTTTATTCTACTATGTGACCGCACATGAGAGCAAGTACGTGCGATCCAGTCGTGCAATTTATTTAACTTTTCATATTCTGTCGATTGTTCACCCTCTTCGCTTTCGGACCTACAATTGCAACGGTACCGTATGATAAGTTTATTAAATTCCAATTCATACAGCATTTTCAAATGGGGTAATAGGAATCGTGTGGAGTTTAATGCTTCGAAAACTCAATGCTATTTTCTGTCGTTAAAGCTAAACATACCCCCAAAGCCATTGTCCGCGAATGGGACTTACATCGAAGAAATCGAAAAGCGTTCAGTATTCGGTATGTGTGTCGACGACCTCGTTGGAAAGACCATTTAGTATTAAGTATTAAGTATTTATTTATCGCTGCACAAAGAGAATAAATTCTTAAAGTAAGGTTTTCTGTATCGGTGTAAGAAGTATTTTTCCCCTTCTGATCTTGCAACAATTTATAAAGCGTCTATACGCCTAAGTATAACTCACACTTACGTCGCTACACCTGCTCGATAGAATACAAAAAAGAGCGATAATATTGATAAGAAATAGAACTGCCGGTGAAACAATTGCCCCTCTCGGACACCGACGCAATGTTTCATATCGTTCCTTTTTATCGTTTCTTTTATTAAAATTGTTCACTCGAAGTAGCCACCTGCATTCCTCCCCTTAAAAGATTCTTCCTTAATACTCGTCTCGCAAAGAATGCTCATCAGTTCACCCTTGAGCCCAAATTTCGGACGTGCCGTGAAATATAGGTATTCTTTTTTTAGACGAACAGCACGAATAGTTTATCCGGCGAGATTTTCCCTTGCCATTTTGATC
The DNA here is from genome assembly GCA_963971375.1 of Platycheirus rosarum. NCBI lineage: Eukaryota > Metazoa > Arthropoda > Insecta > Diptera > Syrphidae > Platycheirus > Platycheirus rosarum. Next base: position 259,252,115 of record OZ020507.1, read on the forward strand.
TGCCAGCATTATAAACCAATGTTAATCGGCACCTCTTATCCTCCCCCCCCCCCCTTATCATCCTAATGCCTGAGCAGTGTGCTCTACATTAAAAGGGAAACAATGTGTAGTCGCTTGTGCGCGCGTTAATTATAAAAACAAAGTTAGGAGAATCAGAAGAATAGAGAAGAATTTTTTTTCGGCACAATAGATCTAGAATTAGGTGACTATTTCCTCACTTAAAACTCACTAACAGCTCTAGCTTGCACTAGGATTTAGAAAATTTCTTTTCAACCCGAGTATCGAACTGACGACCTCCGGGTCAGAACCAAACATCTTCTTTTTTTATATTATATTGCTTATATATTTAAATCTGGACAAAAATCTTAAAAACTTAATCAACTTTATTTAAGGAGCAAACATCTTATCTACTGCACCAATGCCGCCCGCGTTACAAAAAATTATTTCTTTCAAACTTTAAGTTCTGGATTTTTCTCCTGGTTTTGTTTTAGTTGGAATATAATTTATCATAAATTTATCAGATCCTCAATATCATATACCTTTATTCTTAATGTTGGTTAATATTAAACAAACACATCATCAATCCGGAACTATTTCATCAATTATAGTCTGGTATCCAGAAAAAAACGACCATTAGGGATTTAATGTTATATGCAACTGTGAACTCAACTTTAGATCTCATTACGACAATTAGTTTAAGTGTGGGTCTAAGACTTTTTAATTTGCCACAGTTTTTCATGGAGCCCAAGATTCTATCAGAGTTTGAGATTAGCTTGTGTTGCAAAATATGTATCTCTTTCAAAATGTCGCGAAAAAAGATTCTTCAGCTCTGTTTTCCTGCATGGCACCATAACATGTTGAATCCAGGAATGTTTGTCAAGCTACTTCAGCTATTCTTGATAGGTTTTAACAAGCAATTTAGAATCAATAATTCACCAATTTTATACTTTTATCTTATCTATTTACTTTTAATTTTTTTTTTCAACGTAGTATAAGGAATTAAGATGAACCATCTATGCATTAACCAAGTCTGACCATGGGGTTCTTCTAGCTTAATTATTAAAATCTTAATCTTGTTGGATACAGTTGAAATTAAGGTTTTGTCAAAACTTGAACTGAATAAATCGAAGGTTGAGTACTTACAAGGTACTCACTGTCAACTGAAGGGTCCAAGTGAGCTACCAGGACGAAACTCATATTTTTGATTCGATTGACCAAAATCCGTTAACAAAATTTTTGAGTCAATATTCCAGTTTCTGTTACACTCAACTGGTTTGATTTAGATCTGCAGCTACTTCAAAAGTCAGAAACACAAGCATTTTATTTAATTAAAATATCACTAATAATAAAAAAGTTTTCGAGGAATTTCGTTAACCACTAAAGTGGATCTTAAAAAAATATTTTACAAGCATCAATACCAGTCCTTAATTCATACTCTTTTGTTGAAATATACTCCTTTTCCTCCTGAGAAACTTAATGCGTAAGAGATTGAATCAAACAGACTGGCTGTTCACACTTTTCTTTCAGTTATAACATAATTCTAGTAAACTCAAAGATGCACACCAAACGACGACGTTAGAATTGCTAATTAGCACTCATGCCTCTTAACTTCGTTCCTTTGAGAATAATGTTCTTACATCTCTATCAAACTCTTCTTTTTTTACCACACTTGTAATCTAGTTCTTGAAAAGTCTTTATTCAACATAACATGCGTTAACCCACATATTCTAGGAGTAGAGTAGGTCATGTTACGAAAATCTCAATCCCCAAATCCCCAATTCACTCGCAGATACTTCATGAAATCAATCATTCCAGGCACAATATAAACACTTACAACTTACACACGGGAGGGAACAAAAAAAAAAAGTAAAAAAGGAACCCATCCATAATACTTTGGTCTTGCTCCCTGAATAGGGCCAAGTCGACTAAAGCTTTTTTTTCTATTCCCATTCAACACCAAAGACCTAAGTGATGAAGAAAAAGTAATCATAATGCTTAGTATGTATAGAAAGGAAATTTTCTAAAGACCCAAAGGACTTCTTTTGCGTTTACCCCTGTTGGTTATAACATTAAAGTAGGGGATATAAATATTCAGGCTATTCGCTGTATTTTTATATATTACACAGGAAGGGAATATGTGGGATTTCGAAACGTAAAACAGGGTGTTTTGGGTAATAATTAGAGAGAGGACAGGTGTTGAGTGTATAATGTCAAGGTAATCAATATCAATAATTGAGTCAGGCAGGTTCTTCCAAAATCAGAACAATAAAAAACTAAAGTACAGATACCGTAAACTTGAATCTGCTTATGATTTAGCCTTAAGTTGTTTCAAATTCCGCACTTTATCTGGCTTAACCCAATTGACCTGGGCCATTGTATATACACTGCCTATAGTACTATCATGAAGCATCATATTTTAGTTCTGAATCAAGTCGCAATGAGGCGTGCCGAAATTGCCAATTGGTGTGAATAAAGAATAAGTACAGACAACAAAAGTGTATTAAATACTGGTAAAATATCGGTTAAGGTTCTCGTCTTCACAATTTAGAGTTAGTTTCGAATCAACCAGGAAGATGGCCAGATGAAAAATGACCACCATGAGAGTACTATTGAAAATGTATATACAATGTCTGGGCCTCAAATAAAAAGCTTATATAGCCAGCAGGTTCTCTGTTTTTTTAACTAATTTAACCATCTCATACGATAGACTCTTACCTCTTCGCATTTCCTTCTCCACTCACAGTATCGTAAGTGCATACGAGATCAAAAATCAAAAGAAGAAAGGAAATCGAAGCCCTGAGAACTCAGTTTATAGGGCAATAGTATGCCAAACTGCAACCTTACCGCGAAGTAGAACAAACTCCTGGACTTATTTGGCCTTAGACAGGAAACAATCCAAGACCGGGAAGCTTGCCAAGGCTCGTCCCGTATATAACGCGCTCAATAACGTCATCGCGACGGCTAAAATCCTTATCAACGGTAACTTTTTGAGGATGCATTGTCACCTGGTAAACTTCGTTAAAGTTGGTACCATCCCATCAATGTTGTTGTTTGCCTAAAAATACGGCCCATAGCTAAAGATGATTTTTTGGTCAAAATTGAGGTCTTCTTAGAAACTCTCTAAAAAAATTCGGCAAATTAAGGTCTGTGGAAGGGCCAGTCATTGTGCACTGCAAGGAATTGACTACTTCCGATTTGCCTATACATCGGAACTCGGCGACGTTTTTGGCTTATCTTGCGTTCCTTTGACGTACGAATGTTGTCTGGTTGATTACCAAAGTGGTCTGTTGCTACCAAACTATGAAGATTCCACTTTGTGGGCTACCACAACTACCTTAAAAAGGGGCGCAACGCACGCAACGTTTGCACTAACGAATGCTCATATTGATAATAAGGTCTTATCATTTAGATATTCTATACAATCGTCTGGTGATATGGTGATATGGCATCTTATGATCTTATCTTAAACTTCTTATAGAAATGTTGCTGTTGCTTGATGAGAATCTTACTTAGATCTATTTGTTTTTTTCTAAGGTATCGGTAACTCTGGGTTTCCTAAGTTTTTTTTTAAGTTCTAGTTGTATGACAAAAAAAAAAATAAACCTGTAGTCGGAACGGAACCGCTATGAAAAGCCATGCTCTAGTCTTATAGCATTAACCCTCTCCGAGCGTTCTTTTTGAATTCACGGAAATGAAGGGACCCTGAAAAGGGGAGGAGAACCCCAAACCAATTTGAACTTTAATTGTTGCCAGATCTTTGATAAGATTCCTCGCAGAATGGTCAGAAGTTCTTATAAGAGAAACCGGCTTTAAGATGCGTTTGGATGAAAAGATGCTAATCCGTCGCACTCTTTTAGAAACTTGAAAAAATCTTCAAATGGATTATTGACTCTGAAGTTGATTCCATTTCCGCAAGTTTATACATTCTTCTTTGAGCAATCTGGGGAGGCATCTTTTCAGAATATTTCAAAATTTTAATAAAAAGCAGTATCTTGTCTTATAATACGAATAAAATCATGATCATTATCGATGCAGCAACTGAGATTTGTTCTGTACAACAAACTCTTCAATCCTAATAGGGCCCCGCGGCTTAGTGTTAAGTATGTCGGGCTGCTAAACGAAGAGCCTGGGTTCGAGCCCCGCTAATAGCCACCTTGTTTTTCGGGATACTGCCTCTTGCTAGGAACTGACAAAATCTCCAAGAGTAAAAGTTTGTCTAGAAAAAGTACATCTCATATAGCCGTTCGGACTTGGCGGTAAATTGTAGGTTCCTACCATTCTTACAGATTAACAATACACACAGAGGAATGGTTGAGAGTATAAATCACTAGGCCTTGACTCCAATAAAATTTATTTATTTTAATTGCTGGCCGCAGAAAAACACTCCAAAGCTTCCGTTGCTCTTGACTTTGAAGACTTTAGAATGAGGTAGATTATTAGATCATAACAATTGACGGTTAAAAAAGAAGAGGAATAAAGAGGTTAGTTGGTTCTGCTGGATTCGAACAATAGTCCGGGTACTTCTTCTTAGAATTACAGTTTATTCTACTTTAAAATCATATTCCAGTGCATGGTCTACACTTGACACAGACCTTGAACTTGGTTTATCATTCAATAATGTGTGGACCAAACACCAAGCTATTGTGCCGCCTTTTCGATCTAGAAGAAGCATTCCTATACAGCTATTTGACCTTCAGCCATAACTGCGATTTCATTTTGGTAATCATGTATCTTGCTGGACTTGGTGTTCATTTTCAAGAGTAAATAATTTCTCTCTCCAACGGTAGGTTAAAAAGGTCATCAATCCGTCTACTTTGACTTGGGTGTAATGGTCATTGAAAGCCTCCTTAAAGGTGTCAATTTATTTGTGATGCTGAATTCTCCCTGGATTCTGTAAAGTTTCAGCCGTCAAACGGTACCATATGTGAATCTTAAGTCTTCAAAAAGATGGTATGCCAGTACCTGGCTTAAGGTAATAGTCTGATCAAACGATCTTTTCAAATATCCGCAGCGGCTTCCGTGGGTGGCATGCATCATAAATGTCCAATTTTCCTTGACTCTGACGCTTAAATCGGGATAATTTGACCGGGTTAAGTTATATTATGTTATGTTGTTTGGGTTTTTAGAAAACCCCACAAGAAAAAATATAACAGGTCAAATCGCACGATCTCGGTGACCCAGTTTACATTATCTCCATATGAGATGATTACGCCCTCGAATCGCTCCTGCAAAATTTCCAACGTGGCCTGAACTGTGTGTCGCGTAGTTCCGTCCTGTTGAAACAACTTGCCGTTTTTGTCCATATCTACCAAATCTGGCCAAAAAAAGGTAATAATCATCGGCTTGTAGTGCTCACCTTGGAACTTTCACGTAATTCTCAAAGAAATATGGAGCGATATGGGGCTTAAGATCCACACTAAACCGTGACTTTTTTGGGATGCATTGAACGCTCTTGCATCTCATGTAGATTCGTATGCCACAAAATTCTACAATATCATTTGTTTAATACTCATTGATCCAGAAATGGGCCTCATCGCTGAAGATGAGATGTTCGCCCATTCAATAAACACATAACCTCGTTTTCTATGGTCGTTTAACTTCAGCTCCTCGGTTAGTTGAATTTTTTAATGGTACCCAAGTCACGTCACAAAATTTGCCAAGTTACGGTCTACTAAAAGCCGAGTTCTTGTGAATGACGCAAAATCCATGACAGCTAATTTGACAGGTGTAGCTTAACCAATATGTCCGCTATTAACTGTCAAACTTTGGAAGTCCCCGGACTTTACAATCAATTTATCGTTGTTTCTCCTTAAAAAGTGTTGTGCGAATTATACAAGTAATTTTTACTTGCGATTATAGGGACTAAAAGGCAAGTTTAGGATTCGTGATTATAAAAAATATTGAGATAACAATCAAACATGACATTACGATCATAGTACCTGCCATATAACAAAAAGGAAAACGGTTCCAACGATGTTGATGAAAATTTTTGAGATTTTTTTTGTTGGTAGTATCTATCAGCTAATTATAACCAAATTTACCGGATAATTTTATTAACGGTACCTTTCATATAACAATTTTTTTAATTTTCGACTTTCTCGGTAACGGCTCAATGGATTTTAATAAAATTTTATACTTGACAATATCTAAGTATTCAAATTACTCCTAAATAAAAAAAATTGAATAATTATTTTTTTCTATTTTTTAATTAACTTTTAATTTTTTTTTTGAAAATTCAATATTTTTAAAACTTATCAAAAAAAATATTTAAAATTTTAAAATCAGGTGTAAACTAATAGATTCTAAAAAACTGCATAGCAAAATTACAAATAATTTTTTTTTAAAACTAAAAATAAAAAACATGATTTTAACAAAACAGATCCTACAATTTTCTTAAATTCTTTGTTATTTAAAACGTGTAATGGCATGCTTCATTTTTACTGAAAACCGTTAAGTATTGTGGTTTTAATACTTTTTTATAAGTTTAAACTGTGTTATTTTCAACGTAAATTTTACTTGCTTCTGTCAAGGATCTTGCTTTCCAATGTAATTAATGCACATAAGAGCAAGTACGTGCGACCCAGTCGTGCCCATTTCTTATCTGGAATCAGGCTTGTAACGCTCCAACAGAAGTAAGAATAAGTAACAAATTTAGGTGCACAATTTTCCTTTTTTACAAAATTCCATCTTACCTAACCGTTAACTAGGTCCTACTTTCAAGTTGCTCTAGACTATTGGAGCAGCGAAATAAAAAGTGTTTTTCTGTAGTTTCTGATTTATTCTGATTTGAATGGAAGACTTTTAATTACCTCCAAGACGCCTTTCATTACCATGACCTTAATTCTCGCAACACCCTGTTTCCAGAAAATAAGCCCAACTAAAAAACCTGAAATCCCCAATGTTTCGTGTGAAAAGAAGGATGAGCATAGAATAAAGATGAAATGTAAGACACAACTCATGCAGAACTCCTAGCGCGTATTACTTTCTGTGCTTCCTGGTAATACGCTCCCTCGTGGTTGTGGGGCAACAAAATAAAAGCAAAGAAAAAAAAATTGTAAATAAGAAGAAAATTTCCTTTACTCAAAAGATAATCCAATTGCGTCAATGAGAAGTTGGTGATGACGATGGTGGTGGGGTGTCGGTTTCGGTATGGAGATGGTGAGTGAAGAAGCATATCTGAGAAGCGGAATCCTTCTTCTTCTTTTTTATCAAATTTCAAATGGAAAATCATACTCCATGAAGTTATGAAAATGCTCCCCCATCTCTCCCAGGATTATTGTTTGGTCCCTTTGAAAGGATCCGGTGTTCCCGTTTTGGTACCGAAGCTAGGGGCTTCAATGCAATAGTGCTTAAGACTGAACAAACATAAGGGATGAATATGAAATTATGTTCTTTTTTTCTTCTTCTTTTCATCCCTTTGCAAGCTTTTGATGATTTTTTCCCTTATTTTTTGCTCTCTATTAACTTTGTTCGCATAATTTTATTTATATTTTTTTTTATTATTGCATTTTAAGCAGGATACGTTGAGAAAGGATCCTTATGTGAAAAACGCAAAAAAAATTAAATAAAACAAATTGAAAAGACTTTATCTAAGCGCCACCGCTTGGGAAAATGTCGGTTTTCCAAGTTGAAAAAAGGACATAAAGGTAGGGTAAAAGGAGGTGAAAGGAATAAAATCCGGCATTGAATTAAATTACCTGCCTAAAGTTTGGGTGTTCATTGATTTCAAACTTTCTGCCTGCCGCCTTCGGTCTATATGTAAAATAGTATGGAGCAGGCTAGTGACCCTGTCACTTAAATACACACACACGCCCATAGGCACACGTGTGTGTTTTTGGTCCTTTTGGAAATAGCAAAAGGTCCTTATTCTTAGCCATTTACAAGCTTTTCAAAACACTTTGAACCTTGCTAACAAGACATTTTGTAAATTTTCTGCTCGAATGTCGTGTTTTCGGTACATTTGACCTAGAAAAAAGGACTCACTGGCGCTGCCTAGGCCGATACTGGGTGTGTGGTGTCCTTTTTTTTGTTCCTGTGTTGTAAGAATTCATTTTGGGATTTTATCGGGGGACATATGAATAAGAAAGCAGAGAATAGAGGATATTATACAGGCGTTAGAGACGAATATCCTTACAATGAAAAAAGAATAGTTATCGTAGGCAAGTGTATACATATCCCCCTGGGGGGCTTGAAAATGGAAATATCCTGAATTGAAATCACCCTGAAAGTAATTTGAACGGGATTAATTTTTTTTTGTCATTTTTTTGTATTCTATGTTTTTCTATGAACGGATAACATATATAGGGAAAGCGAGGGAGGTATGATAAGGATAAGGAGGCCAAGGCTTTGTTAAGATGTCAATCTGGATGACAAATTAGAGTTTGCTTTGTCAACCTATTCGGGACGGGGGAGGGGATGTGCTTACAAATCTTACACAATGGAGCAACATTGAAAGGAAAGAAAATTCGAAGATTAATTTGAATGTAATGGACCTGACTCCTTGGCAAAGATAATTTGTTTTGGATTTGCGATTTGATATAGCAATCATTGTTGGTCTTGGTACTTATTAAACGATAAAAGTACTTACATTTCGAGGGGTAAGAAGTTATTGAAAGAAATTAAAGAAAAGGTCTTTCTTCATCCCAAAAATGATACAAAAAAGTGTTTTTCTTAATAATGTTTGTAGAGGAGGGAAAGAGTCAACTTCAGGTTTTACTAGCCGTCTTGTGCCCGGAAAATATGGGGATGAGAACACTGTAACGCAGTCGGGTGAAACCAAATAGAGAGACTATTTCAACCAGTCAGCGCAGAATCTTGCTAATCGCTGTTTCTTTTGGCCAAGTAAGGAATCGAGAAAAACCAAGAACACGCTATACAAAATACTCATAATCCCAGTCCTGCCACGAGTGTTTGGTGCAGAAACATGGAACTTTCGCATGCCGATGACAGTACCCTTAGATTATTCGACAGAAAAGTACTAAGAACGATTTATGGACCTATTTCCGGAAATAATGAATGAAGAAGAAAATACTACGAACTATACGTCCTCCACAGCAACATAAGCCTAACCAAAAAAATCTATATCCAGTGGCTAAGATGGAGCGCGCAAGATCTTCGACGCCATACCCGATGAGGTTAGAAGCCAAGGTGGACCTCAATTTCAATGAAGCGACCAGCTAGAGAGATACCTTTCATGTTGATTTAAGGACCAAACGTCCATTCTTGCAGATTAACAACACACACAGGAATGGTTGAGAGTATAAGTCACTATGCCTTGCATATTGCTCTCGCGCCAATATATTTATTTATTTTATAAGGACCGACCTTCAAATTTTAGAATAGGCTCCTCTGTATTGTATAAAATTAAATGAAAAAATCAGGAATTCTTCGCTTGAATGTTTGCATAATCATTAATTTTTTTTTAGAAAATTTAAATAAAGGAAAATTCGACGCCATTAATGGGAACATAGAAGATGTCTCTTTTTTCTCCTTCAGGCTTAGTATGCTTAGTATGTGTATGTGTTTTCAACAGACATGTATTTTTATATCCAAAACAAATTAGCAGACAAACACATCTTGCAAGGAGCATAACGACTCCTTCATTTTGTTAAGATAACTCAACTTGGCCGCTCCGAGAACAACATGCACCAGACTATACCTATTACCGTGTGTTTAGCTTGAAATTGCATTCACCTTGACATATTAATCTAGAGAAAACGCCAGCACGCAGCAAGAAGGACGAAGAAAATGAGAACTCCTTCAAGTCACCGCACGTTGAAGATAAATAGTCTAGTGGCGGTGCTACAACTGTTTCTTCTAGGAAACATAAATCAATAAGACCCAGACTGATTCCGTATTCATTATCCGAAAATGGAACTCACTCAACAAGACTGTGACCAACGCAAGGATTAGAAGGGAAGCATGAGTTAAATATAGAAACCTCTTCTTGAATCCTTTTTGAAAACCCGTAAGACAAATACACAGCTTAGAGTTAAACTGTGCTGCTGTGAGGGAGAAAAATGGGATTCAAGTCAGTTCATTTAATCTATCTCATGAATACGTAAGTTTTCCTAATGAGTTCTTCACAATGGAAAATGTTTATCGCCCGCTATTTGAACAAAAAAAAAGTCTAAACGACGGGATAGGTTTTCCAAACACTCACAGACAGGTAAATGTAACAAAGACCGTCATTCTCCTTCATATATATATATATATATATATGAACCCATAAAGCTATCAGAAGCTTCTTCTTTCTGGAACGAATATTTAAATGGAAAATATCATTATCTTTCTATGGGACATAATAAGGTTACTTTGATCCTTTTAATGGTATTTCATTTCCATTAGGGATGTCATTATGCTTTAACAAGACATTTTGGCTCTTATGGAACAGATACTTTTAACGGGGGGATGACTATGACTATATGAGGGACTAAAATTAATGAGATAATAATCAACAAAATATGTTTATCCGCTATCAATATGTAAATTGTATTGAGAACATTAGATCCAATTAAAAATTAAATTCGGAATTATATACAATGTGAGCCGAGAAATTCAACGAAAAAAATGGATGTACGGGGGTTCCGTTATGCGTCCAGAATTTGAAAATTGTTGTTCAAGAAAACAAAACCTTGTTGAAACCCGGCTCGGGACGAAAAAAGTTTTTTTTTTCAATAAGTTGAACTTAAAGCGACAAAGAACCACTAAACGAGTCTGATTATCGGGATTGCCCCTGTGATAAAGCTATAACTCAAACCTATAAACTTTATGTTAGTACACACAAGTTTTTGTTCCTTTATTGGAAAACGCTATTATATGCATCTTAAATCAAACATCCGCATATTCTCAAAGAGTCAGCTGTCCTCAAATCATCATCATCATCATCGGCGCAACAACCGGAATCTGGTTCGGGCCTCCTTCAACAAGTTCTTCCATACATCTCGATTGCTTGCCGACATCATCCAATTGCGCACCCCTAGGCCTAGGGCCTCCTAGTCTACGCAATCCTTCCATCGCAAGCAAGGTCTGCCACGTTTTCTTCTACCATAAAAAGAACTGAAATAGACTTTCCGAGCTGGTTCCTCTTCGCTCATGCGAGCTAGACCCCAACCCACCGGAGTCTACCGAGCTTTATTTTTTTCCACAACATCTGCCTCGAGGTAAATTTCATACAATTCATGATTGTATCTTCTCCGGAATCGTCCTCCCTGGAACACGAGCCCATTAATTCTCCGTAAGACTTTCCTCGCGAACGCGGATAAAAGATCAGACTACCTCCCAAGTCTCGGATACGTAAATGAGTTGGTACTGGTAAGACCATAGTCTTGTACAGCAGCAGCTTGATTTGTTTGGTAAGGTTTCTGGATTTAAAGAGCCTTGACAGACAGACTGACGGCTGCTAAAATCCAACAGGACCTACTCTGTTGTCGGAGTCACGGATTGCTTTCCCCAACGTCAGGTTGAAGAGAGGGCAAGCCAGACCATCCCTTTGTCGGAGTCCATTAAAGATGTTGATAGGCCTTTTAATTACTCGATTCTACTCCGTCATATACTATATACATTTTACATGATTATTTTTTTTCTAGAAAACACACCACAAGACACGGTGTCTCAAATTATTTTCCAAAAGTAGCATACAGGAGAAATAAGTGAAGCCATACTACACTTCTTTTACCTCACATCTTCTCTAATTCTCTTGTAAGACGAAAATCCTGGTTTAGTTCGAAGATCCCAGTAACTTTACAAAAATAAGTGTGATCAATCTCATCCCGTCTTATCAAAAGCTTCAATTGGTTTAAGTGGTGTTAGACTCGTCACAATATTATGTAATATCACAATGGGCCTATTGTGAGTTAATTTTTTTTTTCTGACAATGACCTGACCAAAAATTATAAGTAATTAGGACGTTACTAAATGTCATTCATGTCAAATCAATTATTAAGTTAAAAAATGATTTCAGTAACGAAGACTCTTACATTTTCGTTGTCAACTTATATTTTTTAATTTTATTAAAATCTCAACTTTTTATTAAATCTACATAAACTTATATATATAACTATATATAAAAATATTAATCCATTTTTCTATTTTACTTTGGATAGTTTACAATATCGCCGGAGTATGAGACGGTAAGACTGTTATCAAAATTCTTAATTTTAAAAGAGGATTCTGGTTAAAAAAAATAGCTTTTTAATTTGGCATTAAAAAGTCGTTTAGAAACGATAAATGTAATTGCTTTTGCTTTGTTTAAAACTTTCTTATATATGTAAATGTTAATCATAAAATTTATTTTTTTTTTAATTTTGCTGGGATGCTTGTTATTTGGGTAAATTTATTGGAAAAAATTTGTTTTTAACTTAACTTTAAAAACTACATAATTGTTCCTTAAAACATCTTGATCCATTTGAGGTTTTGCTTTTTAATCTGGAGCTTCTTAGACGAATAGTGCTGGGCGAAAGACCTAGTATTTAATGTGTACATTTATAACTTCTAGGTTAAATGGTTGCAAAAACAAAAATTTAATTAAGATTTACGTACTTTTTTTGTATTAAGCTTCTTACCCTTTGTGTGGATAACAATCCAAATATTCCAGCGCATTGGGCATTCACAAATTTTTCACACATTTATCCTTCACCGTTAGCTTATTTGATTTTTAAATATTATGACAATTCACTTTTTGGAATTCGTTTTTGCTATTATTCTTTCAACTAGAATTACTAGCGCTTAATGGTTGGATTTCTAAAAGTGCGTTTCATATTATTTTATAATAAAGCTTCTTAGTATCTTCTTTCAACAGTACCCGACTAATCCTGAAACAATTCTTAATGATTTCTAACAAAGTAAGATATTATCCAAAACTCATCAGGTTTCGAAAGCGTAAATTAAACGCATTATTTCAGTCTCTGGGATAGGTTTTATTTTTCGCAAGAATACTTTTATCATGAAAAGCAGATTATTGTGTTTTCATAAATGCAACTCACTTTGAATAATATCAAGCCCACCTGCTTTTATTAATTTTAAAGAGACTTATCAATGATCAAATCAATGATGGTGTATAGGTTCTGCTTAGTTCATTTACTTTGAGGAATATTTTAGCAATGTACTGAATGGCAAGAGCTTTAAACTGAGCTTTTTACCGAAAGAACATTATCACAAAAAGTATTTGTCAGTCTCATCAAAGAATCCAAAGCAGAAGGTTGAATAATAAAAATATAGTTTTTTTGCACTCTAATAAGTGGGAGGCAGTGGTGCAGTTTGCTTGTCCAAAAATGGTTATTTCGTTACTAAAAATAGGTAGCAATTTTGCGAACTCCTGGTGCAAGCTGAGAAGTTGAAGTCGCTCGTGACTTATAACAAAGAAAATAGTCACACAGTGTAAGAACTTTAAATATGAAATGTGCTAAATAAAAAACCTAATAACTTATAATTATTCAATTGTTCGGACCACCCTGTATCTATGTTTTATTGTCGATTATGTATATGACACTTTTATTATTTTACTTAAATATCATAGCTGTACAATCGAATGTTCGAAACACAGTTTGTATGTAAATATATGTATGTACATTTTGTATGTTAACTGCATTCTTCGTTAAGTATGGTATGTTTAAACCGTAAGCTTAAGCTAAGTATGATATTTCATTGTTAAGCACGATCAGTCAAAATAAAGATTTCATTGAAACAAGACGTGGCCTTCTTAAATGTGTTCATATTTTTGAATGTTCTTCATTTTACAACTCAGAAGTGGAATAAAATACCTACTTTAATTTTAAAATTTATTTGGATGTTAAAAATAAAATTTGCGATATAATTTTGCTTTTGGTTTAAACAAAAAAAAATATACGTTTTGTTGTTATGGATGCGAAAGCCCGTTCTATACGCTTTTTGCAGAGTGCGACTGTGCACGGATTAAAAAGCAAGCTAGCCGAGATGGGTTTGGCCACCAGTGGAATAAAAGCCACGTTAAAGAAACGTCTTGATGAGGGGATAGCTTTCCTTAATGATGGTGAAATGGAAAAGTTTTTCCCTCAAGATGTTCTTGGTTGCATTGATGATGATGATTCAGCAGATCTAGAAGATGATGAAAACGCTATTTCACAAAGGTTAGAAAATTTGCGTCAAATGGTGAGGCAAAAGGAAGAAATTGCTTCACTGCGAAAAAGACTAGCCGAGTTAAATGATCATCCTGTCCAAGACATTCAGTCGTCAGCTTCATGTACATTTCGTGATATTGAAGAATCAATGTCCACGTTTTCTGGTGATGATACATACCGCGTTACAAAGTGGGTCAGCAGTTTTGAGGATGCCAGGCTATTATATAAGTTAAATGAGTCAGAGAGCTTTGTTTTCGCTAAAAGGTTGTTAAGTGGTACGGCAAAATTGTTTTTGAGATCGACGTCGTGTCGTTCTTGGAATGAGTTGAAAGCTGATTTGTTGGCTGAGTTCTATGAGCATGCTAGTTCTTCCGATGTTCACAATATGTTGCGAAGTCGTAAAAAAAAGAAGGATGAAACTTTTCAGCAGTATGTTTTGGTGATGCAGGAAATCGCATCCCTAGCAGATATCGAAGTTCAGGACGTAATAAGCTACATTATCAGAGGAATTCCTGACACAATTTTTAATAAACAAATTTTATTGACTGCAAGTAATATCGCCGAGCTAAAGACGATACTAAGAAAGTACGAAAAAATTAAATGTGAACTGCAACCGTCTACGTCGGGCTATTCCAAAACAGCCGCCTTACCAAGAGGTTCATCAGTTTCGAGTTCTAAGGTTAACGTCAAATGCTTCAATTGTAATCAGGCTGGGCATATATCAACCAATTGCTCAAAGCCCCAAAGAGAAAGAGGTTCCTGTTATCGCTGTGGAAACAAAGGACATATTATAAAGGATTGTCCACAATTGACATCAGTTAATGTGGTTCAGCAAACTGAGTCACAAGAAGAAAACCAAACGTCCTTATCTCTGCGCGACTTTCATGGTGTTTTTGAGTACGCATTTCAAGAAGATGACTCTGGAGCTGTTCGCTTATCAATGTTTGTGATGACTATGATCGACACCGGAAGCCCTATAAGCTTTGTACAGCAGCGCTATGTTCCCCAATTCCTGATGGCATCTTTACCATCTTCCATGCATGATTATGTAGGTATCAATAATTCTAAAATAATCATTTTAGGCAATGTATTTTGTAGAATTAAAGTTGACAATCATTATATTGATTTATGTTTATATGTCGTTAAGAACGAGACAATGAAAAATGCTATTGTCTTAGGACGTGATTTTTTACAAAAATCTAACATAAAGCTTATGTTAGAAAAAGAAAAGATAGAATTTGTGAAAGATAATGATTTAGATGTCTTAAAATGTGAAAAATTTGTGAAAGAAATTTTAAGTATAGATACATCGGATATTTGTGACAAATCGGTTTGTCTTAAAATTAATGAAAATTTAAGTTACGTTGATAAAGAAAAAGTTAGAAGTTTGATTACTCGAAGTATTTCCACTAAAGAAAAGTTTTCCGATGATTTTGAAATGAAGATAGTTTTGACAAATGAGAATAGTGTTTTCAGTTGTGTGCCACGACGACTGCCTTATGTTCATAAATTGGAACTCCAAAAAATTATAGACGACTTATTGAACAACAACATAATTCGTGAAAGCAATTCACCGTATGCTTCGCCAATTGTCTTAGCAAAGAAAAAGACTGGCGAATTCCGCCTTTGCATCGATTTTCGTCAATTAAACAAAGTAACTGCGAAAGACAATTTTCCTATTCCTCTTATTGAAGACCACTTGGACAGATTGCGTGGAAAGAAATATTTTTCACTTTTGGATTTAAAAAGTGGATTTCACCATGTAAAGATGTCAGATGACTCAGTAAAATTCACTTCCTTTATTACACCCCTAGGTCAATATGAGTATTTGCGTATGCCTTTCGGGCTAAAAAATGCGCCGTCTGTCTTTCAACGGTATATTAATATGCTTTTTAAACACCTTATTAGTGCAGGAAAATTGCTTGTTTACTTAGACGACTTACTTGTGGCAACAGAATCAAAAGAGGAGCATTTTAGGATTTTAAGTGATGTTATGGACGTTGTTTTGAAACACAATTTGCAACTCCGTTTTGATAAATGTCTTTTCATGTTTGATAAGATTACTTACTTAGGATATGAAGTTTCGGCTAGTGGTATAGGACCAAATTTAAATGGCTTAAAAGCTGTTGCCGAATTTCCTATACCAAAAAATGTTAAAAATGTACATTCCTTTTTGGGTTTAACCTCTTATTTTAGGAAATTTATAAAGGATTTCTCCGTTCTTTCAAAACCGTTGTATGACCTTTTAAAAAAAGATACGAAATTTAGTTTTGGTGAAAATGAGCTAAGAGTCTTCGAGTTATTGAAGCAAAAGTTGTTAAATGCGCCGTTGCTAAGCATTTACAATCCAAACGCTGAAACTGAATTACACTGCGATGCCAGTAGTTTAGGATTCGGTGCAGTATTGCTGCAGCGTCAGGAAGACAAATATTTCCACCCGGTTTTCTTTTTTTCTAAGCGTGCTACTGCTCAAGAGTCGAAATACCACTCTTATGAACTAGAGACTTTAGCAATCATATCCGCTCTTAGAAGGTTTCGAATTTACCTTACTGGCATCTGCTTCAAAATTATAACGGACTGTAAGTCACTGGCCCTTACTCTAAATAAAAAATTAATAAATCCCCGAATCTCAAGGTGGGCCTTAGAGTTGCAAGATTATGATTATGTTATCGAACATAGAGATGGGCAGAAAATGAAGCATGTCGACGCTCTTAGCAGATGTCATAACATTCTAATCGTAGAGCCAGATTCATTTGAGCATGTACTTGCAGCATCGCAGCAAAAAGATCCAATAGTAAAAAAACTTGTAAAAATGTTAGAAGAAAGAGAAAGTCCTGCATATGAACTTGTTAACGGTTTGGTATATCGTAAGATTGATAAAAAAGTATATTTCTATGTTCCTGCTCAGATGGAGAGGAATGTTATACAAACACATCATGATGCATTATGTCATATTGGTGTTGACAAGTGCTATAATTTTTTGAGGAAAACATACTGGTTTCCTTGTATGAAAACCAAAATAAAAAATTACATAAGAACTTGCTTAAAATGTATACATTTCTCTCCACCTTATGGTAAGAAAGAGGCGGTCTTGCATAATATTCCAAAAGGTGATATACCATTTGACACTTTACATGTTGACCATTATGGTCCACTGCCGTCATCTGTGCGTAACTGTAAGAAACATATATTTTTAGTGGTCGATGGATTCTCTAAGTATACCAAACTATTCGCAGTAAAAAGTACTACAACCAAGGAAGTAATTATGTGTTTAGAAACTTATTTTTCAATGTATAGCAAGCCAAACAGGTTGGTTTCAGATAGAGGTAGTTGCTTCACTTCCGAAGAATTTGCTGCGTTTTGTGAAAGATATTCTGTCAAACATATTAAAGTTGCCACTAGTTCTCCTCAGTCAAATGGACAGGTGGAACGAGTGAATAGGTGCTTAACCCCAATGTTGGCAAAAGAAAGCGAAATTGAACCTGCTGACTGGACGAAACATTTGGCTAAAATTGAATTTGCTATAAACAACACTGTAAATAAGAGTACTGGTTTTAGTCCAAGTATTTTGCTCTTCGGTGTTGCGCAAAAAGGACTCATTAATGATAAAATCAGGGAGCATTTAGAACAAAACATAATTATTGAAGAACCGAGAAATTTAAAGTCGTTAAGGCAAAAAGCAAGTGACAAAACTATTCATACTCAAGAAATAAACAAGATATATTATGATAAACGTCACAAGAAACCTTATCAGTATAATATTGGTGATTTTTGTAATGATTAAAAATGTGGTAAATACTCCGGGTATAAATAAAAAACTTCTGGCTAAATTTAAAGGTCCATTTGAGGTCGTGAAAAAATTGCCAAATGATCGTTATCTTATAAGAGATCTAGAAAACCTTCAGATCTCTCGCAATCCTTATGAAGGTATTGCATGTCCCGAAAATATGATACCATATGTTTTAACTTAGATAAAACTTTGAATTATTTGCATGTATCTTTACTTAATATCGTTTTAATTTGTTTGTAAACTTATCAGTCTCATTAATTCTTTAATTTTGATATCATTTTGTATTTTCTATTTATACAAACATTTTAATTTCAAATCTTTAAAATGCATCTTTTATTGTACACCCAAATATCGAAAATAAACTCATATTTTTATTTGATTTTAATGTAATAAGAAATTAAATCGAGGACGATTTTTAATCAGGATGGTCGAGATGTAAGAACTTTAAATATGAAATGTGCTAAATAAAAAACCTAATAACTTATAATTATTCAATTGTTCGGACCACCCTGTATCTATGTTTTATTGTCGATTATGTATATGACACTTTTATTATTTTACTTAAATATCATAGCTGTACAATCGAATGTTCGAAACACAGTTTGTATGTAAATATATGTATGTACATTTTGTATGTTAACTGCATTCTTCGTTAAGTATGGTATGTTTAAACCGTAAGCTTAAGCTAAGTATGATATTTCATTGTTAAGCACGATCAGTCAAAATAAAGATTTCATTGAAACAAGACGTGGCCTTCTTAAATGTGTTCATATTTTTGAATGTTCTTCATTTTACAACAGTTCATTACCTGCCTCGCCAAAAAAAATTATTATTATATAAAATTTCCTAACAAGTTTAGTGTAGGATCCATGTGCAAACAAGAGACAATTATGCCTTAAAGGCACATAACTATAAAATTATTAAGTTTAAAAAAATGTATTGTAGATATTTACATTTTTTTTAACAAAAGCAACAGAAAATATCAACTGCTCAATACATCGATCTTGCTTGGCATCATCCTTACAAAGGCAAATGTTTTTGTTCAGTTGCCTTCCAGTTGATATCAACAGTTTTCTATATAAGGTGTTTTAAGGGCATTTTTAGAATAAAACACAACAAGGTCAACGAATGACCAATATTTAAGCTTTATTAGCTCACAAATATAATGGCATTTAATGTTAAAAATTAATTTCTGAACGCCATCCTGTTTGTCTAATTTCGCACGACTTCTTAGAGCGTGCCTGGTCTTATTTCGTTAATATAGTGCGTTGAATGCCGGTAGCGTTCGCCACTTACGATAATGTTGGCACTGGCTTCGGATTTAAGGACAAATAGGCCGATGAGGATGACGATGACCGCAACAAACAGTGATTTTGCCGGGATGTTATGGAGTCTCAAGGGTCTCACGAGGATTGTGCTCGCTCCAAAAATAATAATTCCACTTGTTTACAACCCATTTAGCTAGAAATGAGCCTCATCGCTGAAGAAGGTTTGACGATAAAAATCTGGTGAAACTTTCAGTTGATTCTCAGTCCAATTCACCGAACACACGAAGCAATTTATGGCCCGCAGGCTTTTAATTCTAGAACCAGTTGGATCTTATATAGAAGAATGTCTAGATCTTTCCACAAAATGTTCGTAGTAGTGGACGGGCAGATACCGATAATGGAGCAATTCCGGTCCTCGGTCACACTAACGTCTACACTAGTGATGGCTTCTTCGACAACTTCTTTAGCTTTTTGGTACACTTGTTTGGTCGATGATACCTAATGTGATATCAGGTGTTTTCTTCTGAATTCAGATTTTACACATTTTTACGCTCCTTTTCCTAATAGTCTACAAAATCTCCATCTTGAAAGCTTTTTAACTTTCAAACGTAGTTTCATTGTACACTTGGATTTGTAGCAGGACTGAGAGACTTTGAAACATTCTTCATCATCAATTATTTACAAAATAATTTACGAAAAGATGGGGCCATAAAAGACTACCCTGGGGAAGATTTGAATGGCCAATTGTCATTTCTGGCAGTAATTCTTTCCTTTTTTATAAAATGTTAGTAAATATTCCTGATATTATATTCCTGATATTATATTATATTATACATTTTGGGTTTTATTTTAGTTGTGTTATTTAGCTTTTTTCTTACATACATTATGTTCTCAAGTGTAATTTGTGTTATTGGTGTAAAAAAAATATTTTTCTTTCATTATTTTTATCTAAAATACGTTTCCTTATTCTTTTCCCCGTTTATTTATTTTCCAACTCGTTACTTCCTTGACTTCATAATAACATACACTTAATTTTTAACAATAGCAAATACATGTCAAACATAAAGGTCTAAATTAAAGCCAAAATCTACACAAATATCCGGACTAGGTTAGCAACATTTAAGAATGATGCCAAGAAATATCGTTCTTTCTTCCTTCAAAACACCCGAAAACACATATTATATTCCAGAAACCGCTTTAATAATTCAATTGGTTTCACATCTCTCTAGCCATAAATTAATCCGTCAAAATTGTGTACACAATCCATCATAACGTATTCCAAATCCATGATTGGCGAGGGACCTTTTCTGTTCAACTGTTGAAATAAGGATAAAGCATGATAAAGAAATTACCATAATCGGCACATAAACCAGCTGTCAAGAAGCAAAAACCTTCTTCAGACGTCCTCCCACTTCGATACACATACATATCAAACAAACACACACACCCATGTAACAAATCCACTTGCCACTAAAACCATTTAAGGATTCGTACATAATTGATGAGCACATTCCACAACTTGTATGACATGATTACAGGTGATTAATATTCAGACTTCTCCGGATATATGTACGTGAATGTCAATGTTGCTACATATACCATATGAGAAAAGGATTTTGTATTTATCTATATGTGCCTGTGTGTGTTGGGGGGGGGGGGTATATCCATATAGGTAGTTTGACATACCAACAAGCTTACGTAAGCATGACAGAACTCTGAACCGAACTGAAGTTCTGTCACGAAAATTACATACTATAAATAGTATGTCCTTTAATTAACTTCACTAATCATTAGATTCCTCTGGTTTGGTAGAATATGTCGGCGGAAAAGTGATTAGGTCTCCAGTGTTTCCTCCCTGTATGCTGCGATGGGATGAATGTCAATGTATGACTTAAGTTCGTATACTGTTGGAATATCTGCCTCTGTGCACTACAGTGGCTAATGATTAACATAATTGTTGGCATCGTGACAGGATGAAAGGCTAATCTTTTGATTTTCGGGAAATATTGAATAAAACGCCCGTTTTGCAAAGACTGGACGAGAAGAGCACTTCCGGAGAAGGAATTTCGAAGGTTTTGGGAAATCTTCAAGTGTACGATTTTTAATTTAATAGGATCCAACCTTATCACGCCTACCAAACAAATAAAATAAAAAAACAAAAGTTTTCCTATCGTTTTGAGTCGTTACAAACAAAACAACTCAAACTCATTTAATTTTTACAATTTTACACTAGATTTGCACGGATTTACTTCAAATAAAATAAAAAAGTCCTTGTTGAACATAAGAAAGATCCTTAAAAATAAAAACTCACATTTCTTTTACGAAAAAACCTTCTGGTTAATCTTTTTTCTTCCATCGGGGTTTTATTTTTCCTTTTTGGGTTCATAGAAAGGAAATATTTTTTAATATCCTGCGTACTACCTTCTTCATCTGTTCCTCAAAAAAAAATCTTATCATTTCAAAGAAAGAACAAAAAGCCAACTTGGAAGAAGACAAATTTAAAAAAAAAATATTTCTTGATAAAAAAGGACCTTTTCGTGTTTCATTATAAATTCTTTACTGCTGGAAAGAAAACAGAAAGAAATCCTCGTTTACTGCTGTCATTTTGTATTTCAGTTTCATTTTTATTAGAGTCCTTTAACTTCCTACGTATCTTTTTGATCTCTACACACAATTTACGTATCGTTCGTGTATCTATTCATCCTTTAACCCTGCAAGATTTTGGGGACAAACAAAAAAATATTCCTCAATGGAGACAAAAACCTTTGCGGATACATGGAAGATTTCTCTGGAAGTCGATGGGAAAGAAAAAACCGCAAAATAGGACCTATTACACACCGGGAATAAAGTTTAATCCAGATTTGCGGTAATAATATAAAATAAAAAAAAAACACACAAAGGTGGTGACAGCTAAGGAGCACAAGGATACAACAATCATACGATGATGTCGGTGAATTGTGCGCCACCAGCTAAAGTGTATCTCCTAGATTATACGAACAATTTGCATAATTTTATTTTTAAGGATTTTCCTCTCCTTTTTTATCCCCTTTTTTGTTATTATTTTCTTTTGTTTGAACTTTCTTTGAATTATGCGCGGGTTAAAGGTAGGAAAAATTGGAGAAAATTTTTTTCTTTTCTTTTTTGTAAATTGTTTTCCTCTTTCTGTTTAGCAGGAGTTGTGTGTATTTTTTAATTATTCAATGATGAGGAAGAAAAAAAGTGGGTTGACTTTGGAAATACAAAGCAACTACCTTGCCTTACGTTAGGATGGACTTGGGTCTCGAATCAACTAGCTTCTTCAGCCAATTCGGTTTGCACGTGGAGTCAGTCGATGTCCTCTTCCACTTGTATGGTACACCTTCCTCTTCGCGCCGCATAGTGGTTTTGTTTGTATGGGAGTGCGAAAAAAGGTCTGTTAAATCGGGACTAATAAACGAACCGGCCGTTTCCTAGGGGTGGAATCGAAGATTGATGTCCATCCGCTCAATATGACCTAAGACGTTGGACTTTTTGCTATACAGCCCGTTCTTCTCCATCTACTAGCCGTTAATGCTTATCAGCACAGAAATCACCCAGAGAACTTTTATCTCGAAGCAGCTTAACGCTCACTCTTGCACCATACACCGGGACAGTCTGCAGTTTTTCCATATTCTCAGGCTTTTCCGGCTCTTCATACTTGAAGTTATATTACGGACCTGTACCTCCAGAATGGAGGTGTACCGAAGTCGGGATAACTTCCCGGCCATGTGACAAAGGTCTCATAATATGATGATATGATGATCTAGTCGCTAAATTTCATCTTCACAAATTCAAGCGTTGCTTCACTCATATGGCATGTACCGCCGTTTGGTCGGAACCGTAGGTAGGGTACGATCTGTATTGGAGATGTCAGTATGTATGTATGTATGTATGTATGTATGCTTCAGCGATTATCTTCAAATTTGGTGTGTGTGATTCTTTCTGATTTACCTAGTGGGGAAATTGAAATTTTATTTTCAGGCCTAAAAATAGCGGTACCTGCCATATGACCGTTTAAGAAAAGCTTTTTTTGATCGAAAACGGCTCCAACGATTTTGTTGAGAGAGATTTTTTGAGAATTTTTTTTGTTAGTATTAGATATCATATGTTTGGAACCAAATTTAGGGGAAAAAAGTCTACTAACGGTGCCTTTCATATAACGTTTTTTTTATTTTTGGCTTTCTCGATAAAGGCTCTTCGGATTTCTGTCAAATATTTTATTTGAGAAGACCTAGGTAGCCGAATTAATTCTGCATATCAAAATTCAATTGAATAACATTTTTTTTCAAATTAAAATAAATTTTTGATTTTTTTATAGTCAATATTTTTAAAACTAATCAAAAAATTTTTTTTTAAATTTTATAATCACATGTACGTGTTAATAAACTCTAAGAACATGTATACCAAAATTTCAAAAACTTTTTTTTTTTCAAAAGAACTAAAAATAAAAAAACAGGATTTTATCAAAATCCCTCCTACAATTTTTCAAATATAGGTTTTGACACTATTTATAAGTTCAGAACGTGTTGTTTTTGTACGTAAATGTTACTTGTTTCGATCAAAGAGTTTGCCTTCCAATATGATTAAGCACATAAGAGCAAGTACGTGCGACCCAGTGGTGCCCATTTTTCAATTTAATCCAACTAACGTCAAAATTTAAATCCACAATATTAGCAATTATATTTGTTTCTCTGACACAGCGAGTTATAGGTTTGTTTAATGCATAATTTACTCTATGTTCTTGTTCACGCAGAAAACAACGTTCTCTAAGTTGTCGAGATTTGACATAAAGATCGGTTAAAGACAATAGAAATGGACATTTAATATAGTGGGTTAAAATATCGCTTATGAACATAACTGATCTTACGTCTATTTTGTGGCTGAATTCCAATTAGCTGGCACCTAGTACGATAGGGAGGTATTTCAATGTTCCAAATAAGCTTTGATATTACAAATCACGAGTATTTTCTTTGAATACTTTCTACTCTTTTCGAGTTGTTATGTTAAAGTAAGGATTCCAAATCACACAACAATACTCTAATATAGATCTAACATATGCGGTATATAAGGATTTAAGGTGTATGGATCTTTAAAGTCTTTTGAATTTCGTTTAATAAACCTAACCTAACATAGAATTAGCTTAAGCTACCATGAATTCAATATGTTTAAGGAAGTTTAGTTTAGAATCAAAAACAGTTTCGAGGTCCTTTTTCACTGAAACTCGTTTTAGAATAATTTTATCTATTCGATACGATACTCAAAGAATTTGAGGAAATGCAGACATTTTTAAAAACATTCAAGAATAATTTTCATTCAGTTAACCTATCAAGATCATCTGAGAAATTTCAGATCATCTGCATATAAAAACCGAGCGGGATTTAAAAATAAATCAGGCATGTCATTGATAAAAATCAAAAAAAGAAGTGGTCCAAGGTGGACCTTGGACACCTGACGAAACTTCTACAAGACACAAGCATTTTATCAATAGACACATATTGTATGCGTTCTTTCAGGTAAGAGATGATCCATTTCGAAATACTAGAGTGAAAGCCTAAACTTTCTAATTTGCTTATTAAAATTGAATGATTGACTCTATCAAAAAGCCTTTGCGAAGTCAGTGTAAATCACGTCAATTTGGTAACCTTTTTTAAGTTTCTTTAAAATGAAGTTTGACAAAATTGAAAGGTTGGTAGTTGTAGATTTACCTGCCACAAAAACATGCTGAAATGAAAAAATATGTTTTTTTTAGTAAGAAAGACAATTTGTCATTAACAATTTTTTAGAAAAGCTTTGGTATTGCTGAAAGTTTGCAGATCGGGCGATATTTTAGATATTTCTTGCTTAGAACCGGATTTGTGTATAAGAGAGATAAAAGATATTTTCCAGTCAAAAAGCAACTCACCGTTTTTCAGGGAGCTATTATAAATATAAGAAAGAGGTTCACACAGAGCAATTGCACATATTTTTTAAGAATAATCGGAGGTACTCCATCAGGTCCGGGATGACCATCCAGCTCTAAACCTGAAAGTGCAAATTCAGATGCACTTACTCCTAAACGACCAGTGTCAACCAGAGAAATAAATAGTTGGATTCTCTCAAAATCTAGTTCATTTGAAACTGAATAATTGGATTTGAAATATTCGGCAAATAGATTGCAAATAGTGGGTAGATCAGAATAAGTTGACCCCAAGAATTGCATATTTTTAGGAATACTATTTGATTTCTTTTTATTTTTTATATAGGACCAAAAATATTTACATTTTTTTTTAGATTTGATTCTATCGATAGCATGTAGTTTTTGTATAAGAACTTATTAAGAACATTAAATTCCCTCTCCAATCAGATATAATTGTCCTTGACTTTAACTTTGAATTTTTGAAGTTAATTTGTAAGCTTTGTTCTTTTTATTACTTAAATTACAAAGGGATTAAACCACGTATTTTTAGAATTTTCATAAACTTTTATTTTTGGTATATACTAATTAATTGCCTCTTTCAGAGTTGTAATGTGGCTATGCCTTAATTACATATATATATATATATATATTATATACATAACATATTTATAAATTATAATTATCTGGTTTTAAATATTCGTAACAATCAAAAATTACAGATAAAGCATTATGGTGCACAGAATTTGGAAAAATTGGATACAGTGACTTAACAACAGATACATTTAATTCTCTGCCTACAAAAACATCAACGATTCAGATTGTTCTTATAGTAATTTATTTGAACTAAATCATAGCTTGCAAAAGAGTCGATGACTTCAATTTCATATTCATTTAATTACATTAAATGGTAGAAGTAGTAACTCTTCAGAATCAAAAACCCAATCGATCGATATTAGTTAAATTGAAATCACCAATTATTAATAATGTGTCAGTTGGATTCATGGGTCAAACATACTCGAATTGCTTTTACACTTTCCGAATATATCTAATCATAAGTTTATATGTTTATATGTGGTGCCCCGTGGCTTAGTATTAAGTGTGTCGGACTGCTAAGCGAATGAGCCTGGGTTCGAATCCAGCTCATAGCCATCTTCTTTTCCGGGGTACTGCCTCTTGCGAGGAATTGACAAAGCCTCCAAGAGTAAATTTTTTTCTCGAAAAAGTGCATCTCATGTAGCCGTTCGGACTAGTGGTAAATTGTAGGTCCCTTCCATTCTTGCAGATTAATAACACACCCACAGGAATGGTTTGGAGTATAAGTCATATGGAGCCAACGCGCCAATAAATTTATTTATTTATTTTATTATTAATAATAAATAAATAAATAAAATTGACAATTTTGTACATGCATTTTATAGAGATGGAATGAATGTTTTATCTCATAATTTTTATGGAACCCATCATAATCCGAAAGTTGTAATTTTTTATATTCTATTCTAATCCCCATAACATGGAAATATACAAACTTATTATTGGCCATCTCAGGACGCACACCAAGCATATGTTAAAAAAATACTGAATTTTCAGTTCACATGCGTGTGCCTCAAAGATTACGGCACGAAAATTCCTACCACAATTTATGCACCGGGATCCGAATGTCATAGTTTTACGCGCACCTGATGTCTCAGAAGGGTGCGGCTTCTCAGAACTACGTGCATAGACTTTTTGCTATTAAACATGACATAACTTTTATGCTTCACTATGCCCGCTTTTTTAAAACCCAGCATCCTATTTTAAAATCGTTGTAATGAAGGTATCTTCAAAAGCATATTTTTATTGCGTGTTATTATTCAAGGACAAGGAACATGAGTTGAATAGGCGATATACACGCCGTCGTTCCTCCTATATATGATGATCTGCCTCATTTACCACATGAACCAAAGATACCTAAGGACAACAACGATAGCTCCCGAAAAACAAATATTTTAAAATTGAACAATGTCTACAGAAAATCTGTTCCAGTTTTTGAAAAAAGCTATATTTGAAAACGTAACGGCGCCCATCATATGTATGCTGTTGTTGTTGGTTCCTCATCCTGGATAAGGATTCAGATCGCAAGGAATTAAATGAAGCTATTCTCGTAAGATTGGGATTTCCGGCCGCGTTCCGGCCATTTGTTTTATGTCTGCGTTTTTGTTTTCTCTTGCGTCTTTTGACACACAACATTAGGCCTTAGGGATTCAAATGATCGCTCTGCCACCATGGTTACTGTTTCAGACATTAAAATCTATTGTTTTACCTTTTTTTCTGGAGAAATCAGAAAAAGAATTTCTTTTAGAAATATATAAAAATATAAATGCCACTCCTGTATGAAATATCCTGAAAACACCGTTATGTGCATTTAAATGAGACCTTCATGGGTAATTGGCTTGAAAAGAGTCGCAACGCAAAATTATTGTGTAAACGCGACCAGAAATTTCAAGCATTAATCCTGTGCGTTAGTCCTGCTCCTGTGTTGACTGTGTAAAAGTGGTGACGTTTTTTTTTTTTGGCTTTATATATGGGTTATATTATATATGTATGATATGAGGTAGCTGGTTCGGTGAAATGTATAACGAAGATGGATGAGGAACGCGCAAGCCTGTTTAAAAGAGTTATGGGATTTTGAGTTGAACAATAAACACACGTAAGTAATTTACTTATCAAATTACATCGTTTGAGGTGTGAAGCATAAAGAAGAGCTTGACTGTCAAGGACCGGGAATGGGAATAATGACTAACGATAAAAAATGTCACAGGATATGATTTGTGTGTTTATATGTTGAATTAATCATGGCTTATTGTTTGTCATATTTTCTTGTGGTTCTGTAGGTTTGTGACATTTGATTTCAGATGAAAGGATTAGATTAAGATTTTTTGTAGGAAAGCGGTTCAAAGTTAGATTATAAAATATAACGTCATTCATCACCAATAACAAAAACAGTAGTGGCGATTTCCCAAAGGCAGTAACAAATTTTGGTAATTTGTAAAAAAATATTAAAAAACTCCTCAACATCTTCGGTTCTAACGCTCATCGCTAATGACAAACCTATTGTCTACTCTTCAGGAAAGGCAAATTTGCCCACAGCCCATTTCGCTGCCAGCTATACGCCGCCTCACAGCAACTTGCCCCTCCTGTACATGAGAATGTAAATTTTTTCCATGGGACAGATTTTTTTCCGCACTCGTACAGTTCTCAAACATCTCCTCGATATTCACAAATCCGCTGGTCCGGATGGTATACGACCCATACTTTTGAAGAGATGTTTTTCCTCACTGGCAAAGCCACTGCGTAAGCTTCTTCATCGCTCCTACTCTTCTACAATCTTTCCTAAAAGATGGAAAACAGCATTTGTCCAGCCTGTCCATAAAAAGGGTGATCTCTCGTCCCCTTTCAAAGTTCATGGAAACGCTAATTAACCGTCAGCTTAAGTAAGATTTCGCAGTAATCGTTTCACTAGGGATCTGATGGCATTTCTCATCGAACAGTGGAACAAATCTTTACATCGCTGTGGTGAAAGTAAGGTTATTGCTCTTGATATCTCCAAGGCATTTGATAGAGTTTGGCATGAAGCTCTCTTATCGAAAATGCATGCTTTTGGGATCGATGATACTCTTGTTCGTTGGATTAGAAGCTATCTTCTGGACCGTTCAATACAAGTTGTATTGGACGGATTCAAGTCTGATTCCCACAAAATAAATGCTAGTGTGCCCCAGGGCTGTGTTTTGTCTCCAACTCTTTTCCTCATTTTTATAAATGATCTTCTGTCTGTTACTTCTAATCCAGTCAACTGTTTTGTTGACTCTTCCTTCAGATTTTCATATTCGTTCGACGATTCACGCCTTCGCCATCTGTCGTACAACGGTACCGTATGATAAGCTCCTTAAACTATGATATACAGCATTGTCAAATGGAGTAATAGAAATCGTGTGTAGTTTAATGCTTCGAAAACTCAATGCTGTCTTATGTCGTTAAGGTTAAACATACCCATAATGCCATTGTCCATAAATGGCACTTGCATCGAAGAAACCGTAAAACTTTCAGTACTCGTTATGTGTGTCAACGATGACCTCCGTTGGATGGAATGATTATATATTTGAGATCGCCAAAAATTCTACTAAGTGCTTAGGTTTTCTGTATCGGTGTAAGAAGTTTTTTCCCCTTCTGATCTGTCTACAATGTATAAAGCGTTTATACGCCCTAAACTCAAGTATAACTCACACCTCTGGGCAGGTGCTTCTCAAGCATCGCTTCACCTGCTCGATAGAATACAAAATAGAGCGGTAAAATTGATAGGGTGTAGAACTGCCGCTGAAACAATTCATATCTTTCCTTATTTTATCATTTCTTTTATAAAAAAAAAATGTTTACTCGAAGTAACCAGCTGCATTCCTCTCCTTAAAAGTTTCTTCCGTAATACCCGTCTCACAAGGAATGCTCATCAGTTCACCCAATTTCACCCCTACCGTGAAATATAGAGATTTTTTGGGTTGGGTCAAAATTCTGCTTTTAAAAATCTGCTTTTGTAATTCTGCGGTTCGATTTGGGAAGTTTGTTAGTTTGGTAAGCTCAACAGGAATTGTTTTGCACATTAATGTCACTCAATTGCCTTAAAACAACGAAGGGCTCCTTTAACATTCTGGTGCTGAGCTGGTCCTAATCCGAGGTGAGCAGAGAGCCGTCTATATATTTAACCTGGTCTGGTTTTGAGCTGTGAGCACCAGTCAGCTCCTTTGCTATCCTGTCGATGTTGCAACAATTTGCAGCATCGCACACTACGGCGAACCTCTCCTTCAGCTCTTTACGTTCATTGATCCGTACCTAAGTTTCCTCAGAAAGCCAGGTGTTGTTAATTACCTGTGCTCCAACGACTAATCTTTCAGCACCTGATATGAAAACATTCTTTACAGAACTTCTGTGCTGCTGATTGTATTCATTCCGCGAGAAAAGTGGTCCCTGATTTGTTTCCATCTTACGGGATCTTTAGTCTATCGACGACGTTAAACTTGGACACTTGTGTAATTTATTTAGATCTTTGAAGTGCAGCTTTGTGAAGTCTAACGTTACCCACCATTAAATATTTTTTTTTTATTTATGTTTTTTATTTATGGTGGGGGCAACATCACCATTTATTTAGCTTAATACAAGCTTCATACCTTAAACTAATTAAAACTATGAAACTTATGACTAACTTGAACTCATGAATTGGGAGTATTATTCCGCAAAAGGCGCTTTAGGCGGTTGCTGAGGTTAAAGTCAAAATAGTTTTCATTCGAATTTACCCTCAACAGCTCACGAGTAATATGGGTTCGTTTGAGCCATGAGAGGCAGATAGAAATGGCGAGGATTTTTTAAGTCACGGGAATTTGCGCTGAGAAAGATAGAATTTTAAGGAGATTCACATTCGAGAGAGGAGCATTGTATATATACTGCCTATAGTACTATCATGGGACATCAAACAATCTTGTCGAATCAGCTCGTGTGATGGCGCTAGTTGTGACCGTTAGACTTGAGAGAGAGAGTTAAGAGAACGTAAGGCGGAAAGGAAAAGAAAGAGACCAGAAGATTATTAAGGGTGTTTTGTTTCGCTTAG
Organism: Platycheirus rosarum; assembly: GCA_963971375.1. Classification (NCBI taxonomy): domain Eukaryota; kingdom Metazoa; phylum Arthropoda; class Insecta; order Diptera; family Syrphidae; genus Platycheirus; species Platycheirus rosarum. The sequence goes on from OZ020507.1 coordinate 259,282,815, forward strand.
CTGAGGTGAATTATTTTTTTTTGGAATTTGTACACGATACAAACATTTTCATTGGTTAAAATCATTTTGATGTAGCTTTTTAAGCGTTGCTAGGTAGAAATCCTTAGCAACGGGTTTTTTTTAAGTAAACAATTGTTGTTGGTAGGAATAGGCAGTTAGGAAGGTAGAAAAAACTGACAGGCATCTGAATTTTTGTTTATTTTCCTTTTTTTTGTAGCTTTTGTTTACATTTTTTGAATTCTTTAGATTTACAAATTTTTGTTTACTATTTTACTACAACTTGTGTTGTTGCCGTTTGCGAAAAAAATACATATACATTCTTAAAATTTAAACACAATCTTAGTTTTTGTATATATATTAATTTCCTTGAAGAAACAGATTTTGGTTTTTATTTGTAAATTATGAATTTCGCTTCTCAATCCGATAGGCGTTAGGTGCAAATTAAGTGCAAATTGTGTATAGAACTTCGTTAGAAAACTCTTATTGAAAATTCATAGGTACAAGGACTTGGATTTTAATTATAATGGGTAGAAAAGGAAAAAGATGTTATTTTGTTGAGCTATGGATTCAAGTTATGGATTCTTAATAATGAAACTAATCAACAATGGCATTATTATAAAAGTAAGGACTTTGAAGTTAGTGACCAAATATGTTTGTAGGTTTTTGCATATTCATATAAGGGAAGTCGATAGGTGGTTGTTGACTTTTTTTTTAATTAAATATTAAGAATTTTTATAACTAATCACAATTTCAATTTGCGATTATATGCATATAATATAGATAATATAACGCAAGCAATGCATTCGTGCCACATACTTGCTCTTATACAATAACTTGCAAATGTCTAGTTGCAGAATAACTGGTGCTGCATACTCTTAGAGGTGGCAATTTTAAGGGATATAGAGCCCAACATTTATTCGTCAACCTAATTTTTCAAAATAACGTTTTGTGCAAATTCAAAAAGCCGTTTAGAGAGAGGTGAAAATAAAAAAACGTTATGAATACATGAAAGGTACCGTTAACAGACCCTTCAGATATTTATTACTTTGCGTTTATAGGCACTATAATGCAAGTTATGCATTATGTAGATTAAAAAATTTGAGATAACAATCAAACATGACATTCGATGATATAGAAACATAAATGTCTGTCTGTCTGTAAGTATGTATTTTCGACTACAGTCTTAACGTTTTTTGCCAATCGTCTTCAAATTTAGAACTTAAGGTTATTTTGACATTCTACAGAGGGCTTTTTAATTTTTTTAGCTCAAATATTAACAGTACCTGTCATATTTATAACCATTAAGTAAAAGCTTATTTTTCTCGGAAACGGCTCTAAGAATTTTTATGAAGAAAAATCAGTGTACTATTGTAGGTGCGGGATATGTAAGTATTGGTGTAAAAAATTCAAGATAGTAGGCTAAGAACGGTACCTCCCATATGACCGTTTTTTTATTCGACTTTTTCGTGAACTGGTAAGCCGATTAGAACCAAAATTGATATTAAAGAAGAGCAAGTACGTGCGATGCAATTGTGCAATTTATTTGTAAATAAAATAATATTTGTAATAATAATAATGAATAATACAGTTTTAAAAACCCCTCTGAGGAATGTCAAAAGAACTACACAAACCAAATTTAAAGGTTACCTCTTTAGCCGTTTAGGCTGCAAAGAGCTACACATTCAGAAGGACAGAATTATGTTTACCATTAACATTTTGTTTCTCTATCATCGTACGTAATGCCATGTTTGATATGTATGTATATTTACATATTCGATATGTTCATATATTGATATGCAAGATAATAAAGGTTTATCTTATAATTCTGCATTAAAATATTTTTGATTAAGGCATTAGCATTGTATATGTATCATGTATGTAAATAAACACATACAGTATCAACATTTTAAAAAAGGCTCGACGATTAACAACAACAACAACAACGACGATTAACAACAACAACTTCTACTACGAGCAACCTAGTAGTGCAATTCATTCATAAAAAACACATTCCGTAGGACCAGATATTTTTTGTTTTGATATTTTAAAATGTTTGCTTACATTTTTCTAAAGCCTCTTGTTGCTATATAAAAATCCCTAGCAACGGTTTTTTAAAAAATACAGAATTTGTTGTTGGTAGGAATAGGCAGTTAGTCTACTGACCGCGATTTGAATATTTGTTTATTTTGTTTTGTTTACATCTGTTTTATAGGGAATACGAGCACTTATACTAACATACATATTTTATACATTCGTACGAAAGTGGCTAGAATTCTTTAGGTTTTGAAATTTTTGTTTACTCAAGGACCGTTGCCGTTTGTAAGAAAATATACACATACAGTCTTAACTAACACAAACTTACTTCTTGCTGTGCATATTATACAAACGTCCTTGAGGAAACGGATTTTTGCTTTTAATTTTGCTTTTCATTCATAGGTACAAATTAAGTGCAATTGTTTGTAAATTGATTACTTAGGCTACCTACATCTTCTTGAATCAATTTTGATAGTAATCGGATAAGCCGTTTTCGAGAAAGTCTAAGAAAAATAAGCGGTCCTATGGGAGGTACCGTATTTAGCACACCGTACCGTATTACAAATTTTTTTCACCAAAATATAATGCTTACCTACAGTTAGTAGTTGAAAGTCCATCTTTTAAAATCAAGTGATGAGAAGGAAAATTTGAAGTGAGCTGAGCAGTAGAATTGCCAAATAAATTGGTTCAAGCCATAGGTAATTAAATGACTTAAGCCGTTAAGGCTGCAGTTCATTATAAATTCTCTATTATCGCCATGTCATGATTTCATCCTTAATATTTATATCAATTTTTTGTTTATATTCACGAATCCAAAACTCGCCTCATAAAATTTGCCTTTGAAATTGTTTGTACATACGCATATATTATATATACTTACTTTCTTGCCTATGAACATGGCAACCAAAACAAAAAAAAATCATAATAACAACAAACATTTCCCCAACAAAGCAACAACAAATTAATTCACCTCACTGCATGTATTTTTTTCCTTTTCCTAATAGCCCTGTCTATTTCTAACCTGCCTCTCATCTATATTCTCTATTTTAAAAAAACATTCTCTTCAAACTCTCTTTTCAATTCTGTCAGTTAGTTCTGAATCAGCGAGATAGGGGGCGTTCACAAAATGCGTCACCATGATAGTACTATAGTTTCTATATACAATGAGAGGAGTTGGTGAATGAATCCCTGCAGTGTCTCTGCGTTATTTTAGGGATTTCAGGTTTATAAGTTGAATATGAGAGATTTAAATCTGCTGACATGGGACCATACTTGGCAGGCGTATTCAAGTAGCAGGCGTAGAATGGTTATGTAAAGGGATCGTGTGACGTAAGGGCTGGAAAATTCTTTGGACCAACGTTTCACAAAATCAAATGCCTTAGAGATGATATTATCGTTTGATTCGATGATTGTGAGCTTTCATCATCATCGGCCCAACAACCGGGATCCGGTTTGGGGGTCCTTCAACAAGTTCCCGATTCCTGGCCGACGCCATCCAATTGCACACCTCAAGGCTTCAGGCGTCCTGGTCTAGGCTATTCAAGCAAGATCTGCCACGTTATCGTTTACCATAAAAAGGACGGTGCCCAACCTACCGGGGTCTACCAAACTTTATTTTTTCCTCGCAATACCTCCTTCGAGGTATATTTCATAGATGATTGTATCTTCTCCGGAATCGTTCTGCATTGCACACGGGGTAAACAATTCCCCGTAAGACTTACTTCTCGAACGCGGTTAAGAGATCAGAGTGCTTTATTAAGCACCTAAGTCTCGGATCCGTATGTGAGTAATCCGGGCGAGCTGGAATCCCTCGGGAAGGTTTATTAAAATACAGAGTTGTGACCCTTAAGTCACATTGTATTATTGAGAAAGTTGATACGTGGAAAAAGTGATTGACTGGCATTTACCAATATTTAGCTCTAAGCAGTTTTTGAGGCATCAGTCTGAGAAACTATGAAGGTCTTGATCTTGAATGAAAAAGAGCCAATTGTGGAAGATATTTTCTTCAAAAGTTTTGTATCATCAGCCGTGAGTGAAATACGGGAATGTTTGACGATGACTTCAACATCGTTAATAGTCAAGATAAAAAAGAGACTACCTAAATGGCTGCCTTTACGGTACCCCCGATGTTTCTTAAAATTTAATGGAGAGCATACACTTGAAACGAACATTTTATAATAATAGGTTCAAAGCCGAGAGGGGGTTTGGAATACAAATTCAAGAAGGTTAGTGATAGCAGAACTGTATTTAAGAAATAAAAAAGCAATGTTAGAGAAATAAGAAACTTACAACGGAAACTTGAAATTCCGTACAATATTATTGCGAATATTTTAGGGATGTGAACAAGTTTAGGATTGGGGCAATAGTTTTTAACATTGCTATATAAGGGTTTTTTTTTGTATTGGGGTTATAATGGAGGTTTTTCATACCTGAGGAAATTCACCTTAAGATAGCGATAAGCTACAAAATTTGGTGAATGGGGAAGAGAGGGCTGATGCATTTTTTTTAGTAAATTTGTGGGATGGGGCCGATGAAAAATTCATCATTAGGTTGTTTTAACTTATTTTAGTTATGATAAGAGTCGATTGTAAAAGATTGCTTGGATATCAAATCTGGATAAAATTCTGTTGAGGTACTTGGTAGTGGGGAGTCATGACATTTTTTTGACGTGATAACGTCTTATCATGACTGATGCTAACCGCGATACTGTGGTTCCTTCAACTAAAATCAATCGCAAGCCCCAGGCGAACATGAAAAAGAACAGGCGCAAATTCCCAAAATAATTCCACTTAAATTCAAAAAGAACACTAAAAGAAAAAAAATACAAAATAGGCGGAGTTTTGTTAAAGAAGAAAGTGGATGCAGATATTGGGGTGTGTGTGTGTGGATTTTACAAGAAGGTTTTTGGGTGTAAGTTAACGGGCTGTATGTTGGTGTTGCTGCGATCAATGTTTTTTGTAACGTTACGTAATAAATAATTATCGTCCGTAAATCGACTTTACAGACAACCAACTCTTTTTTTTAATAGAGGTTATTGATAGAGATAGGGAAGGGAGTGGGACTGAATATTTATTGGGATCGATTGTAGAAAGAGATCTGGTTAGCTTTGGCTGTTCATATAGTTTGTGATACTACTAACTTGCTAGATAGTCGATCTATAAATAAACAGTTTTTGATAGAGGTGAGATTACTAGAAATATAATAAGACTGATTTCTGTTAAATTCCATCCATTTTAGATAAGAAAAGTTAAATGCATCCAGAAGAAGCATTTTATCATTGGGTCACACGAAGTTACTATATAGCAAAGCACATCAGTCACGAGCTTATACGATTTTAGAGGTTGTGATGGCAAAATATAGCAACATATAACATAAAGTGATTTTTGCAATTATTTTATCTTTATTGAATATTCGAGGTTAGATAAGTGATGAGTTGTGATTTGGCAGTAAGAAGAAAGCCCCGGCAGGAATATTCATCAGTATAAGACGATTAAATTTGCCATCGTGGTACACATTTGAAGAATAAGAGAACAGTTCTTGGTTGGTCGGTTAGCGCGTAGATTTAGAAAGATAGGGCATGTGATTTTTCAAAACAGAATTGGTTTTAGGATGAAGACCTCGCACGCTCTATGTCTCAACCTCATCTATTTCCTACATCTTGGAGACTGCTTCGAAATCGTCGGCTGATCAATTTGGTTGGAAGATGCTTGTCTTTATTTTTATTGCTCGCCTAGTGTTCAAACACGATGCCATAAATCACAAGGCCATTAGCTTTGCAGAAGCCAATAAACCTCTCCACCATAGTCATTGCATTTGCCGATACTTACCATCAGAAGCTTTAACTCATTGTTATTATTGCCCACCTTTGCATTCAAGTCTCCCATAACCATAATAATACCCCCGCGCGGTGTGTTTTTGTAAAGGTGGCTGTGCGGCACCTTACGGTCTGTAGTAGAATTCTTTTTCTTCTCCAGATGTAGACTCTATTGAGGCGTAATACTCTATAATGGTCACGAAACACGATATGTAGTCCAAAATCTAGCCTTGAACATCCTTTCTTTAAAGAGCACTGATGAAATAAAACTTCTATTTTGCTTAGCAGCAGCCAAACTCAGCTTCCACGGACTTCATGGAGCGTTACCGTTGTAGAATAGCACATTGTTACGTGTTTGTGGCTTGAATTTGGCCGTACCTACTTCACTCAGCCCTAAGATAAAAATCTTGTACCTCATGATGTTATAATTTTTTCTAATTTAATGAAACAAAATTGTGCTGCAAAATTAAGTTTTAAGATATTTTCGCTTCCAATTTGCATACATACAAGGTTAAAAATTAAATTTTGATCTTAGGATTTTCCTTTTAAAATTTGTATCTTATTCCCATTGGGCATAAGATACTCGACCATGAACTGAATAATCTTGATAGGCTGCCTGCTGAAAAGATTAAAAAAAGAACGGCATTAATATAGTTTTCTCTGAAACCTTTCAATCCCCTCTAGATTGGTTTATTTGAAAAACACCAACTCAGATATCCCTGTGCCTATACTTGCCATCAAATCTTATTTTAATCTTTTTTTTACACACCTACCCACTTAAAGACGGCTTTTTAATAATAAATATCTTATCCTGGCAAATCCCATTCATAGAGATAGTGCGTCCGTCGTGTATTATAAGGGTTCAAGGTAACCTTATTTTATTACATCCAATTCAATTTTACAGCGCAATACGTCTGAAGATGAAAAGTTGATTAAAAAGGACCCCGAGTGTGGAACCTATGTGCATGTCGGTTTATATACGTATCTACAATTTATTTATATTTACCAACCGCCATTCGGAGGTGAACCTATGCCATCAAAAGGTAGATATAGGTCTCGAATGGTCCTAGAAGCGAATTCGTTTGGTAGCATTAATAAGGAATCACCACCCCAGAGGCTAAGATAAACACTCACAGTATGCAAATAATCAGGCCCAACCACCCCCTCCTCCCACTTTTTCTATAGACATAGTGTTGAAGAGGGTATGGGGAAGGGGGTAACATTAATTTGTGTACTTTGACCAATTGCGTGTTGACTCTTGTGTAGTATGTTTGTCCTTGGGGTTGTTTAATTATTTATCTTTTATGGGTGAAATCCCACAGATACAGCGTGTGAACCCATGTATTTGTTTCTCTTTTTCTCCTATACGCCAGAGTTTGTCTCTCTATAGCAATATAGAATCTCTGTCAATTACCCACAGAGATTTAAATTCAATGTATCGTGGCTTGAGGGTAACATCTTAAAAGGATTAAAATTTACAAATGGAATGAGGGCGATGTTGGGGGAGGGGGGTCATGGTGTAGCGGGTATGAACTTTGGGTTTTATTAAAGGTTTTTGGTTCGGATGTAAGTTCAACGTAATTATGTGGTGCAAGTTGTGTTTGTGGTTGATTGTTTGGTTTAATTTTGTTGTTGTTCTTGTTATTATGTTTTGTTCTAATTTTACATTGTTGCTCTTTGTATCCTTTTTGCTTTGCTTAGTTCTTGTAATTTATTCCTTTTATCTTGCTTATTGTTTCAAAAATTCTAAAGCTTTTTTTCAAACAAAAATAAACAAAATAATTTTTTTCTTAATGCTGCTCCTTTTTTTTGGATTCGTAATGGACGGATACAGTGGTATCCCAGAATGGTAAGTTAAAACATTTTTTTTAAATAATTTTTTTTTACAAAAATGTATTCCTTGATTGTTTAATACAACTAAAATATAAATTCTTAAGTAAATCCATTGAATTGAAGCAACAATTTATTTCCTCTCCGTGGGTTCTTTGATATTGAAAAACCATTAATTCTTAATTTTCATATTAATAAGGCATTTTTGTTTTTGACTTTTTTTTCTTATATTTTAACATTACCTTAGACTATAATTCAGAGTCCGTAGACTTGGATGTTGGAATTGAAATTTTTTCGTTCGGCCATATTAAAGTGTTCGTCTATTTTATGAGAAAAACCCATCTAAACCATAATAAAAGGTTTCTATCAAATAGTTGGATTTATTCTTCATTTCGTATAGTTCATCGTTTAATATTGGCTTCTCTGATCAAAATCAGATTCTTCTATAGAGGTCCAATCTTCATTTCGACATAGATGGAGATAATAAGTGACTTGTTCCGCATTTCCTTGGGTTTTTCAATAGGGACTTGACAACTTTGAATTTAGTTTGTGAACGCACCCTTTCACTTATCATCGAACTGTCATTGACAATTTATTCAGTAAACTCAACATTTTCATCATGGTAAATTCAATTCAAATGGTCTGCAAATTGTAAAAAATTCTACCGAAATTCGGAATCGGTGACCGCAACTTTAAGAGCGTTGAATTATTGAATTTCATCGCAAAATCATCTTCAGTAACGAATCTCATTTTTGGCTAAATGTGTTCGTTAATAAGCAAAATATGCGTTATTGGTCGGGTGAAAATCCACATTTGCTTCATGAATCACCACTTCATCCACAAAAAATAACGTTTTTGTTTTGTTGCATGCCGGTGGCGTTACTGATCCATATTTTTTCGTCGACGATAACGATCGTCACATCGCGCCTTGATTATACCGATTATTTTTGGCCCGAATTGGAAGATATGGAATTGGAAGACATGTGTGGCCGAGACATCGAAAATTGGGTCCAACGAATCGACCGCTGCAAACGTGCCCGCTGTGGCCATATGAACTCAAATAGTTTTCGTTTTATTTAAAAAAAAAGTTGTCAACTCCTTATTCGAAAACCATTTAATTTTGTGATAGAATCCAATTGACAGTAACATGGCATTTATGGTATGTGTGATTTTTTTGGCATTCCCCAGAGGGAAAACTGAAATTAAATTTTTAGGCCTAAAAATAACGGTACCTGTCATGACGGCTTAGAGCTCATTTCTTTAGAATTTTGTTAGCATTGGCTACCATTTGATCAGAACCAAATTTACACGAAAAATCTATTAACGATACCTTTCATATAACGTTTTTTTTTTAACTTTTAGCTTTCTCGGTAACGGATCTATGGATTTCTGTCAAATTTTATATTTGAAAAGATCTAAGTAGCCAAATTAATTCTGGTTACCAACATTTTAAATAATTATTTTTTTCTTTTATAAATAATTTTATATTTTTTTTTTGAAAATTTAATATTTTTAAAACTTATCCAAAAAAATTGAAACTTTAAAATCTGGTGTATATTAATTAACTCTAAAAAACTGCATAACAAAATTAGTATTTTTTTTTAAACTAAAAATAAAAAAACAGGATTTTATCAAAACCGTTCCTACAATTTTCAAAATACTTTTGTCAGCTCTCGAGAAAAATCCGATTTGATTATAGGTTAATTTCTGGGAAACTCAACCTTGCAAACAGGTGTTATAACTTCTCCTGTACTGAAGAACGTAAACGATTCAATAGGACCAGCCTGTTCGTTGCAAGAGTTTTGAATGATTTTAACATATGGCTTAGACTTTTTCTTCTTTTTCTCTCCCTACTTCCGAGTGGATGGAAAACAGTCCAACCTGTAATAAAGGCGAATCTTCTACATCTCAAAACTATCCACAAATTGTACCTAATTATTACGTCATTTCTTTTTAAGGCCATTGAAGCCTTGATTAAATTTCCGCTTAAGAAATAATTAGAACATCGGAAGCTTACTTATGACCGCCAGTACGGCTTTTGCAGCAATATAGTTCCACTGGTGATCTAATGATATATCTCACTGAAAAGTCAAATCAATCTGTCCATAGGTTTGGAAAAAGTAAAATTATTGCACTCGATATTTTTTTTTCTTCTCCCTTGGATTAGTAATTATACCTTCAAATCTCATATTGACAAAATAAATCCAGAGGTTCTCAAGAGTTCCGTTATGTCCGCGACTCTCTTTCTAATGTTCATCACCTCATGCCGAAAACTGCTTCTTTTTCTTTAACTGACGATTGTTATGATGTGGTCTAAGAGAAGTCTCCCTCCTGTGGGGTTCGCCAGGTTGACCTCCATGTCTGAGCCCAACAAAATGCTGGTGTATTTGCATTTGTTTGATTTGGGAGTTTTTGGCTATATCTTTCATCCGTGATAGAAATTTGACTTTTGAGTTTTGTCTCTAAAGCGAAACAAGCTCTCTATGCCACTGTCCATGAGTATTACTTGCCTCGAATATGTATGAGTATGTGCATCTAAAAACACCTTCTCTGAAATAACCACATATTCCACATCGCCAAAAATTCGGTGAGATGTTTAGGTTTCCTTGCAAGAAATTTTTTTCTTTATCTCGATACAATCTTAAAAGAGTATATTCGAAACTGCGGCCCGTAAAACAGCCAGTCGCATTCACATATTGAAAAAAATTCCACCGTTATACTCGAACTGCTAGGAATGCCCATTAGTCTACTGCTGACCCGAACTTCGGGCATGCTGTTAAGTACAGAGATTCATTCATTAGTCAGCCCACACGAATGTAGAACGCTTTGCTTAACTCTTTCTTCGCCTTTTTCTAAATGCACATTTTCAAAACTAATGTGTTTCGGTATCTTCTCTTACATCTTTCCTTATATGGAAAGACCTATTTATGTCATTGTTTATGGAACGTAAGATCATCATCATCTGCCGCGGCTTCTCTCACGCTGTGGTTTGTGGCTTATTCGTAAAGACCTGCGACTTTAAAAAAACCCAACAAGAAAATGTCAAGCGGGTTGAAATCGCACGATCTTGCTGGCCATCATGTCCACGTGAGCGAAGATGCCTCAAATCGCGTGTGTAGAACTTCCAATATGGCGTAAGTTATGTAGGACCTAGCACCGTCCTGTTATATATCGATGATATTGCCAGCCCAAAATCCACACCACATACTGACTTTTTCGTGATGCATTTTGGACATACCAATCTCACGTAGATTGGTATCGCCCTAAACTCAACAGTTTTGTTTTTTGACGTACCCATTCATTCAGAAATGGGTCTCATCGCTTAAGATAATTTTTCTATGCAATGTCAACCACTCCAGATCCTGTGAACACTCGTCGTTGTCTATGGTCGTTTAACATCGGCTACTTGGTTAGTTGAATTTTGTTCGGGTGCATGCCTAAGTCACGACTCAGAATTCGACAAGATGTTGTCTGCGTTAAAGCCGAGTTCTTATGAATGACGCGAAATCGAATGTGTTGGATTCTCCTTAACACACTAACGGGGACAGCGGCGATGATTTTGTAGATCTTGCGTTTCGTCAATGTACAGGTATTGGTTGGATTGTTTACTGAAGCAGTGGACTCAAATTTATCAAACACACTGAAGGATGATTATAGCCATCGTAAAATGGGCGAAGCGCGTGGAACGTTGCCCGAACGAAATGGGTGTTTTATTTTGATAAAACAATTTAATCGTTTGTACATGTTGTTGAACGCTTTATCCGTTTATGCTGATTTCGCGAAATGGACTGATTAAAACACAGCCAATTTTACAGATTTAGTTTCAACGACCCGATGTCCTTTTTGGAAGACCGTTTACACTTTGAAGAACACCGAACAATTGTTGACATTTTCTTCGTTCACCACTTCTATCTGTTTACTTCTACTATAATTCTCAATTTTATCTGATTGTTTGTATTTTTTAAACAACCGTTAAGTATTAATTAATTGTATCCTTTGACGTACCAGATATAAAAGTTCTCAGCAAAATTGTTTTGCCAATTGTTTTTCACTTCTTCAAAATCTGTTTATTTCTCCTCACTGACCAGAATCTACATCTTTAAGCTCGTGAACCGATTTCAGTTTAAGCTGTAAAAAAATGCCCAAGACCGAAAAATTTACTTTGGAAGTCATACCAATAATCTTTCTCGCAAATATTTCAGACGATTTTAATGAAACTGATTTTTATATGAATTAATATTGCATAAGAGCAACATCATACGACCCAAGTGTGTTCTTTTTTTTTATCTTCTTTTTAATCTCCCACCCCAAAAACCCATTTTCCCCATCTTAATACTTCCACATAATATTAAAACCCCATATTCCACAATGTCAATTTTATACGTGCAACAACCACACCTGATAAATCAATTTGTATCTATTTTTTTTTCAGCTTCGTATCGCAGCACTTAATGAGCCACATTCTGGAAACATCGAAGGCATACATCGTGCCGACTTCCAGTGCCATCGACAGGCGAGAAAAGCTGGCCTTGTTGAAGAGGCATTCAGAGCCTTCCTCTCGGCGAGGTAAGTGTTATGTAATTTGTTTTTTTCTTTTTTATATAAATTTCAAAACCAAAAGCAAACACACCTGCCAATCTCGATAATCAATCCGCAGAGATTACAGCCGAAAACTCGGTGCAAAGCAGATTGCGTGCGTCCGCAATTGAATATTTCCTCATCGCAATAACCAGCACGCGCGGCACGTCAATTGATATCTAAGCCACGCTGTCGAGGATAATATGAAAATAAAATGACGAGCCAATAAGTACCTGTTGACTTTGTGCCGCAAAAGGTGGATATGGCAGTAAGGATGTCAAAAAGTCAGACATAATTTTTACGATTATCTTAGCGATATTGTTGGTTCCTTTTTCGGTGGGATTTTATAAGGGCTTCAAGGTAGTTTCGGCGCTAAAAGTTTAGAAGATTTTTTTAGTATATCCTTACAATGTGCCTTGTCACTGTCAAATCGAATTGGGGTGAAACATAAGAAAATGATAACGGGGTGGTGGTGGTTAGGTGAAAGCACAATCCTAACACCGAACACGGATAAAAAGACACACATCCAGAAGATACGAAACAATCTACGAAGGCGTAACCTCGACCGTCGTTTTGCAATCCTTATTACAAAAAAAATATAAGTTTCCAGCTTTCCTCCCCCAACAAATGTGATACGAATACCCCAGGAAATGGTAAGCCTTCGTTGGCAGCCTCTCAGGACGTCAAGTGTGAAGTGTCCTTTGGAAGGATTTTTTGTGTATGTGTGTGTTTTATATTGTTTTGTTTTACCCCATCCTTCTTATCTGATTGTGGTTTGTTGGTTTAGCGTGTTTATCTAGATAAAAGGTGCCTTCGTCCTCAGAAAAAAAAATATACACAGAAACTCAGAAGTTATTGTCAGAAGTTATATATTGTATCTGAACTTTTGGATGTGCACTTTTCTTGTAATCTTTGTGTTGTGCGTGTTTGGTTTTTAAGATAGAGCAGCAGCAGGAGCAGGAGCAAGACGTGTTCAAAAGGACTTTTCTGCAGCGAACATTTCGAATTGTTCTTGTTCAATAAATGTTGATGTTGATGGTCATGCTCCTCATGGTATTCCTTTTGTGGGAGGATTTTTTCTTCTTTTTTTTTAATCTTGAGCCACCTTTTTTGTGTGCTATCTCGTTGAGATTTCATCATCATCAAAACACCTGTTTTTGAGATTCTAAGTGTATACGTTAGGGAATCTAAGACAAAAGCTCCACACCATCATGACAAGGTTGAGGGTCACAAGCGTATTCCTTAAGTTGGATAGGATGGCGAGGACGTAAGAGTTGTTGAGAGGTGAATGATGTTGGGTACCTACACGTGTGACATAAAAGTAATTATCTAAGAAGATTGTCAGATTATAGTTTGGGGATTGTTTTTTTTTTAAGTTTAAGCTGTTTCTGGAGATGAAGCATGGATGATATGATATAAGAGAGTGCGGTTCTATTTGTATTTCGTTAATGGTTTTCTATTGTTAGTGAGAGAAAATCAATTAAAAACTTTTTAAATGTGGTAAAGACATGTCGCACAAACTGTTTTTTTTCGATTTAATTTAACGTTGTTTACATTTCTCTAATAAAACCGCAAACCGCTTGTTGTGTATTTTTTTAAATTTATTAATACGGCTAGCACCGTGGCCGTCCTTCGTTGCGACTATGGCTTCTACCTCAAAATACATATGTGCAACACTCGTCGATAAATAGAAGGCATGGAAGTTGTATTAGGTAACAATTTCCAAATTAAGTGTCAGTTCCCCATCGTCTTAGAGAATAAGGAGTGCTAGAGTATCAGAGTGCCCCGTGGCTTAGTGTTTTGGACTGCTAAGCGAATGAGCTTGGGTTCGAGTCCCGCTCATAGCCACCTTCTTTTCCATGGTACTGCCTCTTGCGAGGAACTGACAAAACTTCCAAGAGTAAAATTTGACTCGAAAAGTGCATCTCATCTAGCCGCTGGGACTCAGCGGTAAACTGTAGGTCCATTCTTGCAGATTACCAACACACACACAGGAATGGTTCAGAGTAGGCCTTGGCTCCTTAAGGAGATGTCGCGCCAATAAATAAAAATATTTTTAGAGTATCAGAGTAGAGAAAGAACATCTACTGATTAATCAGTAAACTTAAATGTACAAAATTTGGACTTGGTCTAATGTAATCCCATCCTTAGAACTAGCCATAGCTACTATGCTTCAAATACCCCAAAGTAGAGTATAAAAAGTACTTTATACCGAGAATTTACCCCCGTACCACGTTACGTCAAGTCAGGAGCTAAGCTCAAACGATAAGCTATTGAAAGCAGAATCGATCATTATTGCATGGAGATGAAACTGAACGGAACTATTTTGCCTGGATATTGTAGTTGGCTGAAATACATTTTATCAGAGATGGAGCTATTAACTTCAACAATTGGCATCAATGGAGTGATATCAATCCACACAAAATAAAAATAAAACAAAATAATCGAGACAGCGAAGGCGCCGATCGTAATGAAAAAAATTACTGATCATGTGCTAACAAAAAAAAATTTTTAGAATAGTATTAATCCAGTACTTTGTGAGTGTTTTGTATACTTATAATATGACTTCCAATATTAAAAAAAAAAAAACAGTAAAAGAAAGGTTAATCCATAATTCATCATGCAAGCACTAAAAAAAAGTTTTTTTTTAGAATAAAGTAGATTTTGTTATTTTTTTAAATTTGTCTAAAAGCTACAAAATATTTGAGCATCCAGTTTTCTGTTTTTGATTAAAAACTATTTTTTGGAATTTGTTAAAAACTATTTCCTAAAAGAATTGTATTTAAAATCAAATTAAAAGAACAGATTTCTGGCCTTAGGAAAAGGTATATCATAGCATTGTGAGTGTAACCATTGTTTTTTATATTTTTAATTTAGTTTTATTTTTTCTGTTTTAAGTAATTTTCTTACAAAATTGTCCTTCCTGACTAAGCCGGAGAAAATAGACCGCCCTCCCGTATGATTTTTATTTTGCCTCGATCTAACCTACACGCTCCAGCTTTTTCTCACATCTCTCGTGAATCACCCGGTATAATAAGGAATTAATGAAAAAAGTATTTCGAAAATTGTAGGACCGATTTTGATAAAATCCTGTTTTTTTTTAGTTTTGGTTTTTTTTTTGAGATTTTAGTTCGCAAGTTATTAATATATATCTGATCTTACAGAAGCTTTCTTCTTTTCTAGCAAACCGATACTTCTAAGTTGGTTTTCAGTCTACCCTCTCTCATGCATTTTCAGCTACCTCCGAGGTCGCCCAAGACAGCCTCTTGGGTCATCTCCTTTGTATCCTTACTACTAATGACACTGAAATGGTCACCAAACTATACCAAATCTCATTCTAGTGTTTTGAATTTGTTTCGCGATCTTGTCATATTATTTGACCTAAAGCTCAATTTCTTGTCATTTATTGATAATATCATCGCTGAGGCCAGTTCCGCACTTTGCTTTGTAAAACGTTGTTCAAAGGAATTCTCCAACCTCTACGTCACCAAAACCCCTCTACTTGAATATGCCTCAGATCAGCAGATTCACATCTAAGGAATCGAGTCTATCCTGCAGTGATTCATTTATCCTTCCCCTCTCCCACTATCATAATTCACCTAAATAAGCCATAATACCCTAAAATAACGCAGAGGCACTGCAGATATTCTCCTCATTCATCGATTCTTCTTAAATTCCGTCGACTGTAAAACTCCTTACAACTTTATCTATTTTTCAACACAAATCCCCGTAACTTAAAATATCCTCGCCTCTTATATCTACATACCTCCTCGCTCTAAATATTATGGCTCCAACGAACACGGACCTATTACAATGCTACAAAGAGTTAATTCGAATGAAAATTGTTTTGACTTTAATCTCAGCACCAACCTCTTAAATCTCCTTTTCGGGAATCATTATCCAAATCCGTCAGATTTAAGTTAGCTGTAAGTTTCATAATTTTCAGTTAGTGCGTCCCTTTTTACAGGAGATTTATAATATAAATCATTTCTTATTGTTTTGTATGCATTTCTCCATAAGGCTTCGGTTAAAGTTCGTTAATACTTAGGTATGGTTTATTCTATATGTTTTGCTTACATTCCAGGTTATTTATCTAATCCGTCCATGTATTTGTCTTGTTCTGCAAATGCTGTTTGTTTTACTTTGCAATCTTAGTTCAGACTCGTGATTTTTTGGGAAAAAAACATTTCAAACTTACTATCGTGAAACTAGTAAATTGACCCGTTTTTATTAAATGAATTTGTTTTTATAAAATATTTAAATCGAAGAATAATAACAAAATTACCAGATTTTACCCGGAAGCTTTACTTGCGTTGAATCTTGAATGCGTCACACGAAACGGACCAGCAGATATGTAATAAATTTTATTGGAAGAATAGGCAATTGAGCCGAGCTATGAGGAAACATTCAATTAAGTTGACATACCAACCTCTACGGAGAACTTATACAATTTTACTCGATGATATAGAAATTTAGAGCCTTACTAAACATCATATTTTTAACTTTTATAACTCACTTTTTAAACCTCATAAGTTCTCAAACTGAAAATAGGCATCAAATTCTTGTATTACAAATGCTAAATAGAAAATAGGTTTAATATCTTATAAAATGTCTGACTTCTAAATAATTAAAGCAATTCGGATATAGCTGCTATGTTAAGGTATTGGCTAAGTCAAAATGTTTCTTGAGATTTATTTATCTACATCTGATTTTTAATCAGCTCGTTGGAAAAACCATTTTCCCATACTTTCATGTTCGTTACCTTCAGCATTCAATTCTAAGTCAAAATCTATTTATTTGAACATACCTTTATGTCCTTACAATCTAATTCGCCATTTTCTTTTTAGAACCTGTCAAACACTCAAGCTCTTTCACTTAATTGTATTTTGCTCTTCTATCCATTGACAGTAAGTGACATTCTAAGAAAGAAAAAATTGTAATTGATTTTCCTTTCAATAATATTAAACAGATTTTAAGGATGACTCCTTATCCTAGACAAGAACTCTTCAATTTGATTTCAATTGCTGAAGCAGAGTAAACTTTGTCAATAGGGTTTTTTTCTTGTGGAAATCAAATTCACAGCCATTTTCAGTTTCGTGCTGTTATTGTCTTTTTTTTGGGTTTTGTTTACCAAATAAAACGGAACGGAATATTAATTGAAATGTCAAATATTTTCTATTATTGTTCCGGTAATTACACCAAAACACGTCATTAGTGATATTTAGCAGGCCTTATCACTCAAACGCATGCAATTCAATCGTACATTTTGAGTTGTAATTTACATAGCCTGACAGGGGAACTGGCTCGTTAACTATTTTAGTGGGTTGTTCCGGGTTCCTGGTTGGCTGTGTTTTAAAAGTAATCATGTAAGCTAACAAGGGTGCTGACAATGTCTTTTTGTGTGAAATTAACATGTGGGTGCACAACCCTTAATGGGTTTTCTCCTTGATTATTATTATTTATTTTTTTTCACCAAAAGGAAACTTTTTATATATGTATGTAGTCATTTGAAAAAAATCACTGAAATAAGACAATTTTGGAAAACTTTTCCATTACATATTCTTCCACATCAATATGTATCTTTGACAGATCCCTCACCAAACTTTCTCACATTTAAGCCCCTTAAAGTCAAAAACAATTTCAAATCTGTCACCTTCTATTATCTTGGAAAATTCCCAAAGACATGCGAAAATTCTATTCAGCCATGAACAGTGAACACATAAGCATTACCACTAACCTCATTGAACTCTCATGAATAATATCCTCGCCCAGGATCCAATCGACATCTCGTTACACCTTCACTTCACCCACTCTCACGCATCATATGAGCCTCATTAGGATCTCAACAAACTTGGTAAAGAAACACCCGATCCTTACGAAGCAAAAGAAGTAAAAAACACACACACAAGAATTCTCAAATATTTAACTAATATGCATGCACTGAATCCATTATGACCGTGCCGCATCCTTGTGCTACATTCGGAACGCCAGATACTAAGAGCATTACACTCATCGCCAACGTTCCGTGTGTCGTACGCAGATTCTGACATTATGTATCTACGGCAAACAGCAAACGGAGAGAGCGTGTGTAGTTTCGTACGTCAGTTTTACCTAATTAGAGCAAAAACTTTTAAGTAGAACGGTCTGAGTGTAACACGAAAGATACAGCTTCCAGAAGCATTCGGATCAAGTGGTTGGGGTGTAGGGGTGGGTATAAAAGCCTGAGAATAAACTATAACGGTACAGGGGAAATGTTCTCGGCCGTATCAGCAGGAAATACATTATAGGGCCGCATAATGATTAAGAAATTGAATTTATTTTTCTCAATTCAGGGGAAAATGGAACACTCAGAACAAAATTTTGAATTTTTGGAATTAGACATTGCTTAAGCTTTTTTTTTTGCAAAAATAAGGTTTTTAACTTACGGGTAAAGGTTTTCTTTATTTTTGGAATTAAGTTTATCTGTCTGCCTGTATAGTGCATTTCCAGCTATCGACTGAAGTGATTTTCTTTAAATTTGGTCTGCATAGTTCTTTCTACATTCTTTAGTTTTTTTTTTATTTAAATTTTACGATTACTTATAAAGTTACCTGTCATAATCCGTTAGCGAAAAGATATTTTTTTCTCGAAACAGCTCTTACAAAGCTGATGAAAAGTGTTAATTGCTTTGCTAGGTATAAATATCATTTGACCAAAAATGATTTTGCCAATAGTTATTTTCGACTAATTATATTTTTTTTTTTTTTTTTGAAAAAAGAAGTATTTCAGCCAAACTGTTTTCTGTTTTCCTTTCTCTCTCTATCTTCTGTTCTGTCCTGTATCAATGTCGTCTTGTTCGTTGTCTTGTAATTTTCTGAGCTGATGGCTTCATTTGTGCGGTCACATTGTCGAATAAAATTTTATTTGAATGCAGGACTGGGTCGCACGAACTTATGGTAGATATAATTGCTTAGTGGTTGCATATGTATAAATGCATATATTAAAATAAAAAATATTATTTTTTTTTTCGATAATTCTTTCATTTTTACTTGCGATTATAGGTACTATAATACAAGTAATGCATTCGTGCAGATTAAAAATGTTGAGATAACAATCAAACATGACATTACGATGATAAGGAAACATATTTGAGTTACTGGCAAAATTCTGTCCGTCTGTCTGTCTGTCTGTCTGTCTGTACGGATGTATATTGGACTGTATTGTATTCTTGAATTATTTTTTTTTATTTTTTTCAAAAAAGTTGTTAAAAAAAACCGTTTTATTTAAAAACGGCTCCTACAATTTTGAACAAAAAATTCACACTTTTTTACATTTCCTAAAAAAATAAAATGGCGTTTAAATTATTTCACCCAATACATTTTAACGTACTTTATTCGAAAAATGAAGTCTCAAAAATCGAATAAATGCTTTGATGTTCACTATAATTTTTTTAATTTTATTCTACAATGTGACCGCACATATGAGCAAGTACGTGCGACCCAGTCGTGCAATTTATTTTAATTAGTTTTACAGTTTTCTCGAAAAAAATAAGTTTGCAATAAAATTTGAAAACTATGACTATCGAAAAAAAAATATTTAAAATCGTGTGACCAGTTTTTTTTAAAGTCTTTTTTTTTAACTTTTCGAAACAATATTTTATTTTATTTTAGTATGTCATTATAAGAAAATATATAGTTTTCATCTGGAAAATTATTTAAAAAAAAATTCAATAAACCAGTTTTCATAATATATCGAAGAGAATTTTTTTTTAAGAAAACTGAATTCTAACTGAAAGATGTATTGTTGTCAAAAAAAAATAGCAACCTGAAAGTTTAATCAAAATCGTTAGAGCCGTTTTTGAGAAAATCAAACTTTTTGTTAAAGATTGTATGGAAGGTACCGTTATTTTTCGACGTAGATCAAAAATGAAAAAAATGAAAACACCCCTCGAGGTAATACCAAATAAATACTAAATACCAAGTTTGAAGCACACAGGCCCATCCGTTAAGGGTGTAGAGGTGCGAATAAACAGAGAGAAAGACTGACGGAATTTCCGGACCCGTTTTTTTTGACTTCTCTACCATCGTAATGTCAAGTTTGATTGTTAAAATTTTTTTTTGCACGAATCCATAACTTGCCTTATAAAGGACAAGACAATTTTTTTTAAATAAAACGCAAACCATTTGAAATATTTCAAAAACTTAATTACGTTTGCAGAGGTCGATTCGTTGGACCCAACTTTTGATGAATCGGCCACGCACACATTTCGGCCGAAACGGCCGCTATTTCACGTTCAATGTTGGCTCTGAGCTCTTCCAATGTCGTCGGCTTGTTGGCATTAACCAATGACTTAACGTAGTCTAAAGGTGTTAAATCGGGCGAACGAGGCGGCCAATCGACTTGTCCATTTCTTGATATAATACGCTCATCAAACTTACTTTTCAATAAATCGGTGGTAAGATGTGCTGTGTGGCTTGTGGCACCATCCTGTTGAAACCACATGTCGTCCAAGTCTATATCTTCCAACTTGGGCCAACAATAATCGGTAATCATGGGGCGATAACGGTGGCCATTCACAGTAACGTGACGATCGTTATCGTCGAAGAAAAAATATGGACCGATAACGCCGCCACCGCGCCGGCATGCAAACCGAACCAAACAGTTATTTTTTTGTGGATGATGTGGTGATTCATGAAGCAAATGTGGATTTTTACCGACTAATAACGCATATTTTGCTGACGAACCCATTGAGCAAAAATGAGCTTCGACAATGAAGATAATTTTGCGATGAAATTCAACAATTCAACAATTAATTCAACGCTCAACTCCGAATTTCGGTTAAATTTTTTATTATTTGCAGAAAATATTGAGTTTACTGAATAAATTGACAATGATAGTTCGATGATTAGTGAAAGGGTGCTTTCACAAATTTAATTCAAAGTTGTCAAGTCTCTATTGGAAAACCGGATAGTACCTTTAAACGCAAGTAAAAATTGATACAGCTGGGTTCAATGTACTTGCCCTTATGTGCCAAGATCTTTGAAATAAACTAATTGTATACACTATAAAAAAATTACACGATCAACTTTTTAAAAAAGCACACCACACCAAACAGCTTCTTAAAAAAATTAAGTATGCATCATTCGCCTAAATTTAAAAATTAATTTAAAAAAAAATACTTCAATACGTTTTTTGATGAGTACATTTTTTGAGATGATGGTATTCGTTTCTTAGTTTTTAAATATACAGCTGATCGTTTAATTGATTGTTTAATAAATATTGTATTTATTTTAACTATTGAAAAGTTAAAATACTTTTTAAAAAATTATTATAAATTCAAAAACATGGTCTAGATGTACATATGCTGAATTTAGTTGGAACCCTAAGTCATTTCAAATACAAGATTTGGTAGACGGCTAAGCAATTTACGATAAAGTCGAAAAAATGCTTTATGAAAGGTAATGCGTTAAAAGTATTTTCATGTGAAATTGTTTTTGATAAAATAAGAGTATAACTATACCAAAATACTTTCAAAAAATTTTATCAAAATCTTAAGAGCCGTTTTCTGTAAAAATATGCTTTACGTAAACTATTTTATAACACAGACAATTATTTTAAGCCCTACAACTTAAGTTTCAAAACCCCCTGAGGATATAACGACACATACCAAAAGGTTATCATATCATTCGTTTTGATAATAGAGCGCCTCTTACATACACATGATATATTTCTCTATGATCGTAATGTCATATTTCATTCCTTTTCCAAATTTGTAAAATGAACGAATCCTAAACTTGCCCTTAAAATACATATACCTATTGCAATTAAAAACTGAGCCTGCAAGTGATGACATATTAATTTTCGAATGCGCTTTCCGAACACTATCGTGGAAAAAAGGAACGAACATATACCGTGAGTTCTAAATTTGAAGAAATTGGTCCTACCCGTACTTGAGAGCGTAAATGATTCTATGGGACCCACAATCTTCTTTCGTACTCGTACAGTAGCTTGAGTTTTAAAAGATCTTCACATACATAAATCCGTTGTTCCAGATAGTATCGCAGCTATTATTCTGAAGTTGTGTTCCTCTACGTTGGCAAAGCCACTGCGTAACCAGTTCTATAAATCCTACACTTCAGAGCTTGTTCCGAGCAAATGGAAAACAGCTTTTGTCCAGCCCGTACCTAAAAAAGGCGAATCTTCTTTTAAAGGTCATGGAAATGCTTATTAATTATAAACTCAAGAAATATAAATAGAAACGGAAGCTTCTAAATGACCGACAGTATGGTTTTCGTAGCAATAGATCCTCTGGTAGATAGAGTCTTTGATAGAGTCTGGCACCAGGCTCTTTTATCGAAAATGCGTGCTTTGAGCTGTGATGTGTACCTTCTTCGTTGGATTAGATATTAACTTTTGGACCGATCAATATTAGTTGTATTGGATGAGTTCAATTTTGATATCTTCAAAATAAATGCTGGTGTGCCCCAGGGCTCCGTTCTGTCTCCGATCATCTTTCTCATTTTTATTGATGGTCTTCTTCTAATCTACTAAACTGCTTCGCTAATGACAGTACACTTAGCTTTTCATATTAATTTTTTGAGTCACACACGTGGATGTGGATCTTCAACGGCAACCTATTTTAAGCTCATTTAATTCTGTTCTGGCAGCATCATATAATGGGGAATAAGAAATCGTGTAGAATTTAATGCGTCTAAAACTGTCTTCTGTCTGTAAAGCGCCCCTTGCCATTATCCATTAGTGACACTTACATTATGGAAGATGATCATCTTGAAGTAAAAAAGATAGATTCTATACTCCACTTTCACTCGGAATGAAATCGAAAACCAAAGTTAAATGTTATCGACTTTGATTTTAAATTATTTTTAATTATTTTTCAATTTTTTTTTTGAGAGCTACACAAAGTGCAGTAGGAATTTCAAAAAATCGCATCCGCAGCAGCTTGGTGTTAAAAAGTTGACACTCTTTTCAACCTAGCTGATCTAAAAACAAAGAATAAAAACAGCGAGATCAGGAAGGTAAAGCAATAAGAAATAAAATGAAATAATTACAAGAAAATATGATACGTATCCGCAGCTGAATTTAAACTTCTGCTTTTGTCGGTAGTGGGATGTTGTTTTCTGAAGTATGCTATTATTTTGTTCCACAATGGGATTTCTCGATTTGTAAGGGATTAAAATCGATCTGTTCATACAATGTGAAATAGCTCAAAAAGATATTTTTAAACCAGTGCCAAAGATGCATCCTATTTTCTATGACGCCAAAAATGTCCAACAGATGCCGTTTCAATTTTTTCTGTCATCTGAGAGCGTGTTTTATGTAAATAGGAACAAATCAATTCTCCAAGATTGTTAACACTTTTGCTATAAGTGTGCAGTGTGCATTTTAAATTGAGGAAATTACAAAATATATTTATAAATACAAAGATAACAATTTGCCAAAGCGAAAGAAATTTAAAAATTTTCTAAATGACAGATTCGAGTTACCAAAATGGTCGAAGTGTGAAAATAAACTCACTCGATTTTCAATTTTGATATCGGTTCCATTTCGCTCAACTTCTGGGACCGTTTTCAAAACTTTGTAAAAATCCCATTGCCAATGGTAAATATGCAAGCATTTCAGACAAAATTTTATTAAAATAAATTTATTTAAATAATTTATTTATACATTTAAATGATTAATTTAATCGAAATAAAACATTCAAGAATTGTTTTTTTTTTCGTTTTATAAATATTTTAGAAAGGTTTCTTTAGTATGAACCTATGGATGCATACCTTGAGTAAGAGTCAATTCGAGAATGAATTCGACTGTAGAAATGCTTTAACAATGCTTTTCAACAGAAGTTTCGAACAAGTCACTAGATTTTCATTAATGGCTTATAAAGTCACTTTTTGTTAAGATAGAACCTTTGAATCAACTTCAAAATCATTCCAATGATATTTTAAATTTAAGAGAATGTAACGGAGAGCTTTCAAAACTGAAGGATAATATATCCAATTTCCCAATATATGTATGCTCACGAACATCTAATATTTAGTAAGAATTTCTTCTATTCTAAGTAAAAAATTGCAATGCATTGTTAGGCTCCTGAAAAACCTAATGCGCTCCTCCCCCTTTAACAATGGTCGTATCACAGAATACCGCTTAACATTGTACTTTGCCAATTTGCTCGCAAGGTTGTGTAAATTCGTAACTTGACCCCAAAGTGTGCAAACGAGCTGAGATGAATTGGATGTTAGATAGATGAATAAGGATAAAGATACCAGAGAGCCTCAAGGCATCCGCCCTCCATTATGAGGACCGTTTTTGAACAATTCTCATTCCATTTTGTATTTCATTTTTTTATTTTTGGATTTTCTTTAGGTTTTTTTCCTTTCCTCACTGTCATCGCTCGTCCGTGTGTCTATTTTCGGAGAAAAAGAAAATTGAAATGATTTATCACCAAACGGTCGGTTGAATGGCATGGCTTTCAGGATGCCTAAGATGTGTGAAAAAAGATATCTCATTCTATTTATCTTGCCTTTAAACTTAGTATGCAAATCGGTAACAAAATGCTAACAAATCTTCATCCGGATGTAAATGAGTTGCTGTATGTATTTGCGAATGTTTTTTGAATAAATTGCACCTGCTCAGATGTTTATGGGCGAATCATGAATCATGAGGCTTCTCCTGCGGGCTCATGATTCAGGCGATGGAAGGGAATGCGGGGGTTGTTGCGTTGGTTGCGACAGTCAGATAGGATGATATGACAATTTGTCCAACAAATTAGGTCACATAAGTAAAATTTCGAATGAAATGAAAATAGAAATCGGTGTATAGACGTATCTACAAAGTTTATGTGAGAAAATATTTCGGAGTCCTGAATATTGTGCATAGAAATCCGTAACGATGTTTCATCTGTGATTTCATATCCTATATGAATGTTATGACACACAGAGCAGAAACAGAACTCATGTTTGGTAGCCCTCAACACAGATGAGCCTGAATCCCTCAAAGTCGTGGTGCTTTCAGGAAGGCTAAACATGAGGGTGGATCGATTGATAAAAAAATTGTATAAACAATTTTTTTATGGTATTCGGCCTATATATATCATAATAACGTTTTAATCGAATCCAAATTATTATTTCAAAAATTCAAATTTTAAATACTGCCCAAAGCCCTTTAAAGTATTTATGAAAAAATCTTTAAAAAAAATTAAAAAAAATGGTTTACAAAAAAATTGCTCAGATACCATAAATTAAATTTAAAATCGTGTTTAAAAATAAACAGGCGTACGCATAGTTTTTTGCAAGGAGATAGATGGAGAGGCAAAGGGGTCAGTTAACCTACCTGGCTTAGGAAAATACAATTTTTCAACACATTTTATATTTTTTATTACATACTTTTAAATAATTCAATTGTTTTCTGCGTTTTTTTTTCTGCCAGAGCCCATGTGTAATAGACCATCGTTCGATTTTGAATAAAATAAAAAGTTATCATGAGAAATACCAAAAATTATTAAAAAGAAACTACAAATCCAGAAAAGACGTAGTCTTACAAAAATCGCATACAAATTTTTAAAATAGAACTCTTGTTTTTTGTATACCTATCGCAATATGCAAATGTTAGGATTTCAATTCATGCCAATGTAAAAAGCAGTTCAAAGTTCCAGTTAGACAATTTTTATTTGACCAACGAACGCAACGAAAAATGGTTATAAGCAATGTCGATGCCAAGTTGACAAAGCAGATTTCAGCCTTCAAAGAAAAACGTAACATTGTTTGATTAAATTTAGTAGCATGTTTTATAAGTCAAGCATAAAACATGCTACTAAATTTAATCATCGCAATTTGTTTTGGAACACACTCCTTCAACCTTTAATATCTGAAATTCACAACGACGAACTGCCGCCCGACTCTTCAAGATACAAATTCAACTTTATCATAAGGATCATCAACTGAATCTTCTTTTGAAAATCTGAAACTCTACAGTTGCGAAAACTCTCGACTGATTTGGGATTCCAGATAGGGCAGCAGCAGTAATTGTTTCAGCAACACTGCAAGAAGGACAATTTTGCCAACGTTGTAGATAGGAACAAAATCAGACGTGCCCGTTTTTTTTTTTTTTTTTTTTAATTAACGCGCGCACAAGGGACTATTTGTTTCCTTTTTAATGTAGAAAACACTGCGCGGGCATTAAGAAGATAGGGAGGAGAGAGATAGGAGGTGTCGATTAACATTGGTTTTGAACGTTTGCAGATCAAAATGGCAAGGGAAAATCTCGCCGGGTAAACTATTCCAAATTCGTGTTGTTCGGCTAAAAGAAGACGAGTATTACGGGAGAAACTTTTAAGGGGAGGAATGAAGCTGGTTACTTCGAGTGAACATTTTTTATAAAAAAAAAAACGATAAAATAAGGAAAGACATGCACTATTGTGTCGGTGTTCGAGAGGGGCAATTGTTTCAGCGGCAGTTCTATTTCCTATCAATCTTAACGCTCGATTTTGTATTCTATCAAGCAGGTAGAGCGATGTTTTCGAAGCACCTGCCCAGAGGTGGGAGTTATACTCGAGTTTAGGGCGTATAAACGTTTTATAGATTGTAGCCAGATCAGATGGGGAAAAATACTTCTTACACCGATACAGAAAACCTAAGCACTTACCAGCATTCTTAGCGATCTCAAATAAATGGTCGTTCCAACGGAGGTTGACACAGATACCGAGTACTCAGAGATTTTCGGTTTCTTCGATGTAAGTGCCATTCATGGACAATGGCATTGGGGTATGTTTAGCTTTAACGACAGAAGACAGCATTGAGTTTTCGAAGCATTAAACTCCACACGATTTCTATTACTCCATTTGACAATGCTGTATAAATCGGAGTTTAATGAGCTTGATATACGGTACTGTTGCAATTGTACGTCCGAAGGCGAAGGACGTGACTTATCGAACGTATATGAAAAGCTGAGGGTAGAGTCGTCAGCAAAACAGTTAAGTGGATTAGAAGTAACAGACAGAAGATCATTTATAAAAATGAGGAAAAGAGTTGGAGACAAAACACAGCCCTGGGGCACACTAGCATTTATTTTGTGGGAATCAGACTTGAATCCGTCCAATACAACTTGTATTGAACGGTCCAGAAGATAGCTTCTAATCCAACGAACAAGAGTATCATCGATCCCAATAGCATGCATTTTCGATAAGAGAGCTTCATGCCAAACTCTATCAAATGCCTTGGAGATATCAAGAGCAATAACCTTACTTTCACTAAAGCGATGTAAAGATTTGTTCCACTGTTCGGTGAGATATGCCATCACATCACCAGTGGGACGGTTGCTGCGGAAGCCATATTGACGGTCGTGGAGTAGCAATCTTCGAGAATTCCTTAAGCTGACGGTTAATCAGTGTTTCCATGACCTTAGAAAGAATTTGTCCTCTGTAGGGTTTTGGCTTTGTAGGATCGGAAACTTACTTATTTGAGCCTGAAAGCTTCTTTACACTCAGAATTAAACCAAGACTTTTCTTGATGCTTGATGCTTTCCTAACAGAGTAAGTAAGGAAAAAACACGCATCCCTAGAAGGATCACATTTGTGATCATTTCAGCACTAACATCAATGTAACTATCGAGGAAGCATAGTGACCAGTTAAAGTTTCGGAAAAAAATATTCAGGCCGTCCCAGTTGGCTTTCTCGTATTGCCTGGCAAGTTTTTCTTTAACTGGATGGGTGGAGGATGAGAAATTAGCTGAAATGACACAATAGTCTGAAGTGCCAAATGGAGAAGTTACACTAATGGTATATTTATCAGGGTGAGAAGTCAGAAACAAGTCAAGAGTATGGGTGGCTTGCCCAGCAACATCCGGTATACGCGTTGGCACATCGATTAGTTGGTGAGGTGATGTAACCCGGCAAAGAGCTCGACATACC
Source organism: Platycheirus rosarum (assembly GCA_963971375.1). Classification (NCBI taxonomy): domain Eukaryota; kingdom Metazoa; phylum Arthropoda; class Insecta; order Diptera; family Syrphidae; genus Platycheirus; species Platycheirus rosarum. The sequence continues at coordinate 259,310,972 of OZ020507.1, forward strand.
TTCCTTCAGGTGTTGTCTAACCAGAATAGCGGAGCCAATTGGAATTGTGTACATTGAAATCGCCCGCAATAACAATTTCAGTGCGAGGACAAAGGGAAACAATTTTCGAGATTGAATCAGACAGCGCATCAAACTCGTTACAAGTCGAATTACTGTCGAGATTTGGACTCCTGTAAATAAAACAATAATGAATGACATGTTTGCGGACATAAGAATTTAAAGTCCGTGTTGGTACATTGGGGAAGGCACTGGCAAGAAATATCATTCCTAACATAGACCACGAGACCATGATGGGAAAAGAGTAATTGCCCCAAGCTATACCCATGTAGAGCAAATTCTGATAAATCAGTATTTACTCCAACCTGGGTTTCACCTAATGCCAAAACAGCTGGCCTGTATTGAACAGTGTAGACGTACACGTGAAAGAAATTCCTTCTTATACCACGAACATTAGAATACACGACACAAAAATCACTTACCATTTAAAAAATACTTACACACAAAACACAACTCTGACTAAGTCAAACCATGCAGTGAAACTCCAAATTAACTTCTGTAATAAACAAACTTTCTTAGGTGTTATGCCCAAAAGACAGCTTGCATACAAAAAAATTGATTTAAATATTCAGCACAATAGGACACACTCAGATGCCCTTATCCATTTACCGCAAGCATAAGATGGTCATACGATGAGACAGATAAAAGGATAGTTTGATTTGTTATGCAAGTGTGTATTATTTTTGGTTTTTTTTTCTTCCACAGCGCGAATGGGCATCTTATCTTTCTTCCAACGACGCTAGTGGATATTGATATATTCTTTACAGCACACGCTAGGGGGGTTTGCCAATTTCTCAAACGAGTGTGTAGTATTATTTTTTTAAAACACTCGCAATAACAATGCGCAATAATTTTTTTTTTCGACTTTTGTTTTAAATATTTGTGCGCACACCTCGACCCGACGTCCGGCTGTCCGACCTCTATGAGCTTAAGATCGACACTCATTGTCTTTGTTGATGTCATTCCAAGATCTCCAGTTTGGGATATATTTTGATGAATGAAAAAATAAATCTTTAAGTAATATAGATAATAGTTAGAAGGAAGCCTATTTTTGAAAAGCATTGAAGTTTAGTATAAGAGCCTGGATCGGAATACTTAGGACATCTCTCTTTTCCAAATGGAAAAGCTGAATTCATAAGTACAAAATTGAAAGAGTTATTTGATGATAAGAGTTTTGGTAAATCAAAAGTTGTGGTTATTGGAAGTGATGGCACAGTTCTAAACACGGGATCCAAATGAGGTGCTATTCGTCTTTTGGAACTAGAGCTCGGAAAACCATTGTAATGGTTCATATGACAGTTGCATGAAAATAGTCTTATAACGGGTGATTTTTTAAGAGCTTGAGAACTTTTTTTTTGCATAAAATTTGCAAAATCTCATCGGTTCTTTATTTGAAACGTTAGATTGGTCCATGACATTTACTTTTTGAAGATAATTTCATTTAAATGTTGACCGCGGCTGCATCTTAGGTGGTCCATTCGGAAAGTCCAATTTTGGGCAACTTTTTCGAGCATTTCGGCCGGAATAGCCCGAATTTCTTCGGAAATGTTGTCTTCCAAAGCTGGAACAGTTGCTGGCTTATTTCTGTAGACTTTAGATTTGACGTAGCCCCACAAAAAATAATCTAAAGGCGTCAAATCGCATGATCTAGGTGGCCAACTTACCGGTCCATTTCTTGAGATGAATTGTTCTCCGAAGTTTTCCCTCAAAATGGCCATAGAATCGCGAGCTGTGTGGCATGTAGCGCCATCTTGTTGAAACCACATGTCAACCAAGTTCAGTTCTTCCATTTTTGGCAACAAAAAGTTTGTTAGCATCGAACGATAGCGTCTTTGAAAAAATACGGTCCATTGATTCCACCAGTGTGCAAACCACACCAAACAGTGCATTTTTCGGGATGCATGGGCAGTTCTTGAACGGCTTCTGGTTGCTCTTCACTCCAAATGCGGCAATTTTGCTTATTTACGTAGCCATTCAACCAGAAATGAGCCTCATCGCTGAACAAAATTTGTCGATAAAAAAGCGGATTTTCTGCCAACTTTTCATTCACTGAAAATTCACTGAAAATTCGACGTTGTGGCAGATCGTTCGGCTTCAGTTCTTGCACGAGCTGTATTTTATACGGTTTTACACCAAGATCTTTGCGTAAAATCTTCCATGTGGTCGAATAACACAAATCGACATTTCACGGTCTTCAGCAACACTCTCAGAAACAGACGCAATATTCTCTTCTGTACGTACTGTACGCATTCGTGTGGTTGGTTTAATGTCCAATAAAGTAAGCTGAGTGCGAAACTTGGTCACAATCGCATTAATTGTTTGCGCACTTGGTCGATTATGTAGACCATAAATCGGACGTAAAGCGCGAAACACATTTCGAACCGAACACTGATTTTGGTAATAAAATTCAATAATTTACAAGCATTGCTCGTTAATAAGTCTATTCATGATGAAATGTCAAAGCATACTGAGCATCTTTCTGTTTGACACCATGTCTGAAATCCCGCGTGATCTGTCAAATACTAATGCATGAAAATCCTAACCTCAAAAAAATCACCCGTTACTTCGACACATATTTGAGCATCTTGATGGAACTACAATTTGACCACACGGCAATTTGGAAAATAAACCAAAAGATTGTGAGAATTTAAGGTAGTGTCATTTCAAGCCATCCAATATAACCTTCCAGAATTATCAAATACTCATAATCTCAGCACTGATCAACGATACCTGTTTAAGCATTGACAAGCTATCAGTTAAAGGATTTGTAGTGACGGTTTAAGAAAAAAATATTCTGGTAAATTCAGTTACTCAAGGTGGCTTATAACGGGAGCGGGTCATAATTCCGGTTGTCAAAAATTCTGTATGACCAGAATTCGGTTTTTTTTTAGTTTTTGAAAATACTGTACGTACAAAATTCTGTATTTCAAATTTCTGTATGCCCAAATATCTGGTTATCCAAAATGCTGTATGTAAAAATTCTGTTTTTTTTAAATTCTGCGTATGTCCGCTCGTGCGCACTTTTTTACATTATCAAACTAATTTTGTTTAAATACAGAATTTTCACCAAACAGAATTTTGAAACACAGAATTTTCTCCATACAGAATTATGTGTAACCAGAATTTTGAAATACAATATTTTGTAAACAGAATTTTGACCATAATTTCGACCCTAACCCACTCATAACTGGTAATCGAATATTAGGGTTATATCTTTCTTAAAGGTTTTTTTTAGACGTGTGGTTTTCAAGAAAAAATAAAACGTATATTATTTAATGTTAAGGCCAAGAATTTAGCGTTATTATAAACATAAGGGTCATTATGCCATTATGTTTTAAAAATGATTTCGGGCAAGTTACCGCGGCTGGCTCAAATAAATTCCAGCCGAGAGGCCCAATTTTCGACCACTTTTTGTGCGCCGAATATTCTCTTCCAAGGTGTCAATCGTCTCGGTCTTATCTGCGTAGACAAGCGACTTCACATAACCCCACAAAAATTAGTCCAGCGGAGTTAATTCGATTTTGGAGGCCACACCTCAGGCCCACGACGCGAGATAATGCCCCACCAAAAGTTTCCTTCAATAAATTGATTGTTTCGTTGGCTGTATGGTATATAGCGCCGTTTTGTTGGAACCAAAGGTCGTCCACATCAACATCCTTCAATTCAGGCACGAAAAAGTCATTTATCATGGCTCTATAGCGTTCCCCATTGACTGTAACATTATGGCCGGCTTCATTTTTGAAGAAATTTTGACCAATGATTCCCTCTGCCCATAGAGCACACCAAACAGTGGCTTTTCAATAATGGCTTGTGGATTATGATCACCCCGAATACCACGTACCCATTCAACCAAAAGTGAGCTTCATCGCTGAATAAAATTTTCTTGTGAAAATCGGGAACGGTGGCCATCTCGTTTTAGGCCCATTCACCGAACGTGCGACGCGCTTGATGGTTTCGGCTTCAATTCTTGCACGAGTTGGATTTTATAAGCCCGCAAACCAAGATCCTTCCGCAAAACCTTATATAAAGTGGATGGGCACAGCTCCAATTGTTGCGCGCGATAGCGGATGGACTCATTCGGGTCTTCTTAGACACTCTGCTCCACATCAACAAAAGCGTCTTCGGTGCGCACTGTACGGCGTCTCTGGGGATGCGCATTATCTACTAACGTAGTGCGATGCGTCGCGCGAACCGAACCATTATTTTGGTTTTAAATTTGTACGATTTGCAAACGTTGTTCAGAAATAAGTGTATTTATTATGAAATGACAAACCAAATTGATTATAAATTAAGTAATAGCTGTCAAAAAGACCAACTTCGAAAAAAGTATTGCTAGGTTGAAAAACACACGTCTAAAAAAAACACCTTTTAATTTGACACCATTTGAAAATTAGCTATTATTTGTCAATTTTATGAAGCACTCAGTTTTTTAATTCTAAAAAAAGATTTCAAAATTTTGCAAATTTTTCTTAACCTTAGTTTTAACTCTTCTTTTTTAATATCTTATGGTTTTTTACTAAAAATGGTCTTGATTATCATTTAAAATAAAAATTAATACCAGACAAAAAATTCTTATGTATGTTTTTGCGAACATTTTTTTTTCCTAAGTTTTTTTTGGTTTCAGGAGAAGTTTTGTATGGCCTTGGGGCCAATTTTTATTACAATTTTTTTCAAAAACTTTTATTTACCTGACATCATGATATATAAATGCAAATTTTGGTTAGTGCTCAAAAACTGAATTTAAAGATTAAAAAAATCGAAATCGACCTATACATAGAGGCGACAATGACGCTCCCTAAAACGCATCACTAACCGTTTATTTTGAAAAGCCACCACGTCTCATCCTATGGAATAGGTTTCCCTGTTTGCAACACAGAAAATACTAACCAGATACAATTTTGTGTTGTGATCCTGAAAATTCCTAACGTGAATATAGCAGTGCGAATTTCAAGTCGATATGAAAATATCCCTGTAAATGCGATTTGAATTTTGTTGCTTTATGAATGCATGAATGAAGCAAAAAGATTATAATGAAATCAAATGAACATTTTTGAGGTTGTATTTGTATGCAGTGTTTTGGTAGGAAATTTGCTACACTGAGAGTTTTTGGGAATTTTTGCACAAAATATGTTGCTAAATCCCTAAAAACGATATTTGAATTGACTAACTTCTGTGCTGATGCTAATTATTAGAATATTGGTTTTGAAAGTTTTAAGGATTATTCGAATCTACATACGAAATAAAATTATATGGCTTAGAAAATTCCTCTAATTTTGTTGTGAAATTTGTTTTTTATTTTTTAAACTGACTTGCAACTTATTAAACTTTCTTTGAATAATGTTTACTCCTTTTTTTCTAGAACACAACACATCCATTCAATCGTTCGGGAGAGTGATCGTAATCTGCCGGTTGTGAATACACGAGGAGATGTCCTGTTTAGTACATGGAATAGTATATTCAACGGACAGGGTGGATTCTTCTCGCAAGCGCCACGAATATACAGTTTCAGTGGGAAGGATGTACTAACTCATCCGCAGTGGTAAGTTTTTTCCCGAATTTTTGTTGTCGTTATACGGTGGAGCACAACCCACTCAAATGTACTTCTTCCGTGACCTTTCATGTTGCATAATGATCAAAGTAATTACATTTCCTAAAGAATGGCCAACGGCAAGAACTATGGACTATGCTCGTCTGTGTTACTTTGCAACATCGTGAACCGCGATGGATTCACTTTTTTTGTAAGGATATATATGAAATTGAGTTGCAGCATGAAATTTACTTTGAAATTAAAATAGCCACCGTGAGTTCCGTGTTTATGGTTATTATGAATCAACTGGTTTAAATGAAAAGTTGTCATTTGAAAATCGAGAATTGTTGGTTCTTTAAGTGGAAATTCTGGTTTGAAATCATGATTTGATGGAATAAAATTTTTAATGAAGGTCCCGATAAGGAAAAAAGTGAATCCTGCATTCAAACAAACATTCCGTCTGTGTCCATGTTATTAATTTAGGCCAAAACATGTTGGCAATCATTGACCATTGAACAGTTGAAAAGACTTCACTTACTGCCTTCATTTAACTAAACAAAGATCCAGTGGGTAACAAACTTCCACTAGAAGCTCATCCATAATAAATAGAACATACAAACTAAGAGTGCAACCCTGTGGCATACCAACTATGAAAACGAAAGTCTTGTAGTGTAAATCTTTCTGAGTTATAGTTACAATTTGAATTAAATTTTGCTATGGAAAAACTACAAAACTTCATCCATTGGTTTTGATTTCTACATAACATAACAATTAAGACAATACAATTAACCTATCAATTGAGCTAGAAAAGAAAATGATATTCCAAGAACTTGGTATGCACTCTATTTTAATCCCCCATAATATTAAACAGAAATTTCCAAAATGTATTTGTATCTCGAAAATCAAAATTCAAACAATACAACATAGAATTTAATTTAACAAAACGCTTATTCCTAAATGTAGACACTTTATCGAAAAGGACATAAATGAATACAATTCCCTTTAAATTTCATTAAAAATGTAACCCTTTTCATTTCTGACTTCACATTTCCTTAATTCCGACAAATAAATAATTCCCAACATCCGTATTCAAAATGTCAAACTTATCTCCTTAACATTTATAGTTCCGGAAAATTAAATACAACAATCTTGTCACTTTAAATAGATTTAGCAAAAATAAACCAATAAACCAACTACCATCACATCCCCTTCCGCCTCTCTAATTTGACCTATTTCGTTTGTGTATTTAAATCACCCGTCACACATCAACACCCAAATTTTCAAAGTTTTGGAATTCCTTCTCTTGTCCCTTGACTTTCCCATAGAAAATCATAATTTTGAGGGAAAACCTTTCAAAGTCAACAACATCAAGTATAATTTCAGCACATTCCTTTTAGTAAATCTGGCATGACTTGATCTATACACATAAACCCCCGGAAGTATCTAACTTTTAATTAAAGTTCATATATGCACCAAATAGAATCATTTAAATTGAGGTGGAGTCAGTTTCCGGTTTCATGTATTTCGACCTATTTTTCAATCATGAACCTTGACAAAATTTCAAATTTTTGTCTTTAAAGTAAATATTTTTTTTTTTTTTTTGAAAGTAAACAACAAACTATATATTTTGAAATTCAATTAATTACTTGCCAAACAAACAAAAAACACGATTTAAAATGAAAAATAATTAAAAAAGCAAAACCTTCATAAATCTTTGTTTTAAAAGGCTGAGGGCTTAGTGTGTATGTTCGTGTTGTTTATGCAGCTTGGACGATGGCCGCAGGATACAATGCAGGTAAACAACAAAGCTTTGGCACATCAGGACCGACTGGAAGGCTTAAATAACATCAGCAGCATAGATATGACCCGTTGACATGATCTATGCACACAAAACGCATTTAATGACTTAGCAGAATTTCACAATTTTGATGAAAATTGGATAATGAGGAAATTAAATTGACTGGAAAATTAGCCTTGAGCTTTTCATGACCCGTTTCTTATGGTCATATTTGGCCCATATTCAAAATCTGGCAAAAACAAACAAAAATCTCGAAGCTTTGCAGATATGCAATCCAAGTGGATCATAATCTTATTTTTCAAAAGCTCTTTACTTTATTATTTTATAATTAAAGATGTTTTTAAAACAGCTCGGTGAAATAGGAAAATTCAAAGAAGGGTAAAACGAAATATGCCATAAGAATAGAGGAAGTCCTGTGATTATGGCCCTACTGTTTCCTTGAAATAATTCAGAAAATCTTACCTGTTTTTCAAGTTAACATTTTTCAGCATCAGCATTATCTTATTTGAAACCAAATTTTGTAATTAAAAAAAAAATAGATTTTCCTTAACCATTCTGTAAATAAGTCTGATTGTATGCACCCGGATGAAAAGACTTTTCTAAAGCCCAGGATGGGACCTTTTGTTAAAGATTTGAATCGTTTTACATGAAGAAAATTTTCATAGGTGGAATGAAAGTTCCTCCTGTACTCATTGCGTAAATTATCGTCATCAAGAGCCCCGCTCTGCTGCTACTGTTAACGACCATATCTGCTTTTTTGGTACTCTGGATATCGAAGAACTCATTGACTGGTATGCTATTGAAATCAAGAACACGAGCATATGATGTTCCAATCGGTTTTCTTAAAGACAATGTATCTTTATTTTTTTTTAAGAAAACTATTAAGTTAAATTCTATCAAGAATTTTTCTCAAAAACATTTGAAATCCCATTTTGTATAGCAAGGGTGTAAGCTGTTCTTCTAACATATAATTTCGTAAGCCTATAGAATTTTTCTTTTCCATCTTTAACAAGTATTCTAACGGGTCCGCCAAATAAGGTTTCTCTTTTTGAAAATGCTATAAAAAAAAGACTACTGAATATTTTCTCAAATTTCTTTTTTTATTTGAAAGTACAATCTTTCCGGTTAATAATGGAAAACAATTTCATTCAAATGGCTGCCTCGGCTGGCCATGCAGTAGTCTACACGATCGGTCCAATTTTTAAGCACAATATCGATTGTGTGCAGCTGTATTTCACCAATGGCTTCACGAATATTGTCCTTTAAAGCGTCAGTTGTCTCTGGCTTGTCGGCGTAACACTTATCTTTTACGGCACCCCACAAATAATAGTCCAACGGTGTCAAATCGCAGCTCCGAGGTGACCAAACGACATCAGCTCTTCGGCTGATAATGCGATCTTCAAAAACAGGGTGCAAAACATAGAGTGTAGCTTCGGCTTTGTGGCACGTAGCGCCGTCCTGTTGAAACCAAATGTTGCCAATATCCTCCTCTTCAATTTTTGTGAACAAAAATTCGTTTGTAACGGCCACTCCTTGCTCATTTTCGAAGAAAAATGGCCCAATTATGCCTCTGGACCAAAATCCGCACCAAACAGTGACTCGTTTTGGGTCTATTGGCTTTTCAATGTATGCGTGCGGGTTTTCTGTGCCCCAAATGCGACAATTTTGCTTGTTAACATACCCGCCAAGATCAAAATGAGCTTCATCTGAAAAGATGATTTTTTTGGCAAAATCGGCATCTTCTCTAAGTCGATCGCAAGCCCACTCAGCGAAGCGAAAACGCATTGGATGGTCAATTGGCTTCAACTCATGAACCAATTGGACTTTGTATGGAGTCATACCAAGGTCTTTATGCAAAATTCGTCTCAATGATGTCTCCGAAATGTTCAATTGTTGAGAATGACGGTGAATTGATGTTGATGGCGCTTCACGCACACTTTCTACAACAGCAGCAATATTCTCGGGTTTACGTACTGTTTTTGGCTTTTCACGCTTTGGTTTATCAATGAGGATGCCAGTTTCTTTCACTTTTTTTACAAGATAACGAACATACGGAGCTCACGGTGCTTCTCTTCTTCCAAAATCCGTACGCAATTTTCGCACACATTCTGCAACATTACCATGATTTTCAAAATAATTTCGCAATATTTCCCAGCGTTGTTCAAGCGTATACACAATCATATTCGTTCAGCGGAAGGATAAAACTAATTATCTGTCAAATCAGACATGAGCTAAGTGTTACCATTCACGAAATAAGCACTAGTTGAAAAAAAAAATGTTAGATGGCGGACCCTTTATAAGCTTCTTTTGGAAGAGCAGTGGCAGAATGGACTTTTTTCGAATAAACTCGGGTCACAGTTTTTCTTCTTTTACAACCTTCTTAGTGTTGCTCTTGCAACTGAATTCTTGTATTCCTTTTGTACCCAATTGCGCTGCCTCAACAGCTCTCCTCATTTTATCTGAATCCCAGGCTTTTCTTTTAAGACAGATGTTTCTTCGCGGCGTCTTTAATTAAACAAAGTACATAATTACAGCATTTTTATAAAAAAATATTTTGCACTTGCTTTTATAATACGTCTCAGGGCCATAACACTTACATACATGTTCTGTGCGCCAAATTTGATGCCTGCCAATGTCTTTTACTTGTGGTTATAGGTGCTATCATGCAAGTTATACATTCTTGCAAATTAATAATTTTGAAATAACAATCAAAGTTCAGCAAAATTCCGTATATCTGTCTGTCTGTTTTTTGGACTACAGCCTTAAGATTTGGGCCATTGTCTTCAAATTTTAAACATAAGGTTATTTTGACATTCTACAGAGGACATTTTTTATTTTGTTTTTAACTTAAATATTAACGCGTTTTATTTATATATTTATTAGTTTTTCTCCTGGCATATATTTTATCAGCAAAACAGTATCTGGGAATTTTTTAAGTGCCACATAACCATAAAGTAAAAGCTTAATTTTTTTTTGAAAATGGCTCCAAGAAATTTTATGAAAAAAAATCAGTGTACTTAATTTTTTTTTACCAAAACATAATCAATACCTGCAATGGTATACTTACTTACTTAGGTGGCGCTACAGTTCGGGACGAACCTGGGCCTCAACCAACATGCCTCTCCAGCCAACTCGGTCTTTGGCTAGCTGCCTCCAGTTTTGCACTCCAAGTTGGTTGAGGTCGTCCTCCACTTGAGCGCGCCACCTAAGGCGAGGTCTTCCTTGACTGCTTCTACCCTCTGGGATGGAATCGAAGATCCTGCGAGCCGGAGCATTGTTGTCCATTCGCTCTACATGACCTAGCCATCTTAAACGTGATATGCGTATTTTTTTGACCAGGTCAATGTCACTGTACAGCTCGTATAGTTCTTGGTTGAACCTTCTCCTCCAAAGCCCGTTAACGCAAATAGGGCCAAAAATCTTCCGAAGAATCTTACGCTCGAATGGTATAGTATAAAAAAAATTAAGTTGTTGGCCTAAAAACTGTACCCCCATAGGACTGTGTTTATTTTTTCGACTTTCTTGAAAACTGGTTAACGGATTACAATATAATTTGATATACAAGAAGAAAATGTTAGGCAAAGTAATTTAACAAATAACTATTTTCGAATAATTGTTTTTTTGTATTTTTAATAATATATTTTTTTTATTTGAAAAATTTGTATTTTAAAAACGGAAAAACGTATTTGTTTTTTTTATTTTGTTTTTAAATGAAATTTATTTTTGTGCAAGTTGGCATTATTTCATCATTTTTATTTATTTTTTTAAGTTGTTAAATAAATACTGTTTTATTTAAAAACCGATCCTACGATTTTGAAAAACAAAATTCCATTTTTTCAAATTTTTTTTAAGCAAAAATGGCATTAAAGTTATTCCGCTGCAAACAATTTTACGTACTTTTTTCGACCTATTAAAAGTCAGAAAATCGAATAAAAACTTTGAAGTGCCCTGCTTTAATCGCACTAAAGAGCAAGTACGTGCGATCTAATCATGCGATTTATTTCAAGTTGCCATAATTAAAATTGACAAAAATCAAATAAATCCAAAAATTGAACTCAGCCACTTTTAAAATTTTATTGCATACTAGCTAATCCACCCGGCGTTGCTCGTATGTATCATACATTTTCAAAAAAACGACCCCGGCGTCGCGCCAACTAGTAATCAAAATTGCCATAGTTACTTCTTCCAAAATTTGCGATTTGCTTGTGAAACGACCCCAGCGGCAACAAATGTGATTAAAAAAGACTTAGTTACTCCTAACCACGTCAGCTATCTGCCTGTAAAAGTCCTGTCAAAATCGGGGAACTAATACGAATTATAAAAACGACTTCAGCGCCACCTAGTGTTTAATTTAAATAGCCTAAATTACTACTTAGAACATCAGCAATCTATTAGTGAAAGTCCCATCAAAATCGGTGCAGTGGCTCCCGAGATTAGTCGGAACAAACAGACGGACAGGCAAAAAATTTAAAAACTGCGGTTTTGTTTTCAGTACTGTTTATTTACTTTCATATATGAATCTTGTAAAAAAACTGTTATTTGTATGTTAAAAACGGGCACTTGATTCTTATTAATGTGTATAGATTAGATACGTATCGTGAAGAAATTTTTTACATTTTTTACAAAAACTTTGGCATTTTTACCGTCGTGTCATTGAAAATTGGTATTAAAAAATTCTACTTTAAAGGTAATTTTGAAAAATGGAGTTTAAAGAAAAAAAGTATGTAAACGATTTATTTACATTTCAGAATTTTAAGCAAATAATATGTATCTAAGGAAAACACTCTTGTCACACAATTCTATTTCTCTCTTCACAACTTTTAAGTTTAAGACACTCTTATTTTGAGGTCTTATTTAACTAATACTTCTTCTTTACTCATGAATGCCTTTGCTGCCATTTTACTAATTAAGATTGATTTTACATTATGAAGAGTTTTAAATACATTTATCCTCTTTAAGACTGAAAACGACAATATTAACATTAAGACTTAAAGCTCAACCCATGTTGTTGTTTAATTGCTGTGATTTATTTATTTCTTATTTTAAGTAGAAGGGCAGTTAAATAAATAAAACTGCAAAACGCGAAATTCTCCATCAAGTTTTTACCTCCCATGTCACATCCTCAAGATACGCGCAGAACCACAACACGTCTATTCTATATGTATACAAAATTAATTTGGTTATGATGAATCATAGTTTCAAAAGCACATTACAAATTGAATAATTTAATTTTCATAACTTAATATTCTGCCACATCAAGTTGAATATTGTAGTACACAATATCGTCTGAGAACAGGATGGACTAAAAAAAAACTTAACTTATTTTGGCTGTTTGTTAAATTCTTAAAAAGCATCCTTCGCCCTTCAGCCACTGAAAATCTATATGTATGCATGTATACTGTTGAAGAATTAACAACAACCAAAATGGCTAATGCATCAATACACCCACCCAAAACAATAAACTTCTCTTAAAGTCAGTTAAGCTAAACTATTTGTTTAACTGCGTTTGGAAAAGTCCTAACATAGTTCCACCAGCCACTATGACTGCCCCGCATGTATCTAATAAATTTAAGGAGGCTTTAGTAAATTGAATATGTGTGTTTGTAGTGGTGTTTGGTGCAAATGAAAGGAATTTAAATGAATTTTAAACGAGATTGTACAGTAAGTTTTAAGGACCAACAAAATGGTTGGCTCTCATCAGGACCATGCCAACAGGTTCAGACATAATATATTGTTGGTTTTGTTGATTGGTATTAAAAGTTGAAGCCATCAAGAGTCTGGAAATGATGAACCTTCACCGAGTGACTGGCAAGAGAGTAGTGGAGTTATCTAGTCTAGTATTATTTCTTCAGGATTATAAGTTGCTGGAGAGAGCCCAAATTGTGATAGATAAGGTCTGGTTGCAATGGCTTGCACATTTTTGTTTAAAATAAAAGCTCTTAAAGGTTTTCCGTACTTTTTCATATAAATTTTCGCAAATCGGAGAGTAATATTGGCGTAGAATTACCACCTGCTGATTTACAAAAATAAAATAAAATAACAAAATAACAATTTATCGTTTTCCACACCACAGGCGCGTTGTTTTAAAATTTTCCCAGTAGGCCAAAGGCCTACATTTGTAATACTTTTTTACGGCTTCTGATTTTTTCTTAAGAAGGTCATGGATTTAAGTTGTTGCCTCAAAAAGTTGCTGCTTATTTTTTGCGTAAAGATTTAACAAGTAATAACAAATACACAATACGGCAACACCTACTCTCTCACACTACTAAATAATGTCCTCAAAAGTTTCAAAACCGAAAGCTCTATGATAAAAGTCAATGGAAAAGCTCTATAGTATTGATTTCAATTGGCAAAGGTAATTCTGTTGGTTGAATTTTTTTTCATTGCATTGTGTCATGAATCAGAATTTTTTAATTGCTACACAGTCGGCAATGAGTGGTGCTAAAATCGTCAATTGGTGTGAATATAGCACAAAAGTGTATTACATGTCGCAAAATTTTCTCTTTATGAAAAGACCTTATAAGTCAGCTTTATAAGTCACAGTCTTATAAACTTCCAAAAAACTAAATTTTTTGAAGGCAGCGAAAGACCATCTTTATTCCAATATTTAAAAACAGAAACTCGAACTCATACTCCGATTCTTCAACAGTGCCAATGATCCTTAACTAATTTTCTAATGACCTCACACAACAAGAATATTCATTTTAGGTATTGTGTTTTAAGTACACACAACTAAAAGTACATTAACTAGGGAGAAAAGTTCATATAGATGTTTAACAAATTTCTATCTAACGCTATCTTCTATTCACAGAAGTAAGAAAGCATTGTTTTTTATTCTAAATTCTTATACACGAAGTCTTCTTGTTTTGTCCTTTCCAGATCGTATAAATAAACAAAAATATGAAGCAATTCGTATTCCTTTCTGTCACGAAAAAAAACGGATTCGTTCGGCAAAACCTCCAGGCCGAATATACATTATCCATTCATGCACGACACAATAAGACGAAACTGCATCCATGAATCCAATTCAATATTCACCTAATGGCAGTGGCATGCAAACATTCCCAGCACAAGAAATATACACAAGTTAGAGCTGCAACCCCCGAGAAAATCAAATAAACTTCGAGACACTTTGTCCACACGTTTCGGTTGCTGATGCTCAGTTTGCAGTTTGCCCAACTTCCAGACATTATTTGTCTGCCTTGGATTTGGCCAAACCAATACAACACCACCCCAAACCTTTTCCCATATAGTCCTTGCAATTTGCTGCAATGCATGTCAAAAATAAATGCAAAGTGGTCCTAATACAGCATATATATATTCCTTTCTGTCATGATGCAGGAGTATAGTAAGACTTGAAGATGGAAATAATGGTCAAGAGAAAGTCCTTCTGATGGCTTTTCTTTTCTTTTAAGTAGAAGAGGACATGAAAAATTCCTGAGATCTTAACGAGTCCAATGAATTTTTGCTGCAAGGCTAAAAACGGATTGCATTTGTTTTCAATGTTGGACTTTCTAGGAATGCAGAAAGATCCTTCTTTTATACAGAAACTTTAAGGACCACACTCTATACTACTTCAGCCAGTAATTTTAGTGAAACTATTATCATTAATCTGAAGAAGTACAAGAAGCACCATAGCGTTTCTCTCTCAAGCAAGTGGCAATTCATTTGCGATGTTCATTTCTCAAATCTGTTGCCTCTTTCGAGGATGTGTCTTACAAGGATTTATAAAATACCAGTGAATGCCCTTTTCGCTATGCGAGAGGAATGTAAAACAAAGAAAAAGCTGAATTTCAAGAACTTAACTATCGGAATCATCGTGGTCCTTATTATTCTTATCAACGTTATGGTTCTCATCATCATCTTCATCTATGCTCCTTGTTGTTCGTCCTTTTTTTGTATGTTTTACTTAAAATAAACAGAAAAAAGGTTTACAAAAAAAAGAGCCCTTTCGCCATAAGAAATTAAATTCTTCACTAATTACCGAAGGACATCACAACCAGGGCGCGGCGGGGAGGATTAGATTGAAAGCCTGTCCGCCAACTTTATGAACTGGAAATTCCTTCTCAAAACTATTTTTTGACCACGATTTTCATCCTGTGACAACTTAACCGCATTCAAGACGGTTTTAAAGGATTTTTTAAGGGAGCGACTGGAAGAGGCGATGTTCCTAATAATAATTAAGGACACCAAAAAGATGGGTTTTTTTTTTTTTTCGTTTTTTTTCGGTTCTTGTGTTGGTTTTGTCCGACTATTTATAGTTTTCCTTTTTCCTTCGTTCTTTCATTAATATGCATTTTTTATGCTGTACCAACCAAATTAATTTAAGAAGCAATTATCAGCCTTGAAACGAGGAGGAGTGTTGGTGACGATTTCGTGTTGTTTTTTTTTAATGTGTTACTCCGTCCCTCCCGTTTTGCCAATCCAAAATTTTGCAGTCGTCAAGAATAGCTTGTGGAGAAATTGCCTTTGTAATTAAGGATTTATCTTCCATTAAGTGTGTTGCTAGAAAAAAGCGTATTCACAGTTTCACTATTCAGGAGGATTTAATCATCAAACTTATGCGCTTCCTTTTTCCGACGACTTTCTAAATACATAATATAGATTTTGATGAATGTTCCAACACAAGGATAAGTCGGGAAGGAGTAAAATTTGTTTAATTGGATTCAATGCTCTGTTGGTCTTTTTTAAAAGACGATGATTAAAATGTCCTTTTTTGTGTTTTTTTTTATTTTAGAATTTTTAACTTCTATCCTCCTGCGATGATGAAGAGATCTTTAGAGATATAAAATGAAGAAAAAAAGAAGAGAGGAAATTGTTTTGAAGCAAAAGATTATGAATAAGATTTAAGGAGGGAAAATTAGGAGTACGGTCTTCTGTTGGAATAATTAAGAAAACAAATTTCCTTGTATTCAGAGAATAACTTCACTTCACTGGGATTTTGATTAACATGAGTTAAATGGACTTATATTCTCTTAGACACTTTGAGAAAGAAGAAAGTTTGCAAAGCTGTCTTGATTTAATTGGGATTTGTTTTCGGTCTTCATTCAACTAAGATGTCTTAGGAATATTAAGAATCATTAAAAGTTGTTTAATTGCATTAAGAATATTTACCTTTTTACCTTTTGTATGTTAATGTATGACCTTGTGCATTAAAAGGGGAAAGAGGGGAATATTTCTTGTAGATAGCCGAGAAGAAAAGTCGTATTTTCATTGGCAAAAGTGAATAAATAAAGAAAATTTGATAGGAATTAAAATCAATAACTTGGCGAACATCGATAATTACATAATTAAATAATAATAACAATTACAGTGTATTTTTAATCCATATATCAAAATTGGTATTATTAATCATAAGCATCCATATGGACAAGAAAAGTTATCAATTAAAGATGGTAGTTCATTGGCCTGAATATAGAAATACAGTCGAAGATCAAGTAATATCAAAAACCAGATTCCGTAAGCATTTAGTTTTACGTAAGATAAACATTAATTTCCTTTTGCAAAATGTTCTCAAAGACTTTAGACAGATAGGAAATGACGTAGTTAGGCCTAAATTCAACACCTTTAGCATCAGGATACACTCTTAATATTTAAAATGTATTGAACATAAAATTAAGACAGGGCAACACAATAGAAAAAATCCAAAATCAAAAATAAAAACCAACAGCATTCGATTTAGTAGAAAGCAAACTTTCAACAGCACTAGCACTATGTATGTCACAAAAACCAAAATCAGGATGATCTTATTGATCCGCACGGCTGAGGAGTTGGTTTTTAAAGATGCTTCAGTACCAGAAGAAAGTTTAATATTTTAAGTTAATAACTGCATCTGTTCATTTGGAGAAGACGTAAAGAAATGAAAAAAAGTTTAGATAACAATCAAACATGCCTCATTGGACTCTGATATACACAGCATTGTTAAATTCGGTAAAACGAATCGTATGGAATTTAATGCTTCGAAAACTCAATGCTGTCTTCTATCGTTAAAACTAAACTAAACAGAATCGAAGAAACCAAAAAGCTTTTAATAATTGGTATGTGTCAACAATTATCTCCGTTAGAACGACAGGTTTTCTGTATCCCTTCTTATCTGGCTAAAACGTAAAAAGCGTTTATACGCCCAAAACTCGAGTATAACTTCCACCTTTATGCAGGTGCTTTGCAAGAATGCAAAAAAGAGCGTTAAGATTGATAAGAAGTAGAAATGTTTCTAAAACAATTGCCCCTCTAAATCACTGACGCATTGTTTCATATGTCTTTCCTTATTTTATCGTTGATTTTATAAAAAATGTTCAATCGAGGTAGCCAGTTGCATTCCTCCCTTTAAAAGTTTCACCAGTAATACTCTTCACGCAAAAGGAATGCTCATCAGTTCACCCTTGAGCCCAATTTCGGACACCGTGAAATACAGAAATTCTTTTTTTAGCGAACAACACGTATTTGGAATAGTTTACCCGGTGAGATTTTCCATTGCTACTTTGATTTACAAGCATTCAAAACTAATGTTAATCGACACCTTATGTCCTTCCGATAACTATCTTCCTAATGCTCATGCAGTGTACTTCCTTGTGCGCGCGCTAATTATAAAAAAAAAACAGTAATTTTTCCTGGATGAAGAAGTGTTTTTTGAAGCACATAACCATAATCATTTAAACATATTATGCTTCTGCAAGAAGAAGTTTAGCTGAACAATGCGCTTCATCGCTTAAGATGATTTTCTCAAAATTTCTAAAGCCTTATCCGAGAACGTACGCAACTTCATAAGTCAAGATTCTTTGGCAGAATTGGCCAGATCCTGAAATAAGCAATTCCAATTTTGTCTGTACAGTATTGTAAAAAGAAGTTGTTTTTACTGAATGTTTTGAATCTGATCCATTGATTGTTTGTTCAAGGTGCATTCATTTACTTCTTTTTCTTCCTGAAACAATGATTGTAATAATCTTTCCTCGGGTCACAATTGTTCAACTTTACTCACTCATTTTAAAGCTCATCCGGTGAACCCGGGTTGACCTCAGGAAACATCGACCGGTTGTCAGTATTTGGATATTTTATGGTTTAGCCCAACTGAATGCAGATGTCATTACATTCCATTTGATCCAGGAGTTTTTGCCTTTTGAACAGGGCTCTCAGGGTGTCTTCTTTGTATATGAAAGTTATTTTATTGATGCTGTTCTTAATGTGGAATTGCTTAGTTGCTTTTTCGATCAAGCGTTTTATTTTGTAATCATTTCTGCTAACGGCAGTTTATCTTCATAACTCGCATTCATTGTTTCAGATGAACAATTGCTTCCCTTCTGATTAGGAGGCATTTTTTGACCACATGGGAAAGCAGCGTTTTACCGCCACATCACTCACCAGAACGCTTGATCAGCCATCGCATTTCTGAAATAGGCCTGTGGGGATCAGTAAGTTGATCAGTTTTTTCGAGCTTCTGAGCTTTACATTTGCTTTCAGAACATGCATGACTGGATATGCATGAAGTGCTCGCTGAAAGGATGAGAGTTGAAATCTTCACTCATGATGGTTGCTTCGTCAGCAATGAATAATAATTAATTCACTGTCGTGTCCCTCGCCTTATACTTCAAAAATTAAACGACAGTAATAAAAACAAAGGACTAACTACGCTTCCCTGGTGCACACTATTTTTGTGTGAAAACTCCTACGGGGCTTCTTACTTTTTCATAAATGTCAATGATCCTCCACGACATCGGCTTGATAGAAAACAATGGATATTGTGTATCAACCTTCTCGTTGAAGATTGGGGGAAGGTTAGTTTTCCTCCAATAGTTAGGCTTTTGATCACGCCGCCTGGACCCATCTTTTTCTACAAATCTTTTTCTATTAATCTAAGAGGGAGCCAGAACTTCTGGCTTTTTCCTTAATTGAGGTTTTCAGCGAAGCTCTAACATATTACACTCTGAAAACAATGGTAACAGCGTTTGAAAAAAAAACTATGGAGCCATTGGCTGGGTGACTAAAATTTGATAGCTAAAAAGCTAAAAGAGTCATTGTAACTACAAAAAACTCGCCTTTAGTTTAAATTTAAAGAAGTCTCAAAATTAATGCTTCCATAAGTACATTCGGTAGACCGATCCACTGTCTTTCTTAAATTTATCAAAATAGTTATGGCAAAAAATCACACAGACTTTCAAATGGTTTTCACATATTGTCCTCACACAATATAAGTGCAGCAAAATTAAAACACAAAATTTTAAATTGCTACTTCCATCCGGAACACATCCCTTCATAGACCAAAGTCGAAGTATCCCATAAAAGTGACGTAATAAAAAATGAGCACCAACTTCGCATGTCACCCAGGGAAGATAAACTACTAAAATGCCATATAAACTATCCTGTAGGACAGTAAGGATATATTTTTGCAACAACTTCCGTTACAAAAAGAATAACATCATAATGGGTGGGAGCTCCAATGCAGTATACAGCAAGAAGAAGCAAAGGGTCAACATTTACATTAAATCGAGCCCATGGGAGGTATTTGCAACTGCCAGAAGCTAAGTTATTCATTTTTACCTCAATTAGGATGCAAGAAAAAGCAACTTATAGAACGACGTAAGGGGGTGGGTTGGAAGACCCTCTACAACTTTTACTGTCTGACTTTCAATTTATTCATTTAAGATGAGTACCAACTGTCACGCGGGGCCAAAACCGTGTCACTCGTTCATCCTTCACCAATAAAGCGGGATTTTTAAATACCATGCCCGGACGCCGGATCAGGCCGCCTGAGTCCTGAGTAAGCAGACAGATGGCGTTGCCGACGAACTACGGCCGACAAAGGCAATAACGGCTTGTCCTACAGGCAACTTCAAACAATTTGGCCCGAAGCGCAGCTGTTGCTATTGCTCTGGACTCTTCTAGTCCGCAATTGCAGTATGTTAATCAACCGAATGATGGGTTAGGTTTTCGGGCTCGGTGGTGATGGTGTTGGACGGGTCGTAGTTTGTTGCAGGGATTTGCGGGATGTTGGGTATGCCATCTGATGGCAGAAGGATGCGAAAAGAGTTGTTTAGTTGTTTTATGTTAGATCAACCAACTACTGCTGTACTCTTCGGGTCTCTCTCGGGGAAGTCATAAATAAACCGCAGAAATTAATGATGCGCTCGCAGTAGATTGTTTATCTGGGCTGCCTCTAGAGATAACTTTCAAACTGAGATTGCTAAGGGCTGCTGTGCTGTTACAGAGAGGGTATCTTGGTTCTTGTATCTGTATCTCTGAATTTATCTGTCGTCCTCTGTGATGCTGAAGTAGGCGCGTTGACTTTATGGATATGGACTGAGGAGGTTTATTTGTGTGTTAGTTTTGCATGCCAGTAGGGAAACTAAATAATTTAGTAGCAATGGTGCAGTGAAGTGAAACATCAAAGTTGAAATGAGTAGTTCTTTGAGTTTTTTTTTCATCATCGTCGTCTGACTAGGCTGGGAGTAATGAATTTAAAATTGTTTTTATGAAGTGGTCTTGTTTAAGTGGCTGAAGTTCATTTTGATTATAATATAAACATTTAATTTTTGCAGTTAATTACTTTCAGTTCTTTGAAAGGAACCTCTTTTGATGGAAAGAAAAATAGAGGTTTTTGGTTTATCATTAATAAAATAAATTGCTCGTACTTGCTCATATGTGCGGTCACATTGTAGAATAAAATTTAAAACAAGGCTAGGTAACGGTATACCTATATAACTATAAGCTATAAGGTACAGTTAACAATAATTTACTTTTTGAAATAAAATTAATTAAAATAGTTAGCTTATTTATGTTTGGTGGATCGAGAAACTCATGTTGGGGGTATTCATGGAATTTGTTTAGGATATTATGTACCTACCTATAATAAGGTTGGAAAGAATATAGGTACCATAATTAAGATACCCATTCTAACCACTGTGAAGCGAGTGGGTATAGACATCATTAAAACTTAGCACAGTGGTTGTTTGTATGCAGGTGTACAACTTTGTTTTCTTGATAGAAATTTTTGCATTCATTTTTTATTTGTTAGTTGTTTTTCCGTGTTTAGTTGTCTATCATAGGCGTCCTTATTATTTATTCCGTATGCTGTATCCTGGTATGATCATGAAATGCTTTAAAATAAATAACGATAAATAAATAATAATAAAAATAACAAAGTTTGCTTTCATTAGACTAGTGGCTAGGGCTCAACCGAGCAATATAAAACAAAATTTGGGAAAAAAATATTAAACAAATAAATTTTTTATAAAATCAAAAAAACACTATTCTTATTTTTTTTTTTTTTTAGGAAAAATGTTGTAAGCAATCTTATTTCTTTTGCAGTTTTCTATTTTATGAACTTTTCATTTCAAAATCGTTCGACCAGTTTTTTCAAAAAAAGGTTTTTTTTTTAAAAAACTTTTCGAAAACATATTTTAAAATTTTTTTGAGTATGTCAATTTAAAGAAATCTTTTGTTTATACTAGCAGAAAAAATCAAAAAAGTCTATACATTCGTTTTCAAAATATTCAAAAAACAAAATAAGTTGTTTTAAAAAATTATTAAAAATTAAAAAAAAATGTTTTTGAAAATTTTAATAACCAATATTATTTAAATCATAAAACACTACATATTTTGAAAATTTAATCAAAATCCGTCAATTAGTTAACGAGAAAGTCTGATTTAAAAAAAAACGGTCATATGGGAGGTACCGTCATAAAACTTTTTCTAAAAAAATCTATTAAAACTAAAAGATAGATTTTGCATAGAAAACATTTTTCAGAATTTTTTATCAAAATCGTAGGAGCCGTTTTTGAGAAAAATAAGTTTTTCATTAAAAGTTATATGGCAGGTACCGTCAGTTTTGAAGCTGGAATGCCAATTCGAAAAACAGTCGGGTAGAGTACTCTAAAAATACTTTATATACCAAGTTTGAATCAAATCGGCCCAACACTTTTTTTGACTTCTCTATCATCATAATGTCATGTTTGATTGTTAGAAGTTTTTTTCTTTTTTTTACGAATGCATAACTTGCTTTATAGTCCCTAAAAATCGCAAGTAAAAATGTTGGGAAAAATTTCAGCTTTATAAGTCTGCCAGTTTGTGGGGAATGGAATTGTATTCTCTCATCTTCAGTGTTGTGTTGCAAATCCTTCATGACTTAACTCTAATTACAGATCAATCACCTGCAATTAAAAAAATCCTTCATCTTTACCTTCACCATCAATCTTTCGAAGTTTATTTTAGCAAATGTCTTTGTAAAACAAAAATAAAATGAAGAAAGACAGAGAGCTTTTCTGCACTCACATATACTTCTTGAATGCATCCTTTTTATTCACAGAATTCTCAAATTATATACCTACATCTAAAAGGTTAGGCTGGAACATTTTGCACACAAAACAAAATAATCTTTGACTTTTTGTTATCCATGCATTCATTGGAAGGATTACTTGGAGAACAATATCCTTTACCCGTCAAACCCAATTATAGATCAAAATTAGCACTGAGAACATATTTTATCTAGGTATTGCAACCAAAACTTTAGGCAATTTCTCATTTGGTATATGGATAGAATATATCCTTATGTCTGTGATTGGCATAGAACAGACATTATTAGCCCTTAAAATTCTCATCTCAATTTTCATTAAATGTTCATCCGAGCTAGTAAAATAAATTCTTCTTTCCTCGTTTACGAGGCAATTTACCGAAAGTAAGATTCGAAATGAGAAAACCTATACAGAGAATAATATATATATTAGTTAAATTTCAAGCTATACCCTATTTTCTGGATTGTAAGAAAGTATTTAAAAAAAAGTCCAGTTGACAGGTAGTTTTAGGTCAACTTTGGGATGTTGTTTTGAGATGGTTAATTAACATTTTCTCAAGTTGTGAGCCTCGTAGACTCTGTGTAAAAAGAGGACGGGGAAAAAGTGCAAAATTATCGACATTTCTTAAGTTTTTCATCAATGAATTATAATTAAATTTCCTATATTTTTGACTATTCAAATATGTTTGTAAATATGTCGATTAGTAATCGAGATATGGCGCTTCCAACAAAATTTCGTTTTTCAAATTTCTCTAAAAAATGCCAACAAATGCAGAATTTCACGTTATTTCTTCTTTTATATTCGAATTATGATAAAATATACTTTTATTGTAATTATGATTCCCGGTCAAAATCCAAACTTTCGACAACCTCCAAATCCAGTCTAATCTTCACCCAACCTACCCCTATTAACAAAGAAGATGTTCTTTGTAAACGTGCCTAATGCTGTCAATAGAACAAGTATGTCCACATCTATATATTAGACCACCACCACCCTATGGCAAATCTTGCCAAAGGATCTTCGCCTGCCGTGTTCTAGAAAATAAAGATATAAGGTTTGACCAAAACGGTGCCATAAAACAATTACAGCCTTATTATTCACACGTTTGAAAACTAGTTTTAAGGTAAAACTTATTCTATTCTATTTAAGCTTCAAGTTTTAAACAAATCGGTATTATTCAAACAAAAATCGACACCTAAAACTCGAAATATCAAAACTAGTTTTGGATAAAACTAGAAATTCATAAAACCAGAAATACCTAGTTTTAAGGACATCAAACTAATCAATCTCGAAACGTCAAAAAATTATTTGCCGCATAAACATTTTTTAAGATTGCATGAAATACAATACTTCGTAAACTGGGCGTCAAGAATTTTGTGGGTCAAGATGACGATTGGATGTTGATGAAGATGAAGAGATATTAATAATGAGATGATAGATTTGCGTAAAACTAGTTTCATTTCTAGTTTTGAAAAATGTGAATTATATGGCTTTAACGGTTGTAATAATCGACTTATCGCAAACTCGTTTTCTTCGTCGATTGATATAATTTGGACTGAGAGCATTTTTCTGCTTTGCCCTTAGACTCTACCTACGGGCCTATCCATCTTGGAATTTTCCATGTCAGGGGTGAACTTAATGTAATAGTCGCAGCACTGGTTTTATCCAGGAGTTTTTGCATATGCCTTTCTTCCTGGAAAGTTGATTTTTCGACACATGTACGTACATATATGCTCAATTTTATTTTGGGTGACCTCCAATGGCTTCCTATTTCCAAAATGGAGGGCTGTTGGAAGAGCAGCAAACTATCGCATTCAATTCAAATTTCAAATTTATAAAAAGTAGATGTTGAATTTGGCTGCGATATGTATGTTCAACACAACAAGATTCCATTCACAATAGACATGATATAAGACTACAGATACTATATTTCCATAGATATTCACGCAAAGCAAAATAAAATTACCAATTTTCATTTATGCTACATTGTTTGAGAAGGTTGCAAGGTTGTACATGGGCGTGTTGGAATCTATAGATACACATTTATTTGTTTGGATTCCAATGCCAATGCAACCATTGTTCGTGCTAGATCCTTTTTTGGGTCTATCTTGTGTGTAAATATTTTTATCTGCGATTATAGGTAATAATGCAAGTTATGCATTCGTGCAGATTAAAAATTTTAAGATAACAATCAAACATGACATTACGATGATAGAAAAACATAGTTGAGTTACTGGCAAAATTCTGTCCGTCTGTCTGCCTGTCTGTACGGATGTACATATTTTGGACTGCAGCCTAAACGGTTGGGCCAATCGTCTTCAAATTTTGAACTTAAGGTTATTTTGACATTATACAGAGGATTTTTTTTTCAATTTTTTTTTAGCTCAAAAATTAACGGAACCTGTCATATAACCGTTATGCAAAAGCTTATTTTTCTTGAAAACGGATTTTTTTTATTTGTTTTATAAAAAAAATCTGTGTAATACTGTAGGTATGCATTATATTTTGGTGAAAAAAAAAATTAATATGGAAGGCTAAAAACGGTACCTCCCATAGAACCGGTTTTTTTCTTGACTTTCTCGAAAACTAGTGATCCCATTACAATCAAAATTGATATTCAAGAAAATGTAGGTAGCCTAAGTAATTTTGTTTTTTTTTTCGAAAACTTTTATTTTGTATTTTTAATAATTAAAAAAACCCGCACATATGAGCAAGTACGTGCGATCCAGTCGTGCAATTTATTTAGACTCACTGGCCGACGGTCTTTTGTGAATGATCGTTTTATGCTGCATTGTTTGAGAAGTTTGAAAGGTTGCACTGGGACATAAGACAACAGGCGGCTGCCTATGTGCGGCTGCTTATGCGTTTTTTTTGGAAAGCTGCGCATAGCTTCCCCAAAAAAACATGGCTATTGATTGTTTAAATGCCGTTTTCGAGAGATGCCAGATGAGAGATGAGATGAGTGATGATAAACAACACCCAAAACCACAGTTCTGCACCTCAACAACATTGATTATGTATATAATTTACGTAAATGTTGTTGCAATTTTAAAATTTCTCTTAACCTTTCAAACTATTATCATATAAAAATATTTTCTTTTTAAATTTTCATTTTTATTTCTATTAATGGCCAATGTTTATTATCTTCTCTTACTCTATTTTCTTTTCTTTTTTTCAATTTTTTTTTTTTGATTGTGTTTATGTTTCTCCTAAACCTAGATTACATTCGGTCCTATGTCTATGGATATAAATGTTATTTATAATGATGGGTCTGGTTCCACGGAGAGTGACATGGGTACAAACCTGTATCATACGATTCGAGTTTTGCAAAAAAAAGGGCTTCAAGTTTGCCATATCAATGCGAAGAGCTTATTGAAACCTGAGCTTGACGAATTTCGTCTGCTGTTCATTATCTCTGGGTTAGATATTGTCTGTGTATCAGAAACTTGGTTTTTTCCTGATTTTGAAAATGTCATTTATAGTATGGATGGTTATGACCTTTTTATTGGTGATCGATGTGGACGGGTGGGCAGAGGGTTGGCTGTTTATGTGCGTAAATCAAAGTCAACTTGCAGCAGCAGGATTTTCAACGCATGATTTGATTTACCTAACATATGACATTCCACTAGATGTAACTGAAAATATAATTACCTACAGAGATTTCAAAAATATAGATTAAATTAGACTACGATGTGATGCTTCTCAAATACCGTGGGATAACATTTGTTTAATGTCATCAGTTAATCAGCAGGTTTTATTCTTAGAAGACAACATAAAAAATCTTTTTGATCATCATGGTCCACTACGACATAAGACACTTTTATCTAGTTTACCACCTCGGTTCAAGAGAAATTTGATAGTTTTGATACAAAAACGTAATATTGCGTATTCTTGTTGGAAACGTCATAAGCTAACTGTACTTCATCATGCGTATAAATCCCTTCGCAATTATGTTGTATTTCGTATACGGGCAGCAAAGCGGCAATACTATAAACATTTTCTTAATCCTGAAGAACAGTCTGGGAAATATCTCTGGCAAAAGTTGTGCAAACTAAGTGTTGGTAAACAGCGATCCAGTGTAAAAGCCTGCACAGATTGTAAAACACTCAACTCACAGTTTGTGTCTGTTTCTTCGCAATCAATACTTAATCAAGTTCACCAACTGCCTACTGACCTGTCTATCGAAACAATTGACAATTCTATAACTTTTGATTTTACTCGGTTAAAGGACGAAGACGTTGTTGAAGCCTTGCTGTCGATTAAATCTAACGCTATAGGTTTGGACGGAATCAATCCTTAATTTCTAAAGTTACTCCTTCCTTTCATTCTCAAATACATAGACATACAAAATATTCAAGTTCCCAAGTCTCCAAACCAAAGCCATCCTAAGAACATACCTATTGCAATTCTACCGTTTTTATCTAAAGTTTTTAAAAAAACTCTTTTAAAGCAGATGCAATTACATTTGGTTGGTAACAATCTCTTAAATCCAGTCCAATCTGATTTTCGTACTAAAAGAAGTTGTAAAACTGCACTTCTACTTGTTGTTGACGATATTCGTCAAGATCTAGATTCAAACCGTCCTACGTTTCTGACGATACTAGACTTCTCAAAAGCGTTTGATACGGTTAATCATTCTATTTTAAGTAAGAAACTACTTAGCAGTTTTGGATTTTCTTCTCTTGCAGTCCAACTAATGAATTCTTACCTAAATGATCGTCAGTATGTGTAGCCATCGGAAACAATATGTCAACATTACTAGGAGTACCCGCCGGAGTTCCACAGGGTTCTATTCTTGAGCTCTTACTATTTTCTCCCTCATATTACAAAACATTGTACGGTTCATATGTATGTTTGATGACGACGTTCAATAATTCCTGAGCTGTGAGCTGGGAATGATTTGGACATGTATTGAAATGATAAACAACGATTTAATGATCATTGAGCAGTGGGCACTCGGGCATAATTTATCACTAAATCCAAGAAAGTCTAAGACTTTTACACCTATATTATTAGGTCAAACGCGCATCGAATACTTTGTTAAATCTCGTAATTTTATTTTCAATGATACTCTCACTTGGTCAGATCACGCTGCAATTAAAATTGGAAAAATATACAATGGTCATCGATTACTTTGCTTCTTGTTAAATCACTTTTATTACCCGTGTTGTTGTATAGTTGCGAAGCTTTTTGCCATGTTGACTACAAAACGAGGCGTAAATTAAATGTCATTTACAATAACCTAGCAAGATTTGTTTTTAATAAACGTCGTTTCCACCACATATCAAGCTACTCTCTGCAAATCATGGGCTTAAGCTTCGAAAACCACCTCAAATTATGTCATCAGCTCACAAAGAACAGCTGTAAAATTCAACCCAGATTCAATTCATGCCACCCTTCTATGAAACTCGCTATCCATTGCACTTCGGAGAACTAAATATAAACAGAAACACGTACAAAACCCATCTTTTCAATCACTTGGCCAGAGATACATAATAAGAGATACGTATTTAAATATATGAAATGCATTTCATCTACAATGAGTTAATTAAAATGTTTGTATGTTATAATTTTCATCTTACTTATTTTTATTTCCATATTAAGTCTAAAATCTCTTGAAATTTGTAAAGCCTTCACTAACTATGAGACTAAATCTTAATGGAAACTATTCTTTTGAAAATAAATAAAGAAAAAAATAAATACACATCTGCTTTTAAATCCGTTTTAATATAATTTCCGAACCAACAATCTTAGTCTAATTTCTCATGGTAATTTTATTTTTGAATTTTAATTAAAGTTGGAATTTTCGAATTTAGAACTTGACTTTTTAAAACCAAAATACCTGCATCACAAATTAATGTGAAAAAAAGTAACACACAAACTAAACATACCCTATTCCTATTTAGAAAATGGGTTCAAAGCTTAAACAATATTTAACATTTTCGAATTTTGTTTTGTATTTTTTAAACAACATCTTCTGACTCTTGGTCTCTTCTTGTTCTATTTTACAGGTCACAAAAGGTCGTTTGGCATGGATCACATCGAAATGGTGAACTAGCTCAGGAAATGTATTGTGATGCATGGATGTCGTCATCCATGGACAAGGTCGGCTTGGCCAGCAGTCTGCTGGGGAATAAATTAATGGACGAGGAACGATACTCCTGCGATAATCAATTTATTATCCTGTGCATTGAAGTTGTGCCGAAGAACCAACGAAGAAAACGAGATCTCGACACAGAAAGAAGGTGAGCGTTATACTGTATACATATCTATATTGAAAGCTATAGCTACTCTGCTCTGCGGGTAAATTTCCTCTGGGATGATGTGAGAATCCAAGAGTTGGACATTGGTCTGGCTGGCACTGTTGCATGTCCTTTTTCCAATGTTTTCCTTGTGCCATTTTTTTCTGCTCTGTCTCTCTGTTTCGACACAGAATCTATCGTTGGAGAGCTCGTTTTCCCCAATGATGATGGAAGAGGGCTAAGCAAACCCTGTGAACGAACCGAACAAAATGATGATGTGTATTTCATGGTCGTGTCCTTATTCATTCTTTGTCTTGGTGGCGCAAACTAAATTAATAACAATATAGAGGAAATGCGGAAAGAGAGAAAAGAACAAACCAAATTCTCAAGGAAATAATGAAGAGCATGCAATGAAACTCCTTATTGGATTTTGGTCAATCAGAGCTTTCCTTGGCACTTATTTTAGCCGGCAGCGCGGAGCGGCATCTGATGAATGTATGTGTTAAGTGGATTTCGCTTAGTGATATCCATATGTGAGGATGTTATTGTGTTTTCTATAATTATATTTGAGAACAAAAAATACTGTACTCTGTAAGTGAAATGATAAGTCGTGATGTAATAATATGATGAAAGTAATCTACCGATTTCCGGTCATAAATATGATTCCGTTTGTTTCCTTTTGGTTTTTTGAAATAGAAACAAAATAACTCATGAAAGATGTGAAAGGTAAAGTGAAATCTATTATTCTTCCATTCTATGCGAGTTCTTCTTTTCGGATTAATTTTTTGTGAAAAGGATTTTATTTTATCGGATAAGCAGAAAGAGGGTTATCTAAGGCAAGGATGATTTCCAGGAAGCAATTATTTGTTTGATCATACGTGCAATTATTGTCTATTGAATTTGGCCAAATCAGAAGGATGGTTGTAATTATAATTGCCGTTAGAATGATTATGGGTGATTTACGAAATAAAAGAAAGATGCTTTGTTTCCAGAAAAAGGGATGTGAGATGCTTAATTAAGTAATCCTCCTTAATTAAGCATCTCACATCTAGAGTTTCAAACAGTTACTCTGTTGTGAAGTGAAATCAAGAGAATATTTTCGGTAATCAAGTGTCCCTGCAGAATTTTTATGAACTTTACTTAATTAGCGTTGAGAATGTTTTTGAGCTTTTTGTTCTTATTTTAATCTATATGAAATAAAAGGTATATAAGCATCTTAATTTATCATACAAGAAGTTTCGACTAGATTTGCAGATTAAAAGTACATATACGCACATGTTAAGGTTTGTGATTTCTCCCCTTAAAATAGGTATCATAATTATTGGCGCAACAACCGGCATCCGTTCGGTGCCTTTTTCAACCAGTTCTTCTTGCTCCAAGCGTCATCTTTCCCAACGTAAGCGAGATCATCCACGTTGGTTGTACCATAAAAAGAACTGCAAAAGATTTTCCGAGCTGGTTCTTCTTCGCACATTTTACATCTAGAGGCTCAGCCCCATGGCCACCGAGAGAATATTCGGGCCCGGGGTAATCACGTACGCCGTCCTTTCTAATTGTAAATAAGACTAATTAATAGAAAACTTTGTTAAATCATTCAAATCAATAAATAAAAATCTCCGTGTTTTCTATGTTTTTTTCTGTGCATATGCAATACAAGCTTTTTTCGCTTTGACCGAAGGAAAAACGTTGATGGCGGAATTCAAATCTGATTTTCCAGCCAATTCCGAGTCTAGATTTAGATTTTAACACCGTGGCACTAATAGAATTTTCTGCAATAGAATGCTGGTTGAAAAAAGCGTCATAAAAGAAAATCCTTTATCGGTCTAACGGACGGCTCAAAAATGGAAGCAGGTGTAGGGTCTGGTATGTTCTCGATCAACCCACAAATAGTGGCCAAAAAAAGCGTTTTTCAGTGAAACAAACTTGGTTACCCTCCGGTGGGTTCCCGGACACTGCGACATTCACGGAAACGAAAAGGCTGAAGAACTGGCCAAAAGCGGTTCATCCATGGAACCAAGCCAAACTTTACCTTAGGTTCTTGAGCCAGTGGAAAATCTGATCTGTCTACAATTTATAAAGCGTTTATATGAGCTAAACTCCAGTATAACTCCCACCTCTGGGTGGGACTCGTCTCGCAAGGAATGCTCATCAGTTCACCCTTGAGCCCGATTTCAGACGTACCGTGAAATATAGGGATTCCGAACAACACGAATTGGGAATTGTAAGGGGCACGGAGTAGAAGGCGACAAAATAAAACAAATGACCAGATAGGTACTTTAATGTTAACAGCTTTATTGCAACTGACCAGAATTAGATAAAATGTTCTGACATTATGGTTCACATGATGTGTTTTTGATACCTATGATACATACATACATAAAGAACTGTAAGACATAAACTGTAACATCGAACGATAACTTAATACATGTTTAACAAAATAATGAATAACACTACATTAAATATAAAAGTGCGAGTACATAAATTGTCACATTTAGAGATACAGGGTGTTTCGTTTTTAATATTTACATAATTAAAGTTTAAACTTCTTACAACTCCACCCATCTTTAAAAAACAAATTACCTTCGATTGGTAAAATAATATACTTTTGAGTTCATTCAAATCATAGATACAATTAGAAAATATCTTACATTTAGGAATTTTAAATCATTTTTTGTTGTTAAATGATATATACATAAATTCGAATAGTATAACTTATACTTTGAATTAAACAACGATTTTATAATTACATATAAAGGTACATACATTATAACTTTTGTTCTTTTCAATACACAACTTTTACGAATAAAAAAATAAAAATAAAAACATACTGCACATTGATACGTAAAATGCATTCATTGGATTATTGTGTATGGCTTCATATTTTCAGGAGATGCAACTCCCTCATACTGTGTTCTTGAAATCTGTAAATTGTCTAAGTCCTTAATTAGGTATCTGTCATTTGGAAGAGCTTTTATTATTTTAAATGGCCCTTTATACTTAGCCAATAGTTTTTTGTTCACGCCAGGTGTATTAATAACGTTTTTTATCATGACGAAATCTCCTACTTTATATTGATATGGCTTTTTGTGGTGTTTGTCAAAATAAACTTTATTTGCTTCCTGGCTACGAATATTTCTTTCAACAGCTTGTTGTCTGACTGAATCTAAGTTTCTACTTTCTTCTGAACATACATATTTTTTCAAGATATTCACGAATCTTGTCGTTTATATTACCCCTCTGTCGGATTCCAAAAAGCAAAGTACTTGGAGTAAAACCTGTACTTTTGTTCTCAAAATTGTTAAGAGCGAATTCGCTTTCTTTAGATAACATTGGAGTTAAACTCCTGTTAATACGTTCTGCCTGACCGTTGGACTGTGGAGAACTAGTAGCTATCTTAATGTGTTGCACGCAATTATTTTTACAAAAATCTGAAAATTCTTCAGAAGTAAAACAGCTTCCACGGTCTGACACAATGCGCAATGGCTTACTATAGTGAAAGAAATAGGATTCTAAACATTTTATTACCTCTCTAGTGCTAGTTGTTTTAACTGCATATAATTTTGAAAATTTTGAAAATCCATCTACAATTAAAAATACATGTTTTTTTGAGTTGCGTGCAGAAGAAGGTAATGGACCATAATGGTCGATATGGATTGTGTCAAAAGGCTTGTCACCTTTTGGAATGCTGTGTAAAACACCTTCCTTTTTGCCTACTGGTGGAGAGAAATGGATGCACTTGAGGCAACCACTTATATAATTCTTAATTTTAGATTTCATAAAAGGAAACCAATAAGTCTTTTTCAAGAAATCGTAGCATTTTTCAACTCCTACATGGCATAAGGCATCATGATGGGTTTGAATTACGTTTCTCTCCATTTGCGTTGGAACATAGAAAATGACTTTCTGATTAATTTTTCGATAAACGAGTCCATTAATTAGTTCATAAGATGAACTTTCCCTTTCTTCAAGCATTTTAACCAGTCGCCTAATGGTTTTATCCTTTTGCTGCGATGCAGCTAATGCATGCTCAAAAGATTCTGCTTCATTGATCATCAAAACGTTATGGGCCCTACTGAGAGCATCAACATGACACATCTTCTTACCATCCCTGTGCTCGATTATATAATCGTATTCTTGAAGTTCCAAAGCCCAACGCGAGATTCTAGGGTTCAAAAGTTTTTTTTTAAGTGTTAAGGTAAGTGACCTACAATCTGTGACAATTTTGAATTTTATGCCAATCAGATATATATTAAAACGTCTTAAAGCATAAATTATTGCTAAGGTTTCCAACTCATATGAGTGGTATTTAGACTCTTGAACAGTGGCACGCTTAGAAAAAAATAATATGGGATGATAGAGTTTGTCTTCTTGGCGTTGAAGCAATACAGCGCCGAAACCAAGGCTGCTCGCATCACAGTGAATTTCTGTTTCTGCCCTAGGATTGTAAATACTTAAGACTGGTGCATCAATAAGTTTTTCTTTTTAAAGTTTCAAAACTAAGACGTTCTTCTGTTCCAAACGTAAATTTCGCGTCTTTTTTCAAAATGTCATATAAGGGTTTGGCAAGAATGGAAAAATCTTGTATAAATTTTCTGAAATAAGAGCAAAGCCCTAAAAACGAATGTAAGTTCTTACTGCTTGTAGGTGCTGGATATTCCATTACAGCACGCTTGCCTTCCGCATTCGGCCTTATACCGTGAATTGAAACCTCATAGCCTAAATAAGTTATTGATTCGTGCATAAACATACATTTATCGAAACGAAATTCTAAATTGTTCCGACTTGCTATTGAAAAGACATCATGCAAAATCTGAAAATGTTCCTCCTTAGACTCCGTCGCA
Organism: Platycheirus rosarum; assembly: GCA_963971375.1. NCBI lineage: Eukaryota > Metazoa > Arthropoda > Insecta > Diptera > Syrphidae > Platycheirus > Platycheirus rosarum. Next base: position 259,344,721 of record OZ020507.1, read on the forward strand.
ATCAATAAATCGTCAAAATATATTCGCAATTTTCCAGAACGTATAAGACTTTTGAATTTCTGTTCAATAAATTTCTGGAAAACAGCAGGTCCGTTTTTAAGTCCACATGGAACAACAAGATATTCATATTGACCCAGAGGAGTCACAAAGGAAGTATAATTTATAGATTCGTCAGACATTTTAACATGCTGAAAACCACTTTTCAAGTCCAGCAAGGAAAAAAACTGTTTTCCTCTCAAACCATCTAACATATCCTCAATTAAAGGAATTGGAAAATTGTTTTTTAAAGTAGCTTTGTTTAGCTGTCTGAAATCAATACATAAACGTATCTCACCCGTTTTCTTTTTAGCCAAAACTATTGGCGAAGCATACGGCGAGTTACTTTCGCGAATAATTTTCTTTTCCAAAAGCTCATCTAAAATTTTTTGAAGCTCTAATTTATGAATGTGTGGTAATCTTCTAGGCGCACAGTTAAAAACACAGTTTGAATCATTTAATTTGATTTGCATTTTAATCTCATTTTCATCAATTTCATCTGAAGTATAAGTAACAGAAGCTTTTCCAAAAACTAAATTTCTAATCTTATTTTTTTCATCTAGGCTTAATTGTTCATTAATGTTTAAAGTAATTTTATCTTCACTTTCATCAAACGTATCAATATTCAATATGTCCTCATTAAAATCGCACTCTTTAGAACTATCATTTTCACATAAAATTAAAGGTTTATCTTTCAACATAAGTTTTAAATTACTTTTTTGTAAAAAATCTCTTCCTAAAATAATTGAGTTTTTCATTGTGTCGTTTTTGACGACATGCAAGCATAAATTATTAAAACTTAAATCATTAATCTTAACATTGCAAATAACCTTACCATAAATAACTAATCTGCTGTTGTTAATTCCCACGTAGCTTTTGGATAGAGAGTCGATCGGTGTCATCAAATATGGTGGTATATATTTATGTTGGACAAAGCTGATTGGGCTCCCCGTGTCAATCATTGTCTTGGCTTCTAATTTAGTGTTTATGTATTCCGACTCGTCGCTGAGTAATGTGTATTCAAAGATTCCATGAAAATCGTCCAAAAAATGAGTCGGAGGTTGATGATTGACAGTGTCATAATCTTCCAATACACACACGGCTGATTGTGGGCAATTTTTTATGACATGCCCCATTTGACCACATCGAAAACACGAACCTTTCTCTCTGCGAGGCTTTGGACACTTACTGATAACATGTCCGACGTCATTGCAATTAAAGCATTTTATGCTGCTTCTTGAACTTACATTAGGCACTGGTTTGGATAAATTCGTCATAGTTTTAAATCCAGATGATGATGGTGGCGGTTCTGACGTGTTGATTTTTTCATATTTCCTCAAGATTCTTTTTAGGTCCGCAATATTGTTCGCTGTAAGTAAAACCTGTTTGTTAGACATCGTATCTGGTATACCTTTAATTATGTAGTTCATTATATCTTGCTCCTCGATGTCAGCTGAGCTTGCTATCTCTTGCATGATAAGCACATATTGTTGAATGTTCTCGTCTTTGCGTTTTCGACGATTTCGTAAGGTGTGGTGGACGTCTGATGCTGTTACATGTTGTAGGAATTCGTTGATAAGAGCTTTCTTAAGTTCACTCCACGAGGTGCATGAAATAGATCTTAAAAAGAGCTTAGCAGTTCCCTTAAGCAAACGTTGAGCATATATAAAACATTTGGAGTCATCAAATTTGTAGATCTTCTGGGATTCTTCAATAGATTTAATCCATCTCGTGACAGGAAAATTATCATCTCCAGAAAATGTTTGGAGGGACTCCTCAAAATCTCTAAACGAAAAAAATGAGTGATTAATCTCACCAGGTTGGTTCAATTCAGCTAGTTTCTGTTGAAGCAAACGAATCTCCTCTTTTCTTGAAACTATCTGCCTTAAACTGTCCAGTTGCTGCAACACCAATCTGTTTTCCTCTTCAAGCTGGCAAGATTCTTCAGATTCCTCGTTGTCATCGACTTCACCGGGTGGAAAAAGTTCTTCGATTTGAGTTATATCAAGATGCTCGAGCCTTTGTTCTAGGCGAATTTTCAACGCTGATTTAAGTCCAGTTGTTGCCAGCCCAATTTCGGCTAGCTTGTCTTTGAGTTGCTGCACAGTTGCAATTTCAATAAAACGTGAAGCCCGTGTGGTCATTTTGTAGTACTTAATTTGTATTCTTAATCAAAAATCTGGTAATACTATTTTGCATAAGTTTCGTAACAATGATTCTTAATGTAACTTCTCAAAATTCATAAAGCGTATTAAACTTAAAAAAAAGACTTAGTATACAAAAATTAAGTGACTGTACTTCTATCCCACTTCTGAGGATGTAAGGGGCACGGAGTAGAAGGCGACAAAATAAAACAAATGACCAGATAGGTACTTTAATGTTAACAGCTTTATTGCAACTGACCAGAATTAGATAAAATGTTCTGACATTATGGTTCACATGATGTGTTTTTGATACCTATGATACATACATACATAAAGAACTGTAAGACATAAACTGTAACATCGAACGATAACTTAAAACATGTTTAACAAAATAATGAATAACACTACATTAAATATAAAAGTGCGAGTACATAAATTGTCACATTTAGAGATACAGGGTGTTTCGTTTTTAATATTTACATAATTAAAGTTTAAACTTCTTACAGAATAGTTTACATGGCGATTTTGATCTACAAGCATTAAAAACTAATGTTAATCGACACCTCCTCTCTTTCTCCCCCCTATCTTCCTAATGCCCACGCAGTGTGCTCTTTATTAAAAGGGAAACAAATAGTCCCTAGTGCGCGCGTTAATTATAAAAAAAATAGAATTCACGAGAGTTTCCTCAAAGTAGCAAACGAGAGATGGCCAAAACTCGACAACTGTCGATCACAAGAAGTCTTTGGCCAAACATTTCAAAGAAAAATACAGAATACATTAAACAGCTAGGTAGACCTCAACTGTCCTTTTTGGTTGGCATTGTTACGGGTCACAATTCAATGGGGGCTGAAATGAGCAAGGTTGTTAAAACGTTGATGCAGAAGAAAGCCCTCGAAAAATTTTTCTTCGACGTTTTAAAAGTCCATTTAAAAACATTCTGAAATTCATCAACATTTCAGGATGGTTTAAGGAGGCACCCAACAACTAACACTCCCCCAAATTCCCCACCTCTCTCCAAACGTCCACCTACGGGGTACCGCAATGGATTCTTGAGATCCGAATGAGATGAATCGGCGGCCGAATCATCACCTCATCCAACCTAACCTAATCTATAAATGTTTTTTACGTGAATAATTTCAGTCGATAATGCACGAGTCACGTCAACAGCATATTTCTCATCAAAACTGGATGTGGCATTCTTAATATATCATCTTCTTTCATCTTTGGAAACCTCCACAAAAAAGAAATAAATTGTACGACTGGATCGCACGTACTTGCTCTTAAGTGCTTAATCATAATGAAAGGCAAGATCTTTGAAACAAGTTACATTTACGTACAAATATAACACGTTCTGAACTTATAAATAGTGTCAAAACCACAACCCTTAACGGTTTTTAGTAAAAATGGAGTATGCCATCACACGTCTTTTATAACAACGAATTTACGAAAAAAGTATTTCGAAGGATTTTGATAAAATCCAGTTTTTCATTTTTAGTTTCTTAAATTATTTTTTTTTTAATTTTGGTAGGCAGTTTTTTAGAGTTTATTAATATACATGTGATTAGATAATTAAAATTTTTTATTAGTTTTAAAAATATTGATTTTCAAAAAAAAATAAAAAAAAATTTATTTTTATTAGAAAAAAAAGTTATTAAAAATTTGAACATGCAGAATTAATTTGGCTACCTAGATCTTCTCAAATGTAAAATAAAATAAATAAAAGCCAAAATTAAAAAAAAACGTTGTATGAAAGGTACCGTAAATAAACTTTTTCCGTAAATTTGGTTCTGATCAAATCAAACTATCATCAAAATCTCGTTTTCGAGAAAAATAAACTTTTGCTAAACGGTCATATGGCAGGTTCCGTTATTTTTAAGGCCTAAAAATAAAATTTCAATTTCCCCTAACAAATTTGAAGATAATCGCTGGAGCCGTTTAGGCTCCAGCTCGTTATACATACTGACAGACAGGCAGACAGATAGACAGACAAACAGACATTTTTGCCACTAACTTTTTTAGACTCCTATATGATCATAATGTCATGTTTAGTTGTTATCTCAATTTTTCTTATATTTACGAATCCTAAACTTGCCTATAGTCGCTATAATCGCAAGTAAAAATATACATTTAACCACGGAAAATCTATGTTTGATTCCTGATATCACTGAATCTATTCTCACGTACAAAATATCTCTCTTGAATCCGATTTCTTCTCCAGAATTGTCTTTGTCTCCAATCTCGGGTACAGCAAGTGTTTTTTTTTTTTTTTTTGAAGAGCAGGTAACGTCTTCGATGTTCGATTTCGCAAAAGCTCCAAATCCTCGCGAACCCTGGCGAGATATTGTACTTCAATTTCCACAATTGGTGACGTTGAAAATATTGAACCATATAGACACCATTAAAATAAATTTAAATTTGTACATGTATTTGATGCATCCATTGAGATCCCTGCGAGTTTCAGTTGTCAAATTCTGTTTCCCCAGAAAAAATTAAAGTATTAATAGTAATTGACGAGACCCTTCGAAGAACTTCGCCCTCTAAAAACTATGGGACTGGGCGTAATCCACCGGTTACCCCGCCCCCTCTCTCTAATCCTGCTTAGCTTGCCGAGGTCTACCGAGTTTATTTATTCCACAACATCTGCTTCGGGGTAGATTTCATACAATTTCATTATTGTATCTTCTCCGGAATCGTCCTCTCTCCCCAGGAAGTTTAATCTTCAAATCAATACTTCAAATTCATGTTCTATTAACCTGATTTTTGGACTAGGACCACCACTTCTCCATCGCATAGCCGAAAGCCTCCATAGGTCACTATCCATTTGTTCCTCTGCTGCTACACCAAGAAATTTGTTTAATTTATTTCAATTTTTATTGTCACTAATGATATATTTAAAACCAAAAATAAGTTCGTTTCCCTTTTTTTCAATAATTACTTCAAATAGTAACGGATATTTTTATTTCTATTTCAGAGGACGTGACTTTGAATCAGCAGAAGAGTATGCTGAATATCTGAAAAATATCGTCTGAGATGATCTTAATTTTTATAAAAAACAACGACACACCAAATAAAATAAAACACAAAAAAATATATCACAAAAAGGATGTGCCCACATTAAGACAAATAACACTTAAAAAAAACACCACAATTGTGTTGGTGAATCCAGTGCTTCATAACTGCATATAACCCATGCAATAAGAAATAGGAATCTCAATACATACTTTCTTGATTGCTATGAGGAAAAAACAAACCAATACTTCCAAGTTTAAGTCTAAAAACTGAAGTCCTGGCAATCCCCGAAAAATTAATGGAATAAGACTACCAAATTAATTTTTCGATCAATACTCTGTCTCTCTATTAGTTAAAAAAAAAATGTTTTACTCTAAAACATAAGCATTATATGTATTTTTTTATAAAACAAGGTATTACAATACAAGATTTATTTTCTACTACAATATTTCTGTAAGCATTTATTTTTTTTTTCAATTTTACTTACAATAAAAATGGCATTTAAAAATAATTAAAAAACACGAAACTGAAATAAACCTAAATAAATGTAACAAAAAAAAGGAAATAAAAAATAAAAAAAAAACAAGTAAACATTTAAATTTAAATAAGTTTTTTATACGAGAAATGAAATGTTTTTAGTTAGTAACCATAAAATAAAATTTAAATGTAATATAAAAATATATACTTATAAAATATAAATACTACTTATAGATATTATGTATATTATTAAAAAAAAATAGAACTATAAATTAATTAATATAAAAAAACACATAATCTAAGCTACAAGAACATTATACAAAATATTCGATTGTACATTGAAAATCATATTTAAATAATTTAAAGCTACTTCAAAAATATATATAAACAAATTAAACCTAAATAGTAAATGTATAGTTCATTTTTGTGTGCATTGTTTTAAGAATGAAATAAAATAAATTAAAATTCAGTTGATAAATTAATTATTCTAGTCTTAAGGAGATTTTGCAAAGTAAGAATGTTAAATATAAGACTTAGCGCTGAAAAGAAAATGTTTTTTTATGATTTAAATTGATTTTTAATGTTTATTAGGAATTTAAATCGTTAGTTCAATTAATGTTATAAATCGTTATTGATTTTTTTTCTTCTTTTTTTAAATTAATTGAACGAAATAATTATTTAATTGGAAATTTAAATTGTGGATTTTTAAGGTGTATTGTGTTAATTGGTATTTTTTTAGTTTGTATTTGTTCAAAACTTCCGTAAGTAGGCGAATCAACTAAGACCACGTAATCAGAAGCTTTTTAAAGGTTTTTACCTCCGAAGTCTCTGCAACTCAGGGTTAAATTGGAAGCAAGTTTCTCTATATGGCACAATCCGACCAGTGGCTAACTACCTTGGGCACCCCATGTTCATTGAGGAACTTTTCAATTTGTGTTATCTTTGTTTTTGCATGACCTCGACTAGCAAAACAACTCTTCCATTTTATTGCTTTCCCTTAGGGCTCCACCTATCCGGTTTAATGGGTAGATCTCAGAAAATGTCCGCAAGCTTTTCGGTAATAGATTTTTCAATCTATGAGGTCAACTTAATGCAGATGACATTGGATTTGTTTGTTCCAATACTTCTTGCTTCTGCCTTTTTTCCGTGAAAGGTCCATGTCTAATTACCGAAAAGAAGAATCGCTTTTCCATTTGGTTTTTTCTCTTTATAAAGAACCTATTTTTCCTCATTTCAGCGCTGATTTAAATTGAAGTTCTAAAAGCGGAGCCGAGGTAAACTAAGTCCCTGAATACCTTGAAATTGTAACTATCCATTGCGTTATTGGGCTTTATCGTGAATAAAATTTCCCTGGAAACATTTTCCATGTTCAAAAAGTTTGTATGATATGATAGTCGAAATGATGCTTCCCATGCGAAAAAAGTTTTCAATGGGCCCAATAGGCAATCTCCCACATACATTTACCATAATTACCGAAACCAATTTTTCTAATATGGAAAATTTTTCCAGGGATATTTTATTCACGATATTGGCTTCACGTCAGGTCTTATAGCCCAAGGTCATAACGCCCAAATCACAAAATGTCATAGCACCCAAAAGCCAAATTTCCTTAAAAAATCAAAGCAAAAAAGCGCCAGAAAGCCCAAAAGAAATGCCACAATGCCCAATATTTGTCTCAAATGTCATAAGGCCCAAATTGAGAAATGTCACAACGCCCAAGCGAAAACTTGTTTTTGAATTTGGGCATTATGACATTTCATTTAGGCGGTATGACATAAGAGAATAATGACGTTTTGTATTTGAGAATTCATCGCTCATGCTTTTAACGGCGGTGCGAAATAAGGCCCCAGAAAAAACGGCCCCAAAAACAAAAATGAAAAAAGGCCCCAAAAGTATATTAAGAATACAACAACAACAAAAAAATCTATATTTTGGAGCCTAATTTCATTTTTAGAATTGGGGTTATATTTCATTATGAAAAAAGGCCCTAATATCAAAGAATGAAATAAGACACCACAAAAATATTATGTCAAATACGAAAATTGGCAATAAAAGCCATTAGGTCAGTACAAGCCCCAAACAAACAAACAACAAATTTGAAGATATGTCCAACTTTGATAAATTTTGGCATGAAGAAGGTATGGGGGTCATGCTGCCCCCTGCGACCCCCCTGCTTGGCCTCACTTTAAGATTTAGAGAAGGTGCAAGGTTGGGTATGTGCAAAGTTTCTTCTTGATTTAAAGAACTTTTGCATAAACACAATTTCGCATATACTCCAAATCATATAGTGAGCCCAAGCAGGGGGGTTGCATACCTACCTCATACTGATTGGGAGATAAAATCTCAAGAAATTTCTTTGCACACTGATTCGGTAATAACGCCGAAATTCTTATTACACTTTTTTAAGATTTGGATTATCTCGAATTTAAAGTATTTTTGGGGGATATGACAATCCATTTGGGTCTTCTGACAAATTATGCTATAATTGTAAGGGTCATGTGACAGCTTTTAGGCGTTATGACATGTCTTAATTTGTGCGTTACGACCTTGGGGGATCATAATTGAATTGCTTTTGAACACAAATATAAAAACGAATGAAATAAATTAAAAACAAAAGTTTATTTAATAGAAATGTTGCACTAATTATGGAAAACAATATCGGTTAAGTGGCCACCATTAGAATGCATATGGGCTCTTTTGCAGGCACTTCCTGTTTTTTAAAAGTGTTATTGACGTAATTCAAGCGATTTTTGTGCGTTCTGCATTACTTCAGACGTTTTTCCAGGTCACCAAGACGGAGTTGTTGTACCAACTGGATCTTTTAAGGGTGTAGTGTATAGGTGCAGATCTTTCCTCAAAATTCCATGATTCGTGCTACCCCTAACTGTGTTGAACGTCGTCTTATCTATGTTTCAGAATCGGTTGCAACAGTAATCCTAACGACCTGAATGTTTTCTATCGATCGTCCAAAACGAAGTCTGCCCAAACGCCATATTCCCATATTGCTCAAATTGTGCCACCACAGCACGAATAGTGGATGCTTCTGGAACATTTCAAAAGCCATTGCCGGTAGGGACGTTGAATTCAAATTATTGAGTGGCTATTTAAAAAAAAATTGTTTAACAATTTGTTTTCGCTGTGCGATCCTGTAATGCTCCATGTCAAATTGCCCAAGGCTTATGTCTTTAACAAAAAAAAAAACTCAAAAATAATTATAAACAAAAGAGTTATTAATTGTTTACATAAGAAAGAGACTTTTACTGTTTTGCCTTTTTGAAATAACTTAAAGTATTCAATAACTGGTATATTTATGTTTATTTAGGAGATGTTTATTAACTAATTTATTTCTGCAATACAATAGCATTTTTTTTTTCTTGTATACAAAAAAATGTTTCCTATTTCTTTTGTATATTATTTAGCATTAAAACTTATCATTATAAATACTTTCTATATTTCTTAATTTATTAATTAATAATTTTTACTTTTCCAAGGAATATTTTACTAACAGAAACACTTTGAAAATTTATAAACGAAATAAATTTCCACCAGATTAGAAAAAAATACCAACAAAAAAATATTGCGCATTCTTACACTGCCAAAAAGCAACAAATATGCACTAAAAAGAGATTCTCCTAAAAATAAAATATTTCTCTTATAAAGAAAATAAATCATAAATATGAAAATAGTTAGAATGACAACGGCCCAATACATTCTGTAAATAAAAAAAAAAAACTAAATTAAAAGCCGAGTCGTTAAAAACTTATGTTTAAATATTTTATATGTTATTTTAAAAATATTTCTAGTCTAAGGAAAAAAATCACAACAAATTCATATATTCCCCCCATCATAATCGTGTAGATGATAACAAAAATATTCTGGCGATAATCCGAAAAAAAGGATTCATATCAAAATGGCAATAAGCGAAGTTTAAACAAAAAGTTAAAATCATAAATAAATAATATATATAAAAAAACATTTTTATCGCCATACACCATAATAACTGAAGAACAATAAGATCAAACAATGAAGAGAAATCCAGTTGAATTCAAAACAAACAAAAATAAAAAATAAAAAAAGAACAATTTAATAATGTATAAATAAATTAAGAAAACCAAAAAAAGAACTCACTCAACATGGATACCAACTCATTTTCTCCTTATGAATAAGTTTTTAATTGTAAAGAAAAATAAATAAATATAAGTAAAATGAATGGACTTATGTTTTTTTTTTTTTGTTATTTAAATCCAATGAAGGACTCATGTTGGTTTCAGCTGTCGAACTATATTGCAATTACATGGAAGGGTATTATTTCAGAGATCCCAATTCCAAGCAGTGGTTTGCATTTTTTGCAAGGTTTATTTAACAATGCATGGGTGCGAAATGAAATGATGTAGGACTTGACTAACTACTGAAATGATGGGTTGGAAAAATTCTTACGCCTGGGTGGATACGAAAGCATTTTTTTAAACCAAAAGAATAGCAAACACTATAATTTTTTTCATTTTTTTGTCCATAAAAAACTGTTCTGTAAAAAATAACTTTAATTTATAGAAAAAAAATGGCCACGACTGAGTCGCACGTACTTGCTCTTATGTGCCTTATTACATTGGAAAGCAAGGTCTTTGAAAGAAACTAGTAACATTTACGTTGAAAATAACACATTTTAAACTTATAAAAAGTATTAAAAACCTCAATACCTAACGGATTTTAGAAAAATTAAGTATGCCATCACACGTCTTAAATAGTAAGGAATTTATGAAAAATGTATTTCGAAAATTGTAGGACCGGTTTTGATAAAATCCTTTTTTTTATTTTTATTTTTTTGAAAAAAAAAATATTTTTTAAATTTTGGTTTGCAGTTTTTTCGAATTTATTAAAATACATGTTTACATGATTATAAGATTAAAAATAATTTTTTTGATTAGTTTTAAAAATATTGATTTTTCAAAAAAAAAAAATCAAAAATTAATTTTAATTAGAAAAAAAAGTTATTAAAATTTTTTATACGTAGAAAATTATTTGGTTACTTATTTCTCCTCAAATATAAAATTTGACAGAAATCCATTGATCCGGGAACGAGAAAGCCAAAAATTAAAAAAAAAAAAACGTAAATTTGGTTCTAATCAAATGATAACCAATACCAACAAAAAAAAATCTCAAAAATGTTCATTAAAATCGTTGGAGCCTTTTTCGAGAAAAATAAGGCAGGTACCGTTATTTTTAGGGCTATTTACCGTTCATTTTTGAGATAAGAAAAAATTCAAAAAACTTCTCTGTAGAATGTAAAATAACCCTATACATTAAATTTGAAGACGATTGGCCCAACCGTTTAAGCTACAGTCCAAAATACATCCGTATAGACACACAGACTGACAGACAGACAGACAGACAGACGGACAGAATTTTGCCAGTAAATTAAATATCTATCATCGTATAGTCATGTTTGATTGTTATCTCAATTTTTTTAACCTGCACAAATGCATAACTTGCATTATAGTACCTATAATCGCAAGTAAAAAAGAGGATACAAAAAGAAGATCCTGTCGGTCCAAAAGCTGGTTGCTTAAAAGAAAACAGGAAATAAAACTGCAGCCCGACGATTTCAGATATTATTTGAGGATTTCCGAAAAAACTTTTTATAGAAATCTTCGCATTAAACCATAAAAGCAAAATCAAGCAATCGATTAAAAAAACACTACACGGCTTTTCCGCAATGCACAAAAATGTAAGACAAACGATGTTAATCGTTTACAAAATCGGTGTACGGAGAAGACGTAAATCCAGCTTAAATCTTCTACTCTTGATCATATACATATGTATGTATGTATTGTATATATGTATGTAAATTCTTTGATTTTAATAATTCGCAATTTTAAAATTGAACCTCATAAAATGCCAAGGGAAGGGCTTTTTTTCAAATAAATACCCTCAAATGCTTTTAAGTTCGAAAAGCTTATGTTTTCAATAGAAAGTAAGGAAGCTTTAAATGAAAGCTTAAAACATTGGCAAAAGTTTTCTGTATGTTCGCAATAGAATAGATAAAAGCTCTTCTAAGACTAAAACCATTTTATAAAAATAGCTTTATGATTTAAGTTTTGGCATCACTTTTTTATAACATCATAAAAGCTCTATTAAGTGTTATGAGTTTCTATAATTTTTTATGGGGTTGTAACTACAGGGTGATGCTATACGTGCAAAAAAAATTCACCTATTCTTTTTCAATCAGAAAGTGGTTGACAAAAATAAACATTATTTGTATTGTATTCTCTCAAGACTTCTGATAATTTTAACCTAAAAGTATGGCAAGGGTCAAGTGCTGAGGCCAAACGTCCACGAAAACGGTACGAAAATCAACAAAACAACATTTTATTACAAAGACTCATTCATGTAATGAGCACAACCAACACATTACAGATGCCCTCCAAGAAGCAAAGATCAAGTCTACTTATGCCATTGATAAAAAATTTATATATGTATTATGCATTTTTCATTCCAAGGACCTGAGAGCATGAATGCGGTGTTAAAATTAACAAATCGGCATTTCGATCAACTAGTTTCTGGGAATATAAATGTTTTAATTTTGATTTTAATTTTATTTTTTTACCCAGTACAAGCTTTTTTTTGAATGAAGAAAAACAAGTTTATGTGTACTACCATCAAGTTCCTAGGCTGGAGTTATAACTATTTTACGGTGGTGGTACTTAATAGCTTTTATATTCAATTAAAAAACCTTTTTGGTGCCGAGCTGGGTTTGAACCTTGAACAAGCGATCCAGCTTGGTGGTAGTACACATAAGTTGTTGTTCTTCATTCAAAAAGCTTCTACTGTGTAACAGTGTAAGTGTAGACTGCAACCTATTTGCGAGAACATACGTTGACTATTTAACTATCAGGAAACCTTTTTAAAAGTCACAAAAAGTTACTCACCTTCTCTTTAATTTTTGTTTTATTAAAAAATGATTTTGTTCATATTCTTTTTTACAAAAAAGGAAAACGTATGTTCAAAGGCATTATTACAAGTATAACTATATGTATGTATATATTAAAAATAGTTATATTTTTGGTATGTATTTTATTAATAGGAACACACAAAAAAAAAACATTTTTCTATCCTTTAGCTTGCTGCCTACGCAACCAATAATTTCCGAGAACATGGAAGACAGCCAAAAATAAAAAAAAATTCTTCAACTTATGGACAAATAAATGTTATTCTATAAAAACTTTTTTTGAAAGTTACCCAGTCAGAGCCAGTCTCCAGATCTTGTTGATGATCACGCCCAATTCGAACAAATTCAAACGATTGCAACCACCATTCTTTAATGGGCACCAGGCAATCATGAAAAACAGTATGCAATTAAACTTATAAATTCTTAATATAACTCAACTCAAACATCTTTCCTATTATTTCTCTTTCTCACACTGTTCTTAGAAGTCATGACAAATTAAAAAAATGGGCGGGTTTTGGTTATCTTAAGTCTTAAGATAAGACAACTGAGTAAAGGTGTGCTTAAGAAATATTTTTTTAAAAATAGACATACTTTTGTAATAGGGATGTGAAAATAAAACGATAAAAAAGTATCGATATCTTTTCCTAAAATCGAAATTCACCGATATATCGATATTTTTGTTAAACCATTAAAATGGTTAAACAAAATATTTTGTTTATTGACAGTAAAGTTTATGGTTGGTGGATGGCAAATATGTAGATAGAACAAACTCTCAAAAACTATATTTATTTATCTACTTAGTACAAGCTAATGACTAAAAATAACAATACTTAAATAACTTAAACTTAAAACATGCAGAGCCATTTTCTTAACTGCAAGTTGAACTCAACTTGAGGATATTTATTCTCAACTTGCGATTTTGTTTTTCTTCACTCAAAGTTGACAGTTTCAACTTTAGATTTTCAACTCTAGAGTAAATGAACTTCCGAAAAAAGTAGAAGTTGAAAGAGCAAACTTGAGAGTTTTCTGTGTTTTTTTATTTGTATTACATTTTGTAGCTTCTTCTGTCAAGAAAATTATTCTCGGTTTAAATAAAAAATATTTGTATCATAATTTGTTTCGAAAAAAACTATTATTGGGAAAATCATACATCATATCAGCGTTCGGAACTGAAGATGAAGAAGAATTTTTGGTAACTGAAAGAAGTAATAAAATGTCGGTCGGGCTCGAAAAATGTTAAAAAATGCTCGAATAAAGATAAATTAAATTTGAACAAACGTGGCTAGGTGGTCTGATATTAAACTCTTTAGCAATATCTTCCTTCTTCTCTTGTCTTTATCGTACTTCATTTTTTTTCATTAACGTGGCTGTATTGCAAAGCATTTAAAACAAGATAGTCTTCTTCTATGGAAAATACTTTTGGCAACTTATTTTTTTCTGTCACGATTTATTTTTTTCTTCAACCGAAATTTAATTTTTAATCAATCGCGCAGAACAAATTCAAATTTAAAGTTGAAATTTACGTATCTGCACTGTCAAAAATATCCCGGAAATTTCGAAAACGCAAGTAGGTGAACTTTTAAATTTCAACTCTCGAGTTAAGATTTAAAATAGTGAAGAAAAACAAATTAAAACTTGTCACCTAACTATTAAGTTTGTGTCAACTCTAGAGTTGGCTAACTTGAGAGTTTCCGGCAAGTCGAGTAATGGTGAAGAAAATGGCTCCTAGTGAACTTATTCTAAATTTAACTATGGAGTAGGGGCTTAAGGAGAATTAGAGTACAGGTTTCTTTTTAGGGAGGAGATACTAGGGTTAGGGTTAAAACCAAGGAGATGCTGGGCGTGTGCACTGTTGGCTAGTCGTAACATTCTAGAAATTGGGTTAAGGTGGCAAAAGAAGGGAACAGATCTAAGATTACGTGGATTGGTGTTAACGAAAATTAATTCGAGAATAGGCGATAAATCGATGGCGCCTGTGATGACTTGGTGAACGAAAAGTATGTCTGCAACAGCACCACGTTTGGCAAGGGTGTTTAAGTCGATCAGTTTTAAACGATGTTCGTAGGGGGTAGGAAATGTGGGTCAGACCATGGGAGGTTTCGGAAAGCAAAACGGAGGAACCTACATTGCACGGCTTCAATTCTAAATGAGTAAGTGGTTTGATAAGGAGACCAAACTTGACTGGCATACTCAAGAATAGGTCTAACATAATGTGGTGAAGAATGACTTTGTTACGTATGGGTTTGAAAATTCTTTAGACCAGCGCTTTATTGCTTTTGCAATAATATTATCTATGTGAAAACGAAAATTGAGCTCTTTATCGCATAAAATGTCGAGATCGCGAATGGAGGAAACTAAGGGAACTGAAATATTGCTAAAGTGATAAGTACGAAGAAGTCAAACGTTGACATTTGAGTTCGAGGAAATTTTTAGTACAGCATGTAAGAAAAGAATTTTAATCTTTTTGAAGCAGAGAAGAATTAATAGGAATAAATATTACTTTCATAATTTGAATGCCGTCGGCATAAATAGACAGGTTAGAGAAAGAAATAATGCTTTCAACATCATTAACGGAAAGGACAAATAAAACTGGTCCGAGATGACTACCCTGAGAAACACCTGAGGTGTTAGTTATTTTATTTATTTTATTCTAACTTGTTTACAAATTCTTATCGGGAAAACTTCCCCTTGGGTATTCAAATGTTCTTTAAAATGGTATTGTTTTTAAAAGAAACAAAAATGTAATTAAAAAAATTGACAATTGTTCACACCTTGTGAATGAAATTCTGAATACTTTTTCTTTGGCTTCTCCGACTTCGATTTGGACTTGACTTACATACCTTATACGTGAAAAATCAAAAAAATAAAACAAAATAAAAAAAAACTGGATAATAATGAAATCCTTCAAATGTTCTTTAAAAAATCAAACTCAATTTTCCTTAATTTTCAAATATATGTTTATTTCGCCACTTATATTTTTATCGTGTATAAATTGTAAAGAATATCTTTCTGCGTCATATTTGTATCTCATTCCAATTTATAGATAAATTAAAAAAAAAATACATCTATTTGGTTAAGATTTTTTAATAGTTTTGTAAAATGAGTTTTTAATTTTACTCTTTTTGGACTTTGGCATTCACATTTTCCTCAAGTACCATTAGTTTAAAAATATTGAATTACAGTTTAGTGAGATATGTGACAATCCACAAATCCACACTTCTTATAAATATAGTATTTGTTTAGGTAATTATTTTCATAGACAGATTAGTTGTGTGTGTTTTGTTTGTGTAAATATTTTAAATTAAATAGTTTCATTTTTATATATTTTCGGTGGTAATCGTCGCGATTGATAAAATTGTATTTTTTTTTGATGAATTGTGATATAATCACAAAAATAAATAAAAACATTAGTCTTCATAGCTAGAAAACAACTCTAAATTAAAAACGAAACCAAAATTCACATTAAATTTTAACATTATATTTTGTAGATAAAGACATGGTTCTGGTAGCAAAATCTAAAACAATAAATATATCTTCTAATGGTTTCCTAACAATGACGAATTATACCGACTGTAGTATTTTAAATTTTTTTTTTTAATTTTTTTTTTTTTTGTAATGAATCTATTTACGATTTTCTTGTGATATTTTTGTTGTTGCTGTTAATTTTAATTTAATTTTTATAAACATATTTATCAAATACTAATGGCTAACAACAAATACATTGATCCGTTCATTTTCTTGTATATAACGTTTTATTTTTAATATATAACTACGTAAATTGTATTTACTTACTACTCTTAAATATATAATATAATAAATATCATATGATATAAACTTTATTTTATAATATGTCGATTAAATATGTATGTAAATTTTAACAACTTTATGATTAATTTTCATTTTTAAATATCTTTACATTTAATATTATTATTTAACACAGTAAAATTGTTTCTTTCGTGGTGATTATTATCGTCTCTATTATATTATGTATTTTGCTTTGATTATTTATATTAAACTTAAGCTTGTCCTATATTGTTTTTTATTAACATGAACAGTATTTTCAAAGAAAACCTTGATAATATGTTTTCTATTTGAAAGTTTGACGATATTTTTTTAACATTGTTTTTTTTTTAATTGGTATTGTGTTTTATTTATTTAATGAACAATTTAAACTCTTAATTAATTTCATATTTAAAAATACGGGTATTTCAATGATATGAGTAAATAAAACTGCCAATTTATAATAAATCACTTACTTAAAGCGATGTTTTTGTTGCAACTTTTCAAAATTCATTTTTCGTTATTGTCTTACAATTTATAAATTTAATAAAGATATAAATATTTTTTTTTTATTCTTAAAGCATTTTGAAGCCAAAAAGGATTCAAAATGTTCACCAAAAAAAAACAAAAACTAAGCTGGATGCATAAGGAGAAAGTAATCTTGTTATACATTGAAGATATACAAATACATACCTAAATTCCAATAAGGATTTTTAGTATGTATCTCTTGAATTACATAGAGAAACCATTGGAATGAAAAGAGGCTTGGCAAAATCCAAAAAAAGCATTGAAGTGCTTCGCAAATCAAAAAGCATTAAAAGATACATTAATTTGGATCATAACTTCACCACTATTTTCAGCCTTTAATGTATCGATCGAATTTACAGGGAAACCTGAATACATTTTAAGAGACGGCTTTGTTCAGGACACTAAGCCAAAGTTTCAATTTAGTCATCACAACTCGAAAAAGTTTAAACTCCTTAACTCATCCTTACTTAAGAAATGAATATAGTAAAAACCCACTGCCTACCTGCTAAGGATCATTTATGCAAATCATTCTTGTAAAATACTAAATTTCCCACCTTTATTACACAAGGGAAACTGCTGATGTGGCAAAATGCGCCTCTTCTCAAACTCGAACCAAAATTAATGGCACATAATTCCCAAAGCTACAAAACTCCGAAAAAGGTGTGATGGTATTGTGAATTTGATAGGCAATATTTCATTTTAGTCCTGGCAAATTTACGTATGAAAATGCAAATCACTTGGTGGTCGTCCTTGGGCGCAAGGATATAATCCTAAAAAAAAACTGAGGAAAAAGTTTCGATGGCAGCTACGACTCATCATAATTTCTATAAAAGAGAACAACCTGAACCGTATTTTACCGGCAACACGCAAAGAATATCCAATAAGAAAAAAAGATGTAACTTATGTAAACAAAAAAACACGTTGGACAGGACCTTGAAAAAGTTAGAAAACGCTTTTTAAAATAAAAATCAAGCATAAAAAGGATTCTACAAAATAATATCCTTTCTTTTGCCTTATTTCCATACAACTTTGTAATACATGCCCCACTATAAGTGGGCTTTCGAATTAACATTTAATTCTTAATATTATATAGAAAATACCAAATTATTGCAGGACACAACCACTCGAGCTGCGTCCCATGAAACCAGCTGCATCTGAACCAACTCCTTCACCCAGGGAGCACGTCTTGCTGCGCATTATCATTAGATCCGTACGAATGCTGGGTCGCCTCACGTTGGGCGCCACTACACCACAAGCATCACTCAGTCGTCGCTTAATAGACAGAGTGCATTTTTTGGATCGGCTCGAGGCGGTGTGTGGTGGTGGCAGGGTGCAGGGTGATCCAAAGGCTGTGCTAACACGTTTATGATGGTTGGGAGCCATTTCAAGAGGTAGATTCGCCGCCAAAAACAATTCGTAGAACATATCGTCCACACGTATATTCTTTTTGGCTGAGCACTCCACAAATACGCAACATGCATCCTGGCCCGCACAGTAAGCCATTACTTCTTCAGTCTGAACGGTTCTATAAAGAAACAAAAATAAAAGTTCAGAATTAATGAATTCATTAAAAATAAACAAAAAATTTTCATAAATATCCTTACTTCATATCTCTTTCGCATTTGTTGCCTGCTATAACCATCGGCACTTTGGGTAGATTCTTTTTCGATCGTCCACCCGATTGTGCACTCCATTTGGTTTCGAGGATTTGCTCCCGCAGCCGAACGACCTCTTCAAAGGATTCTCTGGAGTCCATGCTGAATACAAGCACAAAGATATCGCCTGCAGAATAAAAACAGAGGACTTATTATTGCGCCAGTTGGAGGTTATGTTTTCGAGAAATGATAACAAGGCAGAGAGGTCTGGTTTTTGCTTTGTGTGTGCCCTTTTTGTGTTGCAAAAATGGAATTATGGATTTGTGTTGCTAAGGACATGTTTGTTGATTTTTTAAGGTTTCGCATATCAAAAAATTGTGATCGATAGCCTTGAATAATAATGATACTCTTGAATTCTAGGAAATGACCTTTAAAATAAAAAAAACGGGAGGTTTTTATATTTCATCTTTGGTCAAACACGAAAAATTATTACAAATACAAAGGATCTTATTTCCTGAGGTATGTTGTTATTATTTCTAAATTTGTTTTTTTCTTAAGGATTCTTTTATTCTACTCTAGAGGTATTTTATGGAACATGCCAACAAAATAAAACCCGTAACTTAAAAGGATGCTTAAGGACCTTCTTGTAAATCCTCCACACCACATACTCCTCCCACTGTTTTTGGCTTATTTATTTGGGTAATCATAACCCCCATTTGGCTGGTTGGTCGCGGGAAATAAAACTCAGATAACCAGGTGATTTGCAAGAAAATAACCACTCAGGGGAAAAATCTCATTAAAAAACCTTTAGTCAGCGTAATTACGTATGTAATTATCCCTCATGTGTAAGGCTGGAACAGACATCGTGAGGAAAAATCTTTTATACGAGGACGACAGGACGTTGGTTTTATGGCACGAGCATTCCTTAAATATCAAAGTTATTTATGCGACTGACTTGCAATCAAATGTGAGGATAAATGAAAGCTGGATATTAGGATTTACTAGAGTGAGTGATTAAATTGAAAATAATGGCCGGTTTTTATGGAATGTACCCGGAGGACTGATGGAAAAATTCATGAAACCTGGTAGCAAATGGAATGGGATACTTTTTCCAACATAGAAGTAAAAATAATAGCTTCAGTTAAACATACAAACAAACTGACAGAATTTTGTTATTAACTCAAAAATTATATTTTTTTGTGGGTTGGAAATTAAAGTATAAAAACGTGAATATTTCAAAAACGATCACTCAATTTTATGAGATGTTTGGAATTTAAATGGATTTATGTACAAGAATTAAATTTTTGTCCCAGCAGATATTTCAATTATAGAAGAATTTTTTTTAAATATTTCGGAAATCTTTTTGATTCTCATGATAAAATTAAATCGAAATAGAATTTCGATTCCATAGGAAAAAACGTGAAAAATTGCTTGCCTCATTCAGCCCTGGCTTCTTAACATTGAAAATATAGATTTTTTTGCCCTCGGTGATTCTCATCACTTCTTGTGTCCAAAACCATATTCATTGAAAATCATTAAGCTCTGTCGAATCCTAATAAGAAAGTATTAAACCGTCGGGATTTTGAAAAAGCTAGAGCTTCGTGCCTCCATAAAATGCAATTTATTGTACGGAATATCTTTAACATTGCTTAATAAATTGCATGACTGGATCGCACGTACTTTCTCATATGTACGGTCACATTGTAGAATAAAATTTAAGAAAATTAAAGTGAATATCAAAGCATTCATTCGATTTTTGTGACTTTTAATTGTTCGAATAAAGTACGTTAAATTTTATTTCTTTATTTCTTTAAGAAAAGTTAAAAAGTGAAATTTTTTTTTATCGTAAGAACGGTTTTTAAATAAAACGGCTTTTCTTAACAACTTTCTTAAAAACTTAAAAAAAAATACTTCAAGAATACAAACTAAAGCACAAAAATGATATACATTTAAAAACAAAATTAAAAAAAAACACCTCCCCGTTTTCAAAATATTGATTTTTCAAAAAAAAAAATTTAAAACAATTACTAAAAATACAAAAAAAAGTTTTCAAAAAAAAATTATTGCGAATAACTTAGGAAACCTACATCTTCTTGAATATAACCAGTTTTTCGATAAAGTTGAAAAAACCCGTCCTATGGGAGGTACTGTTTTCAGTCCACTAGGTATATTAAATTTTTTGTTCACCAAAATATAATGTTTACCTACAGTAGTAATACATTGATTTTATTTTCATAACAATTCTTGAAGCCGTTTTAGAGGAAATTAAGCTTTGGCATAACGGTTATATGACAGGTACCGTTATTTTTTGAGCTAAAAAAATCCTCTGCAGAATGTCAGAATAACCTTAAGTTCTAAATTTGAAAACGATGACCCAATAGTTTAGGCTACAGTCCAAAATACAGACAGACGCACAGAATTATGCCAGTAACTCAAAAATGTTTCTATATCATCATAATCCTTAATGTCATGTTTGATTGTTATCTCAAATTTTTTTTGAGGAATGAATAACTTGGAATGTACCCTATAGTGGTAAGTAAAAATTCTTGATTTGGTTAGTCAAATTTTTGAAAACAGTAACTCCTTATATTGCTTATTTTGAGTTCAGAATAGCGAATTTCTGTCAATGTTGTCTGATGAATTAATTAGTTCTGAAATTGATAATATATTAGCCTCTTCAAACCTGGACAAAGTAGTAACGCAGTAAGCAATTATTATGCTATCCCTAACAAAACAACTGCTTGAGTAATAATCTCTTTTTGAAAAAATCGAATACCTAATACAGGCTTTATTCATACCATACACAAAAGAGCTGGAAGGTTTACCTTAAAACTCTTTCTCCAACAGACTACTCTTTCTATATAGAAATATATCGATATTTCTAACGCTTTTGCAGATAATTTTATTTTCATTTGTTAAAAAAAACAATCATTGTTGTTAATGAATTTTTTTTCCAATCAATATACCTTTTCGCAAATTAATTGCAACCATAATCCCAGGTAAGGAAATTCAATAATAGATGATTCATACCAGAATCTTTCCTTGTAGAATTTCTACGTACGCCTTCTCTTCTTGAGAATGCTTCACTGGTAAGGATGGACTATAATATTTAAAAGCTAAATTAAAGAAAAATCAAAACAGAAATGCAAAAACATTTATTCGTAAATAAGACTAAAGGTATTTGTATATCACTATTACTTGTAATCGGGTAATTAATTCTCGAGGAAGTTAGAAAACCGTCCTATGGCTTGTATCATTACTGGCCAACGACGTCAATTTTGTTCCCCTTACCTTAGACTTTTAATAGTCCACAAATTATTATGATAAAACTTCTTGAGCCGTTTAACATTTTAACTAAGGCTTACAAGGCAGGGTACTTGCAAAATTCTGTCTGTCTGTCTGTATGTCTGTACGGATGTACATATATTGAACTACAGCCTTAACAATTTGGCCAATCGTCTTCAAATTTGAAACATATTTAGGTGTAGGTTATATTTTAATGAAAAAAAATCAAGATGGTGGGCTAACAACGGTACCGCCCATAGAACCGTTTTTTTACTTCGACTTTCTCGTAAATTTTTCATCCGATTTCACTCAAAATTGATATTCAAGAAAATGTTTTTTAAAATCGAAAAAAAACTTTTAAGTTCCCTTAATATTTTTCAAATTTTATTCGAAGTTGTGACCGCACATAAGAGCATGTACGTGCGATCCAGTCACTATTTTAAGTAAATTATCTAAAAATTAAATCTGAATTTCAATATTATTTAAATTCAAGCAAATTATTGACGAGTTATTCCTCAAAATACATACATAGCAAACTGTATGTATGCAAAAAAAATAACAAAAATTTAATTAAGTTTAATATTCCTTCCAAAAAAAAGTAAAAAAAAATCTCACGGAAAAGCATTCTCAGAGGTCTTTGTTCTTTTGACTAATTACGAATAAACCCTCTATTTAAAAAAAAAACATCATCTTGTGAGGTTTTAATTAATAAAGCAGAGGTGAAACCCCAGACATTATTCACAATCTTTTTTTGTCCATCTTCATTGCTCTCGACAATATGACATTCTTTCCTCCAGGAATTTAATGTGAAACTTCTTTTTTATTGAAAAAAACTAATTTGCATAACCTTCATACTTACCAGTGAGAAATGACAGCCTTCTCATTGCCGGAAATGGATGGTTACCCGAAGTGTCAAGAATATCCAACTGATGAACCTCACTTCGTATCCGATACAATTTCCTGTGAAAGTCTTCAATGGTTGGTGTGTAGGACTCCTCAAATTTGCCACCAAGAAATCTTGAAACCAAAGACGTTTTGCCAACTCTTGCGGATCTACAAGGGAAAATAAAAAAAAAAAATCATAATGAATACCTGTGAGCTGTAATTAACCCAATGGTTTTGGCCTTATTTTCCTTAAAACCCAGACCGGCAGATCCCAGACCCTAAGCTAATCTTGTTTGAGTTTGTAATCTTTAAGACAGACAGTCTTTTAATTACAATAATGACTCGCGATAATTATCCTCCGTTGGACTTTTTATTTTAGAATTACTCTTTTTTCTTTCTGTACTAACAAGTTGATAGAGTCTTTAAGTTTAATGTTAAATATAAAACACGTGGAAATCGCCTCATTAAATATATTTTATTTTATCATTTTAAAAACGAACACAAAAGAAATAAAAAAATATCCTTTTGGTGTAATCAAAAATGTCATTCCCTACTCAAAATAATTTGGATTTATGTCGGGAATGTTGATTTTACGTCGCAAAAAGAAATAAAAAACGTTTCTGCTAATAAATTTGTCTCTAAGCAACATTCTTCACTCGAAGAATCTCATTTCTTTTTGCCAAATTCATCTCTACATCGTCGGTAATGAAGCATAATTCACTCAACCCTCAGCCGACGGACATCATGCAAAATTAAATCATTCTCGTTCATAATACATACGTAATATACAAAGACACACTATACATATATTTTTGGGAAAAGTATCTCAGGAAAGGAAAAGCTAAACGAACGGGAATACAATGCTCAAAAGACTGGATGGCTGTGAGTGGCATTGAGATATAATATCTGACTCATTTTCACGCTTTAATTAGGTTTCTTCAAGATTTTCTCATTTAATTCAATTCAAAGGACGAGAAAGACGGTTTCGAGGATGAGGACGCATTGAATGACAGACGTCATCCAGTTGAAGGGACACTTGACTTTAATTCAAATTTAGAATTGATGTTCAGTTCAGGTTGGTGTAAGCTTTAATGTAAGAACAAACTGTTGCTTCTGTAGCAAGGACATCGTTGTGCTTCTGAACGAAAAGGTTGAAATTGCTTGAAGGTATTTTTTTTTTGCCAAGTGGAACGCTGTTTGCCACATTTGTGTAGTATGAATAGTATATAGCTAGTTTCGAAAAAGTACAAACAAAATCTTTTTTATTCTTTCTTTCTTCTCTTGTATGTATATCTTTTCACAGGATTTTCATTTATCATCTATTCGATAAACCTTGAATAAGGATAATTTTTTATAAGAAAACTCTGAGTTGCATGACTGCATGCATCAATCTTTACTGGAACATTTTTGACTTTTTATTCTTCACACGGAAATGGAAACAGAGACTTGTGGTTGTGGGTGTAAACACATAAGATTATAGCCTAACAAACATATATTACGATTGCAAGGACAATATACGTACATATTTATACAAGCGGAACACTGCGATTTTAACTCACTAACATTAAAGCCAATTACTACTTACGCCCATTACAGTCTGTCGAGGCTCTTCAAATCCAGAAATCTTAAAATAAAAACTAAGACTAGACAAGACTATGATCTCAACTTACAGTACAATAGTACTCACACGGATCCGAGACTTACTGAAAAACACACCCTTACCACTATATTGTGGAAAAAATAAAGCTCGGTAGACTTCGGAGGGTTTTTTTATAATTAACGCGCGCACAAGGGACTATTTGTTTCCTTTTTAATGTAACACACTACGCGGGCGTAAGGTAGATAGGGAGAGGTGAAATAGGAGGTGTCGATTAACATTGGTTTTGATTGATGTTTGCAGATCAAATTGGCAAGGGAAAATCTCGCCGGGTAAACTATTCCAAATTCGTGTTGTTCGGCTAAAACAAGAAACCCTATATTTCACGGTACTTCCGAAATTGGTAACAAGGGTGAACTGATGGGCATTCCTTGCGAGACGAGTATTACGGGAGAAACTTTTAAGGGGAGAAATGCAGCTGGCTACTTCGAGTGAACATTTTTTATAAAAGAAACGATAAAATAAGGAAAGACATGAAACATTGCGTCGTTGTTCAAAAGGGGCAATTGTTTCAGCGGCAGTTCTATTTCCTATCAATTTTAACGAAGCGATGTTTGTGAAACACCTGCCCAGAGGTGTGAGTTATACTCGAGTTTAGGGCGTATAAATGCTTTATAAATTGTAGCCAGATCAGATGGGGAAAAATACTTCTTACACCGATACAGAAAACCTAAGCACTTAGCAGCATTCTTAGCGATCTCAAATAAATGGTCGTTCCAACAGAGGTTGTCGTTGACACAGATACCGAGTACTCAGAGATTTTCGGTTTCTGCGTTGTAAGTGCCATTCATAGACAATGGCATTGGGGGTATGTTTAGCTTTAACGACAGAAGACAGCATTGAGTTTTCAAAGCATTAAACTCCACACGATTACTATTACCCCATTTGACAACGCTGTATAAATCGGAGTTTAATGAGCTTGACATACGGCACCGTTGCAATTGTACGTCCGAAGGCGAAGGACGTGAATTATCGAACGAATATGAAAAGCTGAGGGTAGAGTCGTCAGCAAAACAGTTAAGTGGATTAGAAGTAACAGAGAGAAGATCATTTATAAAAATGAGGAAAAGAGTCGGAGACAGAACAGAGCCCTGGGGTACAACAGCATTTATTTTATGGGAATCAGACTTGAATCCGTCCAATACAACTTGTATTGAACGGTCCAGGAGATAGCTTCTAATCCATCGAACAAGAGTGATATCGATCCCAAAAGCACGCATTTTCGGAAAGAGAGCTTCATGCCAAACTCTATCAAGGAGATATCAAGCGCAATAATCTTACTTTCACCAAAGCGATGTAACGACTTGATCCACTGTTTGGTGAGATATGCCATCAAATCACCAGTGGAAAGGTTGCTGCGGAAGCCATACTGACGGTCATGGAGAAGTTTTCGATATTCGAGATATACCTTAAGCTGACGGTTAATCAGCGTTGTTAGTGCTATGGGTCGGTAGGAAGAGGGGGAAGATGGGTCACCTTTCTTAGGGACAGGATAGAAAAATGCTGTTTTCCATCTTCTAGGAAAGATTCCAGAAGAGTAGGAGCGATGGAAAAGCTTACGCAGTGGCTTTGCCAGCTTGATGCTTTTTACTCTGTTAGGAATAAAAGTACGCATCCCTAGAAGAATCAAATTAGTGATCATTTCAGCACTGACATCAATGTCACTATCGAGGAAGCATAGTAACCAGTTAAAGTTTCGGAAAAAAATATTCCGGCCGTCCCAGTTGGCTTTCTCGTATTGCCAAACGCTCTTGGTGGGAAGTTTTTCTTTAACTGGATGGGTGGAGGATGAGAAATTAGCTGAAATGATACAATGGTCTGAAGTGCCAAATGGAGAAGTTACACTAATGGTATATTTATCAGGGTGAGAAGTAAGAAACAAGTCAAGAGTATGGGTGGCTTGCCCAGCAACATCCGGTTCACGCCTTGGCACATCGATCAGTTGGTGAGGTGATGTAACCCGGCAAAGAGCTCCACATACCTTCCTTCGGGTGTTGTCTGACCAGAATGGCGGAGCCAATTAGAATTGTGTATATTGAAATCGCCCGCAATAACGATTTCAGTGCGAGGACAAAGGGAAACAATTTTCGAGATGGAATCAGACAGTGCATCAAACTCGTTACAAGTCGAATTACTGTCAAGATTTGGACTCCTTGTAAATAAAACAATAATGAATAACATGCTTGCGGACAGTGAATTTGGAACATTGCCCATATTGGGGAAGGCTCTGGCAAGCAATATCATTCCTAACATAGACCACGAGACCATGATGTGAAAAAAGAAGTGGCACCAAGCTATACCCATGTAGAGCAAATTCTGATAAATCAGTATTTACTCCAACCTGGGTTTCACTTAATGCCAAAACAGCTGGCCTGTATTGAATAGTGTAGACGTACACGTGAAAGAAATTCTTTCTTATACATTAGAATACACGACACGAAAATCACTTACCATTTAAAAATACTTACACACAAAACACAATTCTGACTAAGTCGAACCATGCAGTGAAAATCCAAATTAATTTCTGTAATAAACAAACTGCCCATAAGACAGCTTGCATACAAAAAATCAATTTAAATATTCAGCACAATAAGACAAACTCAGACGCCCTTATCCATTTACCGCAAGCATTATATGGTATCGTATGGCCTACAGTAGATAAGAAAGAGGCAGTTAAGCACAAAGGTCTTGGGACAGATAAGAGGATAATTTGCTATGCGAATGCGTTTTATTTATTTTTTTTCCACAGTGCGAGTGGGCATCATCTACGTTAATGTTACTTTTTTTTCCATAGATTATTTCGAAATTTGTCGATCAGTTTAGACTTGGAGACGACTGCCGATGTGGCCTTTATTGCCGCTCTGTTGTCTATGAAAATTTCAATGTTTTCGTTTTTCAGGGTAAAAGATAAAAGTTTTACGGCTTCGCCTACTGCGAGCACTTTTGCCTGAAAAAACAATAATGGAGTTTGACAACTGTACAGATCTATTTATTGGTGCGTTTATCGAGAAGATACCAGACCCTACCCCCGCTTCCGTTTTAGAACCGTTTGTATAAGCCGAGATATGAGTGTTATTTATGACCCGGTTTTCCCTCCAGCATTCTCTTATAGGAAAGTCTGTTAGTGCCACCGTGTTAAAATCTAAGTGCGGTACCGTATAGTCGGTTTGGCTATCAGTTTCTATATAATTTTCTATAATTTTATGACCATACTGGTCCTTATTCCAGTTGTTTGAATGCCTTAATCTTAAGGCACTTTGGGCCTCCAGCTCCTTTATGAAAAGGTCTCTTGGGACTAATGAGAGAAATATTTCTAGGGCTGCGGTTGGAGTAGTTTAAAGCCTTTGAATTTTTGACATAGATTTGAGATTGATTTTCGTGCCAAGGGCAGGCCACCAAAGCAAACATAGCGATGAATGATTTTTGGGCTAGGACCCATCTCCTACCAAAAATTCTACTGCAAGTATAAAAAGCTTTTAAGGCTTTCCTTTAAGGAACCTTTGATGTTCCTTTAAAAGTTCTTACCGTGAGTGCCTTACCACTTAATACGGTTTATCCAATCAGATATTATCCAAAACCGGTGCAACATTACAGTTATTCGTGATTTTTGTATTCCTTAAGTCATTGGAATTCATTTGGAGGAGAAACAGTTCCAACGAGCCCGCGCTACATACCACTTTGCTGAGCCAAACGTTTGGTGTCCGAATTATCTCAAAAAATGGACCTTTAAATTGGCCACCTCTTTCGTATGATTTGACAACTTTCGACTTCTTTGTTGTGGGGGTACCTCAAATCTCTGGTCTATGTTTATAAACAAGCAACGATTGATCATTTAAAAGCCAACATTCGACGCATTATTGACGAAATAAGACCGTGTATGCTCGAAAAAGTGGTGCAAAATTCGACCGAAAAGTTGGCGTTCAAAGAGTGCAGTTCCGGAGCTGCTTTGGTTTTACAGTAAAATTTCTGGATTTTAAGAGCCTCGTTGTTCAGTTGGATTTTAGATGAAGCCAGAATATTTTATCCTTCATATTGTTACACCGTCGGCTACTGTCTGATCTAGGGTAGTTAAAGGATTGCACTGCTTCAACCTCATTTTTAATGTCCATACCCTCATTTTGGAAAAACACTTCTCGCAGACACATCCAGAGGGTGGTTTTTAAGGAGTATAGAAGTTGGCATTACTGCTTTCATTGACAGGCATTTTGTCATCTGCTATTTAATTTGTGTTTATTTTGGTTTGCCATTTTATTAAGAATCTTGAAAAAAAACTTGAAAACCATCATTCGCCGCGTTATTGTCGATCTCTCCCCTCCCTATCTTCCTAATGCCCGCGCAGTGTGTTACATTAAAAGGGAAACAAATAGTCCCTTGTGCGCGCGTTAATTATAAAAAAAAAAAAATATATGCGACTCCGAACTTCGCAAAGTGTTTTCGAAAATTGGACTTCACCTCTCGGGACCACATCACACTCTTTAATTGGTTTTCCTTTCCAGCCCCAGGTTAAGTGCCGCCTGCTCGATCTGTAAGAAGGAATCTTTTACAGCTTGTTGGCTTCTACCGATTATGAGAATGAAACCTTTGAAGACATAACACAATATCCAATTTCCTTATTTCTATCAGCATGATAACGTTTTCTGTAGCCTAAGAACTATTGTTGTAAGTTCCATGCTTTTCACTAATCATCGAAATGTCATTGTCAATTTATTCAGTAAACTCAAGATTTTCATCATGCTAAAGTACACGCGCGAGCATCGTCTGCATATTATAAAAAATATGCACACAACTTTAAGAGCGTTAACTCCAATTTGCGGTCCTAATTCTCGCCCTAGTAGACAGGCAATAACAAGTTTAGTGCAAAAAAATTGAGTCTACATATTCGTTGTGTGATGTTGCCGTATCAGTGAGACAACGGGTTGGTCGAAGTGTCGAAAATATTGCTGCCGTTCAGGCGTCCGTAACAAACGATCCAAATCAGTCAACTCCACGGCGTTCTCAAGAACTGGGCATCGCTCAGACCACAT
Source organism: Platycheirus rosarum (assembly GCA_963971375.1). NCBI lineage: Eukaryota > Metazoa > Arthropoda > Insecta > Diptera > Syrphidae > Platycheirus > Platycheirus rosarum. The sequence continues at coordinate 259,374,087 of OZ020507.1, forward strand.
TATGGCGTATTTTGCGTAAGGATCTTGGTATACACCCATACGAGATCAAGCTGACTCAAGAATTGAAGCCTATGGACCATTTGAAGCGACGTACGTTCTCCGATTAGGCTCTGAAGACGATGCGCCAAGATTGTAAATTTCATCGATTGTAAAATCATCTTCAGTGATGAAGCTCAACTTTGCTTTCGTCAGTAAGCAAAATATGCGTTATTTATCGGCTGAAAATCCACATTTGCTTCATGAATTACCACTTCATCTACAAAAAAATAACTGTTTGGTGCGGTTTGCATGCCGGCGGCGTTTTTGGGCCATATGACCGATTATTTTTGACCCGAATTGAAAGATATGGACTTGGATGAAATATGGTTTCAACATAAATTGGGTCCAACGAATCGACCGCTGCAAACGTGCCCGCGGTGGTCATATCAACGAAGTCGAGTTAAATCCATATATTTTTTGACTGTACTTTCTGATTTTGAGAGTTGAAATTATTTTTAATTATTGTTTTACCTCAAAAATAAATTCCTCAATCTCACTAGCAATAATCGACAAGTAAATTGACAATGTTTTATATATTTGTAAATTATTAAAAAAACCAAATTATTCTGCAAAATATTCTTTCGACTAATTTAAAATGTTATATTGCTTGCAAGCCCTACTGTTTTCCATATGAATAATATAATAAAGTATCTCTTTATAAACATTACTTACCCCAACATGACGAGTCGATAGCAATTCTTTGCTGGTGGCTCACTATCATCACAAGAGCCCGAACTACCCGGACTTGGACCGGGCCCCTGAACTATTTCGCTTGTAAAGGGGATCGGTTTTGCTCCATTTAGCTCGTTGTTGGCGCTGTTGAATGTCATATTGTTGTTGTTATTGTTATTATTAGTGCGAGAACAAAACCAGGTGCCACACTTGTTTAATCGAGTGGAACATTCCATCTTGCAGGTCCCGATTCGGCTAGCTATATTTACAAAATGGTCCTTTGTTCGACACCAGAATGTATTTGACATTGGAGTGCTGCTGCAGACATTGCCAGGTCGATGGTCAATTCGTGACATGAAAATCGATTTTCTTTTCTTTCTTTTTTCTATTGTGTTCTCGTTTTTCCGTTTCGGGCTGTAGTTAAGAGCCTCCTTTTTATCTCACCACAAAATGGTAGAATGGCGCCCAGGTGATGTCAGTGGCGGTTAGCAGAAAAAGTAATTATTTGTAGGCGCATCATCCAATAATCATGATCCTTCTATGGTCGAGAGTTTTGGCTTGATATATGTGTGTGTGTGTAAGTTTTAAGGGTTAGCCATAGAAAATGGAACCCCAACGTGGAATTCTGATTTCAATTAGTGAATCGATTAGTGAAGCAGCAGCAATCGTTTGTGTAATTGAAATTTTTGCGTTCGAATTCTAATTGAATGTGAATAATTGAAGAGCGAAGGGTTCCAGAGGCAGCTTGCTTGTTCACAGTTTTTGAAATATTGAACTTTTGTTCAAATTAATGGAAATTCTTCAGTGGGGGTTTGTGTGGTATATTTTTTGGTCTTTTGTCGTTGTTCATCTGAATCTGAAAGAGACGTCAAATGAAAATTAATTAATATTTATGACACGGTAGTGATAGATAATAATAATTGATAGATTGATGTAGCTGAATTGGGATTTCAATAATTAATACAATTTATCAGAAGTATTTGTTGATGAATTCACAAACATACATCTATAGCGAAAAATAAATTAAAATGAGGAGATTATGTACGCACGTATGAGATTTTCGTCAAATGTGATAGAATTATGATTGTAGGGGTATGCAAATATTTAGATAAACTACTCGCCTATGACAAAAACACTAATATTTTAAAGTCGCTGTCACTGTTCTTTTGAAAAAAAAAATTGATTAAAAGTATTTAATGTTTTTCAATGAAATAATTATTTAAATTTAAGATAAAAATCATGTAAAGTATTTGAAACTTAATAATTTCGTTTGTTTGATAAACGTCATACGTGACACCGATATTTTGTTATAAATCAATCTGCACTGTTTCCGTTTACATATATACTCATCTAAGCTCCTGGCACCTCTGACATCACCGTGGGCTCTTCCGATTATGAAAATATCGTTGGGGTATGCGAGTAACTGGATGAACTTTTGAAAGATTGTACCTTTGGTGTTGGCGTAGGAGTACTACATTGTTCTTTCACATTTATTAATAAAGATAAGGGTCATGACAGCGCATCGCCTTGCCTAAATTTCTTTTTTACTTCAAAGATATCGGTGAGGTCTTTACCGATGTTGACAGAACAGCATGTGTTTTTTATCGTTAATTTGCACATGTGTACAGGGATGTCAAAACCGCACATTTGTCTATATAACTCGTTTCTATAACTTCTTTCGTACGAGACTTTGAAATTGATGAAAAGATGATGGTGATAAATTTGAAGTTCCTCGGCTTTTTCTCAAATCCTGCAGTAATTTAAGTATTTGGTTGATGGTGGACTTTTTTGGCCTAAAACCGAACTGATATGGGCGCAAGGACATGAGTCTTAGTTTAACCACAAAAATCTAACTTGAGGGCTCCTTTGATAAGGATTTGGCAGATAATGCTTCATATCTTTGTAATGAGTATGTGCATACTTCTAACCAAGTCACCGCCTGCAGCTTTTGAAGGATTTGGCGGCTAGTCAATCGTCTCCAGCGAGCTTATTGTTCTACAGCTTAGATGTTGCTATATTTTTTTCATCTAAATTAAGTCTGTAGAAACGGTTTTTCCATATTCTCAGCATCGACTGCGGTGTTCATTTGATCGTCATTGCAAGCAGCAGTTCAAGCTGGTAAGACTTTCGAACTTCATTTCTGCAAAAACAGCTCTCCATTTCCTAAATCGCGCACTTCTTATGCTTCCTTTTTACTTGCGACTATAGATACCATAAGGCAAGTTTAGGATTCTTGAATATTAAAAAAATTGAGATAAAAAAGCAGCTTAAAAAAGTTAGTGACAAAAATGTCTGTCTGTCAGTCTGTCTGTCTGTATGTATAACTATCTGCAGCCTAAAACGGCTTAAGTAATTGTTTCCAAATTTGATATGTGTGGTTGTTTTAGCATAGTTGGATACACAGGTTGAGAGGACATTTTTCTAACTCCTAGTGCAAGCTAGAGCCGTCCGGGAATTTTATGTGAGAAAATAGCCACCTAGTTTTCGATCTACTGCGCGGAAAATTTTTTAATTAATTTAATTTTTAGGGCTAAAAATAACGGTGTCTGCCATATAACCGTTATGGGAAAGCTTATTTTTCTCGAAAACGGCTCTAACGATTTCTACGAAAATGTTTTAGAATATTTTTGTAGATAAGTATTGGCTTTCATTTCACTAAAGCCAAATTTACGGGAAAAGTCTATTAACGGTACCTTTCATATAACGGTTTTTTTTTAATTTTTGAAAAGATCTAAGTAACCAAATTAATTCTGAATATCAACATTTTGTATAACTTTTTCTTCTTTTTATATTTTCAGACCATGTTATTTGTCCACGTAAATGTTCCTTGCTTCTTTCAAATTTCGGGCTTCCAAGGTGATTATAGGTACTACTTATTTATAAAGGAAGTTATGGATTCGTGCAAAAAAAATTCTAACAATCAAACATGACCTTACGATGATAGAGAAGTGGAAAAATGTGGGTCCGTTCGTCTGTCTGTTTGTTCGCACCTCTACAGCTTAAACGGATGGGCCGATTTGCTTCAAACTTGGTGTTTAATATTTATTTGGTAGTGTCTCAAGGAATAATTTTCACTTTTGCTCTAGGTCAAAAAATAACGGTACAATCTTTACCAAAAAGTTTGATTTTTTAAGAGCTTGAGAACTTTAAAAAAAAAAAAACGCAATTTGCAAAATCTCATCGGTTCTTTATTTGAAACGTTAGATCGGTCCATGACATTTACTTTTTGAAGATAATTTCATTTAAATGTTGACCGCGGCTGCGTCTTAGGTGGTCCATTTGGAAAGTCCAATTTTGGGCAACTTTTTCGAGCATTTCGGCCGGAATAGCCCGAATTTCTTTGGAAATGTTGTCTTCCAAAGCTGGAATAGTTGCTGGCTTATTTCTGTAGATTTTAGACTTGACGTAGCCCCACAAAAAATAATCTAAAGGCGTCAAATCGCATGATCTTGGTGGCCAACTTACCGGTCCATTTCTTGAGATGAATTGTTCTCCGAAGTTTTCCCTCAAAATGGCCATAGAATCGCGAGCTGTGTGGCATGTAGCGCCATCTTGTTGAAACCACATGTCAACCAAGTTCAGTTCTTCCATTTTTGGCAACAAAAAGTTTGTTAGCATCGAACGATAGCGATCGCCATTCACCGTAACGTTGCGTCCAACAGCATCTTTGAAAAAATACGGTCCAATGATTCCACCAGCGTACAAACCACACCAAACAGTGCATTTTTCGGGATGCATGGGCAGTTCTTGAACGGCTGGTTGCTCTTCACTTCAAATGCGGCAATTTTGCTTATTTACGTAGCAATTCAACCAGAAATGAGCCTCATCGCTGAACAAAATTTGTCGATAAAAAGCGGATTTTCACATTTCGAACCGAACACTGATTTTGGTAATAAAATTCAATGATTTGCAAGCGTTGCTCGTTAGTAAGTCTATTCATGATGAAATGTCAAAGCATACTGAGCATCTTTCTGTTTGACACCATGTCTGAAATCCCGCGTGATCTGTCAAATACTAATGCATGAAAATCCTAACCTCAAAAAAATCACCCGTTATAACGGTACCTCTCATAGAACCTGTTTTTTCAAATACGGTTTTATCGTAAACCATTATCCCGATTTCAATAAAATTTTATAATTTATTTAATAATATTGCATTTAAAAATTTTCAAATTTTTTTGTTTTGTTTTTTAAAGTTTTCTGAAAAAAAAATTGGTTTTTAAAATATTTTAAAATGGTTTGATTAAATTTTTTTTTAAATAATTTTCACAGATGAAAACTACAGATTTTATTATAATATACTAAATAAAAAATTTACTAAAATAAAATTTAAAATATTTTTTTCCAAAAGTATGGAACCTTCTGAAATGGTTGAAACCTAATCTTCAGTTGAGGTTCTAGGCTCTCCAGACCACGTGTAGGTGAAAGTAGTAGTTATTAGACAGAGGTGGGTTTTGAAAAAAATACGGGTGTTTGCTACCCTCTCGAGGGAAACATGTCTACCCTCTGCCTATCGTCGTCCATATTACTCCAAATCCTGGAGAAGACCCTATAATCTTGTATTGATAATCACCATATTTTCATCGATAATAAAACAGGTATTGAGCAGTACCGTTCGAGAATTCTCTAATATAGTATGCTAGCTGCTTCGTTACAATTCGAAAAGAAGCCTTCAAAACCACTAGGGTTTGCAATGCGCTTTCAAGTAGCGGTTTCAGTATTGTTTTTAAGACATAAATTCGACATAATAAGAAGAACCAAATAAGAAATTTTAGGTGCCTTTCCTAGAGTGGAATGGTCTTGCGATTGATAAGATGAAAACAAATATATACCTACTCGTATAATTTGAGGTGGCCAGGTGGACCAAATTCAAAACATTTTTACAAGTATTACAAGTTTGCCAATCAAATTGAAAAAAAGATAAAAATTATCTCGAAATCAATATACAAAAATTAGTTAGCAACATTGTGTTGCTTAAAAAGAAGCTAAGCAACATTTAGCATACAGTTTTTCATAAGCCGGTTAACAAATTAAGAATAAATTCCGCTTTTTTGTATATAATTGTATGTTTTGACTACATTGACGTCAGAAAAATTATGAAAGGGTTTTAATTATGTCTAAATACTGATGTATTAACTCGGAAAAAATGCTAATCCGCCGAAACGTGTTCATATGTATATGAAGATATATTGTCATGTCAATGAAAATAATCCAACACGAGGTCAACAACTGTGCCACCTGTCCTTAATCTTTTGAACTCATCAAGTAACCTCGCTTTGCAATTTTATTTATGGACACAATATTGCCAATAGATGCAGTCATAAGACTCTTCAACCATAAGTCTATTTCCAAAGTTGTATCTATTCCAGAGAACTAAAAAAAAAAAAAACATTTCAGTTTAATGTTTTTTTTTTAATGTGATAACACAAAATGTCAGTCTATTTTATATATTACATCGATGAACACATGAGCAGGTAACTATAGGTCGGATTTTACAGAGTAAATAATATAAAAAAATTAATGGAATTTATTACAAACGACTAAGGTATAACAATAAGAAGCTCCACAGTGCCAACACAACCGGCGGCACTCTTGAAACTTCCTTATTGCCCATTCTGTTGTCGGACTTGTCTGTCCTGCTGCTCCTCAAGTGTTGGATGACTCTCGATGTATTGAATAGCCTTAAGGATGTGATCTGGGATTGGTGGAGGTGTGGGCAGATGACTTCCGACTGGATGGAATCCATTGCCATCGGCGGTATATGCTAGCTCGATGAGTTCACCTTCCGGTGAATAGTGACGGAAGCCACCGTTGGCATATTGTCCTCCAACTCCGGATTCTTGTGCGGTCACTCCATTGCTTAGTTCATATTCATATCCATAGGTACCGTCATTGTCGACCTGGCTTCCGAAACGAAGAACTTCAACTTCCGGTCCCACAGCGATGGCTGAACCGACAAGGCACACAACTAAAATCTACACACAAAAGAATGATTTAGAAAAAAATAACACAACTTCAACACAAAAGATAGAAAAGTATCTATGAGGTCTTAGGTCTCGATGAACTTACAATTTTGAACATTTTGTGATTTGTATGAACACTGGCAAGATGATCGTTAAACTGATGCTGACCAGATGGCTGGACATATCTTTTATAGTGGCTCTGTTGAAATAACGAAGAGATGGCTCAGAGCGCGTTGCGAAATTGCACATTTTTTTGGCTAATATAGTTTGAACGTTATATGCATATTTACATGATATTTGTAAGAGCTGTCAATCTTACAATGAAAGCATGTATCGCAGATCGATTGATATTAATTTCTACGGACGTCGCAATTAATGCAAATTGATTTTTATTTTTTATTTAAATATTTCTTCACAAGTATGGATTTAATGAATGAGTTTTTTATCGGATTGAGTTTGTATCTATCAAAGGTGTGTCACGCGGTCAGTTGATTGAAGATTATTATGGATTTTTTGAGAGCAAAAGATGCTGAGATTGATATGAGTTAATTGGCTAGGGTATTGTGGATTTTAATGTGATTTATTTTAAATGCTTTGTTTTGTGGATTCAAATTTATAATGCACAAGAAATATAAAATTAATGCAGTCACTAGTTGAATGACTTTTTTGTTATTACTTGTGTCAAGGTGGATATGGTAATCAACATTAAGTTTTTGATGCATTTTATAGACAACATTTGCATAGAGGCCATAATATTAAAGCATTTTCGGGCAAAAAGGGATACAATAATTATTCGTTTTCATAGAGTTGATATGATTGGCGTTTTGTCTATTTATACACATTTAAAAGAATTTATTTATTAAAAATGCATATTGTACCCTCTATAATATAGAGGTCGATATTGTTTTGAAAAAGATTATAAATAAATTTAATTTCTAAGAGCTATTTTAATAAAATTTATGTACCAATAATTTTGTTATTAAATATCTTATTATAATTAAATTATTTTAATTAATATATTTTGAGAACAAATTTCGAAAATATTAATTGCCAGAGAAACTTGGATAAAATTAAGTTTCCTGTTTCTATACCGTGATGCTCTGCGTTACTGCGTTTCATTTTATTTGAATATATGAAACGAAACGAATATATAAATTAAAAATTTTAGGTTCCGGAAATTCCGTCCGTATGTCTGTCTGTCTGTCTGTTCGCACCTCTACAGTATAAACGGATGGGTCGATTTGTTTGAAACTTGGTATTTAGAATTTATTTGGTAGTATCTCGGGGGTGTTTTTCAGTTTTGCTCTAGGTTGGAAAATAACGGAACCTGCCATACAACAACAACAATACATCTTTTCGTTAAAATGATTTTGTCGAATTATTTCTATAACGGTACCCGCATAGGACCGTTTTTTTCTTCGACTTTCTCGAGAACTGCTTAACCGATTAATCAAATTTTATATTCAGGAAGATGTAGATAGCCAAACCAATTCGGCATAACAATATTTTCTACTAACTTTTTATTTGCGATTATAGGGACTATAAGGCAAGTTTAGGATTCGTGAATATTAAAAAAATTGAGATAAAAAGCAAATATGATATTACGATCATAGAGAAGTCTAAAAGTGATCGAGAAAAATTGTCTGTCTGTCTGCCTGTCTGTCTGTCAGTATGTATAACGAGCTGGAGCCTAAACGGCTTAGGCGATTATCTTCAAACTTGGTATGTGTGATTATTTTGGTATTCCCCAGAGGGGAAATTGAAATTTTATTTTAAGCCCTAAAAATAACGATACCTGCCATATGACCGTTTAGGAATATCTAATTTTTCTCGAAAACGGCTTCAACGATTTTGATGAAATTTTTTGAGAATTTTTTGTTGGTATTTTCTGTTATTTGATTAGATCCACATACACGGGAAAAGTCTATTAACGGGAACTTTCATATAACGGTTTTTTTAATTTTTGGTTTTCTCGGTTACGGCTCTTTGGATATCTGTCAAATTTTATATTTAAGAAAATCTATGTAGTTTAATTAATTTTTCATATCAAAATTTTGAATAACTTTTTTTTCTAATTAAAATTAATTTTTGACATTTTTTTGGAAAAATCCATATTTTGAAAACTAATCAAAAAAAATTATTTTAAATTTTATAATCACATGTATTTTAATAAATTCTAAAATAACTGCATACCAACATTTAAAAAATAATTTTTTTTCAAAAAACTAAAAATTAAAAATAGGATTTTATCAAAACCGGTCCTACAATTTTCGAAATAATTTTTTCATAAATTTTTTGTTATTTAGGACGTGTGATGGCATACTTCATTTTTACTTAATACTTAACGGTTTAAGTATTGTGGTTTTTAATACTTTTTATAAGTTCAAACTGTGTTATTTTCAACGCAAATGTTACTTGTTTGTAATTATGCACATAAGAGCAAGTACGTGTGACCCAGTCGTGACCATTTTTTTTTATATTTTTTAATAATTTTTTTTTTAAAGGCAATATTTTGAAAACGGGTACATATTTGAATTTTTCTTAATTATGTTTTTAAATGTTAAATATTTTTGTGTTTAAGCTTGTATTTTGAATTTTTTTTTAATTAAAAAAAAAAAGTTTTTAAATAAAAACCGTTCCAACGATTATAAAAAACTTCTCTTTTTCACATTTTCTAAAGAAATAAAATGGGTTTTTATTTTTTCCGCTGAAAACTATTTAAAGTTCTTTTTTCAAACATCAAAAGTCAGAAAAATCGAATAAAAACTTTGAAATTTTCTTAATGTTTTTCAAATTTTATTCGAAGCTGTGACTGCACATAAGAACAGGTGCTTGCGATTCAATCGTGCAATTTATTTTCTTATAGCCCAGTAAGAATAAACAAAAAAAAATGGCAAAAAAGGAAAACTTAGTTACATGCTGATTTTTGGTATAGAGTATTGATGTGGTTTACAATCTGAGAAAAATCTCCAACTTTCCCATGTACGCTAGGTCCGTTATGGGGTACAATGGTCAAATGAATGGGTTTTTTGCTTAGACTATACAAATGTTTAACAAAGTTATAGCTAAGTTCATTTTACATAAAATTGCTGAAAATAGTTTTAACAAACCATTTACCGTTTAGAAGTTACATCACTTCAAAGTCTTATATAATTCCCAAAAGTATGCAATTTTTTTTTAAATGGTGCTTTCTATCACAATTGTTTATAAAACATGTTAAAATCTTGCATTTATTGTTTGATACGGGTGTGTAATTTGCATTTGTTGCAAAATTTTTTACTTTTCCGGTCGTTTTATTACTCAAACTTTCTACAAAAAAAATGTTGAAGGTAAAAAAAGACAATTTTTATTTCTTACAAAAAAAATTCTGAGCAAAATGTTTATACGGCCATGCATTCTCGAGATATTGGCTCAAAGGCGTCTTACAAAATGGCGTCTAAGGCACAACGTCTAGAATCCTGCCATTTTTGTCCTATACTCAGAAACGCGTCACTAAGACACTTACCAACACCAATCATAAAATTTCACCTGGTTAGTTTTGCATAATGAAAATTAATTTTTGCCTTTGCCGATGGTCTACTACAACTTTCTCGTTTTGAAATATCAAATGCTAGTTATCGTGGAATATCAGATCTCTCCAAAATTCCATAATATTCTGTAGATATTTGCATATTAATTGGTCGAATTTTTACTTCCTTAAGCTGCGGGGTTATAAGTTCTATTGTTAAGGTCCTTCAAATAACTTTTTCTGTTATGATTTATTTTCTTTATTTTAGGCCAGCATAAGCCTTCTAGAAATATCATAGAATTTATGCGCGCAATGGACATTGTTGAGTTTTTCGGGATACTGTTTACCTATGGCAAAGTTTGTCAAATTTATCGACTCCACCATCTCTGTTAGACTTTATACTTTTCAGGTGAAATGTACCTGGTGGATGTAATAAATTTTGCTCTTTCGAACTCGTGATGGCTGATGGTGGAATAGGCAAGTTCTTTTATTCTTGCCCATAAAAAAATCCAATGCACTTTAGATCGAAAGATCTTGCAGGTCAGTTAACTAGTTTACTTTTTCCTATCCAACGGTCACCGTACTTGTTATCTAGACTATTTTTTAACCTCCTTTTTTTAGTAGATAATCCCTTGCTGTAGAATAATGTGTTTTCTTAAAATATGCCCATAAATCATCTTTCAAATTATTACCTTTGAATTATTATTAAATTATTATAAAAAAAATTAACTACATAATCGTGATACCATCAGTAAATTAAATTTAATTTCTTCATATAACCCACATAAAGATAGTAATCTTCATTTTCACCTTGACATAAGGACCACCCACCTATAAATCGCATTGACAAATAGCAAATAACTTGCTGCATCAACACACCATTTCATGGTCAAAGTCAAATACTTTGAGACTTCATCACCGTCCAGCGAACCCACTTTAATTAATTAAGTCTCACCAATTCTTTCACAGATCAGATTCATCGCTCTTCACACATAGCGCTCGAATACGGAATTGAAGAAGAAGAAAAAAGGCTCCATCAATCTCTCACCAATGTCATGCAACGGAAATGGCTATTTCCATATACCAATGCTTTTGTGTCAAAAAACTCAAAATTAGTTCTTCAGCTGACATTCAGCTGCATCAATAAAATTAATTTTAATTAATTTGAATTCGTTAATCATTCAAAAGCATCAAGGCGTGGGACCATAATGGATCTGTCACAATACATCTATCTTAGAGTTTTCGATTAATAAGATCTCATTCAAAATACGGTTTTTTCGAGGTGGCTTACAAGATACAATAATTCTGTATAATTCGCATGGAGATATACAGATAAATTAATTATTTATATCTCGGTTTGTGTTGGAATTAACAGCTTCAGTTAGTTCATACTTAATATGCTTTTTAGTATATTACGTTTGAAACACAACATTAAACGAGTTAGTATTCAAATTCATATTAATCCCCCATAAAGTAAGGAAACATGAGATGTCTAACAAATGAAAGTTGAGTCATTATGAATATATCTTTGAGATACTCATTGGCACACGAATCACTAATCAATGAATCTTTATTGTTTGGTATATTTAAACTTCCAATTGAGTTCTGAAAGATAAAGAAGTTTGGTTCTTGAAACTAATATTCAATGGTCTAACATATCTAATATTCAATTAGGGTCCAATTAAATGATGTTTCAAGACCAAAAACTGGAAATTTAATTAATTGCTTAACAATAATTAAAAAATAATAACTAATCACTTTGGAATCTCCTAAAACTAAACATAAAAATAAATATGTTTTTGCAGTTTTTTTTTATGAAAATGTATGAATCACCACTAAAAGTGTGGTTTCGCTAATAAATTTACAACAAAAGTCTATCACAAAACACCTGTTTTCAAAAACTAATAAATTATAATTCGTGGTTTCCGCGGTGATTTAAGCCATGAACAACTTTTGCGAAAAAAATTGCAATACGTTATTAATATTTTGTAAAACATAAGCAATGGCTTGCGTAATATAAGAGAAACTGAAAATAAAAGGCCACCCGCTGTATAGCGAATTTTTTTCGCAATTGTCTTACACCTCATTTTTACAAAACCATAGGTTTGCTTTTTTTGCTTCCAAACTTTTTTTTTTGATAAATCTTCATAATTAAGTTAGTTTGCATTTTTATATTTTTTTTTTTTTTTTAGAAACAGTTTGTAAATTCAAATTTCTGCGTGATCGGTATTTGCCAGGAAGGTTAGGTAATGTGTAAGTAATTTTCTTTTACAGTAGATTGAATTGTTTCTAGATTTAGATGAAATCCAAATTTCAGATATTAATACTTAATATTATTACTTTTTTTTTATTTATTTAGATTAAGTTGAAAGGCGACTTTGTATTTAGAATTATGGTACTTGCCTTACGCAGAAGGCAAGTTGTTATTTTTAGTTGTTATTTTTTCTTATATATTTAAATTCACCCAAGATGCGTGGTTAATATGACTGTTTATGTTCATTTGAAAATCTTATAAAATATTACAAAATATTTTAAATCTATTAGAGCAAACTTTTAAATATTTAAATATTTAATACCGACTCTAAATCTTTTTTAATTGCGATTATAGGGACTATAAGGCAAGTTGAGGATTCGTGAATATAAAAAAATTTTAGATAACAATCAAACATTACGAGCATAGAGAAGCCTAAAAAAGTCATTGGAAAAAATGCCCGTCTGTCTGTCTGTCTGTCCGGGTGAATATCGACCTGCAGCTTACTTGCCATACGACAGTTTAGGAAAAGCTTATTTTTCTCGAAAACGGCTCCAACGATTTTAATGAAAATTTTTGAGAATTTTTTTGTTTGTATTGGCTATCATTTGATCAAAACCACATATACGGGAAAAGTTTATTAACGGGACCTTTCATACAACGGTTTTTTTAATTTTTGGCTTTCTTTTTTAAAAAAAAAATCAATATTTTTAAAACTTATCAAAAAAAATAATTTTTAATTTTATAATCACATGTATGCCAAATGGAGAAATGTTACGCTAATGGTATACTTATCAGGGTGAGAGTAAGAAACAAGTCAAGAGTATGGGCGGCTTGTCCAGCAACATCCGGTATTCTGTTGGCACATCGATTAGTTGTCTGTGAGGTATGAAGTTCAAAGAAAAGTTGGGATATTTCAAAATTCTGAGCTATTTGATGAAAATCGGTGGTACTCCTGTTTTTTTATGAAGCATAATCTTGTTGCAGACAGAGCAAAAAACCGTTTCATAAAGAAACGAGTAATTTTTCAACATACTCATATTCTTTTTAATACGTGTAAATGCTCAGTGTGCTAGAAGAGCCATTGCAAAACGCATAAGCCCCTTATTTGACTGCACTATTTCTGGAGTTGTTTTCGATTAAAATAATTACGATGAATGTATCTTGCAGAAAAATGCGTTCATCAATTGGCTTACTGCAGCATTTGCTTCCAAGGCTTAGTATAACACTAACACATATTTGGTTATTCTTCATGATACTGCAGGAATGGAAAGGACATAAAATGTTTGTTGAACCGACAAGTATTTTAAATTTCTCCCAAAAAGATGAAATATACCTATCCCTAAAATAAGGTTAAAATGAATTAAATTGACTAAAATTCTGCAGTACTTGGTAAGAACTGAAGTATCGTTTAATAAAAAAAATTATCCATGCAATTTTTTTGGTGATTAATTTAACTTTTTTTTGGTCACGTTTTATGAAACAAAATTTACCACGACCCTGATATGCTTCATTAAAAAACATACGTACATTTAAGTACTTTATATGAATTCTACACAGATCACCCCCACGTTTTGTTTCTGTCCTCGAAAATTCTTACAAAAATGTTCCTCATTAAGTGGAAAATCCGCTTTGGAATAAGAAAAACCTTATAAATTTCTTTTGTCAGACGCATTTCCCGGGCATTGTGTATGACAAGTTGTATGATGTGTAAAACTTGTCGAGTAAATTACGCGTGAAATCAAATTAGAAGGATAGCGAGGATATGATATGAAAAGTGAAAAAGCTCTTAAGGCGTGTCAAGTGTTTTATACGAAACAAAAAAACACATGCGTGCGGGTGTGAGCTCCTCTGAATGCCAGAGACAAGACGGTTGGTGTCAAAATTATACTCTTATCACCAAAAAAAGAAAAAAGAAGTTGGAAAATCCTCGTTATAAATATTGTTTTTGCGAGGTTCGCTTCGCTGAATTCAGGGATAAAGTTTAAATAGAAACGATATGGGTATCCTTTTGTACACAGATACAACCATTATATGGATGCATAAATGCCAAGGATGTGAGAGAAGGAATTAAGGATCCAACGATTAGGAAAATTATATGACTGCCTTGAAGAAGGGATGACTTTGAGCGTGAAGGCGTTTAATATGAGCGAGAGTGTTTAGATTATTATAGGTCGACAGAGGAGTTGATACTTTGGTAATCGTAATTATGAGGACAAAATTATGATAGTCCCACTAAATGGATACGTGATGGGAATAAGTAATAAGGATGTGAAACGTCCTTTGAATTGGAAAAGTGAAGGACTGTCAATTTTAACTTAATCATAATTGAAATAGAGACTGATGTGGGAAACTATGCGAAATAATTTCAATTATCATTAGGGAAGAAAGACAAGAAACAAATGAAGAAATTAGTTGGTTTAATATTCAGTGAAAGATGCATGTATAGTCATCGATCGGTTAATCAATGTTAGCAGAACTATAGAAAACTCCTCTTTGTAATCATTACATTTTTATATCTTTACTAGCTTCTATCCGCGACTTCTTCTTTATTTTTTCAGATTATTAGATTTATAAAAGCATACTGCAGTCAACCATCTCCGAAATAGGGGGATCAACGTGTAATACATGAGAGTATGAATGTGCTGTAACTATCCCATAACAATTTTGTATGTCTCTTATTAAATTTTTGGCTAATTTTGGAAGGGCTAGTTCCTCGTGATTGGTAAAATGCTGGTTATCTCTCCGTTAAAAGAACAGACCCAGAACCTGACTACAAGCCTCAGAAAAAAACAGACTAAACGGTGACAAAACAAGCAACGAGAACAAACTTAGGGATTTAAGAACATGTAACATAAGATGGCTCTACAGAACTCGAGCTCACGTCAGCTAGCCGATGTCCTGACTACATTAGTTGCTGACATAATATCAGTACAAGAACTGAGGTGGCCACAAAATGGATTTGTATAGAAAAAAGAATATGATATTATAGCGGTCACCCAAAACACCATGTGTTCGGGGTAGGTATCCTAGTCAGCCAAAATATTAAGTATACCATCATCGGCTTGAATGAATTATCCAAAAATCTATGCACCCTTCGCGTGCCTCATTAACGCTCAGGAGTCCGAAAAAGACAAATAAATTCCTACTACGTACTCATAGAGAGGACTCTCAATACCTCCTTACAGTATGACTTAATTATCATCTTTGGGGATATCAACAAATAAGCTATAGGGAGCTGGTTTTCAGTTCAGGTAGTACATAGGCTCACATATTTTGCATGAGAACACTTATGACAGCACCTACGAAATTGGTCGTTGCGAGTACCATTCTCCCACCATCTGGATATCACTTGATAGAGTCAATCGTAATCACATTGACGACGTGTTGATGGATCGCCGCCGCTCCTCAAGTCTGATGATCATTCTAACGTTCCAACATTGATTCGGACAACTATCTTGTAGGTATGGTGTTCTGAGGGCGGATTATTATACGAAGAAGTATTGCAATCAGCGCTCAGGTAAACCAACTGCCCTTTTTTAAAATAATGATTTTTGAAAAAATTTAAAAAACAAAAAAAATTTTAAAAATACTAAAAAAAAGTTTTTTTAAAATATTTTAATGTGACTGACAGACATACTTTGGCTCAGCTACATCTACTTGAACATCAAATTTGATTGTAACTGTAAATTGGTTAACAAGTTCTCAAGAAAGTCGAAGTTGAGATAAACATTGTTGCTGTAGTTCAATATACATCCATACAGACAAACAGACGCGTTCGTCTAGACGGACAGGCAGACAGACAAAATTTTGCCAGAAATTCAAAAATGCTTCTCTATCATCGTTATGTCATGTTTGAATGTCAACTCAATTTTTTTAATCCGACATAAACTCTCATTATAGTATCTTGAATCGCAAGTAAAAATGGCAATGCCTAATGAACAAAGTCATTAGTACTGCTGATACTATCTTAGGCAGCAATCGCAGAGATCGAAGCGACTGGTTTGATGATGAATGCAAAATTGCGTCTGAACGTAAGAATGCTGCATACCGAGCAATGCAGAAGTCTCATAGACCGCAGACACATGAAGATGAATATAAAAAGCTCAAAAGAATAGAGAAAAGACTTCACAGACAAAAAAAGGCAGCCTGGGGAAATATATAGTCTCTAAATTGGGATGAAATAGAGAGTCCGCACCAGGCGCGGAAGTTCTACAAATCCATCAAAAACATGCCGTAATATACACCACGATGCACTTTCTTCAAGGACGGAAAGAAAATCTGAACACTGAAACTGATCCTGATATAATTTAGAAATTCCAATTATTTCATTGAAGCATTAGAGTAAAGAGTCATTTGAATTTATCTGAAAGCGATGTACTAACATTTCTGTCATCTCTTAAAAACGATTCATAAAAAACTTGCACATTTAAACTTGCAGGTTTATTTTTAAATGCGTGGAAATACTCGTTTATAACTCCTTTATATAAGTCTGTTTCAAAAGCCTCAGTGGAAAACTACAGACCTATCACAAGACTTCAGTTGATTCCTAAAGTCTCTAAAGCAATAGCTAAAGATAAATTGTATACCATATTTAAAAATCATATTTCTGAACACCAACATGGGCTTATGAGTGGAAGATCGACGGCAACTAACTTATCGATTTTTCGACGCTATCTAAACCGGATATTCTAAGGCGTGTGACCGTAACAATGTTCTATTGAAGAAACTTGAGAGCTTTGGTTTCAACTCCTCTCTCTTCCTTATTGGATAAAGAGTTATTTAATGGAAAGAAAACCATTTTTCAAAATTGAAAAAGTTTTATCTGAGGAAATAATAAACTTCTCAGGTGTTCCTCAAGGGAGTCGCCTTGAACCATTTCTATTCATTATTTTTATAAATGACTCGCCAAGTCTCCTATCTTAGGTATACTTAATGTCTTTTAAATGCTGATGATTAGAAAATTTTCAGCTACATAAATCTTTATCAGAGGTAAATTGTGTTCAAGCAGATCTTAATAAGATTCTTCATTGGAGTAAATTAAATGGCTCTATTTTAATAATCAAAAATGTAGTGTCGTAACTTATTCTTAAAGTCAAAATCTTGTGTACTTCGTACATTGTACATTGTAATGAATCTTTACAAAGATCTGAAAGCCAGAAAGACCTTGATGTTTTACGCTAAATTTATTTTTTCTCAATGAATTTAGAAAGTTCGGAAGAAATTAATTAGATTTGCTTTGCAAACAAATTTTTGAAATTCAAGTATTCCCTGTTGTGAAAACAGATGTCGTCTAATTGATCTTAATCCTTTCGTTTCGAGAAGAAAATTAAATTCTGTACTTTTTGCACTTTGTAGGGACGGAAAGGAAAATCTGATCACCGATCCTGTAAGCATTCTATAGCGATGGGAAGTGTATTAAAATCTGAACTATCAGCCTTCAGAATAAATGAAAACTCCATTAGTTAAACTAGAAAACATCTGAGTTTTGAGTAGATACAAATACCAATTAATTGTCACAAAATAACAAGGCCTCGGGACCCGATGGCATATCTGCCGAGTGATCAAACAGTCCATGAAATCATAGTGTACGTATGGGAACATAAAGAGAGAAATAATATTGGTCACGCAGACGACATTAACATTATTGGCAAAAGTTAAAAAGCTGGGGCTGGATAATGAAGAGAAATCTAATACATGGTGTTTATGTCTGGTAGAGAGTCTATTGAGGCTCTTCAAACCCAGAAACCTTACCATAAAAACTAAGCTGCTGCTGTTAAAGACTAGGGTTGGGGTCGAAATACTGTATGGTCAAAATTCTGTTTAAAAAACACTGTATTTCAAAATACTATATTTCAAAATTCTGGTTACACACAAGTCTGTATGGAGAAAATTCTGTATTTCAAAATACTTTGTCTCAGAATTCTGGCATGGTCAAAATTCTGTATTTAAACAAATATGGTTTTGATAATGTGTGTACTTTTTAACATTATCAAAACCATGTTTGTTTTAATACAGAATTTTGAAAACAGAACATCAAAATTAATATGAATAACATCAACAACAACAAAAACAACAGCCATAGCTAAATGGTTGCAAAAATTTTTACAATAGAGTATTTTGAAATACAGTATTTTGTAAACAGAATTTTGACCATATAGTATTTCGACCCCAACCCTAGTCTTTTACAGCAGCAGCTTAGTTTTTATGGTAAGGCCTAGTTACATTAAAAAGCAAGATCTTTGACAGAAACAAGTAACATTAACGTTGAAAATAACACAGTTTGAATTTATAATAAGTATTAAACTGTAAAAATCAAGTACGCCATCCACGTGTTAAATAACAAAATGAAAAATATATTTCGAAAATTGTAAGACTTTAACTTTTAGTTTTTTGAAAAAAAATTTTTTTTTTTTAATTTTGGTACACAGTTTTTTGGATTTCATTAAAATACATGTGATTATAAAATTTAAAATAATTTTTTTTGATGACTTAAAATTATTGCTTTTTTCAAAAAAAAAATTCAAAAATAAATTTTAATTAGAAAAAAAAGTTAATAAAATTTTTGAAATGCAGAATTAATTAGCATCTTTACCGAGAAAGTCCAAAATTAAAAAAAAAATATATATATATAAAAGGTACCTATCGTTAATAGACTTTTGCCGTAAATTTGGTTCTAATCAAATGATATCAAATACCAACAAAAAAAATTCTCAAAAAATTTCATTAAAATCGTTGGAGCCGTTTTCAAGAAAAAATAAGGTTTTCCTAAACGGTCATATAAAATTTCGGCCTAAAAATAAAATTTAAATTTGCCCTCTGGGGAATGCCAAAATAATCACACACACCAAGTTTTAAGATAATCGCTTGAGCCGTTTAGGCTGCAGCTCGTTATACATACTGAAAGACTGACAGACACACAGACATTTTTTCTTGATCACTTTTTTAGACTTCTCTATGATCGTAATGTCATGTATAGTTGTTATCTCATTTTTTTTGTATCACGAATCCTAAACTTGTTTTATAGTCCCTATAATCGCAAGTAAAAATAAGGCTCGTTATAATCCGGCGGGCTGAGCAAATAACTCGCATGAGCGAAGGTTAACTAGCTCGAAAAAGCTCTTGCAGCTTTTTTTATGGTAGAAGATATCAACGTGGCAGACTTAACTTAGCTTGGAAGCATGGCGTTCACCAAGACATACTATACTCATTTTAACAAAGAATCCCCCATGTACATCATTTTAAATGTAAGCCTCTTCCACAGGAACTGTGCCTAGTTTTCAATACTGCACCTCATCCATCTACCTACAAAATTGTATCGAAATCCGTTAAGCCGTTGTGGTGTGATTGTGGACCAAACATCCATTATTCATATTTATAATATTAGTATGATATCTTTATGTCTTTATATTTTTTACATATCTTTATTTTCAAGTCTTTTTATCGTTTTATATTTTTATCTTAAAATCATAATCTTAAATCTTAAGTGTAATGAGACTGGTGTTAAAATTGGCAAGCAACAATACACCAACTTTGTTTCATCAATCATTTTACAATGAAGGTACTTTTTTAATTTAATTATTTTCCACAGACAATTCAAATTGCTGAACCATGCAATTCATTATTATGTATGCTGGATCCCTTGTATAACAAGAAATTCGATAATACGATTACTATAACCTTTCTGAGTTCAGCGGTTCATAATAATTTACTTCTAAAAAATTATAATAATGCTATCTACATGCATAAGCATCCGTTGAGTTTAATTTCTTTATGAATAATTCCTATAGATACATAATTGAACATAGATAGTAAATAATTTGTCTTATATATGTATGCCTTTTGCAAAGGGATTCCCTATGCTCCAATGGTTCAATCTCTGAACGGTTGGTATTTATTTTGCACGAGATTCAAAGGCTGTTAAGTAAAATTAATATAATTTTCATTTGCATAAACCGAAAAGTGGAAGCAACATTTGTGCCGGTGGTGTGTTTCAATAACTAAATATTAATTTGCCTGGCTCCTGGAATTAGGTATTCATAGCACAAGCAGAACCGAGATGGGTTCTTTTTTTGCCGAAGGATGTCGGTGAAGCTTTACAAATTTCATATTACAATTTTGTTAATTAATTTTCCATCATGTCATTTATCCTTGGTTGCAGCTCAACTGAATTGACTGACCAGGAATATTCCAAAATATATATGGTAAATTTCGACAAATGTGTGCTTAAAGGTATAGATATAAGTACGTATATATGAATTTAAATTTATCAAAAACTACTATAGCTGTTTTAGAACTAAAACTTTCTTATAGTATGTAATAAAATAATGTAATTTACACATAATGTTTGTTATAAAAAAATAAAGGGTTCAAAAAACGTATCCCACTTAAACTAAATTATACTTAATTCTGTTGTCCTATATGTGAGCATAAAATAATAAAGACCACAAGTAAAACAGGCTTAAACGAAGCCGTTTTTGACAAACGACCAGTACCTTTGGTTGCTTGAATGCTTTAAAATTGCTTATGAATAATTTTGTATTCAACTCACGTCGAAGGAAATCATTTTAAAGAGCCAACGCGATGAATAAGTTAGTCACGAAATTCAAAAATGGAAAGCATGGGAAACGCGAAGGACATGGCACATTCATCATATTCTTATTATGTTAGAGCAGGTCCTTCATTCCTATGAAAATATGTTTAAGCTTATCAATTTTCCGCAGACAGAAGAATTTTTCATTAACAAAAGATGATAGCCAGCTTTGTGTAGAAAGAAGTCGAAAAGTCGTTTTCTATATACATACATACGTACTTGAAAAGCCTTGCGATTGTTCTTGGAAAATATCTTTTATTATTGATTGGATTTTTGTTCGTTTTTAAACAAAAACAATTTATGAAAATTCAATAAAAAATACTTATTAAAACTTATTCGTATGTAATGCAATTGAAATTTTCATCGAAATATATAATAAAACTGTGATCCTTTTATATCAGAGTTTTCATTTCCATAAAAATAATATTTGATTAATGAATTCTGGAAAAACTTTAATGAAAATTTCCATAATATTTCTACGATCTATGCTTGAATTCTAATTGTTGCGATTCCAGCAGATTATGTAAATGTAAAACGCATTTCATTGAAATGCAATCAATTAAATTTTGGTAACTTTTTCTTTTGTTATTTTTTCTTTCAAAGGTAAATAATTTAGCATGCTTCATAATATTGTGAAGAAAATCTTTAATGTAAGTTACAATAAATATTAAATACCACAACTTAAATAATAAAACCACCACCGTTAAGCCATAAGGAAGTGTAATATTGAATTGAAGTTTGAAGTTGAAGATTTTCATGATTTTTTCTAAGTGTTCGCGTTTACTGCGAATTTTTGATAAAAAAATGTTTTTAGGTAGTTTTTTTTTGCTTTTAATTTTTTTTTTTATAATTAACGCGCGCACAAGGGACTATTTGTTTCCCTTTTAATGTAACACACTGCGCGAGCATTAGGAAGATAGGGAGGGGAGAGATAGGAGGTGTCGATTAACATTGGTTAATTTTTTATCAAAACCAAATTTACGGGAACAATTTCTATGACCGGTACCTTTCATATAAGTTTTTTTTTTTAATTTTCGGCGTTCTCGATAAGAGTTTATTGGATTTCAATAAAATTTTATATTTGAAATGATCTATAATGCAAAATTAATTCTGCATATCAATATTTTGAATAATTAAATTTTTTTATTTAAAATTAATTTTTGATTTTTTTTTTGAAAAATTCAATATTTTTAAAACTATTCAAAAAAAATTACTTAATTTATCAGCTGTAGATTCATAAACTCTAAAAACTGGATTTTATCAAAATCCGTACTACAATTTTCGAAATACTTTTTTTCACTACTCTAATTCATTAATATTTTCCTCACTCAATTAACTTCACTTTTTTTTTATAATCTACTCAAAAAACAAACAAATTAGCAGAAAAAAGCTAAAAGTTTATTTTTTTAAATTACCCAGGTTAAAATAAAACCAAAACAAATAAATTGCACGACTGGATCGCACGTACTTGCTCATATGTGCGGTCACATCGTCGAATGAAATTTTAAAAAGTGCACAACTGGGCTGCACGAACATGTTGCGATGGCGGATGGACTCTTTCGGGTCTTCTTCGATACTCTGCTCCACCGAACCCAACCATTATTTTGGTAATAAATTTGCACGATTTGCAAACGTTGTTCAAGGGTAAGTGAAATAGCTAACCAAATTGAGCATAAGTCAATGACAACTGTCAAAAAGACCAACTCCGAAAAAAGTATTGCCAGATTGAAAATCAAACACAAAAAACACCTTTTATTAAAATAAAAAAAATTATTTTTTTTCGAAAATTCTTTCATTTTCTTAATTAGTTTAAGAGTTTTCTCGGAAAAAATAAGTATGCAATACAATTTTAAAACTAAATGTCTATCGACAAAAAAAATATTGAAAATCGTTCGACCAGTTTTTTTAAAGTTTTTTTTTTTAAACTTCGAAAAAATATTTAAAATTTTTGTATTATATGTCATTATAAGAAAATCTGTAGTTTTCATCTGAGAAAATTATTTAAACAAAATTCAATAAATCCATTTTCAAAATATTTCGAAAACCAATTTTTTTAGAAAATTTAAAAAAATCTAAATAAAAAGTTTTTGAAAATTTTGAAATGCAATATTAATTGAATTATAAATGACTTCCTATGTGAAAAATTTTATTGAAATCGGGTTAATTAAAACCGCATTTGAGAAAAACGGTTCTATGAGATGTACCGTTATAGAACAACTTTCGAAAAATGCATACAAAATAACAAGTTTGAATCAAATCGGCCCATCCGTTTAGACGGACAGACAGACGGAAGGAATTTCCGGATCCACTTTTTTTCGACTTCTATATCATCGTAATGTCATGTTTGACTGTTGACAGCTCGACCCCATGGTGCGTCCCTGGATGTATGCATTCAATCGGATTCACAATATTGCAATCCTTACATTGGTGTCATAACCTTTATTCTTCTGAAGCTCAAGCTCATATGTTACTGGATTGTCCCATTCCCATTCTGGGATTTTTTTCTTTAAATTGAATAATCATTCGTCTAGGACACTTCACAGCAATATAAACCATTTTTTTTTTTCAAACTTTTGATATGTGAAAAACATACAATTTCTTTCAAAAGTGGTGGTTGTTAAAGAAAATTAAAATTACAAATAAATGTATGGCAAATGTTATTCGTAATCATTAAAAAAAAAAACAGAACAAAATAAAACACAGCCACACAACAAAGTGTTTGTGAATTTAGAAATTATGTTAATTCTTCAGCAACCTTTTTTCCTAATTTGAGAAAATTGAAGCCATATTTTGTTGAAGAAAGGCATTATTGAAATAGTACAATTATGGTTGAGAGGCTCTTGAATGCCAAATGGAATCAGAAATTGGATTGTTGATCTAAAAAAGCCTTTAAATACATTAGCTGTACATTAGACGTAAATAGGTTTTTTTATTTTTGTTTTGTTTTATTGTAATTAAAAGGAATGCTGTCATTCAGAAGAAACACTAACATAGACGTACATATGTACCTGAACTCCACTAACAAACAGGCTTGTCAGATGTGGCGATTTATCGCTAAACGGGCGAATTGAAATTTATTTTGGCCACACGAAAATCGGTTTGGTGCTGTACCAACCAAAAATGCGATGTGTTTAGATTTTGGCGATATTAATTTTTTGAATCGAAATCGTACTTTTTAATTTTTTCCGAATTTCACTTCTAATTTTCAGCATGCACCAATGGAGAATATC
Source organism: Platycheirus rosarum (assembly GCA_963971375.1). NCBI lineage: Eukaryota > Metazoa > Arthropoda > Insecta > Diptera > Syrphidae > Platycheirus > Platycheirus rosarum. Next base: position 259,398,342 of record OZ020507.1, read on the forward strand.
ATTGCTGCATGCTTATAGGAATCATGGAAATAGTTACTCCGAACACAGATACTAAATATAAATCCTGGAGTCAAGTGTGTCCACTAAAAGTCCGTTAACGCTTCCCGGATTGGTTAATTGGAACTAAAAGTTAGTCAAGATTTGTTGACTAATTTTAAACTGACAATTTCCCCTTTAGAATGTATTGGTGTCAGTTGTCGTTCTATGAATTTAATTTTAATTTAGTTTTTTTAATTTTACCAGAAGTTGACTTAAATTCAATGTCCGCGTTGAACTTGCCCGATTTCTCTCTCCTCCTTAAAATTAAGATACGTCAAAACCAAAACAATGAAATAATTAGTTTTGTTCTTTGTTCCATCTACCTCAGCGCGCGCGCACTGTGGATATTAGTGCATTAAGTTCAATTGTCAAAACATTGCATTGATTTAACATCAACAGCAACAGAATTTTTGATAACGCGTGTCCGTGTATATCTTTCATTTGTATTGGTTAATTTACAGCTTCCAATAGTTACAATATTGTTGAATTTTATCGAAATCATGCTGCAAGAGAAATCTGATGACTTCAACTTTTGGACCTGTTCTGTACGCAAATAAATCGTAGACATTCGCAATTTCATGAGGTAGACTCCCAATGAGATCGCTGGTGTAAGTACTAAAGAGAATCAGCGAGTTTACCGTTCCAGACCGTTTTTAATATCAAACGTTGTGGTAGATGCTACATTTTCACTGTGGACAACAAACCTTCTACCATTAAGCATGTCGTAAAGCATATATGTGGTTTACTTTATGCCCCATTTGGGTAGCTTCAGATAAATACCTTTTAACCATATGGTGTCGAAAGCCTTCTCTAAATCAACCGTACAGGCACCCGTGTATTGATTTTTAGCATTGTTCCATTAGACAGCAGATACTAGCTTAGACGCGGCATGAAATGTGTCATGCCCCGCCTTAAAGCCGAACTGGGTGTCTGGAATTATATTTTTGTCCACGGCCCACTTGGACAGAGCTCTATTTAGGACTTTTTCAAATACCTTGCTGATACTCGGAAGAAGACTTATCGACCGGAGATTTGCCGGATTATAAGTCCTTTCCCTTTTACGGGAGAGCATGTACAACAGCTGTCTTCCTGGATAATATGCATTATTCAGCGCGTTGTTAAACAGTGTTGTGTATATGTCTTTTGCTTCATCAGGGAGTTGTCATAGTACAATATTGGGTATACCATCAAGTTGTACGTGCTATGCAGCGACAAAAGTCTAGCCAAAAAAATCCGTAACCAATGACCAAGATGGCCAAGTAGAGCGGATCAACATAGATGCTCCAAAGCGCAAAGTTTTCGATGCCCGCCGTACCCGGGGGAGTCAGAAGCAAAGGCAGAACTCACCTTCGATGGAGCGACTAGGTAGAGGTACACCTTTGACTGATTGAAGTGCGAAACTGGAGACATGAGCCGGTTGGAGAAACACCAAACAAAAACCCGTTCCTATGATTTTAAGAAAAAAATCACACATTTTTTTAAAGAAATAAAATAAAATAAAATTGTGTTTAAATTTTCCGCTCAAAACCATCTTACGTCTTATTTTGAACAATCAAAAGTAATAAAAATCGAATAAAAACTTTGAAGTTTCCTTAATATTTTTTCAAATTTTATTCAAAGCTGTGGCCGCACATAAGAGCAAGTACGTGTAATCCAACTCTTAATTTTTCTTAAAATTTCTTTCTTCATCAAACAATACTTATTTATCGTTGCGAAAATTAAAAACTGGACACGTAATTATTAAAATACTTTTTCTTCAATAATTTGTTAGCAAAGATATCTACTTATTTTTGTTAACAAATGTTTTAAGCAATGTTTTTAAAAATCTTACTATTTTTTTTGTTTGTTATATTTCAAGGTTTCCAGTTAAGAGCAGGTACCTCCAACTCCTTTGCTCTGCTAGAATCTAATTTAAATGCACCCGCTTTACATCCATCAAAATATTTTCTTTCAAAAGACGTTTCAAAGGTTTCATGTTTCTCACTCAGGACATCCTTATTAAAAATAAAGCACTAAACAGATGTTCAACATCGTTTAATTGAAAAGTTTTTACAACAATATTTATTAGATTGTACGAAACTCGCGCGTAATTCAACAAGCAGCTTAACTTTTTCATTCTTATCCTCAATAATCCTGGGGATGCAAAAAAAAACGATGTGGTGCCACCAACAAAAAAGATTTTGAAACTTTTGAACGAGAACTCTTATGATATCCAAGGTAACGTAAGATATATTTGTGAGGTGTTGTTCAATTAACAATTCCGGGGCACAATAAATTACTTTCGTCACGGATGAAGAATCCAATTAATTTTTCCTTGGCAACAAATTAAAGTGCTTTTAGATGTTGTGTTTATTGGATTTCATCAAATTTGTATCTTATTTGTTGGAGAATTATGTTTCGCGAAATACCTACATAAATAAGTTTATTTCTTTGAAATGAGGCTCCTCATGAAACACACATGAGAATGTATCATCGCTTTTTTTCTATGTCCAAATTTTGACAACGAAAGCTCAAAAATCATGAATGTTTTTTCAGCCATGATGATTTCCTGTCAAAAAAATACAGTCATTCAGAACAATACACATAATGTGATGCATTACTAATGTCTGCCGAAAGGATTCTTCAACAACCAATTTTCATTCGTAAAATACCATTCGATCATTACACTACAAATAAAAGGCACGACTGGGTCGCACGTACTTGCTTCTGTGTGCTAATCCTTTTTAGGTACAGGCGTCTTTTTGACAAAGATTTTAATGTTTTTTTGACGTGCAACTTCTTTAGAATCGTTGTGGTTTGAAGCTCGAACGAACATGCGTCACGATAAAGGGATAAACACATAAATATATAGGATTGTTAGCTTTTGCAGTTTTTTTAGAGTATTATCTTTCCACTTGTTGTTTAGTGCTTATAATATAATTTGCTAATAGAAAGATATAAAGGACTTTTTTCAGTTTAATTTTCATTTTGGTATGTACAAATTTGAACAACTGCCATAAAGATTCGTGGGAATCAGCAGTAGGGCAATAATGCTAAGTATAGGGACCTATATAGGTCCCAATAACAATAGTTTACTTTTTGAAATCAAATTAATTAAAATAGCTTAATTATGTTTGATGGATCGATAAACGTATGTGGGTAGGTATTAATGGAATTTATTAAGGATATTATTTACCTATAATAAGGTTGGAAGGAAGGTAGGTACTAAATATAAGATGCACGTTCCAACTACTGTTAAGCGAGTAGGTATAGCGACAATATTAAAAGTTAACACAGTGGTTTTGTTTATTTATAGGAAGGTGTAAACTTTTGTTTTCTCGATTGAAATTTTTGCATTCAGTACTAATCGAATAATTCTTTTTATTTGTTAGTTGTTTTTGTGTGTTTATCATAGGCTCATTATTTATTCTGTGTGCTTTTATGATGATGAAATGCTTTAAAATACGTAGGTATGTATGTAGGTTGTCACCTTCTTTTATTTGACTAATGGCTAGGGCTTAGCCGAGCAATATGAAATAAAATTTGGGGGAAATTTTTTTATGAAATCAAAAAAACAGTATTCATAACGTTTTTTGGAAAAAATGTTGTAATCCATCTTTTGTCTTTTGCTGTTTTATATTTTATGAATTTTTCATTTCAAAATCGTTCGACCAGTTTTTTCAAAAAAATGTTTTTTTTGAAAAACTTTTCGAAAACATATTTTAAATTTTTTTTGAGTATGTCAATTCAAAGAAATCTAAAGCCTATACTAGGAGAAAAATTTAAAAAAAATCTATTAAACCGTTTTCAAAATATTCAAAAAACAAAATATTTTTTTAAAAAAATTATTAAAAATTAAAAAAAAATGTTTTTTAAAATTTTAAAAAACAGTAGTATTTAAATCATAAAGTTCTACATATTTTGAAAATTTCATCAAAATCCGTTAATTAATTAACGAGAAAGTCTGATTTTAAAAAAACCGGTCATATGGGAGGTACCGTTATAAAACTTTTTCTGAAAAATCCATTAAAATTAAAAGAAAGATTTTGCACAGAAAACATCATTCTGAAAGTTTTATCAACATCGTAGGAGCCGTTTTTGAGAAAAATAAGTTTTTCATTAAAAGTTATATGGCAGGTACTGTCAGTTTTAGAGCTAGAATGCCAATTCCAAAAACTGTCGGGTAGAGCACTCTAAAAATACTATATACCAAGTTTGAATCAAATCGGCCCAACCGTTTGGGCTGTAGATATCGATACGGACAGACAGACAGACAGACAGACAGACAGACAGACAGACGGACGGAATTTCCGGACCCACTTTTTTTGACTTCTCTATCATCGTAATATCATGTTTGATTGTTAGAATTTTTTTTTTTTTTACGAATGCATAACTTGCCTTATAGTCCCTATAATCGCAAGTAATAACAGTCAGTAAGTAATTAAGGTCTTACCAAATCAATTATTCATTACACGTCGTCCTGCCAACAGACACTCATTTACAACAGAGTTAACAACATATTTCCCACATGAGTTCGCTTGAATTTTTAAATTTAATTTTCCCATGTCACTCCGCTCAGTATTTTATCTTTTTTATACAAAAGATAGATACACATGCTCCTTGCACTCAACCTCCATGGTCGAAGTGGAACATATAACATTCGATTGGAAGAGATATTTCATCCAGAAAATAACTTCATGAACCGTACAAATTTGTATTAATAAAATATAAGTGCCGGAACAACAACAACAACAACAAAAAAAAATACAATGAAGATGCAGTCACCATTTCCAGTTGCCATGTGAACCACATGCAGCAAGCAGCACAAATTGATGACAATTCATAAGAGTCGCGTTGCCGTTGAAATTCCTTCAGCCACAGCCAGGCAAGATGGGTACCGCGAGGATAAAATAGTGGAACACCACCCCTCCCAGCTTTGAGCTGTCATATTACATTCCGCCCTTGGTTTAGGGTGGTGAAAACATTTTAAAAACTTTCATGTCGAAGGGAAATCCTCTTATTTCCTTAAGCTGTAGGTTTTTCTTTCTATCGTGCGACTACGGACGTTCTTCTTCTTATATTTCAAATGAGATGAAAAAAGTTACGTTTTCTCGTCTTCGTTTAATAAAAAGTATCCTTTCGTCGACTGGAGCTTGAAGATGGGCGGTATTCCGATAAGATCAAACTGATGAGGAGGATATGCATTGAAAATATCACGTAGCAGGATAATGAAAACTAAACTTGCTGCTGTGTTTACTGGGCTACAACAAGTGTATATATGTATATGATTTGTAAGTGTGAGTTTGATTGCTAGAATCTAGGGAGTAACGTTTAGATAATAATGTCGGTACATACTTACAGATTGAATTAGTAACAAACGAAGTATTGAAAGGAAAAGTTTTTTAAGAGATTTTCCGTAAAAGGGATTATTAGAACTTTGATCAAAGTTAAATTTATATTTAGTTGAGAGGATTAAAATATTTTGTTGTATAATAATAATCCGCTTTATAAGGATTCACATTTTTTTTTTTTATTAAAACCACGAACACAAGATATTGATATGATTTATTTGGCACGTGTGTACGTAGAGGATTTATTTCGTACTTACATAGTTTCCCTTTTGAAAGTTATTTATAAAAAAGTTCTTCTAAGAAAACCTCCATCTTGGCTTGAAAAGCATTAGCCCAGAGGTAGGAGTTTTTCAAGTTTTGGGCGTATAAACGCTGTATAAATTGTAACCTGATCACAAGGGGAAAAACTTCTTACATGATACAGAAAACCTGTAGTTAGCAGCATTTAAGCGATCTCGAATACCGAGTACTGAAAGCTTTTCGGTTTCTTCGATGCAAGTGGCATTCATTGACAATGGCATGGGGGTTTGTTCCAGCTTTAACGACATAGACAGCATAGAGTTTTCGAAGCATTAAACTCCTAACGATTTCTATTACCCAATTTTACAATGCTGTGTAAATCGGATTTTAATGAGCTTAGTAAACGGTACCTTTGTGGTTGTACATCCGAAGGTGAAGGACGTGGATCACCGAACGAATATGAAAGTTGAGGGTAGAGTCGTCAGCGAAACAGTTAAGTAGATTGGATGTAACAGAGAGAAGATCATTTATAAATAAATTGGATGACTGGACGTACTTGCTCATATGTATGTGCGGTCACATCGTCGAATGAAATTTTAACATTAACGTAGAAAAATAACTGCACTATCTGAACTTATAAAAACTGTCAAAACCACAACACTTAACAGTTTTTAAGTAAAAATGGAGTACGCGATCACACGTCTTGTATAATAACGAATTTATGAAAAAAGTTTTTCGAAAATTGTAGAACGGATTTTAATAAAATCCTGTTTTTATATTTTTATTTTTTTTTCAAAAAAAAAAATTACTTAAATTTTGGTATGCAGTTTCTTAGTTTCTTTATACATGAGATTATAAAATTTAAAATAATTTTTTTTGATTAGTTTAAAAAAATGGATTTTTCAAAAAAAAAAAAAAAACAAAAATTAATTTTAATTAGAAAAAAAAGTTATTAAAATTTTGTATATTAATTTGGCTACCTAGATTTTCTCAATTATAAAATTTGAAAGAAATCCAATGAGCCGTTACCGAGAAAGCCAATAATTAAAAAAAACCGTTATATGAAAGGTAACCTGAAGGGACTTTTCGGGTCAATTTGGTTCTGATTAAATGATAGCTAGTACCAACAAAAAAATTCTTAAACATTTTCATCAAAATCGCTGGAACCGTTTTCGAGAAAAATAAGCTTTTCCTTATGGGTTATATGGTAGGTACCGTTATTTTTAGGCCTAAAAATAAAATTTTAAAAGTACCTCTGAAGAATGCTAAAATAATAACACATAATAAATTTGAAGGTAATCCCTTAAGCCGTATAGGCTGCAGCTTGTTATACATACAGACGGACAGACTGACAGACAGGCAGACAGACATTTTTTGTCAATCACTTATTTAGGCTTCGCTATGATCGTAATGTCATGTTTGATTGCTATAATTTTTTTTTAACGAATGCATATCTTGCCTTATAGTTCCTATAATCGCATGTAAAAAATCAGAAAACGATTCTGAAACAAAACGGAGCCCTGGGGAACACCAATAATTATTGTGTGGGAATCAGACCACAAACTGTCCCATACAAAATGAACGGTCCAGAACATAGCTTCTAATCCAACGAACTAGAGTATCGTTGATCCCAAAAGTATGCATTTTTGGAAAAGAAAGGAGGGGAGATTGGTGTCACCTTTCTCGGCGACAGGCTGAACAAATGCTGTTTTCCATTTTCTAGAAGAACTTCCAAAAGAGTAGGAGCGATTGAAAATTTTACGCAGTGGTTTTGAAAGTGTGGAAGAACACCTCTTCAGAAGAACAGGAGGTATACCGTCGGGGTCAGCGGATTTGTGTATGTCAAGATCTTTGAGAGCACTTTGCTTCTGTAAAAATAGGCAGAAAGTGATTTATTAATAAAAATAGAAAAGTACAAGTCCTAAATGGCTCCTCTGTGGTATCCCAAATTTAACTATAAAACGAATTGATTTAAAGCTTTGGAAAATAACCAACAAAAATTATTCGACGAAATAACATTGAAAGCCTTACTACAAATTATTCGTTAAATAAAATTCGAAGTTCAAGTTTATTAAATGTCTATGCTATTCAAACACAAATATTACAAAAACCTTTGTTATCTATGAGTCCAAGTTTTATAACTTCTCTGAGTATAAAGGTGTGTCCACACCAAAGAAACATTTTGTTTAACATTTCAGAAACATTTAAAAAAGATTTCAGAAATGTTTCTATGTTTTTAAAGAGTTTTTTAAATGTTTTTCAAATGTTTATTAAGGTCTGGAGGCTTCGCGAAACATTTCTAAAATATTTCCCTGTTTCGCCTTCCGAACGGAAAACTTTCTTTACTTTTCAAGCATTTTAATCTAGTTGACAGGTTTTTTGTTTTTTACACCATAAAAAATATCTAATATCATCACACCTTTGCTTTTTGTTTCTCCTTTTAATTATGTTTTGTAGTTTACTCATTCTTTTTGATCTCAGGGTACTTTTCTTTTTCCTTGTTTTTGAAAATGGTTGAAATGAATAAACCAAACAGAAGCTCCACAGACGTTTCTCGTGCTATGATCAATGTTATATGTAATCAATATTCTGGTCTGCTTATTGTTCATATCAATGCTCAGAGTATTTTGCCTAAACTTGATGAATTTAGATACTTATTTGTAGGTTCGAAGATTGACGTGGTTTGTGTCTCAGAGACTTGGCTGTCAAATAATGTTAACGATATTGCATGTTCCTTAAATGGATTTCCTAAGCCTTTTCGATCTGACAGGGTTGAAAGATGTGGTGGAGGTACGGCTATTTTTGTACGCTGTGAATTAAATTGTAAACTTGTTAAAAAAGCGGAGCTGGAAAGTGAAATGGACTTTGTATTTGTAGAGTCGTTGGGTAATGAAAATAAAATCTTGCTAGGCTCAGTATATAGGCCCAACAACAACATCGATACTATGCCAATCATTACAGTCATTATGAGATTTTAGGTTTTTATTTTCGCGGACGATATTCATATTAGATAAAGTTTTTTATTTTCGGAACTTACCGCGTTATAAGAAATATTTTCTTATTTATTTCTACCCGAAGTTTCGAAGAAGTTTCATACTTCGTGGTCACGGGATGAGACTGATGTTTGATTGCTGTTGTTTAAGTTATTGGTTTTTAGCTCTCGCTCTCAAGTAGTACCGGTGCGTAGATGTTGATGCACTTGGATTGCTTGTGGGTGGTGGTGGTGTACTCGTTCTAGGTTGTTGTTGCGTTGAGTCGATGTATTTTTGGACACATGCAAAGCTCACGACATCGGCTATAGGTTTTTTGATTTGCTTTACTATGGTTTTGCTTATGAGAGGATCCCACGTTGGCGATAATCAGGTAGAAAGTTTTCTGATTCATCTTAATTCCATCCACGAAAAAGTTAAATTTACAATGGAAAGAGAACAAGAAAACTCTTTGGCTTTTCTAGACGTTAAAGTCATAAGAAAGCAAGATGGTTCGATCGGCCACACGGTGTTCCGGAAAGACACTCATACGGACAGATATTTACATGCTACATCACATCATCACCCAGCCAACTTGACATCGGTTGTATCGGCTCTTGTGAACCGTGCTCACAAAATTTGTGACCCCGAACACCTCAAGCAAGAGTTGAAGGATATAGACATTGCACTTAAAAAGAATGGCTACAACTCCAAACAGAGAACCTGGAAACCCAAACCCAGCTCACAGAAACATTCTCTACCTCCAGCATTTGATAAAAGGGCCTTTTTACCCTATATCAAAGGCATAACGGATGGAATTGGGCGAATCTTACAAAAATATGATGTTAAAACGATCTTTAAACCGCCAACTAAGGTTCGTCAATTTTTAAGATCGCCTAAGGACAAAATTTCACTCCAAAATCCTGGTGTATACTCTGTTCCCTGTAGCTGTGGATCTTTTTATATTGGTGAAATGAAAAGAGGTATTAAAACGCGTTTAAACGAACATATCAAAGCTATCCAAAATAACGCTGTCACAAAATCGGCAATATGTGAACATCTGGCCTACAACGAAGATCACTTTATAGGTTTTGATCAAGCTAGATCAATCGCAAATGAAAGATTTTATGTACCAAGAAGCGTCAGAGAAGCAATTGAAATTAAGAAACATACAAATTTCAATAGAGATTCTAGCTTTAAATTATCGCCAACGTGGGATCCTCTCATAAGCAAAACCATAGTAAAGCAAATCAAAAAACCTATAGCCGATGTCGTGAGCTTTGCATGTGTCCAAAAATACATCGACTCAACGCAACAACAACCTAGAACGAGTACACCACCACCACCCACAAGCAATCCAAGTGCATCAACATCTACGCACCGGTACTACTTGAGAGCGAGAGCTAAAAACCAATAACTTAAACAACAGCAATCAAACATCAGTCTCATCCCGTGACCACGAAGTATGAAACTTCTTCGAAACTTCGGGTAGAAATAAATAAGAAAATATTTCTTATAACGCGGTAAGTTCCGAAAATAAAAAACTTTATCTAATTACAGTCATTGATAAACTATCTTTTATATCACCCTTCATCGCCGAAATACGTTAAATGAAGATATGCTGTTTTGCTCCTAGGTTAGACCCCTCACAATCTAGACGGAAATTGTGGAAAAACCTGCGGGATATTGGCATCGGCAAGCAAAAAATAGCAACTACGACAGCATTGATTGCAATGAACTTAATACAAAGTTTTTGTCACTTCCAAACTCAGAAGTGACTGATGAAACATACCCTTTATCTTTTGAGAATGCCACATTTTCTTTTTCTTGTTTTAGTTTTTTACTGATAGATGAAGCTGACGTTTTAAAAAGTTGCATTCACGAAAAATCTAATTCTATTGGATTTAATGAAATTCACTCGGTCTTTGTTAAAGCTATACTCCCGTATATTCTGAAATACATAACCCACGTTTATAATACCATCGTAATGTCAAATGTTTTTCCAGCATTTTGGAAACAAGCAAAACTTGTTCCAATTCCAAAAAACCAAAATGAGTTCAATACTGGGACCCTTATTGTTTTCTATGTACATTAATTATTTACTTTTGTATATACGAAACTGCCAAGTAGATATGAACGCTGATGATGCGAAATAGTGTTCCTATAGGGTTGGTTGAAAATGCTTTGCCTTAATCCACTAAAATTAAAATGCTTGGTAATATCGAGAAAGGTCATCGACAAGGCTGTTTTTCCAGAAATATATTTAAATAATAAAAAAAATTAGTTTGTCGAATCAGCTAGGAATTTAGGTTTATTTTTCACAAAAACACTGTCTTGGAATTGCCACATAAGATTGACAATAGGAAGAATTTACGGAGGCCTCCGTTTACTGTGGAGCAATCATAACATAACACCACTTAAAACACGCATTATCTTAGCCAAAACATTACTCATCTCTATAATGCTATGGCTGTGAAATCTTTCATAACTGTGATTATGAGCACAAGCGAAAACTCAATGTTGCTGTTAGATACATATCTGAAATTTCAAAATCAATCTATGGCATTTCTCTCGAAAACCTTTTCAATTTTAGATCATTAATTTTATTGAATAATGTCTTACAAACGCGTCAGCCATCGTACCTCTATAATACAATATGTCACTTGCGTTCTAACAGATCATTGAATCTTGTGTCTGTTCGTTACGCGTTCTTAATATCCGAGCGCCAATTTCTTATAACTGCGACACGTTTGTGGAACTGTCTGCCCAATCTTTAAGAATGATAATCTTGAGACGTTAAGGTAGTGATGATACATATAAAATCTTATTTTTTTTTTCTTTTATTTTCTCACTTCTCATTTCCTATATTATTATTTTTTTCTATTTTCTTCTTCCTTTTGAATTTTTTTTTTATCTTTTTAAAGGTCTGAATTTTTAAAACTTGAATAAACAAAAATTGTTGAACACTTTACAAAACATAAATAACAACACATCTAAATGAAATACCTAATTAAGTTTACACTACTTTAAAAGATGTTGTATCTTACTGTATAAATCTTTTCAAATAAATGTATGAAATGTATGAAATGTATGAAATTTGTTTGTATTTTGTTCATGATGATGAAACGTGACGCTATGATTGCTATTTTTTTACAATCTATCTTGAAGTATTAAACTTGATACAAATAAACATTTCAGAAAATTTATCTTCACACTCACTAAATTTAAATACAAAATATTAAATTCAATGTTGACATCTTAAGTACCTACTTCTAATGAACCTATAAATAGAAACCCAACCGAAATTTCTATACTGCTATCATCACATCACGCAAGTTCATAAATAAACCTAATCAATTAGATTCTATTACAAGAAAGAGGAACAATCAATTTATTTCTAATTCACTTGAAAAAAATGTCTAAATCACAGCAATTCATCATGCAAAAAACTGAAATAAAAGCGTCCATAAAAATAGCATGACCCCAATCAAGAGAGAACTCAGACCCGTGACATGCAAGAATAAGGGTATCCTCACTTGAGTGGGCAACCCAAACATCAAAAATCAAACCCACAGGATAGAAATATGAATAATTCATCCGCTTTGGGTTAATTAAACCATTATATTTCACTTGTGTGTAATCTTGAAAGAAATTATAATTTTTTTTCTTTTTTTTTTCTTCAAAAGGACTTATTCATTTAGCCCAGCTTCATTTGAGTGAATGTAGGTAACAGAAGGATTTATGTTGTTTTTTTAATACGACCTGAGTGTCAAACGATTTTGTTGTTGTTATGGTGTGATGGTGTTAGAATTTACAAGTTAAATTGTCTCAATTAGTCGTAATGAATATTTCATTTTCACCAATCATCGCCAAAGAAAATAAAACTGTCAAAATGACAGACCGCCATTTTGTTGAATTATATCCTTCCTTGCATGTAGTCGTTATGTTGCTAATGGTTCCTTTGAGTGATTCTAATATACCTACATAAGTTGAAATGGTTTGAGGTAATTACACACGTTGTATCGAAAAACAGTGAGGAAATTCAATAGCAAAGCTTAGAACTACAATTTTGTACGCATTTGATAATAATATGATTTTGTAAAAAGGGAAATATAATATTAGAGTAATTTTGTAGTTTGACAACGTGATTCATTTCTTTATTTATTTTTGAATTACGAGAATCATTATAATATAAATAAAAAAAAGGTTACTTACTTACTTTCTTAGGGGGAGCTACAGTTCGGGACGAACCTGGGCCTTAACCAACATGCCTCTCCAGCCAGCTCGGTCTTTGGCTAGCTGCTTCTAGTTTCGCTTCCAGTTTGTCCCAATATAGTTAACTTGCGATTTTCTTATAATTTCTTTAAGAATTATTTTGAAGACCTTGAAGGAGCAGCAAAAGTTCTCCATCGTCATCCTGTACAGTCGTACGAGTTTTGCGGTGATGCCAAAACCAGACATGGCTCTGTATATCTCGTCTCTATAAATGCTATCGTACGCGGTCTTAAAATTGATAAAGAGATGGTGGGTATCGATTTGGAATTCCTGGGTAGTTTCCAGGATCTGCCGTATCGTGAACATTTGATCGATTGTGGACTTTCCTGGTCTGAAACAACACTGATAGGGGCTAATTAGGTTGCTGACAAATGGTTTTAAGAGTTCACTAAATACGACTGAGAAGATCTTGTAGGCGATATTCAGGAGACTTATTCCTCTATAGTTGGCGCAGTTTAGACGGTCCCCTTTCTTGTGGATAGGGCAAACGGTGCTGAGGTTCCATTCATCAGGCATACTTTCTTCTGACCTAGCTTAAGAGATGAGTTGGTGTATGAACTCCATTTTCTGGCCGCTTTAAAAAAGTTCAGCGGGTAGTCAGTCGGGGCAAGGTTAATGAAAAAAATCGATTCAAGAAATTCTTTTTAGATTTCAGAAAGGTTTTTTTTGCAATTCGAGTACACACGCCTAAGAATCCATAGGTATGTATGTATATTCTCATAAAATTCATTTGTTCAAATAAACTTATTAAAGAGTAATCGGATAGTAAACAGTTTTTTTCAATTGTTATGTTTCAGCAGCTGTCATAGTTACCAATGACATTTAACTGTACAAGTATTCAATATGGTTTGCCATTTCCAAATGCATTATTTTATGTTTTCTTAACGTGTGAAAAATATTGAAATTTCAGTTCAGTTGTGAACACGTAATTTCGTGGCTTTTTTCCGCAATCAATTCATTGCACCACACCGTGGAAACACACGAGGGTGTTTTGTATCTTTTTTGGAAAGTAAGATACTTTAAAAAAGAATCCTAAACAAACAAAATAAATTGAAATAGATTGGAGTAAGGCGACGCTTAATTCAAATTTGCGCACTCAAAGTGAAGTACTATTGCTAGATATAGCCTGAAATATGTTAGAAAAATAGCCTACTTTCTTCAAATTTTTAAATATTTCTGATAGCTTACTTAAGGGTAAGGTAAGGATAACTTGCTTAAATATTAATATTTGTTTGCTCGTAAATTTTGTTTGCTATCAGCAATGCATCGGTGGCGCAGAGGCGCACAATCAATTAGTTTTTGGAATCATTCTACGGATATTGATGATCAAGCATCCCAAAACTGCTACCCAAAGGTGGAAGTTATTTGTTGGTTTGGCTGGGTCATCCATTTTTTTTAACGCCTCACAACAAATACTCAAAACGATTAAGATCAGATGAATGCAGAGGCCATTTTAATATGTATAAAATGTTATTCTCAATCCCTTCTTTCGCAATATTGCTGATATGTATTAGTTCATTTTATTGCCGAAAGATCCAAATCAATGACGTTTCTTCATAGAAGTACAACTTTCTGCGTAATTTTAACGTAAGAGTATGCTATTGATTTTTTCTCTGCGATAAATCGACGTTAACCGCCGAACTTGTGCCTTTGCCACCTTGTATAACAAATTTTAAAATTCATCTGACCAAACAAACAATTCTCCATTTCTCAATAGACTACTTGGAAACCTCTTTGGCAAACTCAATTTTATGAACTACATTTTTCTTTGACGAAAACTGTACTTTTCTTGGAGTGCCAGGTAGCAGGTGCTTTACTCGCAAATGTCTACAAAACGTTTCAATGTTAAATTTAAAACTTTTGACATAGGCCCTCATTATTTGATTTTTAATATTTGTACATATTGCTTTCCGGAATTCAAATTTTTTGTGTTTTTGAAATGTTGGGATTCTAATTTTTCTGCAATTTGATTTTAGCAAGGATTGTAGTAAAAGGCTGAAGAAAGTTAGTTGAATTCACAAAATGGATTTTGAAAATGTTGGCGGGAAATCCAGGTCCATTTCTGCGGTCAAAATTAATTTTCGGCTAAGCCGTTCTAAAAAAATTAATTCCACGAAAGGAATGCACGTACTTTCTTTTATGTGCAGTCACATCTTCAAATAAAATTTGAAAGGCATTTCAAAGTTTTTCTTCGATGTTTGTTGTTTTTGTGTTGTTCGGAAAATCTACGTAAAATAAACCGTTATTCGAAAATAACGTAATTATACACTTTCGGGGTAAGAAATTGGACCGATTTTCATGATTCTTTTATTAAAGTTTTGAATGCTGAAAAACAATCAATTTTTATGATCAATTCTTCATAACTTTTTTTTCCTCACCCAATAGAATTCACGATTTTTACTTGCGATCATAAGAACTATAAGGCAAGTTTAGGGTTCTCAAATATAAAAAAAAACTCAGATAACAATCAAACATGACATTACGACCATAGAGAATTCTAAAAAAGTTATTGGCAAGAAATGTCTGTCTGTCTGTCTGTATGTATAACGAGCTGCAGCCTAGACGGCTAAAGCGATTATCTTCAAATTTGGTGTGTATGATTATTTTGGTATTCCCCAAAGGGGAAATTGAACATTTATTTTTGGCGTAAAAATAACGGCACCTGCCATATGACCATTTAGGAAAAGCTTATTTTTCTCGAAAACGGCTCCAACGATTTTGATGAAATTTTTTGAGAATTTTTTGTTGGTATTGGCTATCATCTGATAAGAACCAAATTTCCGGGAAAAGTCTATTAACAGTACCTTTCATCTAACGGTTTTTTTTAATTTTGGGCTTTTTCTCGGTAATGGCTCTTTGGATTTCTGTCAAATTTTATATTTGAGAAGATCTAGGTAGTTTAATTAATTCTAACTAACTTTTTTTCTAATAAAAATAAATTTTTGAATTTTTTTTTTTGAAAAATCAATATTTTTAAAACTTATGTCAAGTATTATGGTTTTGATACTTTTTATAAATTCAAACAGTGTTATTTTCAACCTAAATGTTACTTGTTTCTGTGAAAGATCTTGCTTCCCAATGTAATTAGGCACATAAGAGCAAGTATGTACGTGCGACCCAGTCGTCCCAATTTTTTTGTTTTGTCTGTGATTTGCTTTAAACCTGCCTGACTTCGTGCTTGCCAAACAATGCACAAAACGACGAGACCGATTTTGTCGAAATTTTCTAAAAATTTAAATTGATCCTTGGAATGATCCTGTATACGGTTTGGATCCGATAGAAAGCGTTGGAGTGAAGATATTTATAAACATTTAGTTTTCCCTATATGAAGTATGAACATGAACATGTTTTTCTTGGTTTATTTAAGGTATAGTTTTAGTTACGATAAGTCAAGCTGTTGTCGGGAACATGTGTTGTGTTCCAAGTAAGGCCAGGGGCAGTCATTATGTTACTGATTTTGCGGAATTTCTTACGCAATCCTTACGTTAGCTCAGCTTGTGATCCTGTTAGCCTTATACCCGATAAGTGACTTTGGGGTGCAGATATGTATGAATGGAGATTTTGTTTTCCCTCTATGTTTATATTTTCATATCAACAACATTAAATTTGAATGGCTTGACTTGAACTTTGGAAGCGATCAAAATAATTTTTTTTTTCATGGCAATTTCGATTCATATTGTTAATAGCGTAAAAATACACTTTTTTTATAGATGTTTGCCACATATCATCTAGAATTAATATAATAATAAGTGCTTCCCGTGCGAAGTCCATAAGGGTAATTCTTTAAGATGTGGGCCCGGTAAGCGGCGCTCGGGTGGAAATATATATTGTTTTCCCTGTACCTATATATTTGGATATGAACAACATATAATTTAAAAGATTTGACGGATTTTGAAAAAAAAAAATTGTGTGTGTATGTACATATATTAACATGATAACGTTTGCGGTTTTTAGCTATAATTGGACCCAATATATGGCGCTTTGATCGCTATTCAGAAAATCTTTGGTAAACACGAGCAACGCCGGGTGGGTCAGCTAGTATTTAAATAATATATATTCTTAGCATAAGTTTAATTTCATTAAATTAAGAGTTATGGTTTTTTTCTAATCAGCTTTCAATAAAATAATAATTTTCTTAAACAAATATTTCTTTGTTTTTTTTTTTTTAATTCTTATAACAACTTATTTCCTGCCTATGTTACAACTAGCCCCATTGTCGGGCAAGTTGAAACAGCACATTTTTTTTCAATGCAATATCTTGGCATAATTTGAGGAGTCTTTGTATTACTTTTTTGGTGGATCTTATAGTTGAAACACGGTTCTTAAATTTAAATAAATTGCACGACTGGATCGCACGTGCTTGCTAATATGTGGGGTCACATTGTAGAATAAAATTAAAGTGAACATCAAAGCATGATTTTTTGTTATAAACATTTTTGGAGCCGTTTTCGAGAAAAATAAGCTTTTACATAACGGTTACATGGCAGGTACCGTTAATTTTTGAGCTAAGAAAAATTAAAAAAAAACTCCTCTGTAGAATGTCAAAATAACCTTAAGTTTAAAATTTAAGACGATTGGCCCAAACGTTTAGGCTGCAGTCCAAAATATATCCGTACAGACAGACAGACAGATAGACAGACAGACAGACAGACAGACAGACAGACGGACAGACAGATAGACAGACAGACAGACAGACAGACAGACAGACAAAAAGACAGACAGACTGACAGCATTTTGCCAGTAACTCAAATGTGTTTCTCTATCATCGTAATGTCATGTTTGATTGTTATCTCAAAATGTTTAATCTGCACGAATGCATACTTTGCATTATAGTACCTATAATCGCAAGTAAAAAGTATACGTCTGATGGCGTATTCCATTTTTACGTTTAATGTTGTGGTTTTAACACTTATTATAAGTGAAGACCATGTTATTTTTCTACATAAATGTTACTTATTTCTGTCAAAAATCTTGATTCAAATCTGAACAAAGTCCATTTCATTCTAAGGCTTCTTTAAGTCCTTTGTCAACCGTTTTAAAATGAGCTTGAGATCGACTTTCGAAATACTTTTTCTAGAATAATGTCGCACATATTGGATCGAGTCATGAAAACTTATACCGGACCGCTTGAACCACTGCCAACCAGAGAAGTCGGATACGGTCATTTGGATGATGTGCAGTACATACAGAATTATTTTATCTCATCATACAGTTGTTTCATTTAAATTTCTTTTCCAATTGTTTTTTTTTTCTGCTCTCCTCCTACTTTCAAAAAACAATTCCAAGTTAAATATAATATTAAAAAGGACCTAAAAGGTGTGTGGCAATAGATGAATGTGGTGGTCCTTCAATGCAACCATGAAATAACTCCTTTTTTCGAACTTAGAAGTTACCGAAAGAAAACAAGGATTTCTTTAAAAGGATCCTTAGGCACAATATAGTGTGACACACTTCTATTCGACACCTATTGTTTCCCTTTTCTGATTTCATTAGAAAAATCCAGTTAAAATCAACCACAACAATACTAAGGAAGTAACAACGATCTGCTTGAAAATAATTTCATCGAAGGACACCACATGCAACCACAATAACAATATCAAACCTCACATCCTCCAACACTCTTGTGTAAGGAATTTATTTATCCTTTCCATTAACAAAACAACATACAGAGCATGTTGCACGCTGGTGGGTTAAGATGGAGTGGAGCTATAAAGTGCTTTTATTTGTTCCTTTTTGCTGTTAACTGTGTTTCCTGGCCCCGAGATGATGACAATAATGGCGCAACATATGAAATTTCCGCCACATAAGTGAATTGTTTGTTCTAACGAAGACGACAATTCTGTTAACATTTTTCTTTCTATTATTTTTTTTATTATCGTTAACCATAATGTTTGTTGATAGAACCATATAGCTGTGCACCTGCTTCCAACAGGAAATCACAACCAGGTCGCATAACTCTATTTTGTTCTTTGTATTCTTTATTGTAACGCATGTGTACTTAAAGGAAGATTGCTATTGAATCAACTTGGAGGAAAATAATTCTTATCCTTTGACTACACGCACGCAAGTTAAATCATTTTAAAGCTCTAAGCCACATCCGGCTTATGGGTTTAAAAAGGATTCCTCAACCACAACAAAATGTCGGTGGATTGTAAAAGTTATACCAAAAAAGGCTTTGTCAAGATTTTCAATAAATTATTTTATTAGAATGGTAGCAAGGAAAAATTGAATATATAAAACGGGAAATCCCTTAAGTAGTGGAAAGTGAATATGTTTGATAAGTTTCCCAACAAAATGTGGAAATCTTCTTTAACCGACGATTGTTGTGACTTATGATCGCGATTGGGACCTCAACTCTCGCACTTCTCTGCTTCGCCTTTAGACTCACGCAGCTGTGAGGTTCGTCGGGTTGTCCTCAGAAAACTGCGGTAGGCCTCCTGCTTTGAGATTGTTCCATGCCTGTGGCCAACTAAAAGCAGATGTGGTTGGGTTTGTTTGATCCAGGAGTTTTTGCGACTTTCTTTACTATATTTACTGTCACTATTCATGAGTTGCACTTACATCGAAGAAATTGAAGAACAGCTCTGTTGCGGTCATAAGGTTTTCTTCAATTCGTTCGTATTTATTTATCTTTTGTGGTTATTATTTTCTTTATTGGTGAAGAAAATACTTGCATAAATGCCATTCCTAAGAATCTCTAAAAAACGTCAGCAATGCATTTTTCGATGAAATTAGATCAAAAAGCATTTTCAAAAAAAGGAAACCATAAAATAAACCATAAACTCCTGTTGCACACGTGTGCCATTCTCCCATTTCCAAGCACTGAAATTCTGTTCATGAGTTTATCCCTTCCATTTAGTTATTTTTTTTTTATAAAGAATTCTTTACAAACTTACACAAGGAATTACTATAGTATTATTATGTATATTTATGGGAAAATACTATTTAACTTGGCTTTATTTATCTCCAACTATTTTCGTATTCCTGGAATGTAACGTTATATTATTATGTAAAACATTTTTTTAACGTTATAATTGTTTGCTATCCTGCACGGAACTTCCACATCCAGGGCCATAGAGTGCGTCTATATTCTTATGATAAAGTTGGGAAAATTATGGAAAATTTTGTAAAATAATCTCTTGGGAAAATATTGTATGTATGTAATACTTTTAATTATTTTTCCAACTAATTGGGAACAGTGCTTTGTGGCATAATGGTTGTTGTGTCAGACAGCGAAAGGTCTTCGTTTAAATTCATAATATGTATTCCCAAACGCTATTTTGTAAAGTGAGCATTCGAGAACAGCATTGGATAGATTTTTTTGTTTTTTTAAAAAGGAAGTTTCTATGATGTGTACTTTAAATTTCTTTATAAAATCATACAATAAATTAACTATTCTGGGATAAAATTTCGATTACGAAAACATTGCTACAAGATTTCGAAATGTTTTCTGATAACACAAAATATATTTCATACACAGAACTCCTGGAAGATCAGTATATTAGGTTTATATATGTATATATAGAGAAAATTTAAATTATACAAAAAATGAGAGATGTAAAATTTGAACGAGTAATTAAAGGTGTATCTTAGCGTCTTTTAAGTATTATGGAGACGTTCGAATATGTTGCAAATGAAAGTGGTCTTAGTAAACTAAACATACGATAAGAAAATCACAATATAAAAATAACATTGAAGGAGCTTTGGTCTGGCCGCGCTCACCCAAGAACGAAAAAACGAATTTGAATAAATCTTTTTTTAATTAATAAGATATTTACTCTAGAAACATATCGGACACATTTTTGTTTAATAAATTAACTACAATTTTGTAAATTAGCCAAAGAAAAAATTTGCTTACCCATCACGCAAAATGACAGAACATATGTATACCTTTTTACTTGCGATTATAGGTACTATAATGCAAGTTATGCATTCTTGAAACAAAAACATTACATTACATTTACATTACATATTGATCTGCTCCGTAGATAAATCTACGAAGCAGAGACACTTCTGAGCACTGGCTACTGAGGCCAACGGTTCAGACAATTACAAGACAACACACAAGACGATATTGATACAGGACAGAACAGAAGAAAGAAAGAGGACGGAAAAACAGAAAACACATAATACATGTCAACAGCACGCAGTTGGTTTTCGGACGGTCCTCCATCTTTCCACTAACCACGCGCAACGATGCTTGATTTCGCTGATCTCACGGGAAGCGATGCTTTATCGGAGCCAAGGCCGTTGACATGTTTTGGAAAAAAAAAAAAAAAAAAAAAAAAAAAGTTTTGAGATAACATCAAACATGACATTACGATGATAGAGAAACATATTTGAGTTTTTCGCAAAATTCTGTCCGTCTATGTGTCTGTATGTCTGTCTGTACAGATGTATTTTGGACTGTAGCCTAAACGGTTCGGCCAATCGTCTTCAAATTATAACAGAGGAGTCTTTTCAATTTTTTTTAGCTCAAAAATTAACGGTCCCTGTCATATAACCGTTATGTAAAAGCTTATTTTTCTCGAAAACGGTTTCAAGAATTTTTATTAAAAAAATCAGTGTACTGTACTGTACTGTAGGTACAAAGGACCGTTTTTTTTCCTCGACTTTCTCGAAACCTGGTGATCCGATTACAATTAAAATTGATATTTGGGAAGATGTAGGTCTCCTAAGTAATTTTGCAATAATTTTTTTTACTATATTATAAATGTGAATGTATGTATTTTTGGATGTTTTTTTCCCCTAACACGCTTAAAACAGATCAATGGATTTGGATAAAATTTGGTAGGAAAAATGCAGGGTTCCTGTGGGAGAGGCTTTAATGCGAAAAACTGCATTTATGGAGATTTGTTTGTTATACTTCTGTGCAGGGTTCCTGTGGGAGAGGCTTTAATGCGAAAAACTGCATTTATGGAGATTTGTTTGTTATACTTCTGTGCTTTAACGACATCATGAATTTGTGAAGTGTGGTAGACGGAAGAGTTACAGGATTCACTATACAATTAAGAGATATAGAGGTATAGGGATAAAGAGTTGTAAAGATATAGAGATCTAAAAATAAAGAGATACATATAGAGATACAGATATATAGAAATATAAGAGACATAGAGATATAAAGATACAGAGATACAGAGATATAGAGACATAGAGATATAGAGATACAAAGATATAGACTTTTAAAGACAGAGATATACATACATAGAGATATAGAGATATAAAGATATAGACATAGAGACAAAGAGACATATACATAGATAAAGAGATATTTAAGGATATGGTGGTATAGAGATGTAGATATATAGAGATATAAAAATATAGAAAAAAAATATAGAAAAAGAATAGAGACATAGAGATATAGAAATATAGAAATATACAGTAATAGAAGAATATCACTTCGGTTAGAAAAACGGTATTCACTATTTTAATAAAAATATATTATAATTTGACGAAAACATTAATTTAACCAAAATGCTTAATCTTATGTCCACGCAGACGAAGTCGCGGGTAGAAGCTAGTTTGATTATAGAAAGACTTAGTCTTTCTTCTTTTATCGAAAGTCATTCCCGTTTTTTGTAACCATATTGCCATCACTTTTTGGAAATTTTCTGACACCATGATCTCAACTATTTAACTTTAAATATTACCATAAGAAATATGCCAAGAAGACTTTTTGAAGCATTTTGCGTTTTTGCTTTAAATGCCTTACATAACGATTGACCTTGACTCAAAAAACGTTTTTAGGTATGAAAGTATTATTAAAAAGAATTCAATGGAAATGATATTTAAATATTTAAAGTCGAAAGTTTTATTTATTTCAAACCTATTATTTTTGGCAAGTGTTTGCCTACTTTTTTCCACAATGAGCATCTTGTTTGAATTTATTTTACTTTATTTTTATCGAGAACGTGCATACAACATATTTTACATCGCAAGTCTTATATCTCACAAAGATACCCACGATAACAAGTTTAACTACTTCTACCACAAATAAAGTCTGCAGTACATCCTAATACCTCAAAGTTAAGCGAATTCTCTGAAGTTGGCTCCGTCATAAGCCACAAAATTGTCTATAAAATGTTTAATAAACCCCAATATATTTTTGGTTGCTTTTATAATAAACCCTCTCTTAGACGGTACATATTCAACTTTGAAATTCCAGAATAATGTCCATAAATAAGTACTATTTCCTGTTACCCGCACACAACTCACAAAAAAGGGTTCGACGTATAACTCGTTTTTTTATGATATCCTGTCGAAATGGCATTTGACATCAAAGCTTTTACATTTTACAGTCATAAAAAGGGATGTGTGCGTTTCGTCCATATGTATATTGGCTTTGGAATTTTGTATGCCTTTTTTGTATTTCCATGTAAAACCTTTATCATCAACAGGACAGTTTATGCTATTTGGCCTGTATATTTACCCGGAATTGGCGGAAATTGTGTTCAAATCATTTGCATTAATGAGGATGGAATGGTTCTTCATAAATGAATGAACAAGTAGATAGCATTATGGCCGGAGATTAGCACAAAAGGCTTTGCTAAACATTCCCATGAGATGACTGGTCATTTCGAACTGAAAACCAAGGATAAGTTCTAATTTTAATTGAAATCTCCATTCAACACACATTTTAGCCCACTTATCTATTGTTCACTTATAATAAAGGACACCATACCATATCTTCCTTGTTCCACATCAGGACTTTCTTCCTTTCATCTGTAGTAATTGATATAAATGGAGGATGAGATTGGATTATTATTTTTGTATACCCTAAGCTGACATTTATGTTCATTTCATTTTGGCCAAAATGATTCTGTTCTGATTTTTCATCGTTGTCGATAGACATCCTAATAGTGTCGCCTATCATCCGGCCCATCATGGACGGACACTGTTTGCTATGGCCAGTGTCAATATTTTCACACAATAAAGCTTAAATGTTTTCCGAACGGATCTGTGAGATACGCTCACGCTTCGACATTAAAATAAAGCTACTTTCGGGACCAGCAACTGAAACAAATGAGATTAAGTTTCAAATTAAACGTATTTAATGCGAATTGTGGCGGAACAGAGTATGTGTGGGCTGAAAATATCGAAAATAAAGCGAAAATCTATCCACGCGGTTTACTCGGGCGTATACGTACTTTTTTCGTTTTATAATTTGTCATGATTCCATTGGGTTTTGAGTTATATTTTTAGACAATAATATTTTAACTGAATGATGTGGGTTATTTAAATGGCATTTAAAGGCGTTTATCCTTTTAATTTTGCCTTCGAACCCCTGGGATTCATATTTATGCTGTGTTAGCGAAACAAAGCTGTCAGTTTTGGGTTTTCCTCCATTTTTTTTTTTTTTTTTTTTTTTTTGGGTAATGTCTTGGAAATACGTGGGTGTCAAGAAAGCACATTGAGTATTCTTGTTCTTGTGAAAGAGTATATTGAATTAAACACGATTATTCTTTGTCCAACATAATATCTTCAAGGATGCACACGAAATAAAAATCGATTAAGCACATAGAATTCACTTAGAGGTCCTTTTGTTATGCAAATAAATTTCTCTTGAGAAAAGAAAAACTCAAGTAAGGTTTATATCTTTTAAGCGCACACGTACGAAAAAATCAATGATTAACGGATTCTATTCATTGTGTGCTCGCATTCGTGTTGTTGGTGTTCATTGGCGTGAGGAAATAGAAGAGAAACGAAGAAATGCGTGACAGCAAGCTGGTTTCAGTTAAATGGGCCGGATATGAAGGGCGGCTATCTATTCAGTTAGCATCCTAAAAGATACAAACGCAGTGTGTTGTGTTGAAATAAAACCTAATGCTTTGAATACATTTACACCTGAAGCAGAGGCAGGGAAGAAGTTATTTTGAATTGTTAAGGAACAAGTAACTTTTTTTCGTATTTAAATGTTAATTAGACTGTCTTTCTTTGGGAAAAGAAGAACGAATCTGAATTGAAACAGTTTTTTATGAAAATATGTTTTAGCTTTTAGAAAAACTTTATTTAAGAAAGATAAATTTTACACTACTCAAATTTTGTTTTTTCTCTTTGTTTATGATTTCTTATTTCTTGCATTTTACTTATCTTAGAAATATTCATTTTACTACAATCTAGCCCAGTAGAAATTGACATTAAAATGGCAAAACTTGTTTAATCCAAAGTTATGCTCGCTGCGCAGCACGTGAAAAACTGCAAAATTTTGGGATTTTTTTTTCACTTTTTGCTCTTAAAGTCATAAACTTTGTACTTTTTATTGGCCCTTTACATTTTCAAAAATTTAAGCCTAACCGCAGTTCTTTAAACCTTATACAGACCAAACTTAAAATGGTCCATTTTTACCGAAAATTGACAATTTTTAGTTTTACTGTCGTGCGGATCTAAATATATGGAAGACCGCTCATCTCATAAAAAATTTCATTATAAATAAAGTTGTAGAAAATTTAGTGTCCATTGATTTAAACATAAAACAAAGCCTGTAAGACCGATAGTTCATTCACAATCCCGAAAAAATAAAAGAAAGTAAAATTGGATTTTTGAAGAATTAAGACAAACACATATTTTTAGGTCGATAAAGGTCGCAACTTAATGAAACTTTAGAATAATATTTAGGATAGTAAATTTCTATTTTCTCATGTTTTGGACCTCGTGGACCATGTGCAAAAAATGTGGCGGAGGGGAAACTCCAAAATGATCGACCTTTCTTTGGTTTTCAATTAATAACTTTTATTGCTCATTAATTCTGTTATATTCGAATTATGAGACGAATTTATTTTTTTTGGGAGCTGCACTCAAAATCTATCTTACAGTGTGAGAACCACTCACCGAAGAACTGTAAATAACGAGAAATAGGTGTGTCTTTTAAAGGTGGTTGTTGTATTGGCTGTCTAGTTTGCTCCTAACTTAGCACAAATCCGAGCATTAGTTTTCTCACACAAAAATGGTTTTTGGGAGCATAATTAAAAGGAATTTTAACGACCTTTTTTTCAAAATGGAGCAGGGAGAAAAAAAACAAACGTTTAAGAGGACAAATCCCTCTAGAAACGTGCAGTACAAATCTACAAATAAAGAAAAAAAAAATGTCTGACGAAGATTGTAATAATTCCATTAATATCACAATGACTGAAACACCAAAATGGAATAAAATGATGGCTAAAATTTGAAAAATGCTCTAAGAGCATAACGCTGAAAAAAGTAGAAACGAATACAACGGATAAACAACTATTAAAAACCCAAAATCATGACTTACAAGAGAAAATAAAAGTACTTTAAAAATTCGAAAGTCTAAAATGAAAAGAAAAACGAACATTTTGACAAACACACGAGAAGAAATTATTTAATTTTTCACGGATTCGGAACAGAAAAATTGGATAGAAAAATATTCTAGACCTGTGTTCAAAAATATCCTCGAAACAACTAAAAACATAGAAATAATAAGAATAATTCAAAGCGGAAAAAGGAACCGCCATAGTTAGTGAAGTTTCAAAACATAAATAGCAGAAATCCTAAGAAACACATGGAAACTGTAAAATAAATCTTTTGACATTTAACGAGGTTAAACAAAAACTGAACGCTTTCATCAAAATTGTCTACTCGGAACTAGAAGAGATGTGTATGAAAAAGGAGGATCATCGGGCTAAGAAAATCAAGTTCAAGGGCAACTACATATATGGAACTAAAAGGCAACGTCTTCAAGTTGGTAGAAGGGGAATTGAAATGCGGGGAAATAGAAGCAGAGGAGACTTTGGAAGAAATCTAATAAAAAGATTTCTCAAATATAGATTTCAGTTTAATAAATAACTAGCAGTTAGAAGTCTGTAGCGATCGTAGATTAAAAAAACATGTAAATGAACAAAAATCTAATTAAAATAATTTCGTATAATGTACACAATTAGACCATAAAATATTTTATCAAAATGTTTACTTTCCATTATAGGTACTACATACACTGCCGCTCATCTGAATAGGTTCAGTTTTTTGCTCACCTTACTGTTAGCTTCTCTTCATATGTATTGCAATTACACATCTTTGTTATATATGTAATGAAGGAGCATTATACGCTTAGTTTGAGAGAAAAAAATGTCTTAACCCTTACAGTTATTCTCACACACCAGCTAGACCAAATGCATTCATAAAAACGAACATTTTTTGTTGGCTCATTTGAATAGGTTCAAAGAATGAAATGGAATAAAACATGAAAAGTAATTGTAATATTAATAATTTATTTTGCACTTTTGTATAGGTAGGAGTATAGCATCAACAATTAATAATGCGTATCGCCGCCTTTTTTAATTTCGTTTCGTAGATTCGATTTGGAATAGAACCATAAAATTTGTCCAGGTATTGAAGGGGATTTCGGTCCAAACTTTTTTATTGCTTTGATCAATATTTTTTTGTCTTCGAATTGTCTCCCTGACTCGTACACTTTACGTGAAAGGAGTCCCCACATATTGTCTATAATGTTTAGGTCAGGAGAGTATGGAGGCCACACCTGCATCTTAACATTATGGCTTTGAATCCACTGTTTTAACATCCTCGCTGTGTGGATAGGGCATTATCATGTTGGAATGTCCACGATATTGGTCAAATCAGGTAAAAAAATCTGTCAGAAGGCCTTTTGTAGCAGACCTTTGTAAGTGTTTGCATTCATCCTTGATGTAAGGATGTAAGATCAGTGTCGATCTTAAGCTCGTAGAGGCCGGACGTCGAGGTGCGCGCACAAATAATTAAACAAAAGTCAACAAAAATACTTATTGCGCGTTGTTATCGCGAGTGTTTTAAAAAATAATAATACATACTCGTTAGAGAAATTGGAAAAAAACCCCTTGCGTGTGCTGGATGAATGATAAAGATGCCCACTCGCGCTCAGGAAAACAAAATAAATAAAACGCATTCGCATGGCAAATTCTCCTCCTCTTATCTGTCCCAGGACCCTTGTGCTTAGCTTAACTGCCTCTTTCTTATCTACTGTAGGCATCGTATGACCATACAATGCTTGCGGTAAATAGATAAGGGCATCTGAATTATTCCTATTGTGCTGAATGTTTAAATTGATTTTTTGTAAACAAGCTGTCTTATGGGCATAACACCTATAACAATTTGATTATTACAGAAGTTAATTTGGATTTTCACTGCGCAGTTCAACTTAGTCAGAGTTGTGTTTTTGTATGTAAGTATTTTTAAATAGTAAGTGATTTTTGTGTCGTATATTCTAATGCTCGTGGTTTAAGAAAGAATTTCTTTCACGTTTACGTCTACACTGTTCAATACAGGCCAGCTGTTTTGGCATTAAGTGAAACTCAGGTTGGAGTAAATACTGGTTTATCAGAATTTGTTATACATGGGTATAGCTTGGTGCCATTACTCTTTTCCCCTCATGGTCTCGTGGTCTATGTTAGGAATGATATTGCTTGTCAGAGCCTTCCTCAAAATTTATAATCATTATTGTTTTATTTACAGGAGTCCAAATCTCGACACTAAGTCGACATGTAACGAGTTTGATGCGCTGTCTGATTCCATCTCGATAGTTGTTTCCCTTTGTCCTCGCACTGAAATCGTTATTGCGGGCGATTTTAATGTACACAATTCTAATTGGCTCCGCTATTCTGGTCAGACAACACCAGAAGGAAGGTATGTCGAGCTCTTTGCCGGGTTACATCACCTTACCCAACTGATCGATGTGCCAACGCTTATACCGGATGTTGCTGGGCAAGCCGCCTATACTTTTGACTTGTTTCTTACTTCACACCCCGATAAATATACCATTAGTGTAACTTCTCCATTTAGCACTTCAGAGCATTGTGTCATTTCAGCTAATTTCTCATCCTCCACCCATCCAATTTAAAAAAAACTCCCCACCAGGATCGTTTGGCAATACGAGAACGGCAACTGGGACGCCCTGAATATCTTTTTCCGAAACTTTAACTGATCACTATGCTTCCTCTGGGTTTAATTCTGAGTGTAAAGAAGCTATCAGGCTCAAAGAAGTAAGTTTCCGTTCTTACAAAGCCAACCCTACAGAGAAAAATCGGAAAAAGCACAACCAAGCAAGAAACTCATGCAACTCCGTTATTTAAAGAACCAAATTTTTGCATGACCAAAAATTACGGCAAAAAATTCTGCCCAAAGGCAGTAAAAATTGTTGGTCATTTGTAAAAAAATATTAAAAACTCCTCAACATCTTCGGTTCCAACGCACATCGACAATAACAAACATCTTCAGAGGAGGCAAACTTGCTCGCCGCCCATTTCGCTACCAGCTCCACGCTGCCGCATAGCAACGTTGCTCCTCCTGTACTTGAGAATGTAAATTTTTCCATGCGACAGCTTTTTCTCCGCACTCGTACAGTAGCAAGAGTTCTCAAAGTTCTCGATAGACACAAAACGTCTGGCCCGGATGGTATACCTCCAATTCTTCTGAAGAGGTGTTCTTCCACACTCGCAAAGCCACTGCGTAAGCTTTTCCATCGCTCCTACTCTTCTGGAATCTTTCCTAGAAGATGGAAAACAGCATTTGTCCAGCCTATCCCTAAGAAAGGTGACCCATCTTCCCCCTCCTCCTACGGACCCATAGCACTAACATCCCTTCTTTCTAAGGTCATGGAAACGCTGATTAACTGTCAGCTTAAGGAATATCTCGAATATCGAAAGCTTCTCCATGACCGTCAGTATGGCTTCCGCAGCAACCTTTCCACTAGTGATTTGTTGGCATATCTCACCGAACAGTGGATCAAGTCGTTACATCGCTTTGGTGAAAGTAAGATTATTGCGCTTGATATCTCCTTGATAGAGTTTGGCATGAAGCTCTCTTTCCGAAAATGCGTGCTTTTGGGATCGATGATACTCTTGTTTGTTGGATTAGAAGCAATCTTCTGGACCGTTTAATACAAGTTGTATTGAACGGATTCAAGTATAATTCCTACAAAATAAATGCTGGTGTGCCCCAGGGCTCTGTTCCATCTCCGACTCCCTTCCTCATTTTTATAAATGATCATGCTGCTACTTCTAATCCAATTAATTGATTTGCTGACGACTCTACCCTCAGCTTTTCATATACGTTCGATAATTCACGTCCTTCGCCTTCGGACGTACAATTGGAACGGTACTATATGTCAAGCTCATTAAACTCCGAATTATACAGCATTGTCAAATAGGGTAGAAGGAATCGTGTGGAGTTTAATGCTTCGAAAAGTCAATGCTGTCTTCTTTCGTTAAAGCTAAACATACCCCCAATGCCATTGTCAATGAATGGCACTTACATCGAAGAAACCGAAAAGCTATCAGTACTCGGTATGTGTGTCAACGACGACCTCCGTTGGAACGACCATATATTTGAGATCGCTAAGAATGATGCTAAGTGCATAGGTTTTCTGTGTCGGTGTAAGAAGTATTTTTCCCCATCTGACCTGGCTATAATTTAATACGCCCTGAAGTCGAGTATAACTCCCACCTCTGGGCAGGTGCTTCGCAAGCATCGCTTCGCCTGCTTGATAGAATACAAAATCGAGCGTTAAGATTGATAGGAAATAGAACTGCCGCTAAAACAATTGCCCCCCTCGAACACCGACGCAATGTTTCATGTCTTTTCTTATTTTACCGTTTCTTTTACAAAAAATGTTCATTGGAAGTAGCCAGTTGCATTCCTCCCCTTAAAAGTTTCTCTCGTAATACTCGTCTCGCAAGGAAAGCTCTTCAGTTCATCCTTGAGCCCAATTTCGGACGTACCGTGAAATATAGGGATTCTTTTTTTAGCCGAACAACACGAATTTGGAATAGTTTACCCGGCGAGATTTTCCCTTGCCATTTTGATCTGCTAACATTCAAAATTAATGTTAATCGGTACCTCCTATCTCTCCCCTCCCTATCTTCGTAATGCCCGCGCAGTGTGTTCTACATTAAAAGAGAAACACATAATCCCTTGTGCGCGCGTTAATCATAAAAAAAAAGGAATTGGAGTTCGAAGGTTCCAAAGAAGGAAATATCTCCCCATACCATAACACTGCCTTCACAGCTATGCAGACGGCTTAAATAATGCTCCTCTTTTCGAAGATCATGAAAATAATAATTGTAGCCATCAGGCCTCTCCAAATTAAACTTTTTTTTGTCAACAAAAATCACTTGCTGCCACTCCGACTTCCACGACATGTATTTTTTACAAAATTGGAGACGAATTTCTTTTCTAGATTTGTTTAGTGGTGTTTTTTTTAATTTTTTTTTCAAATATTTAGGACTTTTAGTAACGCGTTTTACCGTTGCCAAACTACATTTTACTTCTGTTTTTGTCCTTATTTTTGACGTGGAATCATGAAAATTAAAAGCTACTCTGATGATTTGCTCGTCTATTGGCTCTTGATGTGGCCGTAGTAATTCCAAATTTCATATTTTTCCCATACTTTTCGACATTTCGCAAATAACCGCTCACTACATTATGACTTCTTCTAATTCTTATGCTAATTCTCGAAATGCTTTTATCCCTTTTCTTCCTCGCTTAAAGATTTTCCGCGACCTATTTTCGTCGTCAACAGGTAAAACACAATAAGGATTATTGGCAGAAAAAAATTTGAGTACAATTGACCCACGCAACTACCCGTAAACTAAAGTTTTTGCTGTTAAACCTATTCAAATGAGCAAAAAAATATGTTCGTTTTTAGGAATGCATTTGGTCTAGCTGGCGTGTGAGAGTAACGATAAGCGTTAAGACACATTTTTGTTCGCTCAAATTAAGCCTTAAATGATGTTCTTTCTTTACATTATGTAACAAAGATGTGTAATTGCAATATATATGAAAAGAAGCTACCAGTAAGGTGAAAAAAAAAATTGAACCTATTCATATGAGCGGCTGTGTATATAACGAAAGTGCAAAAAAAAATTAAAATAACAATCAAACATGACATTACGATGATAGAGAAACATATTTGAGTTACTGGCAAAATTCTGTCCATCTGTCTGTCTGCCTGTCTGTCTGTACGGATGTATTTTGGACTGTAGCCCAAACGGTTGGCCATTCATTCTCAAATTTAGAACTTAAGATTATTTTGACTTAAATTTTTTTTAGCTCAAAAACTAACGGTACCTGTCATATAACCGTTATGTCACAGCTTATTTGTTCGCGAAAACGGCTCCAAGAATTTGTATGACAAAAAATCAGTGCAGTACTGTAGGTAAGCATTATATTTTGGTGAACAAAAAAATTAATATGGTGATGTAAACACGGTACCTCCCATAGGACCGGTTTTTATTCAAAAAATCGAATAAATGCTTTGATGTAAACTTTAATTTTCCTAAATTTTATTCTACAATGTGACCGCACATATGAGCAAGTACGTGCCATCTAGTCGTGCAATTTATTTCAAACGTATTAGTAATCATGAAATAATTTTTCTACATATATGAAACATTTTTAACTGAGAATTTTGAAAGGTTTTCATTTAATGGTTTTAACTTTCTTTGGATACCTGCTGTAAAAAATGCACGTTTTGGAAGGGCAAGTGGAAGGGCAGTATATGGAGTTAAATTAGGAGTTAGCTTCGAAGCGAGCTTCGAAGCGTGCTTCGAAAAAAATAGAAAAGGATCTAGTTCATATAACCGAATTTAAAGCTGTCACCACGGCTATCATATCATATGGAGAACAATTCTGTACAAAGTGCAAAGATATTTTTTTCAAAAAAGTTCTTGGACCACCAAAAGTAACCCCAAACTATGCACCTTCATTAGAATGCGAAATGAAGCCCATGCTTGAGTTTACGATGCGATGCCATATGAACTATGTAGGAAAAGTCTTGAATTAATATGAGGACTTGAGATTGGTAACGTAGAACACCTGGTGGCGAATTGCAGCCGAAGACCGTCAGGAAGCACTTGAAAGATCGAATGTACTACCAGCTTAAATATAAAGTGGGCAGCGATAAGATGGATGAAACAAGGGCAGGACATATAAGTCTAAATTGAACATCAAAAACGGCACAAGGATATATGATTTTTGTTCCCTCTGCAACATGAATGAAACTTTGTAATTTTTAGAAATTTGTCCAATACTTCGGGGGATAAACAGAGATTTGCTTGAAACCACGACAATCGATGAGAACACCATGGTCCATATAGAAAGGGATTGCTTTTATCTTATAAAATAATTGGAAACAGCTCTGAAATATCGACAGAATTTAAGAGATGAGGTTAATTATTTAACACTACGATTAATAATAAAAACAAGATAGATAGATCGCGACAGACGAAGAAATTTAATGTTGTAAATTTGGTTTTTAAATATAAAGTATTTATATTTAATACAACATATTTTAATTAAATAAGTCAATATGTATTAAATTAATGTGTTATGAAAGAGAAATGAAATTTTAATAAAACATACTACTACTACTACTCGTACTACTACTACTACTACTACTACAACTACTACTACTACTACTACTACTACTACTACTACTAGTACTACTACTACTACTACTACCACTACTACTACTACTACTACTACTACTTATACTACTACTAATACTACTACTACTACTACTACTACTACTACTACTACTACTACTACTACTACTACTACTACTACTACTACTACTACTACTACTACTACTACTACTACTACTACTACTACTACTACTACTACTACTACTACTACTACTACTACTACTACTACTACTACTACTACTACTACTACTACCACTACTACTACTACTACTACTACTACTACTACTAAAGGCGTGTGAAGGCTTAAAAAAAACGCGACTATTCAATGCGCTCCTGGAGATGCAATAATTTTGATTGGTATCTTATTTTTTTTATATATTTACGAATCCTTAACTTGCCTTATAGTCCCTATATTTACTTACTTACTTACTTAGGTGGCGCTACAGTTCGGGACGAACCTGGGCCTCAACCAACATGCCTCTCCAGCCAGCTCGGTCTTTGGCTAGCTGCCTCCAGTTTTGCACTCCAAGTTGGTTGAGGTTGTCCTCCACTTGAGCGCGCCACCTAAGGCGAGGTCTTCCTTGACTGCGTCTACCCTCTGGGATGGAATCGAAGATCCTGCGAGCCGGAGCATTGTTGTCCATTCGCTCTACATGACCTAGCCATCTTAAACGTGATATGCGTATTTTTTTGACCAGGTCAATGTCGCTGTACAGCTCGTATAGTTCTTGGTAGAACCTTCTCCTCCAAAGCCCGT
Organism: Platycheirus rosarum; assembly: GCA_963971375.1. Lineage (NCBI taxonomy): Eukaryota > Metazoa > Arthropoda > Insecta > Diptera > Syrphidae > Platycheirus > Platycheirus rosarum. The sequence goes on from OZ020507.1 coordinate 259,432,381, forward strand.
TAACGCAGATAGGGCCAAAAATCCTCCGAAGAATCTTACGCTCAAAACGACTAAGGATATCTTCATCCGCTTTAGATAGAGTCCATGCCTCGGCGCCATAGAGCAGGACTGGGATGATTAGGGTCTTATACAGAGTCTCCTTTGTCTTTCGAGAGAGGGCTTTGCTATACTAAATTGCCTTCCTAGCCCATAGAAACAGCGATTGGCAAGAGTAATTCTTCGCTTTATTTCTGACGAGATGTTGTTGTCAGATGTTATAGCGGATCCGAGGTACACACAGTGCCTAACTACCTCAAAGTTGTACCTGTCTATTGTGATGTTTCGTCCAATCTGCCGGTGTTGTGTGTCCCTTTTTGTGGACAGCAGGTACTTCGTTTTGGCCTCATTGACTGCTAGTCCCATCAAGTATTAAGTTGAAGAAATCGCACGATAGCACATCACCTTGCCGGAATCCTTTTTTGACGTCAAAAGCTTCTGTGAGGTCAGTACCAACCTTGACGGAGCAGCGAGAGTTCTCCATCGTCATCCTGCACAGTCTGACGAGTTTTGTGGGGATGCCAAAACCTGACATGCCTCTGTATAGCTCGTCTCTATAAATGCTATCGTACGCGGCCTTAAAATCGATAAAGAGGTGGTGGGTATCGATTTGGAATTCTTGGGTAGTTTCCAGGATCTGCCGTAGCGTGAACATTTGATCGATTGTGGACTTTCCTGGTCTGAAACCACACTGATAGGGGCCAATCAGGTTGCTGACAAAAGGTTTCAGGCGTTCACATAGTACGGCAGAGAGGATCTTGTAGGCGATATTCAGGAGACTAATTCCTCTATAGTTGGCGCAGTTTAGAGGGTCTCCTTTCTTGTGGATCGGGCAAACGATGCTGAGGTTCCATTCATCAGGCATACTTTCTTCTGACTAAACTGTAGAGATGAGTTGGTGTATGCACTCCACCAGGTCACCTCCGGCCGCTTTAAAAAGTTCGGCGGATAGTCCGTCGGGTCCAGCAGCTTTGTTGTTTTTTAGTTTAGATATTGCTATCCTTACTTCATTTTGGTCAGGTGGGCGGAAGTTTTGTCTGTCATCATCCATGTTGAATGGTTCATTCTGCCTGACAGCGGGATTTTGGTCTTCTTCGCCATTTAACAGTCTGCATAAATGGTCCTTCCATGTACTCAGCACCGACTGTGACTGTACTACGAGGTTTCCATTCCTATCTCTACAGGCTTCTGTGCGGGTTTTTTTTCCTTGGCATGTTCTTTTTACCTGTTGGTAAAACTTCCGCTCATTGTTCGTGGAGTAGCATCTCTCAATATCTTCGATCGCACGCTTCTCATGCTCTCTCTTTTTCTTTTGGAGAAGCCGGTGTTCTTCCCTTCTTTTCTGCTCGTAGAGCTCGCGAGCAGCTCTCGTCTTTCTTTGCAGCGCCGCTTTATATGCCTCTTGTTTGTCTGCATGGGCCTGCCTGCATTCGTTATCGAACCAGAGGTTTCGTGGTGGTGGTTTGGTGAAACCTAGCATATCAGTTGCGGCATCTCTGATGGCTTGTTGGCAGTGTTGCCACTGGTCTTCGGCACTTGATACTGGCGGTACTGGATTTCTAGAGAGGTTACCGGATATTCGATCGGAATAGGTTCTGGCGGTTTCTTGCGATTGCAGCTTTCCGACGTCATACTTCCTCACAGTGTTACACCGTTGTTGTGGAGTTCGGGTTATTCGCATTCTTACCTTTGCTGCAACAAGGTAGTGATCCGAGTCGATGTTAGCTGCTCGGAAGGTGCGAACATCCAAGATACTGGAGGCGTGTCTTGCATCGATCGCAACGTGATCAATCTGATTGACGGTTCTTTGATCTGGGTGGCGCCAAGTCCCTTTGTGTATATCGAGATGAGGAAACCATGTGCTTGCAATGGTGACGTTATGTGCCGCTGCGAAGTCAATTAGCCTAAGTCCGTTTTCAGACGTTGTGTCGTGTAGGCTTTGTTTTCCGAAAGTCCTACCAAAGATTTCCTCTTTACCTATTTTCGCATTAAAATCGCCTAGTACGATCTTAACGTCGTATTTAGGGCATTGCTCATATGTGGTGGCGTCATCTTTGTCCTCTGTGGGGGCATGAGCGCATATTAGGCTAATGTTGGCGAATTTAGCCTTGATACGGATTGTCACAAGTCGCTCACTTACGTGTTGAAAGCCCAAGACTTCTTGCCTAAGTCTACCGCTTATGACGAATCCGCACCCAAATAAACGCTGTGGTCTTCTTGCACAGTCACCGTAGTACACGTCACAGTTTTTCATCAGTCAGCAGTCTAGGGCCTCCGCTAGTTGTTTGGATGCACGTGATCTGTTAAGAGTTCTAACATTCCACGTGCAGATCCGAAGGTCGTTGTCCTTGATTCGTTTTTCCGGGTCGTCAACAGTAAATCCGTCCCTTCGCAACTTTTTCTTTTTTCCGTGGCAGGGTTGTTAACCCCACGCACAACCGCCAACCTGGAGGGCCAGGTCCTTTGTTGGATTCCTTGGACAAAAAGAACCGGAGAATCCGGAGTCAGTAACCCACTTCGGGGATATGAGCTCTGCCGTTGGCCCATTAAGGCTTCATCCGCCACCATCTCTATTTCAATGCCATGACTTGCATTGAATTGTCCCAATGACCTTATCTCCAAATACGTCGAAGTAGCTCATTAGGGCGTCTGCTTCGTTGACTGTTGACGCCACCGTTGGTCCAATTGGTTGGGCTCATCCGCCGTACGTCCTCTTTCTGAGGGGCTCGTGCAAGACTTCTGCGAAACGATCAGAACAGTCATTAAAGCAGAGCATTATAGTGTTGCTATTTTTCCTGTGTTCAACACTCGCGCTTATAAGTTTAGCAGGAATGTCCGGATGGACAGAGTCCCTATAATCGCAAGTAAAAATCATCTTTGTTTCCTTCCATTTCAAAGTCCCTATAATCGCAAGTAAAAATCATCTTTGTTTCCTTCCATTTCAAAGTTCTACCTCTAAAAAAACTGCTTTTTTAAAAATTAAAATAGCTATAAAACAACAAAAGACAGAAAATATTAACACGGTACTCAAGGAATGTAAACATTTCTGCCATTTTTGATCGTCTTTCTTTTTTAAAGCTCTTTTTTGTACTCCTATCAAGGAACTAAAGATATGTTTTGGGAGCACCTGGACAAATAAGGTATTTGTACTCAAATATAATCTAGATTATAACCATATTTAACGGAGTGAAAAATATCTTGCATTTTATCTGTTAGCATTTTAGGCGACGCGACGTCGCATATGTGGTGTAACAAGGGATAGGACAGGAAGAAGACTTACACTTAGCCTAAATACAGATATTTTCCAATTAATACTTCTGAAACTACAAGTGATTTAATGATCAAAACGAAACTAAAATTGATTTAAATTTTCGGTTAGATATACCACATCACCAGTGAACTTATTGCTAAGAAAAGCGTACTGCCGATAATGAAAATCTTAGATATTTCTAAGCAGAAAGTTAATTTGCGTTTTTTTCTTTGGCAGTAAACATGTAATTGTATTTAGTCAATAAATGCAAGATGAAGAATCTGGCCTTTTTTAATAACAGTTTGACCAACCACTTGAAAAGAAACCAGAAGAACAGGATAGAGAAAAAAGCTTGCAAAATGAATTAGATACAACATTTTGAATCTTAAAATGTTAAACTATTCGAGAACCATACGAATATTATAAAAATACAGGACAACCTCTTCTTGTTTAAATTTCCAACAGTTTTCAAGTTCCTAAAATAAATTATCAACCTCTAAATAATCATCAGTTATTTGTATTCCTGCAAAGGTTCATTGTTTGTCATAAATTAAGTCAGACTTAATTCAAGACAGCACTTGGCTTAAGAAGCAAACACAATACTTCATGAATAATAATTTGCCGATTAACACACCTTTGGGTGTATTTGCATTAAAGTTTTCTTCTTCGTCCTTGGATAGAATATCTATAAATGGATGAGGGTTCCTAGAAGAGTTTGAATATTCCTTCAAATTATTATGTTCGCCTAATTTCAGTCCACTCTTACATCCAAAGCTGAAACATCAACTTTGCATTTCAATCGAAGTGTTACATGACTCGATGGTAAAAGTGACATCTATTATATTCCACAAGTGAGTATGACGACACAAAATACAATGCATACTTACATTTACCCATTCTTAAGGGTGATTTGAGGATTCATAAAAAATTAAATTCAAGTACTCAAAAGCTTTTTAATATTAAAAATAAATAAGGATAGGTAGGTAAACTAAAACATAAAAAAAATAATAATTAATAAGAAATAAAGCATATTTACACGTTAATAAAAATTTAAAATAGGTGTTGTTGTGTTCCGCATACAACCTTATAATATAAAAGCAAAAAAGTCGCAATTACTAATATATTTTTTCTTTATTTCAAATGTTTTGTATATACTTATTTTATCTTTAGATTAAGTTGCCTTTTATCAACTTAAAATATTCAAAAAGATTTATATTTACGAGCAAATTAATGCGACTTCTCTTGACACTTTATTCTATGACAGTTTTGCGTATACGTTACGTACCTACTTTTTCATTGGAATTGGTTCTGTCAAAGTGTCCCTATGCAATTTGATAAGTTAATGGCAACCTGTTAGTGCAACATTACAGACATAATGTTACGTTGACAAATTAAAGTGGACTATGTAAATCAAGGACGTTAATTTGGCAAAAGGATATCGAATTTTTTTCTAACGATAGAACAGATGAAATGAGTTTTCACTCTAGTGGAGTGGTTTCTTAATGAGGCTTTAATTGCAAAACTGATGAGCTTTCGGTTGTAATTATAAGGGTAGATCTAATGCGTAAATGGCAAGTTTGTAATCCTTTTTGATTGTTGATTACTACGTAGTTGTTAAGAGAGTTTTGTTTATACTTATATTAACCTAGGTGAACTTGAAACAAAATACCAGGAAGGTTTCAATAAATATAGTTAAAATACTATATACAAATTTTATTTCAAATACACACCGACAAATTTCTAGTTTCGAATCAGTGATACAAATTTGATTTGGAGGATGGTAATCAAACATGACATTAAGATGAAAGAAAACCATATTTGAATTACAGAGCTTGAACGAACTTCTAGAGACAATTAGCTTCATTTCAGAACAAATTTAGAAAGGATTCATTTCAATAGCCATGTAAATGTAAAGTTAAAGCATATTTTTTCCGTCAATGACTCCAAATTTCCGTATAAGAAAAAATCAGTTTGCTGCACCAAGGTTAAGTTGAAGATGCTTGATTTATGAAGTTAACTGTCATAGCACACTGTTTTTCTTTAAATTTGTCGAGAACTGGTTAACTGATTTAAACGTTTTTTTTTTAATAAATATTTCGTTTTATTCAAAATGGATTTTTGTATTCAACTTCTGAATCTGTTGACTCTGTTCAAACCGCGTTAGAAGCTGGCCAAAGCAGTTGTAGTCAAAGTGCTGCAGTTAATTTATAGATTAATCTTCACCACTCAGTCAATGACCTGTCCTTCTTTCTTCTCCGACTACATAAAACGTAGAAGATGTAGTCCTCATTCAGAAACCTTGGATTATTTAGTGCATTGTTCGAAGACTCAAGACTCTTGGATATTACATGCTGTAAACATTAGGTCAAAGTCATCCCAGATCCTGCATAACCATTAAGGTGGGTCGATTTTGTATGGAAAAAAATAAAAGTTATTTGATCATATGGTAATACCAATAATATGTTGTGTATAATCCAAACAAATAATAATTGTGAAAAAAAAGTTAAATTAAACCATATCTTTAGCCCGCGCATGGGCTTTGAAGTTTCGGAGATTTTTGTAAAAACATCGTTTTTTTTAATTTAAATATTTTATTGAAACAAATTTAATATAAGCATACAATTAGGAAATTATTCATTAACAATTAACAAAGAACACAATTTGGTAGTTGAAATCACAAAATTTAAGTTAATTAAGACATTTTTTTACATTTTGGGCATGAAATCTTGTTTGCTCTCAAATCGGGGCATTAGTTGTCTGGATGCAAGTTTCGCTTGAATCGAGCCTTCTCTTGACTTTTTGTCACAGACAGTCATTGATGCTTCCGTAACTACTTTCACAGAACGTTCCACTGCCTGTGTGTGACATGGTAGCCTTAGGAAAAGAAGATTTTCGTTGCCCTGAGAACTAATAACTTCGTTTATTTCTTCATTGGTGATGTATCGGAGAATTGGCGGATCGTAAGACTCTTGCTGCCAATCTATGAGGTCAATATAGCTTGCAGCATTGAAATTAATCTGAGGAACTTCAAAGACACGAGGCTGTTTTCCTGTATGAGGTGAGTTTCGTGCTTTTAGTATCCTCCTTGCTGCTAGTTCCCTGATTGTTTGACTTTGATCAGATAACATCGATAGCAGCAAATTCTCTGGATGAGCAAAATAGGCGTTACGTTGAATTACGGAATCAATTATAAGTTTCAACTCTGAAGGCAGATAACGAGAACTTTTAATTAACATCCACAAATTCTTAGATCCATCTTTACACGTTGGATTTGTTTTTATTTCAAACCAAACCGGACCGTAACTTCAGAGTCACTTGAAGATGAAACAAACTCATGTTCTTGAGTATTAGACTCACCTTGATTTTTGTTAAGGTTAACATTAAGTTTTTGGGTACAAGTGGTTCGATTTAACTTTTTTTGCAATTTAGTTGTAAGAATCCTGTCAATTCCACCAATTCGCATCTTCCTTTCTTGTCTTTGATCCAGTAAAAAGCTCCACTCTTCTTTTGGTACCTTGTTTTCTCTTCGACAGCAACAAAGTTGAATCTGTTTGCATTTACACGAACAAATATCAAAAAGAATCTTGCTTTGCTGTAAGAAATCGTTCTTCTGTTCAGCTGATAGGCGCTTTAGGGATTTAATGATGTTTTTGCATTTCAAGTGGTAGGCTTTTATAAGCTGAATGACCCTAGTGTGTGAAACCGTTGGAAGCGATGATTTTCTCCATATCTCTTCAAGTTTCTGTGACACTCTCACGGCAATATCTAAAAATGTTGGTTCTTTTTTAGAATTTCGAATCATTTTGAGCTCTAATCTATTCCATTCATAACATTTCATGACATCTTCGTAAGTCGGTAAAATATCATCTTTCATATCTCCTACACTTCCAAATAAAGGGCACTGATAACTTTGTCTCCTCGTTTCCATATTAATCTAATAATTATACCAGCATTATTGAATATTAATTCGAAACAAACAATGGTGGAACCTAAATAAATTTTATCTTAACTTACCTTCAAAACTATAGATTTGATCGAACAAAATTATTATTATTAAAATTACAAATTACTTCCGCTATTTTGCACAGAGAGAAGATTGGTGTTTGACACGAGATTATGTGACTGCTATTTTATTATTAGTAACAAGTGTACAAAATTCTAATTCCCGCTATTTCACAGAGAGCATATTATCTTTGGTACAAGTGCATTAGCTGACCTTCACATTTGTTACAATATATTTTTTTTTGTCATTTTGTCGGGACTAAGCTGCAATAAATAGACCAATAGGGTGATTTGTTTTCTTTGGCTGACAAAAGCCAATATTATATTTTGGGAGTAAAGAAAAGTTAATGTAACAATTGCTTGTCGCACTGACACTGAGGTCAAAGTAGAACAATCGCAATATTATATGATGGGAAAGGCTTAAAACAGCTTTCAACTACCATCTCAAAGTCTTGCGAAACAGAGATTTTATTTAACAATACGGACATTAAATCTCTATGCCTATTGAAAACATTAAAATGATACGCATTTAGCTTCCAAACTTATAATTCTAATGGCCTAGGATGACATTGCATTTAAACGTTATATTGCACGATCTTATCAAAATAAAATCTCGATGCGCGGGCTCTTACACTGAAAATAATTGATTAATATTTTAGGTGTGCGCAATTGAGATAGAAACGCAACATAATTTCTCTATTACAAGTCAATTTGACGAAAAAATAAAAATCGACCCACCTTAATAACCATCTAAAATAGCACTAATTTGATTTTATTCCCTAATTACAGCTATCATGAATACCATGGCCATGGTTTGGAAGAGTACTAATATACATGAAGAAGGTGAGTCTTTTTTTATTTTAATTTTAGTGCTGGCCTAATATTGTCTTGGAGTTGACAATAAGTGCATCACCCTTGGACCTAATATATTCATAAAATAGTTATAAACCATGAGATAAACCATGGTATTAATTTGGATTTATTTTTAAACCAGATAATCAGGCAGCTTTTAAACTGGGAGTTATACTGGGTGTCAGAAAACTCAACGTCAAGCTGGTACCGGGTGAAAGAAGAAGTTATATCCATACTGGGAAAAATAAGAAAAAAAATCCATCTTGCTTGATTAAAATTTAAGGGCACTATTTAGGAAAGTGATGAAAATCGATTCCCTAGGCCATACTTTTATGTACGATTGTCACAAATTTTCAAATTAAGAGGTGCCTTATTTTTATAGGTAATCCATAATAATCATGCTATCCGTCGAAATAAAAAAAATAAAAAAATTAGATAATATTGTTTCGCTAAGTTATGGTTCAAAAAATTCTGTAAGATAACTTTAAAACTTCATATTTAAAAAAAATATACCGCACTACCCTCGAAAAGTTGTTTGAAAAAATGGCCATTTTTTCAAGATTTCAAAATGACACTTGTAAACAATCTTTGAAAAAAGCCAAAAAACAATTGAGGAATAAGTGAAATATCATCATGGAGGATTTTTTGTAATAAATGCACCCAGAATAAAACGAGCATCCAGAAAGAAATGCGCAGCTGGGCGGCACGCGGCTGTCCTGGCGGTGCGGCGACGCGATTGGGTGATGAGAACTAAACATTTTTAGTAAAAACATTGATTGGAAATAACGCACAATATTTAGGAAATATCACCGAAATCTTACAAAAAACAATTCCCAATGGCGATATTGCCATTTATTGATTTAGGCGATATAGAATTTTGGGCGTTCAGCTAAAACTTTTGGGCCGCACGTCCTTTTTTTCATCCGATTATGGGTGGTAGTAGTTTTTTTGGGCGTCTTAATTTATTTGGCAATATTTCCTTGTGCGTTATTTCCTAACGCCTCAGTAGGTATAACAACATTTTTACTTGCGATTATAGGGACTACAAGGCTGGTTTAGTATTCCTGAATATAAAAAAATTGAGATAACAATCAAACATGATATTACGATCATAGAAAAATCTAAAAAAAATAATGGCAAAAAATGTCTGTATGTCTGTCAGTATATATAACGAGCTGCAGCCTAAACGGCCTAAGCGATTCTTTTGGCATTCCCTAGGGGCGAAATTGAAATTTTATTTTTACCCCAAAAATAACGGTACCTTCCATAAGACCGTTTAGGAAAAGCTTACTTTTCTCGAAAACGGCTCTAACGATTTTGATGAAAACTTTTGAGATTTTTTTTTGTTGAAATTGGCCATCATTTGAACAGAACCAAATTTACGGGAAAAATCTATTACCAGTATAGTAAAAATAATACATAAAACGGTTTTTTTAATTTTTGGCTTTTGCGGTAACGGCTCTTTGGATTTCTGTCAAATTTTATATTTGAGAAGATCTAGGTAGCCAAATCAAATCTGCGTATCAAAACTTTGAATAACTTTTTTTCTAATTAAAATTAAAAAAATCAATATTTTTTAAAACTAATCAAAAAATTTTATTTAACATTTTAAAAACACATGTATATTAATAATCTTTAAGAAACTCCATACCAAAATTTAAACAAACAATTTTTTCCAAAAAACTAAAAATAAAAAACAGGTCCTACATTTTTCAAATTCTTACTTCTTTTATAAATTCTCATCTGTGGTGGAGTACTTCATTTTTAGTAGAAACCGTTAAGTATTGTGGTTTTAATACTTTTTATAAGTTCAAACTGTCTTATTTTTAATGTAAATGTTACTTGTTTTTGTCAAAGATATTAGACACATAAGAGCAAGTACGCCCCATTTTTTTCGAAATATGTCAAATTCAAAAGAATTTCCGCTCAAAGATACATTCTACAATCTTAAAAAAAATTAATGAATTTTCTAACAAACTCGCCCGTAAGCTCAATATTTTTATCAATTTTGTTAAAAACGTCATTAAAAAAAACTAGACGAATTATGCTAGTTTCGCGTCCGAATATAAAAGATGTCGTTCACGTATCGATCCCAGAAGAAAACATTTAAATGTATTTTGTTTAATTTATATTGTAGTTTTGTTTCTATGCCGACGACCATTTTTTTTTTAATTTTTTTTATTACATATTATTAATATTTATTTTAAGGGGGGTAGAATGTGCGAATTAAAAAAAAATCTTTTTTGGTACATCGAAGTACACGTTTTAGCACCAATAAAACGTGTTGAATTTCTCTAATCAATAGAAATTAAAATCTTACTATTAATGAAAAAAACAATTCGTCTCATTTTGACATTTTATTTTAAGTTAATTCCATTTCGTTAAAATGGTATCAAATTTCCATATGTGCCAAAAGTCAAATAGACAGAACAAAGCCAGAAAAACATTCAAACACAAAGTGCAAGAAGGTACATCAGCGTTCAAGCTTTTGAACAATAAACAATCTTTCAAGAATCAATATATTGTGATGTGGCAACAAGTTTAGATATTCGGAGGATACATTTTGTAAATTAACGCCATCTGTTGGATTCATTGTGTACAACAACCAACATTCATTGTGTACAACGACCATGCGCCTAAAAGTATGCTACATATTTGCAACATGTTTTAACTGAGTACTAAATCGAACTTGAAGTACTAATTCGAGACTCGAATTAGTACCGAAAGCTTAGATTGTGCCAGAACCAGACAGAAGCTTCCAGAAGCTTGTAAACTTGTATAAATACAAGAGTAGATAGCATTGAAAGTTCAGTTTATTTTCGAAAGTGGAATTGTTAACAACTGGAAACGTTAGTAAAAAGTGATTGAATTGAGATTAAATAAAAAGTGTTGAATTATAAAAACGTATTTGAATTGTGAATAAGTGAAATAAGTTAAATTTGGTGTTATTTAAACTGAAAGACGTTGTGTTTCATAAAATAAAGAGATTTGTTGTATTGTTTTGGCATTTCGATTGAGTTTTATTTATCGAACCCCAGGCCAAAACTTCACATTGGTGTCAGAAATTGGGGATAAAACTCAGTAAAGTGCTAGAAAATTCCATAGTGACATTTTTTTAAACAGTTTCGGTGACTCATTTAATTGTGAAAGTGGAAGTGGAAACTATTGAACTGATTGTGCTATAAAATTGTGAATAGCGAGTATTTTTGTTAAAAATAGTGTTGGAAAAAGATCTTTCTAGAAGAGACATTAAAATAAAACTGACTGTGTTGTGAATATAGTGTTTCATTTACATAAAATGGGTCGCAAATTAGAACAATTGACAACAGCTGAGTTGAAAGAAGAATTAGGAAAACGAAATCTTCAGACTTCGGGGCTGAAAAAGGAACTATTGCTCCGACTTCAGAATGCTATCACTCAGGATGGTGGAGACCCCGATACCATGTTGTTCGATGTTGAAGAACAAGGGAGAGAATGCACAGTAAGTACAGCCGATGAAATGCCTGCTTTCATGAAGTTGCTTCTGTCGAAATTTGAAAAACAAAAGAATGAGCAGAAGAATTCGTTGGAAATACTCCAGCAACAGCTAAGCGAACAAAGGAACGTTCTCGAAGAACAAAAGAACGTTCTCGAAAATAAATTCGACGAACAAAAGAATGAGCAGAAAAATTCGTTGGAAATTCTCCAGCAACAACTAAGCGAACAAAGGAACGTTCTCGAAGACCAAAGGAACGTTCTCGAAAGTAAATTCGACGAACAAAAGAATTCATTAGAAACTCTCCAGAATCAACTAAGCGAAAGACTTCAAATAGTAGATCAGAAATTTGAAGCCAAAGTAGAAAGCTTAGAAAAAAAGTTCGGAAAGCAAGTAGAAAGTGTAGAACAACAGTACGAACACCTGGCTAAGGAGGTTGATTCTTTGAAAAAGCAGAAGGTTCGGGTATATTCGAGCGACGGTCCACGAAGAAAGGAAATGCAGCCCCCTGTCTTCAATGGTCAAACATCATGGCCAATTTATAAGAGGCAGTTTGAAGCTGCCGCCTTGACGAATAACTGGGACAACGAAGACAAATCAATTGCTCTTACGCTTGCGCTCAGAGGAACAGCTGCCGAATTGCTGCAGACCATTCCTGAAGACAAACATCATGATTATGATGCCATGGTCAAGGCAATCGAGATGAGGTTTGGCGACGACCACATGCAGCAAGTTTACCGAGTCCAGTTGCGCCGAAGGGTCCAGACAAGAGATGAAACGCTACAACAATTGCAAGCTGACATCGAGCGCTTGGCAAATTTGTCTTATCCCAATACCAGCAGGGAAATCATAAACGAACTGGCAACCGATGCGTTCACTAATGCCATTGCAGATGGAAAGCTACAAATGGCTGTGAGAATGGCAGGTAAGAAAACGCTCGCTGAGGCTTTAGCATTTGCCCTGAAAATGGAAGCAGCAGACCAAGCTTCGCAAAGTAGCCAACGCGTCAGGGAAATGGCTACGCTAGAGTGCTCATGTCAAGGTGTCGACATTGAAAGACAAAACCTGAACACTGCTCGAGGTCAAATGAGATGCTGGAATTGCAACAAGCTAGGACACCTACAGCGACAATGCAGATCTCCACCTAGACAGGTAAGCTGCCCACATTGCGCAAGGAGGAGGCAGAATGACGAAGCATCTGGCAGGAATAACACTCACACTGCTGGACAAGCTTCTGATCAACAGCAGGCGGGAAACGCCTAAGAACCAACTTCGCGGGGCTGAAGTTGGTTGATGAAATGAACGCCCCCAGAACCATTATCCAAGTTGCGCAAACGAAACGCTGCAACCAGAGTTTGACAGTGGAGACCGTCATCGCCAACAGAAAATGTGTGGCCACTATCGATACGGGTGCCACGGCCTCCATAATTAGAAGAGGCCTTGTCCAGACGTCCTGGCTACACAACACCATCTGGAACAGTCTGAAGGCAGCTACGGGAGAAGTAGCAAAAGTATACGGCGATGTACTTCTGAAGATAGAACTGGCAGGGCTGACCTTCGCACATGCATTCTTGGTAGCTGACATATGCGACGACTGCATACTAGGTGTGGATTTTATGAAGGCACATGAAGTAGTCCTAGACTTTCGAATGCAGGTGTTAAGGTATTCAATCGTCGAGATTCCAATGGTGTACGGTAACGAGAATGCTGTAAATCTTCGGACGATCATAAGCAGTGATGAAATTCTCCGGCCATCTTCAGAAAGAGCGCATCCTAGGTGTTTGAACGGTAAGAAGGACGAAAGTATTTCTGTTCAGAGACTAAGGGCTGAACCTGTAAAGGGTTGGACTGCGGAAGAACTTCGTAATGCACAAAAGGAAGATCCTGACATCGAGCCCATTCTTGTATGGAAGGAATCTATGGATAAGCCCAATGCAAGAGACATCTCCGACAGAAGTCCTACCTTAAAGGCATACTGGGCGCAGTGGGACTCTCTCCATGTAAAAGATGGTGTTTTGTGGAGAGAATGGGAAATGCCGAATGGAAGATCCTTTAAGATGCAGCTTGTGGTGCCACGGTCGAAAGTGCAGGAGATTTTAAGGGAAATGCACGATAAAGAATCCGGCGGGCACTTAGGAATCAACAAGACACGGAAAAAGGTACGGGTACGTTTTTATTGGTTAACTGTAAGAAAAGATGTCGAGAGATGGTGTCGAAAGTGCACCACGTGCAAAGCTGGTAGAGGACCCAAAGTCAAGGCAAGCGCTAAGATGCACCAGAACAAAGTGAGCGCCCCAATTAAAAGGATCAACGACACACACCAAGGAACCCAAAGCAATATAAACATTGCGAAAGACCGCCTGAGGACCAGATACAATGCGCGAGCAACATCACCTGAATTCAATGAGGGAGATCTGGTATGGCTTTACAACCCACATCGCAGAAAAGGAGAATCGCCCAAGCTTCAGCAGGACTGGGAAGGTCCCTACCAAGTAGTTACGCGCATTGATGACGTCGTTTTCCGAATCCAACGAGGACCAAGAGCAAAAATGAAAATTGTCCATGTGGATCGACTGCATCGTTACCACGGAAACAATGATGATGTGCTTGTTCGGGACGAACAAAACTAAGAGGGGGACAATGTGATGTGGCAACAAGTTTAGATATTCGGAGGATACATTTTGTAAATTAACGCCATCTGTTGGATTCATTGTGTACAACAACCAACATTCATTGTGTACAAGTACCAAAAGCTTAGATTGTGCCAGAACCAGACAGAAGCTTCCAGAAGCTTGTAAACTTGTATAAATACAAGAGTAGATTGCATTGAAAGTTCAGTTTATTTTCGAAAGTGGAATTGTTAACAACTGGAAACGTTAGTAAAAAGTGATTGAATTGAGATTAAATAAAAAGTGTTGAATTATAAAAACGTATTTGAATTGTGAATAAGAGAAATAAGTTAAATTTGGTGTTATTTAAACTGAAAGACGTTGTGTTTCATAAAATAAAGAAATTTGTTGTATTGTTTTGGCATTTCGATTGAGTTTTATATATCGAACCCCAGGCCAAAACTTCACAATATCTTATCTATTATCAAGAAAGAGACATTTGTGTTGCTATATGTTATAGGATTTTTCCCCTTTCCTACCAGAACGGATAGTCCAATATGCGAAATCGATTCCAATACACCATCTTTTTATAAACTTTAAAGCCCCCTACACAATAGCATATCCAGGGTAGAACTTTGTAAGGCCATGATTAAATTCAGCATCCCAAATAAATTGAAACGACTCTGTAAGCTGTCGAAGACCAACGTTACAACCAGACCAATCAAAAATTTAGAAATCTTACCATAAAAACTAAACTGCTGCTGTACAGGACTGTAATCAGTATTCACATATGGATCTGAGATGAGATTTGGGAACGAGATTATTGAATAGCTGTGTAAATGAATAGAGAAATATCCTGGACCAAACAAACTAATCTTAGTATTATCATAAAAGCTTCTCACAGTATTTTTATGCGTTTATATATATATATGTGTATATATATATATATATATATATATATATATATATATGTGTGTGTGTGTGTGTGTGTGTGTGTGTGTGTGTGTGTGTGTGTGTGTGTGTGTGTGTGTGTGTGTGTGTGTGTGTGTGTGTGTGTGTGTGTGTGTGTGTGTGTGTGTGTGTGTGTGTGTGTGGATTTTACGAGAAGGTTTGTCTGTGTGAGTTAACGGGCTGTAGGTTGGTGTTGCTGCTATCAATGTTTTCTTATGAAGTTATCACGTAAAGTTATCGTACGTAAACCGAATTTACAGACAACCAACTCTTTTTCTTATCGATATTTTGAAAACGGGTTGGTGATTTTTTTTATTTTGTGAGTTATTTCTGTGCTTAAGTTTAGATTCTAAAGCTATTTCGTTATAATTTTTGAAAAAAAAAACATTGTTAAGAAAAAAAACGTTATATTTAAAAACCCTTCCTTCGATTTTGAAAATCAAAAATGCACACCTCTTCACATTATTCAACGAAATAAAATGGCATTTAAATTTTTGCGCTGAAATCTGCTTTATCTACTAAAAAGTCAAAAAAATCGGATAAAATCTTTGAAGTTTATCTTCAATTTGAACTTCATTCAACCATGTGCCGCACATATGAGCAATTACGTGCGATCCAGTCGTGCAATTTATTTATTTAACTTTACCAAAGTTTTATCCTTGAAATTCGTAAATAGTTTTCGTACGCAGCTTAACTTATATATGTTATATAGTAGCAGCTGAGCAGTCGCACACTCAAAGATTTTTAAGATAACAAAATCCAATTTTCAACTTTAATAGCTTTTCCCAAGGAATTTCAAATTCAATATTTTATATAAAATTAATAGACTTCAGAACCCAGTCTTTGAAACTTAACATTTTTCCATCATAAAAACCTCAAAAATATTTCTTACGAACTGAAATGTTTTACTGATGGCAGTCAAACAAAATATTGTAGAAAAAACAAACCCTTTCAAAGATTTTCTAAATATTGGAAACCTAGTTCTCCGAAAAAACTCATCATAGACGTGTCAAAGTTCAAGTACGAAATTGATAGCAATCCTTGGTGACTCTTCGAGACATTTTATACTGGCAGTCATTATAGACAACTGCGGCAAGGCAATCACTAATGGCTTTTCAAAAGACCCCCCCCCCCGTGCCCTTTTATTCTAACCGGTTCCTAGAAAAGTCCCTAGAAAAATCATGTAAGTAATGTTGAATGGTTTTTGTTATTCACAATAACGACATTAAAAGCAAGATAATGGTCTCCCTGGAAATATATGTAAGTTTTTGGTAAGTATCTCTTTTTAAGTCGTTCAACCTTTTCGTTTGCATCGGTGTCGGGAACCTCATAATCATCATCATTATCCTTGGCCTCAGCCTCGGAGTCCCAAAGGGGTTTATCCTGTGAAGCTGGCAGTCATTGCCACAACATTGCAATAAAGTGGCAAACAAATTCAAATACAATATTGTATATATGTAGCTGGATATAGGTATGTGTATTCATGGGCGTGTGTGTTCATATTTACCACAAGTACGTGAAGTAATTCGAAAGTGTGTACTTATAAAGTGGTGGCGCGCATCAATAAGGCATACAAAGGACTTATTTTTGCGTAATGTGGGAACATAAGTCTGGAACATTGTAATTCAATGAGCATCCTGTTTTTTTTATTGAACTCTATTTTTTTTTATTTTATTTGTTTGATTCTTTTCTCGACAATGTGCGAAACATACACACATTATAGCAAATATTACAAAAGGATTTCAATTTTATGCAAGCTCCTTCCTCTGGGGGAATCGGGCTTAGTCCTGGAGCAGGAGTTGTATCTGACGCCCGATTGTGCTTTGTGTGTTGCTTTAGCTGGGATTCAGCTTGACTAAGAAAAACAATCTTGTTCATCTTGTCTGAAAGGCAGCGCAGCACCCTGTATCCTTTAGGATTCCTAAGATATGTATATGTGAATATTATTTCCTTTGAATCGTGTTCTTAACACTATAATCATTGAAGTGTTATGATTTTTCGATCGATAAGATTATCCTTGCAATTTATATTGAATTGTTTAACATTCAAGGTGTAAGTCGATGAAGATATTAAGGATCTGTTTTGTTGGCAGATGTGTGTGTATTCGCAGTTAACAGGTTCTCGAAACAATGTCGACAAATGTCCTGACAAGGGTTTATTTTTTTTATTAATATCAAGAGATTTCTTTTTTACCTTTCAAGACTTTTTTTCAAAAATTTGATTTGGGGTTTTGCTTTCCAGACAATATTTGATTTTTGTTAGTAAAATTTCCCAATTCAAATTAATTTTTCTTATGGAAAGTCAATTTTTTCTTATAGAAGTTTTCTTTTTTTTCTATTTACTCAATCTTATATTTTCGAATTTTTTAGAAATATTTCAAATAAGTTCATAGAGAGTTGATGAAGAACATTTCTTTGCAATATCGGTAGGATTCGTTCTCTGGGTAGATAAATTGGAAATTCTATGAATTTTGCATGTCAAAAGCTTTTACCCTGTGATGTAATAATTTTGAGACATAACAACACCATACTTAAACATATTGTTAAGGTGAATGCATTCATAAACACCTTGAACTGAACGCGACCCTTTTGGTTAAATCGTGAAATGATTTCATTCTAAATTTAAAACGTCAAATATATAACAGAAAAAAGGACACGAGGATTTTTGAGGTTAAAAAGGGGAAAGAAATAAAGTAAAAATTAAAGTATAAGGAAGGACGTGTCTTTTTAATTTTCCATAAAAAATGCTTAATATTGGTGTCGATTAAAAACGAATTATAATGTTTCAATTTTATTTTCCACCATGCAGACTGATGGCTTAGGTAAACGGAGTGTATGGTGGAAAGCTTGGCAGAGGCACTCAATTCTTTGCGAGCTTTGTTTCTGGCAAACTGCCAAACTCCAGAAGATCTCCACGTTCCAGTAGGGATAATGGTCCACCAGGCGCAACAATCATACCCAACATTGCACCTTCTCTAAATCCCATAGTAAGCCCAAGCAGGGGGGTTGCAAGGGGGCAGCATGCCCCGCCCCCATGCATAGCATTGAAAAAAAAATTCAATTCAGACATTAGGTCCATGGATATTATATCTATTTCGTTCATGGACCCCAAGACTATTTCCAATTGGTCATAATGTCCATGGACATTGATACAGGACAGAAGAGAAGACAGAAGGAGAACGGAAAACAGAAAACACATAACACATGTCAACAGCACGCAGTTGGTTTTCGGACGGTCCGCCATCTTTCTACTAACCACGCGCAACGATGCTTGATTTCGCTGATCTCACGGGAAGCGATGCTTTATCAGAGCCAAAGCCGTTGACTAAAGAGACATTTATTTCCGGCCGTTCCAAAGGAAACATGTCATCAACTTTGCACAGGCACTAGGGTTAAGTTTGTTATACAGAAGGCAGAGCGAGGATCTCACGCCCAGCGAAAATAAATAAAAAAGACTCGGTAAAAGCCGTTAGCTTTCAAGAGCCAACGCTAACGGCTAATAATCAGGCTCTTACCTTTCGTATGGGTGCAGCATCATCTCAAGCACACGTTTCTGTTTCTGGTAAAATCGAAGGGAAGGATTGCAAGTTTATCATCGATACTGGTGCTACTCAAATCATCGTCCATCCTAGAATAACTAATAAGTAGATTTTTTAGTAAAATCTTGAGGGTGTCACAATAACAAGTGCAACTGGACAGAAATCAGCTATTCTTGGGTATATGAAAATAAATCTGTATTTTGGCTCGATGGTCATCCAACATAACGCGTATGTAGCGAACATATTTGATAATTGCATTTTGGGGATGGATTTTCTATAGCTAAATTTAGGTGCACCTTAGATTTTGACAAACATTGCTTACACATACAGGACGAAGTTGTTCCGCAGGATAATCTTCAAACTCAATGCTTTTTATTGAAGTTGCACGAGGAGCTTTCATCAGATTTAACCATAGAGGACAATCTTCAACTTGAGTGCCTAACAATGTCAGACATGGATGTTTTGATAGAACCTGAACACACACGTCCAATAAAACTGCCACCAAGGCGTTTACCATTTGCAAAACGTGAAGAAGCCAGGAGACTTCTAATAGACATGGAAAATAAAACCATCCAGCAGTCCTTGGTGCTTCCCAGTTGTGTTTGTTTGTAAAAATGACGGGTCAATCCGTTTCTGCATAGACTACCGACGTTTGAACGAAGTAACCAGGAAAGATTCAGATCTCTTGCCGCTTGCCATTTTAATTTTTGATGTAGTCAGAAGTAATACGCTACATTAGACACTGCTAACGGGTATTGGCAAGTTGAAATGAGGAGGCCGATAAGGAGAAGACGGCTTTTTCTATTGGAGAAGGATTGTGGGAGTTTAATGTTATGCCATATGATTAAGCAAATGGAGCAGCGACTTTCCAAAGTAATTGAGCTGATCCTCAAAGAAATTTGTTTGCCTTACATTGACGATATAGTCATTCACATTTAAAATTTTGAGGAAGCATTAACAAATCTGGAAACAGTTTTTCACAGATTACAGGCAGCTAGGAAAGAAGGCTTTCTCCTAAAAAATGTCAACTTTTTCAAAGAAGTGCAAGCCGATCCAGATAAAATTGCAGCTGTTAGAGATTGGCCTCAACCAAAAAATCTAACGGAGGTACAGTCGTTCCTAGGTTTGTGTGCATATTATCGGAGATTTATTAAAAATGTCTCTCTTTTAGCCAATCCTCTCAATATGCTCGCAGAGAAAAATCGAATCGAATCGACTGGACTCCACATGCCACATGGTGCAAAGCATTCCAATAATTAAAAACATCTCTTATTACCTCACCTGTACTGGCTCATCCCTCGATTGATAGTAGGTTTATTATGGATACTGACGCAAGTAACTATGCTTGGGGTGCTATCTTATCACAACAACAGAGGAACGATGAGGCAGTAATCGAGTACTACAGTAAAACACTGTCCAAGCCAGAGCGCAACTATTGTACCACCAGAAAAGAATTTCTGGTAGTGGTTAAGGCTATGTATCACTTCAAACATTATCTTATTGGTCGCAGTTTCACCATTCGGACCGATCATGCTTCATTTCGGCGGCTGTTAAATTTTAAGGAGCCTGAAGGTCAGATTGCTCGGTGGTTGGAGAGACTGCAAGAATTTAGTTTCGAAATTGAACATCGACCAGGAAAGCAGCATAACAACTCTGATGCCCTCTCTTGTCGTTGGTTGAGCATATTTTTTCACGATTTGGTGTCACTTTGATGTTGAGTTCAAGTGCAAGAAAAATGAAACATCATTTTTAAGAGCGCTAGCAGGGTGATAAATAATAAGGATGGAAAATAAAATTAAATTTGGCAATAACAATAAGTTTTAAGGAAATCGGTTCAGTAGCTTACGCCAAAAATAATATAAAGTTGCGGTCAAAATAATAGTAGGGGGACTACTAAATATGTTTAAAATATCTTATTGTCGTGATTTGATACTTTTTTGTTTTATTTTCTTTACCAGTTCAACGTTTTGTGAATGAAATGTATAGTTTCGCTTCCAGAACAATTATGTTGAATGTCGTTTTCTGGTAAGTTTTCATATACACGCCGTTTTGGACCAGTAAACATAATAGTAGTATTTGCAAAAGTCTTACTAAAAGCAAAATTTAAGTATTATATTTGCAACAAAATGCTCCATAAAGTAAATTTATTTATTATGAATAAATTCTATTTTATTTTTTGATTAAACCTGTATTTAGTTTTGAATTGGGTCGTTGAAACAAAATGCATTAAAGTCTCCTTCCCAACCTCCCACCCTCAAACTCATGAAGAGCGTATGGACAACAATGCTCCGGCTCGCAGGATTTTCGATTCCATCCCAGAGGGTAGACGCAGTCAAGGAAGACCTCGCCTCAGGTGGCGCGCTCAAGTGGAGGAAGACCTCAACCAACTTGGAGTGCGAAACTGGAAGCAGCTAGCCAAAGACCGAGCTGGTGGGAGAGGCATGTTGGTTGAGGCCCAGGTTCGTCCCGAAATGTAGCGCCCCATAGGTAAGTAAGTAAGTTATAAATTTAAAATAATTTTTTAAACATGTCATATAATATAATTTAAATTCATTTCATTGATTTGGCTTATTTTGACTGTATAAATCTTGTAAATATCATTTTTCGGAAATTTACCTTTAAAAATTATTTATTTTAAATATAAATCTTTACATGATAGAAAGTATAGTGAAACTAGAACAAGAAATTAGTTTTTCTGAATATATTTTATAGATTTTCAAGCAATAATTGTTTTTCTTCGATTGGAATAATTACTAATG
This sequence comes from Platycheirus rosarum, assembly GCA_963971375.1. Lineage (NCBI taxonomy): Eukaryota > Metazoa > Arthropoda > Insecta > Diptera > Syrphidae > Platycheirus > Platycheirus rosarum. The sequence goes on from OZ020507.1 coordinate 259,453,853, forward strand.
GAACCACAAGAGAAGACTGAAGATCACTCTGTCCTTTTTTCTTTTATAAAAAAAGGTAATTTTTAAGGACATCATTCTATAAACATTGCAAGCGATTGAAGAGAAAAAGTCAAGAAATACTGATATAAAAATAAAATGTAAGGATTTTACGTTGTTCCAGAAATCGAAGGACCCCTTAAAGGTATCTCTTTTCTTAGTTCGAAAGAAATACGTTCCAGTGATGCCATAAATCGGATTAAACATTCAACATTTGTGGTGATATTTATCCAATTTTGATTATTGAAAAAGCCTCTTAGCTATAAATGAGGCTCGACTGAAAATATTACATATCATCCTATATCCGGACCTCAGATAAATATTTGAAGGTCAAAGTAAGCGAGCTCAAGGTATTGTCTATGGTCGACCAGCTTCAACTCTTACCATAGCACAATCCTGTATGGATGTAGGTAAAAATCCTAGAATCAAATTAAATTGGTTGAAATTTCGATGATACTGCAACGGTGGACTTGTTTCCTTCTTTTTACTGCAAACTTTGTCTAGTTCCAAAAATTTCAAGAAACAATAATCTTTTATACAAAATCTTAGGATCTGACCTACAGATATGTGGAAAAAGAAGGTTTTATCATTGATCGTTTCGAGTTCTGCTCCCAAATTTTACTGCAGGTATTCATGCTAATAAAATAAATAGCTAACTTTTTGGTTCCATAACGAATTATCGTTTTCAGCTGTTTAGAGTGCTACGAAATCGCAACTGAAACTTTGTTGCAAGAAAACATCTTCGAATGATCGTTCTTCCGATATTCTGAAATTACTTTATAATATTAACAAATTCGCACAGCAGGGCTGGTCTACGCCATCCTTCTAACGTAAGCCAGTTCTTCCAGAAAAAATGGGCACGACTGGGTCGTGCCTAATTACATTGGAAGGCAAGATCTTTGACAAAAACAAATAACATTTACATTGAAAGTAACACAGTTTGAACTTATAGAAACTATCAAAACTACTATACTTTACGGTTTTTTAGTAAAAATGAAGTAAGCCATCACACGTCTTAAATAACAAAGAATTTATGAAAAAAGTATTTCGAAAATTGTAGGACCGGTTTTGATAAAATCGTGTTTTTTTATTTTTGTTTTTTTGAAAAAAAAAATTTGTTTGAGATTTTGGTATGTAGTTTTTTAGAATTCATCTATATACACCTTTTTTTTAATTTTAAATATTTTTCTTTGATAAGTTTTAAAAATATTGAATTTCAAAAAAAAAAATCTCAAAAATTCATTCATTCATTCATCAATTCATTAGAAAAAAAAGTTATTTAATATTTTGATATGAAGAATTAATTTGGGTACCTCGATCTTCTCAAATATAAAATTTAACAGAAATCCAAATAGCCGTTACCGAGAAACTCAACATTTAAAAAACCGTTATTTAAAAGGTACCGTTAATAGACTTTTCCCGTAAATTCGGTTCTAATCAAATATGTGCCTTATAGTCCCTATAATCGCAAGTAAAAATGACCACAAAAGGCTTTCCGACTGGTTTCTCTTCACTTATACGAGCTAGGTGTCCACCCTTCCGGACGGAGTCTGTCGAGCTTTATTTTTTCCACAACATCTGCTTTGAATTCGATTTCATACAATTATGATTGTATCTTATACGGAATCGTCCTCCTGGTACTGGTGGTCTCGTACAGCAGTAGCTCAGTTTTTACTTTAACTTTGCTAGATTTGAAGAGCCTCGACAGACTATAGAAGGTTTTTCTGGATTTTAGCGGCCACCCGCGTATTTCTTCCTCCATAGCATTGTCGGCTGCTACTTTTCGAAGATTGAACTACTTCAAATTCATTCTCCACTACCCTGATTTTTTGACAACACTTCTCGCAGACGCAGCCACCAAAAACTTGGTTTTTCCTTCACTAATATGCAGCCCTAATGCCGCCTCCTTGATCTAGATAAAGGTAAGGTAATTTAAGGATTAAAGTGAATTGTTTGTTTGGATTTATAAAAAAAGTATTGGAAGCAAGATGTTCATACTTTTCACTTTAAATATTTGTATCACAATTAATTCTCTACTTTGTATACTCTTTTCCTAAATTCATCATCCATCATCCGGCTAAACGAGGTGTATGCTCATTCTTCAAGCTTACGACTCCTGCTTCGACATTTCTAAACAAAAAACTCATTTAAAATTTTGGAAAATCAGTTTTCCGGCAACAGCTTTGATTAAAAGTTCTTAAGCAACATACATACATATATCCTACCAAAGAAGCTTAACATTATGATGAGATTTTTCTTATCGCATCTTCATTCAAATTTACCCTTTTTTAAATATATTATACATATCATTATATGTGTATATAAACAACAAAACCCACAGGATTTATTTGCATCCTGTTTTCCTTATGATATCATTACCCAGCGATTTTTTTAAACCAACACCGCAGTTTGATACTCTTTCCAAACACAACTCAACGGATATGTATGTAACCTTCTCAGTAAAGGCATCCATTAATCATATTGCTATATGCGAGGAAAACATGAAGATAAATCCTTCTTGCTTCTATTTCCCCCCAAAAAAAAACATGAAATGAAAAACCATTTGTTTTCACAGCTCATATTGTTTTATTTCGCTATTCACAGCACACTAGAGTCTCCCTAATTTTCCTTATAACATTAAGTCAAATAAACAGCGATACAAACGACCGAAAACTGTGGAGTTGAGTCCTTCCAATTTGCATCCTGTAGGTCCTTGAATATGCAAAGCCGCGTAATCGTAACAATCGATCATGCCATCCCCATCACAGTCCCGAATGTATCTTTCGATGTAAGCCTTAACGGCACGAGCCGCACAAAACGGATTATTTACACATTGTAAATATTCTGCAAAATAAGCAAAACAAGCAAACACACACACAGAGATTAGAACTTTGACGTGGCAAATCTACAACACAACTATAAATAACACTAACAAGACCAAAAGATACTTTATCAAAGGTTGTTCGAATAATTATCCACCAAAGTCAACATGATATCCATTCTATTCACACCTACCACACCAGAGCTTGACACGTACCCTTTTCTGAATCGGAGTCCTCCTTTCCGTTGTAGGTTACACCTGCTAATGTCGGGCTGCCCGCTTCCAGCCAGTAGGACTGGGATATCCTGTAAATACCGCACACCAAACCACTGGAACATTTTGCCGGCTTACACCCGGTGCTGGCCGCACAGATACACTGCAGGCAAGCTTCGCTGATATCCGAGCTTCCGCTACTGTACGAGGGGACGCCTGAGGTTTTATTACTTTGATGCGGGGTGGCAATTAAGTTAGGCGAAGAATCCCCGTCAGACGTGGAGGATTCTATTCCATCATCGGTGGGGCTGCTGCTGGAGCTGTCATTGTCACACGAAAGGCACTCACGTTCCGTAACAAAAGCTTCTACACAGGAATAATTAAGTCAACGTTACTCTGCTATTGTGCACCAATTAAACCCACCTGGAGTGTGATAGTATGGCGCGCCGTGATGTTGATGGTGTCGAACGAAAATCACGCCGCTTAGGGAGAGCAAGGATAACGCCAGTGCGAGCATTGCAACTATTCGGCAATCAAGGTCGGCCATTCCCGAGATTGGATTTGAAAAATGAAAAAAAGGAAAAAAAATTCAAGTTATACCGCGGATAGCTTGTCAAGCGTGCTAGCGCGAAGTGATTTCAGCTACGGAATGTCGTCGAGGCTTGAGATAGAATGTACGAAACCGAAACAGTGATGACCCTTCGGAGACGTTTAGTGATAACCTAAGAGAGCTTGTGGATTGGATTTGTTATCAGAAAAGTATCTTTTGTTTACAAATAAGCGGATTGTGTGTCTGGAGGTAGATTTGGTTGAATGTGGTTGAAGTGAATTCATCACTTTTTGGTATGATTAATCTCTTCCATGGGCCATGAACTTTAATGTGAGATAGTATGAGGCTTATATGTTAGATGAAAGGGGGTTGTTTAAGGGTGATGTACATATTGGGGATTCTCTTGGTCTTATGTGTGCAAAAGTTTTGAAGTGAGTATCATGATATGGGAGCACTTGGGTTCTTCTTTTGAAACCGAATATAAAAGTAGTCCAGTAATTAGTGGTAAAATCCTTGTATACAGGATTTACTTCAGGTTCATGTTCTTATTTATCTATTAGGTAGATGTTATGGGCAAAAGTAACCTCTTCAACGAAACACGATCCCAAATTATATTCTGAAAGATCATGTTTTAAGTTTTCATGAGATTTAAGAACCTTAATATAGTAGAATTCTAAGCTGAATAGTGAGGACAACCCAGTCATTTTTTTTATTGCAAAAAACGCCGAGTTAGATATTTTGAAAAAAATCAAAAGACATGGTTTATTTAAAAAAGAACAGTGCCAAATAAACAACAAAAGCAAGCCGAAAATATGGATAATTAAGTTAATAAAATGGTGAATCTGAATGTAAAATAAAATATTTTTGATTGTTAAAGAGTTTGATTCGTTAATACCTAGCTATTGTTGCCTAAACAAAGTTTGGTACTGTGCTTTGTCTTCCTGAGAAACAAACAATGCAGTCATTAGTGAGATGTGTTTTAAGACGATACCACCAACAACTATCGGGTGTACATATTCAGATAGAACAAGGTCTAATATATATATAATACATGTATGTAGTATTAAAAATGTATACGTCTATGATAAACGAAACATGTACTAAACGATAAAGACGAATACAACTACATTGCTGTCAACATGACGTGTTTACGATTTTGATTCTCAGATCTGAAATTACTAAATGAACGTATAATATACGTATATTATGCATCAAAGATTCTATGTATAAGATGAAAATGATACCAATTTATTGCTACGAATTCCAAAACGAGATTGGCCGAGCTATTGGTGCCAACAGACCCGGGTTCGATTCCGACACGTACTTTTATTTAATAAAAATATAAATAACAAATAATCAACTAAATAATAAATCGCAAATCAATTATAAAATGCAGAAACCACAAGAAAATATGAAATTAAAAAAAAAATAAACAAACAAATTTTTTTTTTATTTTTTATATGGCGACGTCGTTTTTATGTTATATTTACGTCACTGTTCTATCTGGGTATGAACAGACTCATTGTAAGCTTTATTTGAAGAAGGTGTTATATCGAAAAACTCTATCGCCGCGACTGGGTTGTGGGTTGCACGTACTTGCTCTTATGGGCATAATTACATTGAAAGGCAAAATCTTTGACAAACACAAATAACATTTACGTTGAAAATAACACAGTCTAAACTAATAAAAGTACCAAAACCACAATACTTAACAGTTTTTAGTAAAAATGGAGTACTCCATCACACGTCTTGTATAGTAACAAATTTATAAAAAAAGTATTTCGAAAATTGTAGGACGGATTTTGATAAAATCCTGTTTTTTTATTTTTAGTTTCTTAATTTTTTTTTGTTTTGTTTTTTAAATTTTGATATGCAGTTTTTTAGAGTTTATTAATAAACATTTGATTATAAAATTTAAATAAATTTTTTTATATTAGTTTTAAAAATATTGATTTTTGAAAAAAAAAATCAATATTTGTTTTAATTAGAAAAAAAGTCGGTCGTATGGCAAGTACCGTTATTTTTAGGTCTAAAAATTAAATTTCAATTTCCCCTCTGTGGAATGCCAAGAAATAAACATATACCAAATTTGAATACAATCGCTTAACCCGTTTAGGCTGCAGCTCGATGTACACCCGGACAGACAGACAGACAATCACTTTTTTAGGCTTTGCTATGATCATAATTTCATGTTTGATTGTTATCTCAATTTTTTTTTTTATATTCACGAAACCTAAACTTGCCTTATAGTCCCTATAATCGCAAGGTAAAATTGAGATAACAGTGAAACATGTTTAATTACTTATAAAACACCGAACAATCAAAATGGGTGATAAAGGTGTTTTTCCAAGAAGATAATAGGTTTTTCAATTGAAACTGGCCTTTTTGACAGGTTTTCGGGTTAGGATAATAAATCCCTATAAGAAAAAAGTCTTGCGGGGTCAAATCGCAACACCTTGGTGGTGTTACCCCACCTCACATCAGCTCTGCTAGAGACCATCAAATCCTTAATGCAGAATTTCGGCATTCACTGTACGGCACGTAGCGCCATTCTGCTGGACCCAAATGTCGTCTAGTTTCATATGGTTAAAGTGGCGGGATGACATAAAGTCCACGGACATAATGTCCATGGATATTATGTCTGTTTCAAATAGGCACAACATCCATGGACATTATGATCAATTGGAAATAGTCATAAGGTCCATGAACGAAATAGACATAACGTCCATGGACCTAATGTCTGAATTGATTTTTTTTTCATTTTCAGTATGATGTAGGTATGGGGGGGGGGGCTCACTATAGGATTGCACCATAAGCAGGTGGCAGCATGCCTCCCATACCTACCTCATACTTAAAATAAAAAAAAAAATCAATTCAGACATTATAGGTCCATGGACGTTATGTCTATTTCCTTCATGGACCTTATGACTATTTCCAATTGGTCATAATGTCATTGGATGTTGTGCCTATTTGAAACAAACATAATATCCATGGACGTTATGTCATCCCTCCGGTTGAAGTGGTCTATAAGAAATTGGGTTTTGCGCTCGTCACTGACGTCGTCATTGTATATAAATATATTCTCTATAGTACATGGTGTTATTTTGTCTGGCCATCTTCCAGGTTGATTCGCAACTAACTCTAAATAGTGGAGATGAGAACATTTACCGATATTTTACAAGTATTTAATACAATTCTGTCTTTGTTCTTATTCTATATCCACACCAATTGGCGATATCAGCGCCAATCATTGCGACTTGATTCGCAATTAAAAAAAAGATGCTCCATGATAGTACTATAAGACGTCGTTTGCGAAAAAGTACGGACCAAAGACGCCGCTGGTGAAAAGTTTACACCAAACGGTAACGGTTTCTTTTTAAATCATAGGTTATTTTGACACTGACTGTTTCCTGCTCGAAATCTTGACAGAAAGTCAGTATAATACCCCCTCGGAACGAAATGAGTCGCTTTGCGTTTGAATGACATTGAGAAATATTGAAAACTCATTTCCAAAATGAGTGCTATGTAGGCCAAATAGTTCGTTTTTTTTGAATAGAAGTTTTGGCGAGACACATTTTCATCTCGGCGGCTACGTAAACAAACAAAATTGCCCCATTTGGGGCTCAGAAAACCCAGACGTTATTGTCGAGAAGCCAATGCATCTACAGAGAGTGACAGTTTGGTGCGGATTGTGGAGTGGTGGCATCATTGGACCAGTGAGGCTGGGAACAACGTTTAGTTCAACGGTGGGCGTTACAGAGCCATGTTAACCGATTTTTTTTACTGATTGCTACACAGCCTATGCCACAATCGATCTTTTGCACACCAAATTCCCAAATCGTCTTGGCGATGTCAATTAAGGACTGATGTTTTGCCAACAATCCGAAAGCGATTCAAACACTTAAGGCCAATATCTAAAACCATAAACAATGTCTTCGAAAATTGGAGTGACAGAATGCGCTACTACGAAGCCAGTGGAGGAAGCCACTTCATGACGTTGTGTTCCATAATTAATAAGAATGTTTTCTCGTTCTTATAAAGCCATAATGCATGGAAAAAATTATTTGAATGCATTTCTTAAAAGAAATTTTTATTTGGGTCACTCTGACTTCGACGGAACGCTTCGAAATTCTCGGCCAATCTTACGTTGCTTTAACCTAATGGCTGGCTGACTACCAAATCAGTCATCATAAATTTGGCCACCAAATGTTGAAGGGCCGACTTCAGAGGGCTACCATACATATATAATATTCCAGATGAACACTTCGGATCTAAGGCGAAGGGTGATATCATTCCGCGTCTTTATTATTTTCTAATGTCCAATAAAACAATTCTAAGAATCAATGCACGGTTGTATGTCAGGTTGTCTTAAAGAACACTTCCGACACCCTCTAGTGACCTCTCCCGAGTCAGATTGTAATATCGGCCAACTTGATGTCAATACCTTTGCGAATCGAAAGATGGAAATAATTCTATATGTCGGTCCAAAAAATGCCAAGCCCGCCGGTGAACCAAAAAAGCCCACTATAAACGGTATACAGGTATGTACAGCCTGCTTAGAAAGGCCCTACTCGCTAGCGAAAATACGACGAACATTTGAAACCAATCTTTCTAGGCAGTCAGGATCTGATACACGATAGGTTTGCGACTCACTTCTCCACAACATATACTATTCCTTTGATATCGACTGTCAAAATTACTATTTTTCTTTTTAAAGCTTATACATAGGTGAAACATAATAGCTATCAGTTTTCAAAATGAGTATATTATTGACAACAAAGTTTTAATACTAAAATCTTTCTGTTTTAACGTAACTGAAATATTGTATATTATTACTAAAGAATATTACTTACCTTAAAGTTAATCAAATTTTCGCAGTTATTTGATTAGTTCTGGTTAGATCTGCAAAAAAAATTGTTAAGAAATCAACAGGATTTAGTTATATTTAAATGTATTTTAGTACAAATTTGATTCATGCAAATGCTAATAGTTTTCTCATTTATTTCTTTTTTAATATGTCAAAGTTATGATCAAAAAAAAATACCCACTATCAGATCGTTACCATATTTTAAGTTGTTTATAGGTATATTTACTATCTTCTCTTCATTCCGTATTTAATGCTCTGACTTACTATATTAAAGAATCACTAAGAACTCTTATTCCATCTGAATTTCTAAACACAAACAATCACATAGATTATTCTTGTATCAATTTTTTCTAAAAGTCGAAAATTTCCTAATCCACCATTCCTTTATACCCATAATTATTGTTGTAAGGAAGATCATCGTCATAAAACAACTTAAAGGACCAAAGGAGTACCCAAAGTTTGGGGTTCCCATTTAATACAATTTACAATATTTCTTTCATGTTCTATCTAACCAAACCTTAAAAAAACACAATTTCTTAGTCCATAAACCACATATAACCCTGACACAAAAAAAATACAATAACTCCCCGCACCCTCATTGAAAAGCACTCCCACAGCCGACACTTAAAAACTTTCCCCAAAACATTCTCCATAACATGCTGTTTTGCTTCCAGACATTTTATCGCTCCGACATTTATTACTCTGACATCGTACATTTCACCATATAACACACACCAAAAAAAGGAACGACTCCTTGGTTGTGGACGTGCTGTTTTCCAAAATTGAATAAAACTTTTTGACTCACTCTCCCCAAAGAACAACCGCTAAATTATATACTATCCTTATGATGAGCACACATGGATTTATTAAAAGTTGGAAAAATCCTCGAGGCATGAAAATTATACTAAAGTCTAGAGGATAAAATTTGTTCCCAGAAATGGTATTTTAAAATTTGTGTGACCTTACGCGTTATATCGCACAGAAGTTTGGAAATTGCGTTTTAAATGTCAAATTGGAGTAATCAATGTAAAGTTAGATCGCTAACACTGTTATTTTAGTATTAAAAAACAGACACTTTATTTTTATTTATGTGTATAGATTTGACAATGTTGTGTAAATCGGAGTTTAATGAGCTTAACAAACAGTTGAAATTGTACGTTCTAAAGCGAAAGGGCGTGAATCATCAAACGAATATAAAAAGCTAGGTGTAGAGTCCTCAGCGAAACAGTTTAGAGGATTAGAAGTAGCAATCAGAAGATCATTTATAAGAATGAGGAAAAGAGTCGGTACTCTGGGAAACACCAGCATTTATTTTGTGGGAATCAGACTTGAATCCGTCCAATACAACTTGTATTGAACGGTTACGAAAATAGCTTCTAATCCAACGAACAAGGGTGACATCGATCCCAAAAGCAGGCATTTTCGATAAGAAAGCTTCATGCCAAACTCTATCTTGGAAATATCAAGCGCCAAAATCTTACTTTCGCCAAAGCGAAGTAAAGGTTTATTCCTCTGTTCGGTGAGATAAGCCATCACATCACCAGTGGAACGATTATTGCGAAAGCCATACTGATGGTCATGGAGAAGCTTTCGGTCTTCGAGATATTCCTTAAGCTGACGGTTAATCAGCGTTTCCATGACCTTAGAAAAAAAGGGACTCAAGTTCTATGGCTCGGTAGCAGGAAGTGGATGAGGCGTCGCGTTCATAGGGACAGGCTGGTCAAATGCTGTTTTCCATTTTCTAGAAAAGATTCCAGAACAGTAGGAGCGATAGAAAAGATTACGCAGTGGCTTTGCCAGTGTAGAAGAACACCTCTTCAAAAGAATTGGGGTATAGCATCCGGGCCAGCAGATTTGTGTATATCGATATCTTTGAGAACTCTTGCTACTGTACGAGAATAATACTCTTAAGTACATGTATAGCAACGTTGCTGCAAGGCAACGTAGAGCTAGCAGCGAAATTTGTACTGCCTTTGCAACATTACAGAATTTTGTGCAGTAATTTTTGGTCATGCAAAATTTTGGTTCTATTAATAACGGAGTTGTATGAGTTCCTTCCTTGTTTGTGCTTTTTCCAATTTTTCTCTGTAGAGTTGACTTTTCTGAATCGGAAACTTAGTTCTTTGAGCCCGATAGCTTCTTTACAGGACCAGGACTTTTCTTTGGGTTTGATACTTTTTACTCTCTTAGGAATAAAAGCTCACATCCCTAGAAGAATCACATCTGTGATCATTTCAGCACTAGCTTCAATGTCACTATCGAGGAAGCACAGTGACCAGTTAAAGTTACGGAAGAAATTATTCAGGCCGTCCCACTTGGCTTTTTCAAGGAAAAAGTCAAGAGTATGGGCGGCTTGCCAATCAACATCCGGTATTCGCGTTTGCACATAGATCAGTTGGATAAGGTGGTATAACGCAGCAAAAATCTCAACATACCTTCCTTCGTGTGTTGTTTGACCAGAATAGCGGAGCCAGCTAGAATCGTGTACAATAATACGGCAATAACGATTTCAGTGCAAGGACAAAGGGAAAAAATTTCCGAGATGGAATCAGACAGCGCAGCATCGAATAACTGTCAAAATTTGGACTTTTGTAAATAAACCAATAATGAATGACATTCTTGCCAACAATGAATTTGGGCCACAAGAAGTTAAAGTCAGTGTTGGATCATTGTCCATATTTGGAAAGGCTCTGGAAAGCAATATCATTCCTAAGATAAGCGACGAGACCATAATGGAAGAAAAATATTGGCACCATGTAGAGCAAAAGCTGATAAATCAGTTTTAATCCAATCTGAGTTTCACTTAGTCCCAAAACAGTTGATCTGCATTGTAATGTTAAATGCTTAATTTTTTTAAGCTTAATTAACGACTTGAGAAAACTTTTAAATAGTTTTCTGTTTCTAAGGGTGAAAAATCTTCTTAGACATTAAAAAATGCGTCACAGCAACATTGCCCCTCCTGTCTTGAGAATCTACATTTTTCCATGGTACATATTTTTTCCGCACTCGTACATCAGCAAGAGTTCTCAAAGAACTTAAATTAATAAATTAATTTATTGGCGCGACAGCTCCTTAAGGAGCCAAGGCCTAGTGACTTATATTCTCAACCATTGCTGTGTGTGTGATGTTAATCTGCAAAAATGGAAGGGACCTACAATTTACAGCCGAGTCCGAACTGCTAGATGAGATGCACTTTTTCCAGACAAATTTTACTCTTGGAGGTTTTGTCAGTTCCTCGCAAGAGGCAGTACCCCATAAAATAATGTGGCTATGAGCGGGACCTTGGTACTTGATATAAACAGCATTTGTCCAGCCTGCCCCTAAGAAAAGTGACCACTCCTCTTCCCCCTCCCTCCAATCCAAAGCACTTACGTTACTTCATTCCTGGAAAAGGTAAAAAAACAGAAGCTTAAGAAATATGTCGAATACCGATAATTTCTTCATGACCGACAGTATGTCTTACGCTGAGCTTTTCGCAGCAATTGTTCCATTGGTCATCTAAAGGCCCGAAGAAACAGCAATTGGCAAAACTTTTTCTTAGTTTGATCTCAGCACTGGTATTGTTCTTTGAAATTGTTTTCTCTGATCTAAATCCTACTTTCTACTTAATTATTAGTTAAATTTTGTAACACCACTTAAGCTGTTATCGAGAAACTACAGAAGTAAATTTTCTGCGTTACCTCTTTTTTTACTTAGCTTGTGACAAACTAACTGTTTTGATGGAATAATGTACACATGGTTTTTACCGTGTATTACATCAACATTAAAGAGCTTTTAAACAAGTCTTCTATAAACCACAAATTAAATTAAGTTCCCCCAAAGCACTTTGCATATAGATGTATATCTGTTTGAATTAATAATCATTTTCATTACGTCATGATACACCAAAAAGATATTTTCCTAAATTTCTAAGTGCACCCTTCAAAAATAGGGGTTTCGTGTTTCAACACACGTAGAAAGTGGCCTCATTCCAGAAACAACAATATGCATCATCCATCTCTCGCGGCTAGAGGTAAACTGAATTTGTATACCGTCAAAACGTATCAAATTTTCATCCGGCGCATAAACAAAGTCGTGAAAAACAACGTTGTTCCCAAAAAAACAACGGAAAAACTAAAAGAATTTCCGCAAGGATATGCTGGAACAAAGTGTTGCAAACTATAACAACCAACATGCGAAATACAGGTTTTTTTTTCATGTTGGTTACTGTACTACTATATTCTACTACGTATATTGAGTTTATCCTAGGATTTCTTCCAGAAAGCAGGATCAACAAAGTTGGGTGTGTCGTGTGGAGCTGACAACATTGGAAAAGTTTAAATTTTTTCGCAGTTAAATTGGAAACTTTTAACACTGTTCTGTAGTATCTTTTCGTTAGCTTCAAAAGACTTGGGTTGAGAAGTGTTTCTGTATATATGTATGTATGTATGTATTCGTGTATAGCTTGTAAATAAAATACGTGTCAGGTGTTCTGAAAGGGTTCGTTGTAAACGCAAATGGTTAACATTCATACGTTACAGAAAAGCCTGAAGCTTTACTATGACAATTTTTTTTTTCCTTACCTTATTTTTTTTCTGTGGGAATTTGTCATTTTTGGTGTTTGTTCAGTAGCGTTCGGTAGAATTTAAATTCACAGCTTAAGAGACGACCACTATCGTCCTGTATGAAGTAAACGTTGCCATGGCATTGCAAATACTATATACTGTGGTAGAAGGGATTACTAAAGATTGATGAATTTAAATGTTTAGGACGAAATTGATGGTACTTCAGCAAAACCGTGGTCAGAAGTAAAAACAACAAATGGAAAATTTGTGTTAAGCGAACGAGATTTGGACAATTTGTTTCAAAGTTTGTCAAAAATTTAAGAATCTTGTGGAGCAAATATGCGTTTAATTATTGGAAATTAAAAAAAAATCCAGAAATTCGGGCGATACAACTGGCATTCATAATGAGATGTTCAAAAAACTGTAGCTCGTTGACATAGAATCATTACTTCATAAAAATATATACAATTTTCTAGAATCTTTTGGATACGCTTTGCTATACCAACGTTGTCGTTGTTAACACATTGAAAAACGAGAAAATTGTTGACGTTTCTAAGGACAAGATGGCGAACCCCACAAGTAGAGTATTAAGGCGAAGCAGAGAAGTGGGAGAATTATGGCCCCAGTCACAATCACCTCGGTTAAGGCAGAAGAAGAAAAAGAAAAAGAAAAAGAAAAAGAAGAAGAAGAAGAAGAGGAAGAAAAGTAGACAAAGAAGAGCAAAAAGAATAAAAAGAAGTCAAAGAAGAAGAAATAAAATGCAAATTGTTTGGTCACATTGTATAATAAAAATTAAAGAAAATTAAAGTGAACATCAAATCGATTTTTTGAATTTAAATTTTTTGAATAAAGTACGTAAAATTGTATTGAGTCAAATAATTTAAACCCTATTTTATTTCTTTAAGAAATGTAAAAAAGTGTGAACTTTTTTTCACAATCGAGTGGTTTTAAAAAATAAAAAAAAAATAATTCAAGAATACAAACTTAAGCACAAAAATAACCTTCATTTAAACACAAAATTAAAAAAACAAATACTTACCCGTTTTCAAAATTAACAAAATTATTAAAAATAAAAAAAAAGTTTTCCAAAAAAATTAATGCGATTTTCTTAAGCTACCTAAATCTTCTTGAATATTAGTTTTGATATTAATCGGATCACCAGTTTTCGAGAAAGTTGAAGAAAAAAAAACCTGTTCTATGGGAGGTACCGTTTTTAGACCACCTTATTAAATTTTTTCACCAAAATATAAAGCTTACATACAGTAGTACACTGATTTTTCTTATAAAAATTCTAGGAGCGGTTTTTGAGAAAAATAAGCTTTTACATAAGGGTTATATGACAGGTACCGTTAATTTTTGAGCTAAAAAAAATTCAAAAAAAATCCTCTGTAGAATGTCAAAATAACCTTAAGGTTTAAATTTGGAGACGATTGTCCCAACCGTTTAGGCTACAGTCTAAAATACATTCGAATAGACAGACAGACAGACAGACGGACAGAATTTTGCCAGTAACTCAAACATGTTTCTCTATATTCGTAAAGTCATTTTTGATTTTGATTGAATTCTGTTGATTGGTTGTTTAAATGCAAAAAATGGTAAAAGCTTTACCAAGTTGTAAGGAAGCACTTATTTTAAATCAAATTGTAACAACCATGTAAAATTAGCTGTATGCACATTTAGAAGGGTATGGAAACCTTGTAAATGGTCTTCTTTCAAAATCGTATACATAGTTTTATTAAAAACGAATTCCATCTTGCGCAAAAAAATATTGAACAAATAACTAAAATCTAATGAAACAAATTATTTTGACCTCAAATAATTTACACACAAATTTAGTTTTGGGCAATTATTGCAATGTAAAGGGTCATTTATATGTTGTTATCCTAGTAAGTCTTAGAGAAGTTTTAACTGACCATAGATACTTTAAACCTTTGAAAAACAATACACAACTCTGTTTCAGTCTTTTAAGACGTTAGGGAAGTTCAACAAACAAAGACATGAAAGCTGTCTTCTGGACCGTTCAATACAAGTTGTATTGGACGGATTCAAGTCTGATTCCAACAAATTAATGCTAGTGTTCCCCAGGGCTCCGTTCTGTCTCCGATTTTTTTCCTTATTTTTATAAATGATCTTCTGTCTGTTACTTCAAATCCACTTAACTGTTTGGCTGACGACTCTACCCTCAGCTTTTCACATTCGTTCGATAATTCACGGACGTACAATCGCAGCGGTACCGTATTTCAAGCTCATTAAACTCCAATTTATACAGCATTGTCAAATGGGGTTAAAGGAAGAGTGTGGAGTTTAATGCTTCGAAAACTCAATGCTCTCTTCTGTCGTTAAAGCTAAACATACCCCCAATGTCATTGTCCATGAATGGCATTTACATCGAAGAAACCGAAAAGCTCTGAGTACTCGGATGTGTTTCAACGACGACCTCATATATTTGAAACCGCTAAAAATGCTGTTTTGGTTGAGCTTAGTGCTTAGGTTTTCTGTATCGGTATAAGAAGTCTTTTTCCCCTTCTGATCTGGCTACAATTTATAAAGCGTTTAAACGCCTTGAACTCTAGTGTAACTCCCACCTCTGGACAGGTGCTTCCCATACATCGCCTCACCTAATTGATAGAAGACAAAATCGAGCGTTAACATTGATAGGAAATAGAACCGCCACTGAAGCAATTGCCCCTCTCGAATACCGACGCAATGTTTCATGTCTTTCCTTATTTTATCGGTTCTTTTATAAAAAATGTTCACTCCTCCCCTTAAGAGTTTCTCCCGTAATACTCGGTTCGCAATGAATCCTCATCAGTTCACCCTTGAGCCCAATTTTGGACAACACGAATTTAGAATAGTTTACCCGGCGATATTTTCCCTTGCCATTTTGATTTGCAAGCATTTAAAACCAATGTTAATCGACACCTTCTGTCCTTCCCCTCCCTGTTATCCTAATGATCGCGCAGTGTATTTACATACATTAAAAGGGAAACAAATAGTCCCTTGAACGCGCGTTCATTATAAAAAAAAGAAAGAAGAAAGAGAAGAAAGCTATCAAAAATAGGATCATTTAACCCTGGAAGGTTATACTTCGTCCAATCGACGAAAACCTCTTTTATTTTTTATGATATCTTTTTAACTATTCATTCATTTTAATTCTCTCTTCGTACAACATCAGATGGTGTTGATTTCTACCAGTAAACGGACGTATGTTATCCTGCAGTGATTGGATATACTTTTTTTGTGCAGGTACGTTCGTCGAAACGACGAAGGATAACTTAAAGTAAGTTGCATTATATTATTATTTATTTTTGTTTTTTTTTTCTTAAATCAATTAAATTTAATTTTTTTTAATGGAGGGAACATGTCGATGCTATTAATAAATAATATTTATTAATTAAAAAACGTCTAAGAGGTTTATTTAAAAAAAAATCAAGAACAAGGCTACGGAAGTTTAAGCAGTATGGAGGTTTTAAGATGAACTTCCTCAATTCGACGAAGCATATCTTTAGTGTACGTAAAATATGCATAACCATCCAGGGTTAAGGAACATTGTTAAGGGTTCAATGGTGGGCAATAGAAAACAAACAACCGCTATAAGACAGGAGAAACATATGATTGGAAAAGAATTCTAACAGCAACGCGTTTTTAAAACATTAAATTCTGCTTATTCTAAAAAAAGTTCTAGATCGGAATATATAACTGTGACATTATTATTGGGTCTGCTTTAAAAGCTAATAAAAATACCTTCAAAAACAATGTATAGCTTAGAAATTTTAGGCATTAATACATAAGTGAAAGAGTGTTGGAAACTTAATAGAACCCTGAGGCACATCATTTTTCTAGTATTCTTTTTTATTTCAGATTTATAATAGTCTTATGAAACCAGTATTTTTTTTAGAGAAAGAGAGTGAATTAAGTTAACTAGGTTGTCTAAGTTCTTCAGTTTTTCATTATTTAAACTAGTAAAAAGTTAGCAAAAAATTACAAAATAACTTTTAAACTGACAGTCAAAAAAATCTGTACTCTCAAGCAATAAACAATCCTCAAATCTAACAAAGAAGGTAGGAGAAATAAAACTTTTAAATTTATTACAAATCATAAAAACTGTTTTGGCGGCAAGTCCTATATGCAACCTAAGAGAAAGGCATCGGAAATATCTCCGGTTTGCACCCCAAACAGTAAGAAATCTGTGCCAATAACAAATATTCAAATGTCAGAACAAATAATGCAATCCAAAGATTTCAAAAATATATTAGATGAATGTCTAAATCAACTTTTAAAAAACATTGCCACAAAATATGACGTCGCGGTCATATTAACAGATATTCAGTTATTACGGTCTCAAAATGCCCAACTCTCAGAGCGCTTATCCTTCGTCGAAAATTATTGCCAAACTCTTGAAAAGCAACTCGAAATTTTGTCCAACAAAGCAAAAGATAAAACTGTTGTAATGCATTTTCCATCAGATAATAAGCCAAACAAGGTTGAGTTTGCTAAACATACTTGTCTCGGCCTACTTGATCTAAAGGACAACGCTGACATGATTATCGAAAACACTCAGGAATTTAACAACCAACACAATAAAAAAACAACGATGGTTCTAAATTTTAAAAATGCTGGTATGGCAAATAAAATCATTGTGGCCGCACCAAAATTAAAGGGTACCGGAGTCTTCGTACACAAAGAACAATCTTTACTCTATCGCAAAAAAAGAAGCGCACTAAACAATATCAAAAGTAAACTTTTGTCAATCAACCCGAACGCGAAAGTCTATTTAAAAGGTGCCAAATTGCAAATTGAAAAGTTTGTTTTTCACTATGATTCGCTGCAAGGATTACAAACAAAAACAAAAGAGGAAGTTCACGTCAAAACGACATTTGGAGAAGACGCAATGTGCTTTTTTGACATCTACGGGTGATTTTTTTGAGGTTAGGATTTTCATGCATTAGTATTTGACAGATCACGCGGGATTTCAGACATGGTGTCAAACAGAAAGATGCTCAGTATGCTTTGACATTTCATCATGAATAGACTTACTAACGAGCAACGCTTGCAAATCATTGAATTTTATTACCAAAATCAGTGTTCGGTTCGAAATGTGAAAATCCGCTTTTTATCGACAAATTTTGTTCAGCGATGAGGCTCATTTCTGGTTGAATGGCTACGTAAATAAGCAAAATTGCCGCATTTGGAGTGAAGAACAACCAGAAGCCGTTCAAGAACTGCCCATGCATCCCGAAAAATGCACTGTTTGGTGTGGTTTGTACGCTGGTGGAATCATTGGACCGTATTTTTTCAAAGATGCTGTTGGACGCAACGTTACGGTGAATGGCGATCGCTATCGTTCGATGCTAACAAACTTTTTGTTGCCAAAAATGGAAGAACTGAACTTGGTTGACATGTGGTTTCAACAAGATGGCGCTACATGCCACACAGCTCGCGATTCTATGGCCATTTTGAGGGAAAACTTCGGAGAACAATTCATCTCAAGAAATGGACCGGTAAGTTGGCCACCAAGATCATGCGATTTGACGCCTTTAGATTATTTTTTGTGGGGCTACGTCAAGTCTAAAGTCTACAGAAATAAGCCAGCAACTATTCCAGCTTTGGAAGACAACATTTCCGAAGAAATTCGGGCTATTCCGGCCGAAATGCTCGAAAAAGTTGCCCAAAATTGGACTTTCCAAATGGACCACCTAAGACGCAGCCGCGGTCAACATTTAAATGAAATTATCTTCAAAAAGTAAATGTCATGGACCAATCTAACCTTTCAAATAAAGAACCGTTTATGGGTTTTTTTTTAAAAAAAAAAGTTCTCAAGCTCTTAAAAAATCACCCGTTACAAGCAAACCAACTTAGCAGCAGCAGAGCCATCTGGTAGTCGAAGAATATCTAATCAAGATGGTTCAGTTACCAACTATAATCATCATACATTATAGGATAAAGTTGCCGTCTGCCAAAAAAATATATTTTTTTAAATTTTCTGCTATAACATTATGGGGCTTAAAAACAAATTACTTACGCCTGATTTTTTTAAACTTATTCAAAAATACGATATAATTATTTTATTAGAAACTTTTTAGAAGAAGGAAAAGAATTGCAATATTATAAATATTTTCAAAATTTTAACATTAAATGTATTCCGGCTATTCAAAATAATAGACTCGGGAGAGCTAGTGGTGGAATATTATGTGGCTACAAAAATAAACGCTCAGAAAATAGTATAAATAATGTAACTTTAAGGAACTATAGTAACACAATTTTAATCGATGTAGAATGTGATTCAAAACATTTTCATATTATTCCTGTATATTTGAACTTTGATTTCTGGTCATCAGAATACGAAGAATTGCAGAGTATATTATTAAATTACAA
Source organism: Platycheirus rosarum (assembly GCA_963971375.1). Lineage (NCBI taxonomy): Eukaryota > Metazoa > Arthropoda > Insecta > Diptera > Syrphidae > Platycheirus > Platycheirus rosarum. Next base: position 259,473,259 of record OZ020507.1, read on the forward strand.
GTACGAGAACCTTATGATCATTGGTGACTTTAACGGTCGTATAGGTAATTTCCAAAACTCTCCTGTTCTAAATAATGGTCAGTTTACTGATATAAGAAACTCACTGGATAATTGCTTGAACACAAACGGCAAATTACTGATAGATTTGTTCGAAGACTTTGGTTTTTTTATCTTAAAAGGAGTATCAAATGGTGATTCCAGGGGCGATTATACTTTTATATCTTCCCAAGGTTGTTCTGTAATTGATTTTTGTATTGTGAAGGGCGATTGGATTGATATGATTAAAAATTTTGAGGTATATATCCGGCAAACTATTCAACCCATCTGCATATTGTAGTGTCGTGCGAATGTACGCTTCAAGATATCCACAACAGAGCTGAAGTATCTAATGCTGTTAAGAAACTAAAATGGGTCGAAAGTAAGGCTAGTTTGTATAGGCGAAACTTAAATCAACAAATGGGTTCTTTTAATGAGCAGCTTGAACTTTGCATAGAATCTTCAACACAATCTATTTTTGAATTAGTTAAGCATTCAGAAGCTTCTTAGTTCTTGTCCGAATAAATCATCTTTTAATTCAAATTGGTATGACGAAGAGTGTAAAAAAAGTAGGAAAAATCCTTCGCTTAGTTAAAGCTTTTCAGGCAGTCTTCAAATGAAGCTTTCAAAAGACTCTACTTGCAACAAAATAAAATATATAAGGATTTATGCAGTTTCAAAAAGCAATTGTACTTAAACAAATCTGCTAGGAATTTTTTAAACTGTAGGGATTCCAAGTCTTTTTGGTGCAAAGTGTGGATCTTAGGTGGAAGGAGCAAGTCATCGTCTTTGAGCGTAAGTGTAGATCAACTAGCAAACTATTTTGAAAACCTCTTGCTCTCAGACTCAAATCAAAACTCTTTAAGCTACGCCCTTCAATACATTTCGATACCTGAGCTAGACTCGCCTTTTACAATGCTTGAATTATTATCATCACTTAATAAAATGAAAAATAATAAGGCTGCGGGATTAGATGGAATCCCAATCGAGTTCTACAAGTTTTCGACCCCTGAGTTTCTGGAATATTGGTGTATCAACAAAGTTCATTAAAGTCTATGAACAGCTTTTTTCGAACACGTCTGTGGCTGTATGCAATGGTGAACACCAGTCTAAAGCTTTCCGATCAGAAACAGGTGTCCCACAGGGTTGCGTTTTGAGTCCGTTGATGTTCGCCTTATATATAAATGATATTGAAAATCACTTACCAGGAGGTGTAACCTTTGGCGATTTGTCAATAAAGCTCCTGCTCTACGCGGATGGCCTGGTGATCTTTTCAGACAATCCTTTGATGCTTCAACTCCAAATTAATAAGCTGAAACTATTTTGTGATACATGGGATCTTAAAATTAATATTAATAAATCTAAAATAATGATCTTCAGAACTCAAAACCGAACTGATAACCTTACAAGGAACTGGAATTCGTCAAAATATTGAGATAGTTAGTGTGTTTAAGTATCTAGGCCTAATTATAATTCACAATCTAAGTATGAAAGCCCATATTAAAGAAAAACTTTCCGTAGCAAAATCAGCAATTAATACCTTTTGGTAAAAAATTTGTACTAATAAATTTGTTGACTCTACGTCAAAGTTTAAAGTTTTTAATGTAATGTAAAGTAATGCATAGATTTGATAGTAGTTTACATAAAAGAATTCTACTGGTATCACTCCGCTGTGGTTATTCACCTTTTAGAAACTGGCACGCGCTCGCGTCGGCTCACAGCGTCTCTTTAGATCTGAATGTAAGCAACAGAGAAGAGTGGACAAACATCTTTTATGATTTAATATCGGAGGTAGATGATAAAATCTATCAACAACAATTAGAAGGGGTAACAAATTCCACCTCTAGGGTTACGTATAGACGTTTGCATCTGAGCTTGTGTGATAATAATTATTTTAGGGAGAAACTTTCAACCTCAGATATGAGTTTAATCTTTAATATTCGAACTGAAACCCTTGAACTTAATTATAGGCCACATAGAACAGATTTAGACGCTATATGTTCTCTATGCAACCTTAACCAAATTGAAGACGTACGCCACTTCATTGCAATATGCCCTATTCTTCAAGATATACACAGGCTTTATTTTAGCAAAAGCTTCTTGTCTTTTGATGAGCTTATCAGTATTTTAAATGGTGAGAAAGGTTGGAAAATACTTGTGCGATTTGTTTCACAAGCAAACAATTACAGGAATTCATATTTGAATTTGTTTTGACTTGACTAATCTTAGTTATTTTATATAAAAAGACCATTTTTTTTATCTAAACTAGAAGCCCAAGTATGCCATCTCTAACTTTTCATTTACGTTTTCTTTTTTTTTCTCGTCTTATTGCAGTTCTTTGACTTTTTGAATGTAATCCGTAATATCTTGTGTAAATATTAAATATTTCCTACATAAAATAATCATTGTTTTTGCTTAAATATAAATATAAAAATTGTGTTTTATAAAGGTACTTATTTCTGTTAATCTATTTCCGATAATTTATTTCTGTTAATTTATTTTTGTTAGTATATATTTGTACCATCAGATTTTAATTGTATAAACTGTTTAACTTTATTCAATCTCTTAAAAAAATAAAACTTAATCGATATCATATACGGCAGACGGCTTATATGCCATGCTTAAATTTTTATTTGAATTAAATATTATATGTTATAAATGTTACTCTATTTTTATTAATAAATCGAATTGAATTGAATTGAATTGAATTTATTATCCGTAAGGATTTCCTAGTTTGATAAGTTTCATATATGTAATTCTTTCCAATTCTTTGCAAGGTCAGATAACAAAAATCATCTTTTAAATAATATAAGAATTTAAAGCAAATTCAATGAAAAAAATTTCCTTACCATTCCTTCTCATTCCCAAAAAAAAAATACAAATCAATATCCTTTTGGTCTAACCCTATGTTACTAAATAAAAAATTATTTAAAATACAACACCTAATTTGCTCAGGCTATTAACCACTACATGGCTCATATTATAAACCAACAGTACATAGAAATATCTCTATCCATATTATGCTGCTCATTTTGACCGTAATTAGTTTTATGTCCAGCTATAAACATTAATGGTAGATTGCATGAGCATCCTTTCGGATCAGTGAAACGAAATAATTCTCTATGGAAACTTAGGGTGTTGCCTTTAGCTCACCAAATAAATCCATTATGGCTGAATATATAAAAGCCAGAATTAAATACAGTAGCTTGAGAAAGTTTTCCAATAAAATGTTTAATTAAATCAATAGCAAATAATGTTAGCTTATCTGTTAATTTGGGGATAGAATTGGTGATTTTATGTCCTGTATTATTTAAGGAAATATTAAGCAGGATACATTCTGTTAGCTTTTGCAGTAATTTACTAAATTATTAAGGTAAGTAACCTACATAATGTATGATATCTTTTCCGGAAAATGTTGGTATAAATGTTAGGAAAACTGCCATCTTATTTTTTTATTTTAACACTTCAGATTCTTTGATGTGGTAAGCTTAGAGCAAGCTTTTTACTACAATCAGAGGCTCATCATAAGTGCTAGTTGTTAGTAAAATAAAATAACACATGCACAACACATACAAGAATTACAAAATAAAAGTTTACTATACAATAATTTGTACATAATAAAACATTTAAAAACATAAATCAATCACGATAGTCGAGCACTGGTCCTAAATAAAGATTTTAATCCCACAATCCCTATAGACGAAGCATTAATATTAAATTGTCTGATCATACAGTTTAGAGCTTTATATTGTCCACAGTTTGTTCTATGAAAGTCAACATACAGAAGTTCCGATCCACGCAGGTGACAATTCCTTTGCCCAGCGTTTTATGAATCCTAGCAAAGAGCTAGCTTTATTCACAATAAAATTAACGTATTGCGTAAATTCAAAGTTGGAGGTAAAATGGACACCCAAATCCTTAAAACTAAAGACACGACAGAGTTTGTGCTGCGAAATATGATAATCGAATGTACTTACGATACGTTTTTTAGAAAATGTAATCGTCTGGCATTTTACACAGGGTTACATATTGCCAAAATGAATAGTAAACGGCCAAGATTGCTTCCTTGAGGTACGCCAGAGTGTGCCACGAAGGGGTCTAAAAGGCAATTTCAACATTTTACTTGATAGGATCAATTCTCTAGGTTTGATTAGATCCAAGCTAAGAAATAAGGAGGAAATCAAAAGCTTTTGACTTGAACAAGATTATTTCGTGACTTCAAAGAGGGAGGGAAAAACAGAGTCTGGTAAAGCATTCCACATTCGCGTGGTACGACTAAAGAAAGAATCCTTGCACTTTACAGTACGTCCGAAGTTAGGCTCAAGGGTATATTGATGGGCATTCCTTCCAGTGCGAGTATTACGTTTGAATCGTTTAAGGGGAGGAATGCAACTGGCTATTTCGGTGGAGTATTGTTTATGGAAGCCGGAGACATTACGTCTGTGCTCCAGAGATGTAAATGGGTCTGTTATTATTTGATCGCCTATCATTTTTAAAGCTCTTTTTTGTATTCTATCTAGAAAGCTCAAGTGGGTTATAGGAGCACCTGCCCAAATGTGGGAATTATACTCAAGTTTAGGGCGAATATATGCTTTATATACTGTAGCCAGATCAGACGGGGTGAAGAACTTCTTGCATCTTCGAAGGAAACCTAAACATCTCGCATCATTTTTAGCAACGTCAAATATGTGGTCATTCCACAGAAGATGCTCTCTAATGCACATACCGAGAACTGAGAAGTGATCGGTAACCTCTATGCAAGTGCCACTAATGGATAGTGGCATTTGGGGTATATTTCACTTTAATGACAAAAGACAACATTGGGGTTTCGAAGCATTTAATTCTACTCGGTTTCTTACTCCCGATTGTACAATGCTGTCAAAATCAGAATTTAATGAACGTATCATACGCTTCCGTTGCAGTTCCACATCCAAAGAACGAGGATGTGAATCTAGAAACGAATATGCGAAACTGAGAGTATTTTCGTCAGCGAAACAATTGATAGGATTAGTTGTTTCAGATAATAAGTCGTTGATATATATAAGGAAGGGAGTCGGAGACAAAAGAGAGATTGGTTCAACTTTTCGGTGAGATATACCATCAAATCACCGGTGGACCTGTTGCTACCAAAGTCGTACTGTCGGTCATTAAGAAGCTTTCGGTCCTCAAGATATTTATTTAGCTACAAATTAATCAGCGTTTCCATGACCTTGGAAAGAAGGGGCGTAAGTGCAATTGGTCGATAGTTTGAAGGAGAAGAAGATTCGCCTTTTTTAGGGATAGGCTGGACAAATGCTGTTTTCCATCCACTCGGAAAGAGACCGGAGGAATAGGAAAGACGGAAAAGCTTACGCAATGGTTTTGGCAGCGTTGAAGAACACCTGTTCAGAACAATAGTAGGGATATTATCTTGCAACTGTACGAGTCCGAAAGCTGATTGTTCCCATGAAATCATTTACGATCTTGAGTACAGGAGGAGTTCTAACACCTTGAAGGTTAAATTCCGAGTGATCAGAATTTTCTCCTACTTGAGTTTCACTTAATGCCAAAACAGCTGGCTTGTTTAAAGAAGTATAAACGCATGCAATTGTGACTGCTTCGTCAATATTCGTAGAATCTAATACATTATCTATTCCAGAACTTATTAAATCTTCAGACAATACCTGGAAATTTGCTGTACTGAACTTTGAACGTGTCCACAATTCAAAACAAGGACCAGCATTGGAAAAATCTATTTTAAGGAGTAATTTCTCTCGTTTTAAGTTGAAGAGTATTGTTATTTTAAACATCAGTAGATAAATAGGGACAGACCAATATCCGAACGACAAACTTATTTAATCAAATATAGTTTGTTCAACAAAAGTTGTGAGTACGGAAAAGATAGGATGTCTATCTCAGTTTGGTTGCATTGGTTTGCATATTTCTGTTTCAAGTAAAAGCTGTATTAGGGTTTCCGTACTTACCAATATAAATTTGCGCAAGATTACCACCTGCTGATTAAAATATAATAAAATACTATTAATTTAAAAAATACATATTAATTTAAACAAAAAATATATAAGTTTAAACAAAATTTTAACCAATTTTAGTTCGCTATATTTATTAATACAATAATATATTTATATTTTTTACACACAATTTACAAAATACTTCTTTATTCTTGTAAGAACGCAATATCACTTAAAAAAATTTCCCGAATTAATGTGATCACGTAATGCACTTGCAAACTTTGAGAAAACAACTACTTCCTACTAAAAGTCCAAAATCTCGACAGTTATTCGACTTGTAATGAGTTTGATGCGCTGTCTGATTCCATCTCGAAAATTGTTTCCCTTTGTCTTCGCACTGAAATCGTTATTGCGGGCGATTTCAATGTGCACATTTCCAGTTGGCTCCGCTATTCTGGTCAGACAACACCCGAAGGAAGGTATGTCGAGCTCTTTTCCGGGTTACATCACCTTAACCAACTGATTGAAGTGCCAACGCGAATACTAGATGTTGCTGGGTAGGCCGCCCATACTCTTAACTTGTTTCTTACCTCTCACCCTGATGAGTATACCATTAGTGTAACTTCTCCGTTTGGCACTTCGGGCCGTTGTATCATTTCAGCAAATTTCTCGACTTCCAACCATCCAGTTAAAAAAAAACTTCCCACCAGGACCGTTTGGCAATACGAGAAATCCAACTGAGACGGCCTGAATATTTTTTTCCGTAACTTTAACTGGTCACTATGCTTCCTCGATAGTGACATTGATACCAGTGCTGAAATGATCACAAATGTGATTCTTTTAGATATGCGTGCTTTTATTCCTAACAGGGTAAAAAGTATCAAACCCAAAGCAAAGTCCTGGCTTAACTCTGAGTGTAAATCAGGCTCAAAGAAGTAAGTTTCGTATCCTACAGAGGAAAAGCAGAAAAAGCACAAACAAAAAAGGAACTCATGCAACTCCGTTAATGAAAGAACCAAATGTTTGCATTTGGCGACGAAATGTCTTACGGCAACGTTGCCCCTCCCGTACTTGATGAGAATGTAAATTTTTCCATGGGACAGATTTTTTTCCGCACTCGTACAGTAGCAAGAGTTCTCAAAGCTCTCGATATACATAAATCCGCTGGCCCGGATGGTATACCCCCGATTCTTCTGAAGAGCTGTTCTTCCACACTGGCAAAGCCACTGCGTAAGCTTTTCCGTCGCTCCTACTCTTCTGGAATCTTTCCTAGAAGATGGAAAACAGCATTTGTCGCAGTAAGTTAGGGACAGGCTGTTCCTAAAAAAGGTGAACCATCCTGCCCCTCCTCCTACCGACCCATAGCACTAACATCCCTTCTTTCTTAGGGCATGGAAACACTGATTAACCTTAAGGTATAGCTTCTCCATGACCAGTAGTATGGCTTCCGCAGCAACCGTTCCACTAGTGATCTGATGGCATATCTCAGCGAACAGTGATACAAATCTTATTAGTAAGATTATTATTATTATATAGTAAGATTATTGCTCTTGATATCTCCAAGGCATTTGATAGAGTTCGGCATGAAGCTCTCTTATCGAAAATGCATGCTTTTGGGATCGATGATACTCTTGTTCGTTGGATTAGAAGCTATCTTCTGGACTGTTCAATACAAGTTGTATTGGATGGAATTATAGTCTGATTCCCACAAAATAAATACTGGTGTGCCCTAGAGTACCTTTCTGTCTTCGACTCTTTTGATCTTCTATCTGTTACTTCTAATCCACTTAATTGTTTCGCTGAGGACTCTACCCTCAGCTTTTCATATTCGTTCAATAATTCACGTCCTTCGCCTTCGGACACACAATCGCAACGGTACCGTATGATTAGCTCATTTAACTCCGATTTACATTAGCATTAACATATGGGGTAATAGAAATCATGTGGAGTTTAATGCTTCGAAAACTCAAGGCTGTTTTCTGTCGCTAAAGCTAAACATACCCCCCCTCCCCCCCCCCCTATGCCATTATTCTATGAATGCCACTTGCATCGAAGAAACCAAAACGCTTTCAGTACTCGGTATGTGTATAAATGACGATCTCCGTTGGAATGGCCATATATTTGAGATCGCCAAAAATGCCGCCAAATGATAAGGTTTTATTTTCGGTGTAAGAAGTATTTTTGCCCTTCTGGCTACAATTTTTAAAGCGTTAATACGCCCAAAACTTGACGCCCACCTCTGGGCAGATTTTTCTAAAACATCGCTACACCTGCTCGATAGAATACAAAACAGAGCGCTTAGATTGATAGGAAATGGAACTCTCTCGGAAACAATTGCTACTCTCGAACACTGACGCAATGTTTCATGTCTTTCCTTATTTTATCGATTCTTTTATAAAAAAAAATGTTCACTTGAAAGTAGCCAGTTGCATTCCTCCCCATAAAAGTTCTCCCGTAATACTCTTCACGCAAGGAATGCTCATCAGTTCCCCCTTGAACCCAATTTCAGACGTATCGTGATGTATAGAGATTCTTTTTTTAACCAAACAACACGAATTTGGAAAGGTTTATCCGGCTAGGTTTTTCCTTGCCATTACAATTTGAATGCGTTCAAAACCAATGTTAATCGACACCTTCTGTCCCTTCTTCCCTAACTTCCTATGCTCGCGCAGTGTGTTAACATTCCCTTACGAATAAATGCAAGCAAATGCAAATTCTGTTTTCCTGAGTTGAAGTTTCATGGACACTTATTTCAAAAAAGGCACATCCTAAAATTCATCACTAATTCCAGATGGTTTAGGCCCACACATAATTCTTCACTAAATTCCTTACCACTCTCCACCCTGTGGACCGCAATGGATTCTTTGAAATCCGAGTGAGGTGATGCGGTTACCAAATCATCACCCCATCTAACCTAACGTAAACTCTTTTAAGAAACAAAGCAAAATTCTACTATAGGAAGGTATACTTAGCTTTGAAATCTTTTATTCTTATATATTTACCTTACCTCAATAGTCAGTTCATGTACTACATGATCTTAAGTGGAATTAACGCAGAAGGCTAGCTTAAAATATCTCCCAACGCATAAAGCAATTTTTATTTCGCCAATTAATCAAAATGTCAAAAAAATGCAAAATTATTTTTAGAATTCACCGAACCCAAATATGTGTGAATTCAATGCAGGTACATATGTATATTTTGAAACTTTTTCAAAAGCCCACACTTGAAAAAGAAGAACACCCACGAGCTGATCCTTTGAGAACACACCATGACTCTATAGAGCTTCGTCAGCAAACTCATCACATTTTTAAATTTTTTCCAAATGAAATCCTTTTCACTGCTTTTGTTTAACTTTATCACAAACTGGTGACACATCAAAAGAGTTTAATCGTTTTTTCTATTACATTGCGCCTAAAAATATACACCGCCTTTGTCCTCATCACATCACAACTGATGATGTTGGCTGACATATTTCCCAACATTCACTCAATTTTTGCTTTGCTTGAGTGAAAAGCAATTTCCTGTTGCTTCTGCCTTTTGCAAGAATCTGAATGCCTGTTGGCATTTGACTTTATGTTGGATATGTAATAAGGATTTCACCTCAACACGTTATGTTTTATTTTGACAACATTATAACATTCTATGGAGTGTGTAACACACACACACACACCCAAAGGCTTATTTCGATGCCAATTTTATTTATGCCAAACGCACGAAAATTGTCCTGAAAGGACTCCTGCCTCTTTTTTGTTATATCTATACAAGCACTTAGTCAAACAGGATAAATTTGGGAAAAAGGAAACAAGAACTTCCTTTCTTCGTTCGAATTAGATTTGTCGCTTTGGGTAATTTGTCAAGGATTCCTAGGAAGCCATATATATTTATTCCACCGACAAAGATTGAATAAAGTTCATAATGCACTGAGATGATGGATAGAGATTCGAAAATGCCGTTACCAAAGACATTAGGAAAAGTCTCAAAAGATTCCCTAAGAAATCCTCTTAAGAAGTTTGTATAACATGCTGCTCACCTCCTAATCGTCTTAGAATCACTTTATTGGCCGAGATACAATTATTCAATCCCGGGAGGACTATTATGTGGGTGTGTCCCTCTTCCTTGGGAAGTGAAACTTATTATTGAGTCATGAACGGATCCTAGTTTCTGTGAGGGTTATGCCCATAATGTTGCGTAAGGACTTTTTTGAATGATTGAAGGATGGAGGGCGTTAGTAAATATTTAATTTCAATCAGAGTGACACTACTGAAGATTATGTGAGGCACTCTCGAGAATGAACTTTCAGATATAATTAGTATCACGAAAGCCAATCAAACGAGCATGCGATTTTTACACAATTCGTCAAGGAGCTAGAAACGTATGGATGTTGCAGCGGTGGCATGAGGAAATCCCTTCAATAATCGCCTTATTTATCTCACTTGATTTTCCACTTCAAATGCGTGGTGATTAATTGTTGCCACAGTTTCGTGCCATCTTGTTGTTTTCCGGGTTAGAATTGAAACAAGGAAGGGCGCAGCGAAGAAGATTATAGTCGCAATAATTTGTCCTTGTAACATTTTTCTATATGTATATGTGTGTTATGGTTGTAGCAGCAACATAGCTCCTGCTGGATTATGCGTACTTTGTCGGTGAAGATAAATTTGTTAAGATTTTTTATTTGGCTAATATGCACATAGCACGTCATGATAAACGGGAAGCATATGATTTGTGTTAGCGCTTTCGAGTCTTAAGCATGATTTAGCATATCTCTAACCTAAGCGTTAGAAGAGAAACGCTCAGGATATTCGAGAGGAGTGAATGTTATAAATATAAAAAAGTTTCTTCCAAAAAGGACACATTTTATGCAAACAAAAAATTTTCATTTAAACCTAAAATACAAATATTTTATACTTAAGGCGGTTTTTTTACTTTTATTTGCGAAATCGAAAATACAGGAGGAACTTTAAAGTTTAAAATAAATTGCACTCATAGTTCATATGTACTTCTTCTTATGAGAACACAAAAACTGTGGATCAAAATTTTAAATATAATTAAGAACTTACAAAAAACTTCATTCGTTTTTTGCGGAGTTTTATTTTTGGAAAAAAGTATGTTAAAGAGTTTTTAATTAAAAAAAGTCAACGCCATTTTTTTCTTATAATTTCATATACATACATACAATTTTTTTTTATTCCAGATGCAGTTTGCATTTTTTTTAATATTATAAACAAATAAGAATTGTTAATATAAACACATCAATGACTTATATTCAAAAACAAAATTCAAAAAAACTCACCCATTTCCAAAATATTATTTTTAAAACATTTTTTGTTTGTATTTATTATAAATCGCAAATAATAATTAAAGTTAAATTACTCGGCCTCCGGCTAACCACATCTTATTGAATATTAATTTTAGTTGTATTCTGTTAAATAGTAACCGAGAACACCACTGGATCCCACGAACTTGATCTTATTTGTCTAATAAGATCAAGTATAAATAAATATAAATAATAAGCCAGAACTTAAAATAAATGGTACGACTGGGTCGCACGTACTTGCTCTTATGTGCGGGCACAGCTTCTAATAAATTTTGAAATATATATCGAGGAAACTTTTTATTCTTGATTTTTTACTTTTGATTGTTCGAAAAAATCACGTAAAATAGTTTTAAATGGAATAATTTAAACGCCTTTTTATTTCTTTAAAACATGTGCCTCGTTGCTTAGTGGTAAGTGTGTCGCACTCCTAAGCGAATGAGCCTGTGTTCGAAAGCCGCTCAAAGCCTTCTTCTTTTCCGGGGTACTGCCTCTCTTGCGAGGAACTGACATAAACTCTAAGAGTAAAATTTGTCTCGAAAAAATGCATCTCACGCAGCAGTTCGGAGGTTCGGAATCGGCGGTAAGCTGTAGGTCCCTTCCATTCTTGCAGATTAACAACACACACCCAGGAATGGTTTATTTATTTATTTGACTATAACTACAGATACATAATTGATCACAGTTATTTGGATTATACAAATAATATTACATTTACATAATTAGTGACGATTTAAATTGAATAAAAGTATAATTTGTTTAAATTTCAATGAAGTAAGGTTAAAATCTACGAAGGAATTATGATTATTGAACTGTTTACATAAGAGAGAGAACGGTTCATTATTTAAGTAGTTTAAAGTAATTTCATGTGTTCGCAAAATTTTCTAATTTCGACTTGGACGGAATGGCACATTTATTTTTTATTAAGGAAAGCAAATAAGGAGAATTTATATCACCGTTTAAAAGTTTAAATATGAATGCAGCATTGAGGGATGACCTCCTGTCCTCGAGCGTATTAACACCAATCAGTAAAAGTCGCGAACGATATGGTGGAAGATGGTGATGATTATCCCTGTTAAGATGACGAAGAGCAAATAATAGAAACTGTTTTTGAATGGATTCAATGCGGGAAATGTGACAGGAGTAATATGGGCACCAAACTTGGCAACCATATTCCAAGATCGAACGAACCAGTCCAACAAACAGGCTCTTTGTCACATAAGGGTCGTTGAATTCTTTTGACCATCGTTTAATCATTCCAAGACGAACAGAAGCTTTTGCAGTTATAGAATCAATGTGCATTCTGAAGTCTAATTTTGAATCAAATATTACTCCCAAGTCTATAAAATAATTAACTCCTTCGAGTTTTGAATTATTTATTGAGTATTCATTAAAGAAAACATTTTTAACTCTAGCGAAGGTCATTACTTTGCATTTCTAGAGTGCAAATGATCAATATCAGATTGCAGTTGAAGGTAATCAGCATTATTTTTATATGAATATGAAATTTTCGCATCGTCAGCATAGAGATGTATATCACAGTATTTTATCACAGAGGCTAAATCATTTATAAAAATAACGAATAACAGTGGTCCCAGGTGGCTTCCTTGAGGCACGCCAGACTTGGCATCTATTGCGTTGGATAAATGAGACTTGAATTTAACATATTGAGTACGAGATGATAAATAACTTGCAATCCATTGCACAAGTTTAGGGGACCAGCCAAAAAGTCAAAGTTTTCTAACAAGCAGCTGGTGATTAAGTTGATCGAAGGCTTTCGAGATGTCAGTGTATACCACATCTGTTTGATGACCATTCATGAATCCTTTTGTTATGTATGATGTAATTTCCAACAGATCCGTAATGGTAGATTTGCCCTTGACGAATTCATGCTGTCTATCCGATAGATGCGATTTTACACCATGTATCAACTCATGGACTATTATAGATTCCATCATCTTGGGAATAACGCTTAGTTTTGCTATACCTCGGTAGTCACGCATGTTGCATCGGCTTCCTGATTTAAAAAGTGTAATTATAAATGAAGACTTCCAAGCATGCGGGAAAACGGAAGACGACAAAGATAGGTTAAACAAATAACATAAAGCACTAGCCAAGGAAGGACAGCAGTTTATTAAAACACAGGAAGAAACATTATCAGGTCCAGTAGAAAATGAATATGTTAGCTTCTTTATTGCACTTGTCACATCGTTTTCTTGAATAAATGGCAAGTCATATGTAACGCTCATGTTAGAGGTAATTTGATGCAGCTCAGTCAACTCATTAATTCATTTTGTAGATGCCTTTAAACATTTCTGCAAACATATAACAGATCATTACCCCATCATTTGAAGATCTTTGATCCAAATTGATATAGGATGGGAATTCAGCAATTTTTCTCTATTTTTAAGAAATTTCCAAAAAGATGAAGGATTCCGTAATAGGTTAGCTTTCATAGATATTATGTAGTTTTTATATGCAGCCCTTGATTTGACTTAGAATTCTCTTCTTATTCTGCTGAACTGTGCAGTGGAAACTGTAAACTTGAATTTGAGCTTGTTGTGGAGTTTTTTTTTTTAGTTTTTAAGGAAATGTGTGAGACAAGGAACACAATTATCAACAATTTTGATGCGGCGAACAGGTATTGTTTTCAAAAAGCTGTTGCATAATATGTCATAGAAAGTATCAGTTGCTTTACTAGCATCCATATTAAAAAAGACACTATCCCAGTGAAATTGAGAAAGTTCAATATTGAGTTTTTCAAAATCAGTTTTCTTGAAGTCAAATTCATAGCCATGATCGTATTGACTAGCACAAACAGAGGTCGGCATTTCCATTAAAACTTCAAAGCAAGGGTGAAATCTAACATCATCCAATAAAGGTCAAGATCTTTGCACCGTTAAGCCATCAACATCATCCGTAAACACGAGGTCGAGAAAATTACCTTTTTCATTTTTAAACGGGGTTAACTTGATTTAAGGCTAAAGAGCACATTGATTCCACAAAAGAAACACTCGTTTCTGATGTCAACGATGTAGGTGACAAAAAATTGTCATCTTCTTGAAGAACGTCCCATTCAATGCCTGGTAAATTAAAATCACCAACAAGTTGAAACCGATCGTTGGAATTCATCAGGGAAACGATGTACTTAATGTTTATAACACAGTGATCGTAAAGTTCACAATGCATTTTTGGTGGAATGTAGACACAGACTATAAAAAGTTGGAAAGTTTTGAGAAGAGTTGTAACACATACCATTTCTACGCTCATTGAGGGCAGAGAGACAATTTTACAGTTGTAGCAATTTCTAATGGCAATTAGAACTCCACCACCAGACTTTTTACTGCTAATTAAAGAAGACCGATCTGACCGTAATATTTAGTACGAACTACATAGTATTTCATTATCCAAAATAGACTTATCTAACCATGTTTCAGTAAAAAGTATTGCATCATAGCTAAATCCAAGACTTGAAGCAAACATTTATTTTAGTATTGTCCTCAATCCTCCAATGTTTTGGTAGAACATTGAGAACGAACTCATTGAGTATTTCGTACATTTGACCTCTTTTTGGCTACAGTAGGTCGCTTCCGAAAAGGGTGAACTATTGAGTTTAGCGGCCAGAATTTCTCATCATTTAATAATTTAAAAATATTATTACGCTTAACATCAATAATGAAGGAAGAGTAGTTCCGATCTGCATTCAGCTTCATTTTGCGAATGTTAAGACAAGATGAGTCTAAATTTGGTGATATTTTTTAGTAAATAAGACCATATCATTGACTCACTAGTTGTTTGTGGAAAATTTGAAATAAAAATTTGGCAAAGTTCTTTTCATAGCAACGAGATCAAATTCCTCTGCGGTTCTTTCTCCCCCCACTGCGGAAGTTGAGGGCAACAGTTCAATACCATCAGATAAGGATCCTGCCGGGTCAGAAATTCTCTCATCCGTAATGGAAGCTATGGAGGAAACCATTATTGGATTGAACTGTTTGATCGTTCTCAGCTTGGGTTTTTTTTTTTTTTTATAATTAACGCGCGCACAAGGGACTGTTTGTTTCCCTTTTAATGTAACACACTGCGCGGGCATTAGGAAGATAGAGAGGGGAGAGATAGGAGGTGTCGATTAACATTCGTTTTGAATGTTTGCAAATTGAAATGGCAAGGGAAAATCTCGCCGGGTAAACCATTCCAAAGTCGTGTTGTACGGCTAAAAAAAGAATCCCTATATTTCACGGTACGTCCGAAATTGGGCTCAAGGGTGAACTGATGGGCATTCCTAGCAAGACGAGTATTACGGGCGAAACTTTTAAGGGGAGGAATGCAACTGGCTACTTCGAGTGAACATTTTTTGTAAAAGAAACGATAAAATAAGGAAAGACATGAAACATTGCGTCGGTGTTCGAGAGGGGCATTCATGGACAATGGCGTTAGGGGTATGTTAAGCTTTAACGACAGAAGACAGCATTGAGTTTTCGAAGCATTAAACTCCACACGATTCTTATTACCCCATTTGACAATGCTGTATAAATCGGAGTTTAATGAGCTTAACATACGGCACCATTGCAATTGTACGTCCGAAGGCCAAGGATGTGAATTATCGAACGAATATGAAAAGCTGAGGGTAGAGTCGTCAGCAAAACAGTTAAGTGGATTAGAAGTAACAGAGAGAAGATCATTTATAAAAATGAGGAAAAGAGTCGGAGACAGACCAGAGCCCTGGGGCACACCAGCATTTATTTTATGGGAATCAGACTTGAATTCGTCCAATACAACTTGTATTGAACGGTCCAGAAGATAGCTTCTAATCCAACGAACAAGAGTATTATTGATCCCAAAAGCACGCATTTTCGATAAGAGAGCTTCATGCCAAACTCTATCAAATGCCTTGGAGATATCAAGAGCAATAATCTTACTTTCACCAAAGCGACGTAAAGATTTGTTCCACTGTTCGGTGAGATATGCCATCAGATCACCAGTGGAACGGTTGCTGCGGAAGCCATACTGACGGTCATGGAGAAGCTTACGATCTTCGAGATATTCCTTAAGCTGACGGTTAATCAGTGTTTCCATGACCTTAGAAAGAAGGGATGTCATTGCTATGGGTCGGTAGGAGGAGGGTGAGGATGGGTCACCTTTCTTAGGGACAGGCTGGACAAATGCTGTTTTTCATCTTCTAAGCTGACGGTTAATCAGTGTTTCCATGACCTTAGAAAGAAGGGATGTCAGTGCTATGGGTCGGTAGGAGGAGGGGGAGGATGGGTCACCTTTCTTAGGGACAGGCTGGACAAATGCTGTTTACCATCTTCTAAGCTGACGGTTAATCAGTGTTTCCATGACCTTAGAAAGAAGGGATGTCAGTGCTATGGGTCGGTAGGAGGAGGGGGAGGATGGGTCACCTTTCTTAGGGACAGGCTGGACAAATGCTGTTTTCCATCTTCTAGGAAAGATTCCAGAAGAGTAGGAGCGATGGAAAAGCTTACGCAGTGGCTTTGCCAGTGTGGAAGAATACCTCTTCAGAAGAATCGGGGGTATACCATCCGGGCCAGCGGATTTGTGTATATCGAGATCTTTGAGAACTCTTGCTACTGTACGAGTGCGGAAAAAAATCTGTCCCATGGAAAAATTTACATTCTCAAGTACAGGAGGGCCAACGTTGCTGTTAGGCAGCGTGGAGCTGGCAGCGAAATGAGCGGCGAGCAAGTTTGCCTTCTCTGAAGAGTAAACAATTGGTTTGTTATTGTCGATGAGCGTTGGAACCGATGATGTTGAGGAGTTTTTATTATTTTTTTACAAATGACTAAAAATTTTTACTGCAGAATTTTTTGCCGTAATTTTTGGTCATGCAAAAATTTGGTTCTCTCAATAACATGCATGCATGAGTTTCTTGCTTGTTTGTGCTTTTTCCGATTTTCCTCTGTAGGGTTGGCTTTGTAAGAACGGAAACTTACTTCTTTGAGCCTGATAGCTTCTTTACACTCAGAATTAAACCAAGACTTTTTATAGGTTTGATGCTTTTTACTCTGTTAGGAATAAAAGCACGCATCCCTAGAAGAATCACATCTGTGATCATTTCAGCACCGCAAGCCAGCTACAGAAGTGAATTTATCAGCATCCTTACCTTAAATACTTATGCATTTAGCATGAACTAGTTGCAAGCATACGGCACAAGAAACTGTTACATCACTAGAAGTTTTTTACAGACTAGACAGCTTAAGGAATCCATATTCAAAATACGAAGGGCGTTTTACGTGAGCTACACAAAAAAAATATAATAAAAACAAAAAAAATTGTTGGCAACCCTTTAAATTGGTATTCCACGGGTCGAATTAAATGGATTTGTCTTCAAAAATAAATATAACTTAGGGAATTCGCTAAGCACAGAAATCCTTCACTACTTATTGAAAAGCTGTTGATATTTCCTTTCAGATTTTAATTATTGATTGTTTTCAAAACTTAAAATTTTAAAATAAAAAAATCAAAAAATAATATTTGATAAGTGTTAACTTAGAGTATTTGCTTTAAAGGAAATAAGATTTCTTAGAAATTGCAAAAAACTAAGCACAAAACAAATTTCAATTAAAATGAGAAATGCAACAACTATAAATAGATTATTAGTGTTTATAATATTTAAGATAGGTTTATAACCACATAGAAACGCGAATTATTCGGGAGCAGACTATAGCCCTTGTAGATAGGAACAGAGTTACCACCTATTATTGAGAGTATAAGTCACTTGGCATTGGCTCCTTAAGGAGCTTTTGCGCCAATACATTTATTTAATTTTTTTAATTGCGATTTATAGGTACTATAATGCAAGTTATGGATTCGTGCAAAATAATAACAATAAAACATGACATTACGATGATAGAGAAGTCGAAATAAGTGGGTCCGGAAATACGGTCCGTCTGTCTGTTCGCACTTCTACAGCCTAAACGGATGCATATTTGTTTCAAACTTGGCATTTAGTATTTATTTGGTAGTATCTCGGGGGTGTTTTTCATTTTTGATCTAGGTCAAAATATAAAGGTACCTGCCATACAATATTTAACTCAAAGTGTGATTTTCTCGAAAACGACTATAACGAATTTGATAAAACTTTCAGGGTGCTATTTTTTTTACAACAATACATCTTTCAATAAGATTTAATTTTTCGAAATTTGTTCTATAACGGTACCTCTCATAGAACCGGTTTTTTCAAATGCGGTTTTATCGTGAACCATTATCCCGACTTCAATAATATTTTGTACACAGGAAATCATTTATTATTCAATTAATATTGCATTTCAAACTTTTCAAAAACTTTTTTTTTTGATTTTTTAGAATTTTCTAAAAAAAATTGGTTTTCGAAATATTTTGAAAACGGTTTAATTGAATTTTTTTAAATAATTTTCCCAGATGAAAACTACAGATTTCCTTATAATGCCATACTAGAAAAAAAATTAAAATATTTTTTCGAAAAGTTAAAAAAAAACGACTTTTTAAAAAAAACTGTTCGAACGATTTTCAGTATTTTTTTCTCGATACACATTTAGTTTTCAAATTTTATTGCATACTTAGTTTTTCCGAGAAAACTCTTAAACTAATTAAAAAAACGAAAGAATTTTCGAAAAAAAATTATTTTTTTTATTTTAATAGAGAGTGTTTTTTTAGACGTGGGTTTTCAATCTGGCAATACTTTATTCGAAGTTTTTCTTTTTGACAGTTGTCATTTGATTTATGCTCAGTTTGGCTTAGCATTTCATAATGAATAGACTTATTCCTGAACAACGTTTGAAAATTGTGCGAATTTATTACCAAAATAATGGTTCAGTTCAGTGGAGCAGAGTATCAAAGAAGACCCGAATGAGTCCGTCCGCCATCGCGCTCAACAATTGGAGATGTGGCCATCCATTTTATGGTAGATTTTGCGGAAGGATCTTGATTTTCGGGCTTACAAAATTCAACTCGTGCAAAAATTGAAGCCGAACGACCATCAAGCGCGTCGTACGTTCGGTTAATGGGCCCAAAACGAGATGGGCAACGATCCCGATTTTAAAAAAATTGGGAAAATTGGGCCTATCGGCTGGAATTTATTCAACCGCGACGCGGCGGCCACTTGCCCGAAATCATTTTTAAAACATAATGGCAAATCCTTATCTTTATATTAAAGCTTAATTCTTGACCTTAGCATTAAATTATATGCATTTTATTTCTTCTTGAAAACCACCAGTCTAAAAAAAAAACACTCTTTATATACATACATATGGAGCCACTAAGCAATAATCTAGCATAAGAACAAGTTCGTGCGACCCAGTCGTGCAATTTATTTTATTATAATTTTCAACATTCAAAAATTATGCTTTAAGTATACATTCCACAACTTTATTTCCAACTTTTTATTGGTCTTTCTCCATTGCCTTCGATCTCGTTTAGTAGAGTTTAAATAAAGAAATTAGCTTCATTTAAATGTACAATTTTCCCATTTTAGAGAGAATAATGACGGTAATTTACAAAATAAAATGACAAGGTTGAAGACATATGATTCACTATCCTAAATTTCAACCCTTTTGTCCGAATCCAAAAACTTATCTTTTCGTAGAAAATTTATTATAAATATCCATCTGTTAAGAAAATTATAAGTTAGACTAATAAAAAAAAACTTGAAACCCCTTACCCAATTACATTTTCATTTAATTACCCCAAAATGGAATCTTGACATCAACAGCTGAACCGAACCCACAATGAGTTATTTCCCTTGGTTTTTACTCAACTCGAATTTCCCCCACTCGAATTTCGGTCAAAAATACTGTCAATTCCAGATGGTAAATTCTTAATTTAAAATACTTTTTTTTTTAAGAAAAACCTTCTGTTTTTTTTTAAGGTCGAATAAGGAATCAGATTTAAATGCGTTTTGTTGTTCCAGCATTTCATCCAACCAGACACTCATTGGGGGTTTTCTAGGACTTTTTTAAAGCACACTGCTGGGAGTCCCTGAAAATACCTTTTTCAATAAACCCCACTGTTACAACTGTGTTGGTGTCTGTGTAGGTTTTGTTACCTTCTATTTTCAGCCCACGACGCCGAAGCCGCCCTTCCTACGTGTCACGTATACTACATTACTCGTGTATAGCTTCCAATGACTTTTTAATAGATTTAAGCCCGTGTGCGTGTTATAACTTTTCCTTTTCCACTTTTGCCGGTGTTACTCTATAACATATCGATTTCCTTCTTTCTTTCTTCTCTGGGTTAAAAGGAAAAAAATACCTCCTAAACATGGCATTCTATATTATTCAACCCGATAAATGCTTTCAATAGACACCGCCACCCATCCCTAATAACACGGAACCGACTTCTGTCCTCTGCCCTTGGAGCTGTAAAAGGTCTCCCTTAACCGAATTAAGAGTTAAAATCTTCGAATCCTATGCGTGACAAGAATTTTATTTTACCAACGCAACGACAAAAAAAATCT
Organism: Platycheirus rosarum; assembly: GCA_963971375.1. Classification (NCBI taxonomy): domain Eukaryota; kingdom Metazoa; phylum Arthropoda; class Insecta; order Diptera; family Syrphidae; genus Platycheirus; species Platycheirus rosarum. The sequence goes on from OZ020507.1 coordinate 259,494,005, forward strand.
GACACCACAGGAGCACACACATACGAGTGGGAAAATAAAGATCCATTCACAGCCCCAAACCGAAGGCAGGATATTTCAAAAGGACTCGGCTCTTAGTTTTGTCTATACTTCCCAAAAAAAAGCTATATGTATATATTTACCAATTCAGGGTGTTAACTGCGGTTCCTGTCGCAGTAAGTTGCAAATATTTACCAAGTCCTTTTGCAGGATATTTTCAACCCAATAAACTATCAGGACATATGAATGAAAATATGTGTGGCATGAGCCTTTAAGTTCTTTTTTATTTACGAAGCAAACGTGTGTCCTTCCAATATACCAGCGGAATAAAATTATATTAATAACTAATTGTATTGTTAAAAATTTCATCAAGGACAGCATTTTATATGCGTAGTTTAAATCCCAAAGAGGACATAGAAAACATTGTTAGATAAATATCGCTTTTGAGTGCCAAAACGTTTTAGAGCCTACAAGTCTGAGGCTGTGGAAGTAACAATTTTGGGATATCCTCAGCGTTAAGCTATCTACATAAAAAGGTTTACCTTTTTTAAATCTAAAACGTGACACATTTACCTTTTATATTGTTATATGCTAGAGAGCGGGAAACACCGATGTCAGGACTATTTTGCTTTGTTTACCTTCGTTTTATTGACGTATCGTAAAATTTCTGGAAACTGATTTAGGCTTTATTATTAATTTAATTTTTTTTTCTACTAACATATTTTAGAATTTCTGGTCGAAGATATAGATATATGAAGATCTATCCCTTTTTTGGTCTCTTTTATTATGTAATGTTGACAGCAGGTGATTTTTACATAAAAAATGCTATAAATTTAAATTCAGAGGACAATCATGTTTGCTTTAAGGTTTAAAGGATGTTAAATATTAGCAAATGCAAATAACACGTATGCAGTTTTAGGTTATGTTGGTTTTTTATTTCATGACGGTTCCTTTTACTTGATTCAGCGGTTACGATAAGAATACATAACAGATTTAAAAAATATAATGAGCCTTGGAAATCTGATTAATACGGTCGAAACCTTTCCAAGAAAATTCAAAGAAAACAAGTTTTAGTAATCCTTATGGAAAACCCTTGTCCACATCAGTCCATATTTTGGAGAATACATGGTGAAATCTGGAACCTTCTCAGAAGAGCAATTTTTTTCAAAAACTTCCTTTAAAAGGATACTCAATCAGATACGTGTCGAAAGGTCTTTTTTCGAAGATCCTTGTTGGATATTTATTGCTTTCTGGTAATTATGTAATAATTAAATTATTACCAAACTCCTATGTCCCTGTGTTGTCTTTCTGATGTATTTTTTTGTTTTTAGGTTAAATCTGTTTTGAAAATGTCTCAAGGGATGCAGAATATTGTATTAGCACATTATAGGTACTATAATGTAAGTTATGCAATCGTGTAAAAAAAAATTTGAGCTAACAATCAAACATGACATTACGATGATAGAGAGCCAAATTTGAGTTACTGGCAAAATTCTTTCCGTTTGTCTGTCTGTCTGTCTCGTCTGTCTGTCTGTACGGATGTGTTATCGACTGTAGCCTAAACTGTTAGCCCAATCGTTTTCAAAATTAGACCTTAAGGCTATTTTGACATTCTACAGAATTGTTTATGAAAAAAAATAAGTATACTACTGTAGGTAAGTATTATATTTTGGTGAAAAAAAATAATATGGTGGGCTAAAAACGGTACATCCCATAGGACCAGTTTTTTTTCGAATTTCTTGAAAATTGGTGATCTAACTACTATCAAAATTGATATTTAGAAAGATGTAGGTAGCCTAAGTAATTTCGCATTAATTTTTTTTCGAAAACTTTTTGTTTGTATTTTTAATAATAAATTATTTTTTTTAATCAATATTTTGAAAAGGGGTAAGTGAATTTTTTTAATTTTATTTTTAAATGTATGTTATTTTTGTGCTTGAGTTTGTATTCTTGAATTATTTTTTTAATTTTTTTAAAAAAAGTTGTTTAGAAAACCGTTTTATTTAAAAACCGCTTCTACAATTTTGAACAAAAAAAATTAAAAAAAATTACATTTCTTAAAGAAATAAAATGGCGTTTAAATTATTTCACTCAATACAATTTAACGTACTTTATTCGAACAATCAAAAGTCACAAAAATCGAAACATGCTTTGATGTTCACTTTAATTTTCTTCAATTTTATTCTACAATGTGACTGCAGATATGAGCAAGTACATGCGATCCAGTTGTGTAATTTATTTTATATGGATTCTTCAGATTTCCAAATCCTAGTAGTCTGTTTGCGGAGTGATACACGTCTCATTTCCTATTTGCTAGGTTTTATTCTCAATTATTCGTTTAATTTATTTAAAAAAAAGTTGGTTGTCTGTAAAGCCGGTTTACGGACGATAATCTTACGTGATAACGTTATAAGAAAACATTGATGACACCAACACCAACATACAGCCCGTTAACACACACCATATAGTTACAAAAAATCTATTACTAAATCTACTAATAAGTACTAATTGTACTACTACTACTGCTATTCTTCCAACAACCTAGTACTAATCGGCACCAGTTTTATATTTAACTAGCGGTAGAAAAAACTTGTTTTAATATGTAATGCGAAAATAATGCTAGCGAGACAAAAACATTCACAGGAACGATCCCTGGACAAAACTATATTTACCCTGTATATTTCACTAAAATCCGTTGGGCAGTTTAGAAGTACATACTCGACATATGTACATACACACACACATATACCTGATGTTCGCTTGGTGCTTAGAATACGTTTGCGATCGATGTTTTGTATTTCCTTCTCTCTAACCACAGTATCGCGTGTGGGTATTGTTTTAAAATTCTTCGGTTTTTTTTCCAAGATTTTTCATAATGTGAATATTTGATCGGTTGTTGACTTCCCTGGCCTAAAACTGCACTGATATGAACCTATCAGGTTGTTAAGGAATGGCTGCAGGTAATTACACATTAAAGAAGAAAAAATCTCGGAGGCTCTAAGTTTGTCTCAAGGGTAAGCTGATGGACATTCCTAGGAGTGCGAGTATTATGGTGGAATTCTTTTAGTGCAGGAATACAACTGACTAGCTATTTAAGTGGAGCAGTATAACTGACACCAGAAATATCGCGATCAAAATCATTATATCTTTGCTAGTTAACAATAAATTCTGCATTTTTCTCAATTAAAGTTCAAATACATTAACTTGACGTATTTCGTTTAGATTCATAAAATTAAAAAATCAAGGAAACTCCATTAATCCTTTGGAACTTTTAATATCCTTAACTCCCTTTCAGCTCTGACTATGTACTACTCAGTTGTACGCGTGAATATAAATTCTTTTTTAATTTTTCATATTTTTAACTAATACTGTCTGAATTAATTTATAATGCATATTATAAAAAGCTACACGTTTTTTAGCTATTTATCTTTGATGAAAGAAAAAATAAAACAAAAATTGATAATAGCTTCCTCCTTAGGTCCTTCAATGTCTATTTATGTAACAAAATAAGCTCATTAGTATAAGACACTTCCTGTTACCTTATTATCTATTCAATACACAATTAGCAATTAAATAGAATCGACGATAGATAAAGGTGTGGCTACCAACAAAACACCTAAGTTATTACAGAATTTATTTCCATTCAAGTAAATAAATTAGATTCATTTTTCTAATTATATACTCGTAAAAGGAATTTCCTACAATAACATCCATCATCGATGTTCAATAACATTTTCGAATAAATTCAACCGGAAGGAAGTTACCAAAAATAACGGTAATCAGAATGAGAAACAATTTATTGGATAATCGTTTGTTCAAACGAAAGTAACAAAAAAAAACACCAAATTACAAAAAGGACATTCCAAATTGGATGGAAAAGTATCTAAAGGAAGATATTAATCCAGGTAAAAGGTGTTTGTCTGAAAATAAAAATCTATAAATAGATTTATTTTAATCGACACAAGAAGGTGGATAATAGATACAAATTTAAATGCTACGTGCTTGTTCTGTTTTTTGTTTTTTATGTTCTTTAGATTTTTGTTGTTATTGCTGTTACAATGCAAGCTTATGGATTTATCCAGATGGCATTATAAGATTAAGATAATTTTGGCTTTGGAAAATCCAGGTAAAAGCTTAGGCAATAAAACTTACCGTGGAATGTTGTAGGGTGTATTGTTTTATTTTAATATAAGGAAGCAATAAGTGCAAGATGTTTTAAGGATCTGTATTTAAATTAAATATGCTTGCTGTAAAAACAAGATGCTTTATTTTTAACCCGCACTTAATAGATTTTGGCTACCCTTATAATGTTGCTCAAACACAGTCAGGGCGTAAGGTAAATAGTGAAAAATGTTAAGGCAGGTACCGATGCACATTCATTTCAAAGTTCTGCATTTCAGTACGGCTAAAAAAGAATTCTTGTATTTGACTGTACATCCTGAGTTGAACTCGAGGGTAGACTGATATGGGTATTTCTTGCATAAGAAGTATTATTATATATACTGATAAAATAGTGAAAATCAAGAAACATTACAAAGGTACTCAAGAAATGTAAACGTGACTGTTTCTTTCCCGTCATCTATCATTTTTAAAGTTCTTTCTTTAATTCTGTGCAAATCAATTGGGTTATGGGAGCACTTGCCCAGACATGGGAATTATACTCAAGTTTTGGCCGACTATATGCTTAATAGACTGTAGTCATATAAGACGGGTTGACAAATTTCTTGGATCTTCGCAGGAAACATAAACACTACGCAGCATTCGGTTCATGTATCGTTCCATGGCTTGTTCACTTGTATTCTGCATCTGTTTAGTCCACAAATGTTAAAACAGATTTGATATTAGAGGCCATTTGCAAAAATGAGAGCATCTTCCAATAGGGTGATTTCCTTTTCCTATTTGAAAATTTTTTTTTATGATATATAGTTAATTTAATAATAAATAACTTAAATTCAATAATTTCTTATTATTTATTTCTCGGAACTAAACCCGGGACATAAATTTGAAAATTGAAAAAAAAAATATATTTATTTGATAAAAAATCAAACAAAAATGTAAAATAGAAAAGAATATCATCTTTTGCAAGAATGCAAGAGTGAATAGACGTGTTTGATAGCACCGTCCGGCTAATAGCTTAATTTAAACGACTTGTGTATATTATCACTATCCATAAAAGTCCAAGCGTGAAGAAGAAATCAGTATCAACTGAGTGGAAAAGTCATAAAACCGAAGTGCGCTTAGTAAACAAAATAAAAACAAAAGAAAAATAATTAATTATTATCTTGAGTGTCACGCGCCTTTTTTTATATATATATGTACTTACACCTAGTTGTATCGAGAGTCTGTATTTCTTCTTTTTTCTCTTCTCTTAAATAATGGCTGGCAGAACTCGTTCGGAAAAAGAGAACCTATCAGTTATTACCCCTGCAACCTCTAAAAAAACAGAGAAAAAAAAGACAATTACCCCCGCAAGTAAAACATCCACTCCCGCAATAGTTAAACAAAATCAAACGCAAGTAAGATCGACTCCAAAATCAACCGCTTCCATCGAACAACATACCAACAGTCCTACCACCTCTGCCAACACTGCCAATGTTAACCACACTACACCACCTTCTACCAAAGAGAGAGAATCTACTCCAACTACATCTCCAATTTCTCGATCTGAAATGGACAGCCTGATAAAGGACCTATCAGCTGATATCGTCAATAAAATATCGAAAAAGATAAATGATCTGCGCTCGGAATTCATCCAACGTTTTGAACAGATTGAAAAAAACTTAGCCACCTACATCAAAAAAACAGACAAGACGATAGAGTCCCTTACAGAGCGAGTTGCAGGAATGGAGTCCCACCTGGACGTTGTCCATGAACTGAAGGAAGAGTTAGCTGATCTACAAGAACGATGTGACATACATGAACGTAAGGAGGTCGCATCCGACGCTATTCTTCTCGGCATCCCTCAGCTACCGAATGAAGACTTCAAATGTATATTGAACATCATCTGCTACACGGTGAATTGCGCACCTCCTTCACTAAAGACAGCTTTTCGACTTCCACAGTGAAAATAATCTTCTCTTGGGAACGATCTATAGGCCTAACAGATATATTGATTTGGAGCATATATATCGAGTTATTGAAGAAATAACGGTCAGCTCTTCAAACATAATTATATGGGGTGACTTCAACTGCGACCTTTTAATTGATAAAAGATTAAGTGAAAACTTTAGTTCCTTCGATCTTCACCCAGTCAATATTTCAATCCCAACTCATTTTACTCAATCTTCTGCCACGCTATTAGATCATTATTATGTAAGTGAAAAAGATCGAATACTTTTATACGACCAACTCGAAGCTCCAGTTTTCTCAAGACACGATCTCATTTTCCTTACCTATGATTTTAATACCAGTAACACCGTGCTGAGTTCTAGAGTTCAGTTTAGAGATTTTAAGAACATAAATAGAATTTCTCTTGAAAATGCTATACACGCGATAGCATGGAATGACATCTTCCTAATGCCTTCACCAGATGATCAAGTCGATTTCTTAAATTCAAATCTAAATGCGTTATTTAATCAACACGTGCCATTAAAAACACAAATGAGGACTCGTGAAAATAAACAATAGTTTACAAGTATGATAACTGAACTAATAAACCAGCGTGACCTGGCGTATCGACGCTGGAAACGTTTCCGTGTGGATCAACTCCATGAATCTTACAAAACACTACGGAATAAAGTTGTTCATGAGGTGAGACGTGCAAAAATGCGGTTTTTCTCGAACCGTCTAAATGCAAAGTCTGATGGCCGAAAATTGTGGAATAACCTCCGCGAACTAGGAATTGGGAAACAAAGACCTAATTTTCAAGCCCATGTAAATGGGAATGAGCTGAACCGTAGATTTGCATCCACACCTCTTGTACCTCTAAGAGAACACGTATCTCTCGGTAACTTACCTTCACCATCAACGGACACTTTTTTCAGTTTTGCTTGTGTGAACACCACAGACGTAGTTGAAAGCTTCTTAAGCATAAAATCCAATGCCATTGGAGCTGATGATTTAAATCCCATCTTCATCAAAGCTATTCTTCCATTCCTTCTTCCATATTTTACTCATGTAATGAATTCTATCCTTACCACTGGGATCTTCCCATACCAATGGAAAATAGCAAAAATAATTCCAATCCCCAAAAACTCGCTTTGTGATGATTTTAGACCTATTTCAATACTTCCTTTTTTATCAAAAGTCTGCGAACGCCTTATGCAAAAACAATTAAATAACTTTATCACCCGCAACAACATCTTAGTCGATATTCAATCAGGTTTTCGTTCCCACCACAGTTGTATAACTGCACTAACTAAAATAATTGAAGATATAAGGGCTGAACTCGATATAGATAACGTTACATTCTTAATTCTTCTTGATTTTTCAAAAGCATTCGACTTGGTTAATCACTCTGTACTTGTGAATAAACTGCGTCAAAGTTTCAACATATCTCCAGACGCTATCAAACTGATTTCTTCTTATCTAAGCGATAGAAAGCAAGCTGTTTTCTTAAACGAAAATCTATCTGATTTTCTTCCAGTGCAACAAGGAGTTCCTCAAGGATCAATTTTGTCCCCACTTTTATTTTCAATGTATATAAATGAAATCGGGTTCATTATAAATCAAGCATCGAGACACTTTTATGCCGATGACATACAAATTTACAAAAGCTGTCCTTTGGGTCTTATTGATGACTGTGCTGTCACCTTAAATCAGGAATTAGAAAAGATATCTAAGTGGGCATCTTGCAATGGGTTGATTCTCAACCCAAACAAATGCAAATGCTTGGTTATCTCGCGAAAAGAACTGGACTTATCATACTTTCCTTCAATTAATCTAAACGAGAACGCCTTAGAATTTGTAAATACTTATAAAAATCTGGGTGTTATTTTCAATAGAACCTTGACATGGAATGATCACATTAATGCTTTGGTAAGAAAAACTTATGGAACACTCAGAGCGCTATGGACTGCCCAAGAATTCACTCCACTTCAAACTAGATTAATGCTGGCAAGAACCCTGGTAATACCTGTCCTTACTTATGGATGCGAAATTTTTTACAATTGCGACGCCATCAGTAAAAATAAATTAAAGGTTGCCTTTAATAGTACCATTCGATACATTTATGGGTTAAGAAGGTATGACCATGTTTCACATCTGCAGAAAAGCCTCCTTAATATGTCTTTTGATGCTTTCATGAAATTCCGAACATTGATACTATATTTTAAAATTTTAAAAACACGTAAACCAACATATCTCCACGAAAAACTCAGACTGTCAATATCAAATAGATCAACATCTGTAATTTTTCCACGCTTTACGTGTCTGACCTCAGAAAGGCAATTTTTCATTGCTGCATGTCGCCTCTGGAACTCACTACCCACCCATCTGCGTGATTATGATGACCTACACATATTTCAAAAAAATCTTAAAATTTTCTTTTCAAATCAAAGCAACTAACTTATCCCCTCTTTTAAACCCAAGCTAAATCCTTCGTTCTCTTCTCTCTTTATCTACTTTTATCTATATATCTTTCTTCTAAATTATTGTAAAACTTTTCAAAATGCAAATAGTTAAGGTATTCATAAATTTTCCCTTTTATTTTAGTTACACATTATTTTTTTTTTTCATCTTTTGTATTCAATTAACTTATTTTCTATTCGTTTGTATAAAATTGAAATTATTATCTAAGATTTAAATTCATAGACTTTCACTAGGTTATAAGATATCTATTATCTTACTGTGTAAGTTATATAAAGAAAGAAATAAACTAAACTAAACTAAAAATATAAAATCACTAGCTGATCCTATCGGCGTTGCTCGGGTACATTATCAATTTTCAATTTTTACCATGTGAGTGACATTTTTGGTCTTAACTCCGGTTCTAGACATCGCACAGCAAACAGATCTCTTATATAACACAAAATGCTTAGAACTAAAACAAGAAATTTGTTTTTAAATTCAGAATTTCTTGAACAAAATCTATGAAAAAATAAGATAAACCACAACTTATCGAGGAGATAATTGTTGGTATTTTTTGCTGAACAAATTTTGTTGATGATTTATTTTTTTGTCTTACAAATGTTTTTTTTGAATTTATGAGATTTCAAATTATAATTTAATTTAAGCTTTAACATAGCTCTGAGAATTTCACATTTAATCGTGTTTTTCATTTGTTCAAATATTGTTTATTATGGAAAAAACTCTTTCGACTGGAGCATTTGAACTTGACAGACCCATGCCGAACTCGGAAATTACTAAAAGATTTTTAAATTGTATACTTTTTTTCTAAAAATGCTCAAAAATTTCTTTCCATTTATCAGCCACAATTTAATGTTTTTTTTTTTTTTTTTTTTTGTAATAAGGTTTAGAATGATTTTAGTTAAACAAATTCGTCAAACAAGTTGCAATCATTGTTAGTTGTATCTCTCCGCTTTTGGTTGACAAAAGTTAACGAAGATTCTATTTCTGGCCGGGTAAGAAAGTTTCGGAGAACTTCCCAACTAAAAACTTCAAGTTTCTTGAAACATCCCACTGATTTTAGTATTCGTAATACGTAACAGGCTATGTAAAATTCGTGAATATTTGCTTAACAGTCCTTTTGAAACAAACTTTGACACACAACACACAAAAAGATTAAACGCAAAATACAATTATTGCAAATAAAATTTAAAAAAAAATCGAAAGTTTTGTTATTCAAATATGTACATGTACATATATGGAAACACGGGACAAACCCGGACAAAAAATAAATACGGGACATTTGTACGTCCCGGGGTTTCTCAAAATTTAGCCGGGCGAGCTAAATACGGGACAGTCCCGGGAAATACGGGACGGATGATCACCGTAACTATAGGGCAAGTTATGCATTCACAAAAAAAAATTTCTAACAATCAGACGTGACATTACGATGATAGAGAAACATACATCAGTTACTGGCAAAATTCTGCCTGTCTACTACAGCCTTAACGGCTAGGACAATCGTCTTCAAATTTGGAACATAAGGTTATTTTGACATTCTACAGAGGATTTTTTGATTTTTTTTTTTAGCTCAAGTATTAACGGTATTTGTCATATAACCGATAAGTTATTTTTCTCGGAAACGGCTCCAAGAATTTTTATGAAAAAAAAATCTTCGACTTTCTCAAAAACAGGTCATCCGGTTTCAATCAAAATTGATATTCAGGAAGATGTTGGTAGCCTAAGTAATTTTATTTTAAAATATTTTCGAAAACCTTTTTTTTGTATTTTTAATAATTTTCTTATTTTTTTCAAAATCAATATTTTGAAAACGGGTAGATGGATTTTTTTTTTATTTTGTTTTTAAATGTAAGTAATTTTTGTGTTCAAGTTTGCATTCTTGAATAATTTTTTTATAATTTTTGCATTTTATAAGGAATTAAAATAGCGTTTAATTTTTTTCCGCTGGAAACTATTTTATGTACTTTTTTCAAGCAATAAAAAGTCAGTAGTGCCCCGTGGCTTAGTGGTTAGTGTGTCGGACTGCTAAGCGAAAGAGTCTGGGTTCAAATCCCGCTCATAGCCACCTTTTTTTCTGGGGTACTGCCTCTTGCGAGGAATTGACAAAACCTCCAAGAGTAAAATTTGTCTCGAAAAAGTGCATCTCATGTAGCCGTTCGGACTCGGCGGTAAACTGTAGGTCCCTTCCATTCTTGCAGATTAACAACACACACACAGGAATGGTTGAGAGTATAAGTCACTAGGCCTTGGCTCCTTAAGGAGCTGTCGCGCCAGTAAATTTATTTATTTAATTTATTTAAAAAGTCAGAAAAATCGAATAAAAACTTTGAAGATCCTTTAAAATTTTTCAAATTTCATTCAAAGCTGTGACCGCACATAAGGACAAGTACGTGCGATCTAGTCGTGCAATTTATTATTTTGAAAATTGGAAAATTGATGTTATAATAAAGAACCTCGCGAGAACTCATTAAAAATATGCTCAGATGTATTTCGCAAAAGCGAAAATTTTCTCAGAAAAAGAATGAATGTATAAAATTTGGGGCACACTTGAGAAAATCATCAAAGACAGTTCATAGAAGATGTTTCAATAAAGAAGACTTCCTTTAAGTAAAAATGAATTAAACTATAGCATAGCATCCGTTTTCCGTAGTCATTGTGTCTGGAGTGGGCACATGTTTTTTTTTAATGATTCAATTAAAGAGTGGAGTTGAATGCATAAAAAAGTCATAAAAATGTCTTGAATGTTCTTATTTTACGATTGAATTTCTTCTGTCGTAAATTTTTTTTCTGGCAAAAGGGTATGTTCTATGTCCGTCACATATTTTTGCTTAAAATCAAGTTTAGTGATGGCTAAATAGCTGACGTTAAGAATAAAACAAAACACCAAATCCTTTTTCAAATTAGGTACTAAAATTCAGGGTTTCGCAGAGATGTTTTTCGTATGCAGCCTCTATGCTGTTCTAAATAAAAAAATATGTTCATTGTAATTTAATGTATAGAAAAATTGGATGAATTTCTACTTTTTATTAAACGTTTTCGTAGTATAAAGCTTATACTTATACTAGGATACTTATTGGCTATAATTATGAATTTAGATTAGCCGCGTTTTTATTTTTGAGAAAGCTATGGGCAGTGAAGTAGGATTTCCCAAAAAAAAAAAAACATCACCAACTCCGCCTGTTATTTTATGTCAAAACTGACATCTCGACTACTTAAGACAGCAGGGTTTGCTATTTAATTTTAAATTATTTAAGTTTTTACATATTTAATTTAGTTTTATAAAAAAAACTTATGAGGCTTATAGTTATATAAGACTCTTAACTTTTTCAGTTCCATTTTGTTTTGGTTCTGCATTTTTTCGTGGTTGTGAAAGAGATCGACTATTTTTTTATTTTCTATTTTACTCTGTCTTAAATATTCAACTTTTACATTTTTAAAAAGCTTTTCGTTAGAAGAACAAAGCCAGCAAAGCCAAACAAGAATTGTTATGAATTCCTGGATCATGAGATGGGCGATAATAACTATTTTCATGGCAAAAACATTTTTCTTTTCATATCCACAATTCTTAAAGCAAGAATTGAACTCACTAACCTGAACTACCTACCGTATAGAAACGATAGAAGTATTGAAGGTACATTATGCAATCTAGGAGCTAAAGAAGACATATGCCATTTTAATGGTACCTGTCCCATTTTGAACCCAATTCAAAGAACTTTCTGGCGAAAAAGTACACTTTCAGCAAATGAAGTATTTAATAAATTGAATTGCGAAACTTTGAATGTCCTATATAATAACGTGACATCTGCGCTAAAATATCGTCAACAAATTGTAAACGAAAAGATATACAGTACGCCCTCGTTTAGAGCAAACCTTGATAAACGCAATGCCTCAGTTAAAGCAACACCCAAATTTATACCATTAGTGACTCAGTATTTGCAACTTAAAAAATGGGCACGACTGGGTCGCACGTTCTTGCTCTTATGTGCATAATTACATTGTAAATCAAGATCTTTGACAGAAAAAAGTAACAATTGCGTTGAAAATAACACAGTTTGAACTTATAACAAGTATTAAAAATCACAATCACAAATATATTTCGAAAATTATTGTAGGACCGGTCTTGATAAATTCCTGTTTTTTTATTTTTAGTTTCTTGAATTTTTTTTTTTTTAATTTTGGTATGCAGTTTTTCAGAATTTATTAATGTACACGTGATTATAAAATTTAAAATAATTTTTTTTTGATTATTTTTAAGAATATTGATTTTTCAAAAAAATAATTCAAAAATTAATTTTTTATTAAAAAAAAAAGTTATTAAAAAAATTTGATATACAGAATTAATTAAGCTACTAGATCTCCTCATATATAAAATTTTACAGAAATCCAAAGAGCGGTTACCGAGAAAGCCCAAAATTTAAAAAAATAATTGCACGACTAGATCGCACGTACTTGCTCATATGTGTCACATTGTAGAATAAAATTAAAGAAAATTAAAGTGAACGATTTATTCGATTTTTGTGACTTTTGATTGTGCGAATAAAGTGCGTTAAATTGTATTGGGTGAACTAATTTAAATGCCATTTTATTTGTTTAGGAAATGTAAAAAAGTGTGATTTTTTTCAAAATCGTTAGAGCTGTTTTTAAATAAAACGTTTTTTTTTAATAACTTTTTTTTAAAAAATAAAAAAAAAAATTCAAGAATACAAACTTAAGCAAACGTACATTTAAAAACAAAATTAAAAAAAAAATCAATTACCCGTTTTCAAAATATTGATTTTTCAAAAAAAAAATTTGAAAAAAATTATTAAAAATACAAAAAAAGTTTTCGAAAAAAAAATTATGCAAAATTACTCAGGCTACCTACATCTTCTTGAATATCAATTATGATAATAATCGGATCAACAGTTTTCGAAAAGTCGAAGAAAAAAACCGGTCCTATGAGAGGTACCGTTTTTAACCCACCATATTAATTTTTTTTTACCAAAATATAATGCATACCTACAGTAGTGCACTGATTTTTTTTTATAAAAATTCTTGGAGCCATTTCCGAGAAAAATAAACTTTTACATAACGGTTATATGACAGGTACCGTTAATTTTTGGGCTCAAAAAAAATTGAAAAAAACTCCTGTGTAGAATATCAAAATAACCTTAAGTTCTAAATTTGAAGACGATTGACCCACCCGTTTAGGCTGCAGTCCAAAAACATCCGTACCTACAGACAGATAGACAGACAGACAGACGGACAGATTTTTGCCTGTAACTCAAATATGTTTCTTTATCATCGTAATTTCATGTTTGATTGTCATCTTAAAATGTTTAATTTACACGAATACACAACTTGCATTATAGTACCTATAATCGCAACTTAAAACTGTTATATGAAAGGTACCGTTAATAGACTTTTCCCGTAAATTTGGTTTTAGTCAAATGACAGCCAATACCAACAAAAAAATTCTCAAAAATTTTCATCAAAATCTTTGGAGCCGTTTTTCCTAAACGGTCATATGGCAAGTACCGTTATTTTTAGGCCTACAAATAAAATTTCAATTTCCTTTCTGGGGAATGCCAAAAGAATCACACACACCAAATTTGAAAACAATCGCGCTCCAGAAGATAGATTCTAATCCAACGAACAAGAGTATCATCGATCCCAAAAGCACGCCTTTTCGATAAAAGAGCTTCATGCCAAACTCTATCAAATGTCTTGAAAATATCAAGCGCAATAGTACCACTTTCACCAAAGCGAAGTAAGAATTTGTTCCACTGTTCCGGGAGATATACCATCAGATCACCAGTGAAACGATTACTGCGAAAGCCATACTAACGGTCATGGAGAAGCTTTCGGTCTTCGAGATATTTCTTCAGCTGATGGTTAATCAGCGTTTCCATGACCTTAGAAAGGAGGGATGTTAGTGCTATGGGTCGGCATGAGGAGGGAGAGGATGGGTCACCTTTCTTAGGGACAGGCTGGACAAATGCGGTTTTCTATCTTCTAGGAAAGTTTCCAGAAGATTAGAAGTAATAGAAAAGCTTACGCCGTTGAAAAATAAATCTGAAGTACAACTTCCTATCAGATTATTTAAATTGTTGTATCTTTTCATTCTCCTTTACGGGGCTCTCAATCGAATGAAATCTTACCCTCATAGATCTTTAAATGTATCTATATCTACCCTTAATAATCGTACAAAATGAGTCCTTAACATCGTTGCTAACGTACTTCCTTCAACTTGTCTATTATGAATTCATGAGTTCTGCCATCCAAGACAAATCAAGGACATGCGAAGGAACTCTTCAAATACAAATTCAAGGCACTCTTTGCAGCCCTTGTCCATATATATATAGCCAAGGGTTTCTAATAAGTAGTATCCTTAAAAGCAGGCAACCCAAAATCATATATTCGTATACAGGATTCCTAACCGTCCTCTATTCGCAATAGAGAATTTCGAAAGTAAATACCCTGAACATTTATTCCCCTGCGCACACCTTTTCCAAAACGGACTTACATTTTTGAGTCGTAAACTTTCGAAATGAAAGTTCTTTATATTGAAAATGATGTGGCAAACGAGCCAACAATGGCAGCAGCCAACCTCCTTTTCAGTTGCGAATGTCAGAATATTGCCAAAAGGACGATGAGGAGGAGGACTATAATGTCGGTGATGACTATGAGGATCAGTAAACAAAGGAAGTTAGTATCCCTGGTGCGTGTGGCCTAAAGTTCGAAAAGTGTGGAATGCGAGTTGAAAATTTCCTCCATGTTATTGAAAAGTCATTGAGGTTACACGTTGGGAACGGTGTGTAGTGCGGGAGAGCCAGGTTGGTTGGTTGATGAGTTTCATCTCCATGGGGGACTAAGTTGTGAAATATAAAGTCACAGGACATGGATCGCATTGGAAATGTTATTTCAAATAATTCAATTTGCATTGATTCGTCGAGTTACGTGTGGGGAATTTCATTGAGGCATAAAGGAATACTTGAAGTGGGTGGCATTGGTCCTTTATTTTATCAGTCCGAAATGATGGAATGTGCGAGAGTGCTTTATTAAGTCACAATTTTTGAATGGAAACCATTTGCTAACATGGTGCTTTTACAGTCTTAAGATTGAGATGGAATGTCTAAAGGAGTTTTGTTTCCAATGAATTAGGACAAAGATGAAGATGAAGTGGCTTTCGGCAAAAGTGACTGGTAGGTAATATTATAGTTTATTTTTATGCAAATCTTTGATGACTGACCGAAGGCGATTCTGTGAAGTTTGTCAGGAAATTTCAAAGTTTGCTCATAGGGATAGCTTTGTACGTATCCCTTAAGACTTTGAGCAAATGCTTTTGTTTGTCTTTTAATTAAGTAGTTTCCGGTAGGTATTACGAAAGGATATACTGTGTATCCTTAATAAACAAATTGGAAACAGGGGAGGAACTGGTATTTGAAATTTAAAAGCCAAATATTTTTATCTTCGGCTATGGTAAAAAGATGAGACTGTTTGACAATTAAATTGCCGAACTAATGTTAATATGTTTGTCTAAGGACTTAACTTTAAAGTATCTGCATCCAACGTAGGCTTTACCAATTCTTTCAACTTTTTCTATATGAGTTTTCAACTGGCATTTGGCTAGTATTATAACCAAAACGGGATTGTCCAAATAAGACGGTTGTAGGACGTGGTTGGAATAATAAAATGATGTTCTCTAAAGCAAATCACCTTCAACCTGCTGTTAAGCCTGGCGCTATAAAACAATCGTTTCATCTGGGAAGAAATTCCTCTAGCCCTGGCTAGAACAGCATTATAGATCTATTAAAATATAGCAATTGATCCAAGGAGATTACACTTCGTAGTTGGCTGAGGCAACGCATGTATTGAAACATGTCGTCGCATCTGTTTAGTTTATCCCACAATATGAAATTTAATGATGGAGTATCCTCAAAATATTATTATTATTATTGATTATTTTATGGCGAAAAGTTCATGAACAATATTGTTGGCAGGCGCCACCACAAGGCTTGTTGTGGCTTTTCTAGATTTAAGTATTTTATGTTCATTTTAAGTTATTTTAAGTTTATTTTAAGTTAGTTTTAAGTAGTGTGTTTAAGAAAGATTTTTATCTAGCCTAAGTAGTTATGTATAAGTTAAAATTAAATAAAAATTCCAAAAAATAAATAAAAAGAAACAATAAAGAAAGTATAAATTAATCAATGAGCCTACATTACATATTAACATCAAAGTTTTTATTTTTATTTCGCCTTTTGTGATTCATTAAAATCTCAAGGTGTATCCAGACCAAAGAAACATTTGTTTAAAAAACATTTCTAAAATGTTTCCCATTTGTTTGAAACATTTCAGAAATGTTTCTGAAATTTCTTTAATATTTATTTGCTTCCCATTTTATGTATCCAGTTTTGTACTTCAAGATGGACTGTAAAAAAAGAGCAATAATAGCGTCGCGTTTTGTCATCATGAACCAAATTCAAACAAATAAAAACAAAAAACTTGTGTAATAGACTCAAATGTTTCAAAAACATTTAAGAAATGTTTCGCGAAGCGTCCAGACCAAGTAAACATTTCAGAAGTATTTAAAAAACATTTCAGAATGTACATATAAAGTACATATAATGTACTGAAATAAATTGATGTGGAAATATCCAAGCATTTTTCATTAATTTTGTAAAAAAAACTATTCAAAAACTACATATGTATAACTACTGCATACATTTTGATGAAGCATATATTATTCTTAATATATGAATACGAACATTTTAATCTTAAAAATAAATTACTGTGCAAATGTATTTATTAATTTATTGAGAATTATTATCGATGTTATCGTAGTTGATTCATCAAAAAAAAATCTATCGTCTTACGTAAGAACCCTTTGTTTTACTGCAAGGCAGTAATTTTTGCTTTAATTTAGCTTTTCATAAAAAATATCCTCTAATTAGCCACCTGCGGTGGTTTTTTACTTAACAAATTTCACGTTTCCGCCAACACCAAACGTGCGTCTCAATTTCATTAAGGACACCCGTTAAAACACTCCAAAAACGTCACACGCATGACTAATTTTAAAAAAGAAACAACTTTCTTTTCTTCTAATTTTACATTTTTCCTAGCATGTCCTAGCTTTTTTTTGATTTGTTTTAATTGTTTTATATTTTTTCTTGTTTTTTCGAGGAGAAATGTATCTATTTCAGGAAGAAAAAAAAACTCTATACCTAAATGTACTTTAATTTTTAAGCATCGCATTTTCATTTTTTTTATTTTACCTTACTCTATGGGGAAAAGTATTGGTATCAAGAAAAAAAGGACCGAAAAAATAAATTAAGGCTATCGCGAAGATGTTTTTTTTTGTATTAAAAATTATGTCATGTTTGCTTAATTTTACCTGAAATTGGTATTTTTTAAAAAAGTTCTTCTTTTCAATAAAGTCTTTTTAATTTTCCTTAAAATATTTTAGTATTTTGTTAATGTTAGAGTAAGTTCATGCGCCTTCATTACATATTTAATTTTTTCCGCATCGTTATTTTTTCTGTTGGCAATATCGTATTTAGTTATTTTTTTTTATTTTGACAATTGAATAATTGATGTTATAATTAAAGACCTTAACGAGAACTCATTCAAAATGTGCTCAGATGTACTTGACAGAAGCGAACATTTTCTCGCAAAAGGAGCGAATCAATAAAATTTGGTGCACACTTAAGAAAATCACCAAAGACAGTTCATAGAGAATGTTTCAATATAGAACACTTTCTTTGGGTAGAAATGCAATTAAACTATTGCAAAGCATCCGTAGTCATGGTGTCTGGAGATGACACACATTTTTCGGAATGATTCTCTTGAAGAGTGGAGTTGGATGCCTTAAAAAAGTCATAAAAGTGACTCGGATGTTCTTATTTTACGATTGAATTTATTACATTGTCATTAACTTTTTCTAGGAAATGAGTCTGTTCCATGTCCGTCACATATTTTGACCTAAACCTAGTTAAGTGATGGTAGCGGACGTTAAGAATAATACAAAACACCAAACCCTTTTGAAATTAAGTACTTAAATTCAGGGTTTCCAGGAGATGTTTTTCGTGTTTTTTAATAAAGGGTATTGAGGCTGGATATTATATTTTATTTTATCGCAAAGTACATTTTATTGTACTTATTCGTATGACAAAGTTTATATTTGTGTTCTTATTGGCTATAAGTATAAAATAAGATCTTGAGCCAGGACAAAAGGAATAATTTCTGTCAGAGGGATAGTAAGGAATTGTTAGTAATATGATGTCTATAATGATATCCTTGTTTAAACATAATCAATAATTTGCAAATAATTTTCCATGCAGGCCAAGTTTTGAATGTCTCAAATCCATTAAAAGTTGTAATGATATATGTAAAGAAGTTGTTAGAAAAAAAAATATGCATTAGAATCCAATGTCTGATTAGTAATATTTATTGTGTATAAAAAGTGAATTAATAAAGCATTTCACATTCGTATGGTGCGGTATATGAATAAAACTTTACTTCACAGAATGCTCCAATAAAGGTAAATGGAAGAAGACGCTAATGAGCAGTAAGAAACTTGACCTACATACAAATCTATCCCATCTGGTCTGTTCATTGAACAAAAAAAAAAAAAAAAGCGGGTGGCAGAAGTGCAATAGTTAAGATGTTTAGTTGCTAAGCGAGAGATCGTAAGTTCGACTCTCAGTTTGGGAAGCAATTTTTCATAACTCCTAGTGCAAGCTAGAGTTATCCGTGGGTTTTAAGTAAGAAAATAGTCACCTTATTCTCGATCTACTCCGCGAAAAAATTCTTTCCTATCTTTCTAATTCTTCTAACTAGTGTCGGCCTACATCCATTTGCATTCTAAATAGCTTGTGCCTTACGGGCACATAATTAAATTATTATTTAAAAAATAAAATTTATATGAATGAAAATTTGCATTTTGAATTTTATTGTCCTCGTAAATTTATTATTTACTAATAGAAATATACACCAATAAAGACTAACCAAATATACCTAGCTATATGCTACACCATCAAGACAGCTGAAATCATCCGAAGTTACCCGAAGCCAGCCAAATAGTACACAGTCCAAATCGTTGATATTTTACTCTGCGTCTTATGATTCACATTTTCTTGTTACCGAAAAGCTATGAAGTGACTTCTACTTCATAGATTTTCGGGTTATCAAAATTTCCGCTGAACCAATTTCGCCTGATTCCGTTTTAGAGATTTGTTATGAAATATCAAGCATAATTTAATATTGTTTTAAGGTGTCGTACCACTACGAAAGAAAAAACTTTCTGAAAGCGTCTTTTTACTTTTCAGAAAGAAAAATTTCTGAAAGAAAAATTTCTGAAAAAAATGTCGGTCGACTAACTTTGAGAGCGCCTTCTGAAAGTATTTTATTTTGTGTACATATAAACGGTTACGGACTACGAATTTGCAACTCTACACTCTAGGCTTAGTTTTTTTTATTGCTAATCAAAATACATACAAAATGGAGTTCGCTGAAGAAATGTTTGCGAAGAAGAAATATTGAATTTCACTATTTCAGGCAGTTAATTGTTATAGAAATTATCCTACGCATTTCACAGCATGTAATAGAATAATCCTAGGTCAATTTGGGTACGAACGTTTTAGAAACTTGATGCTGAAAAATCAGTATCACGCAACACACATGAGAAATTTGGAACATTAAGCGTGCTTTTGGTGGCTCTGGTTGATGCCAATTACAAATTTATTTATATTATGTTATTATTTTCGAGCTGCAAATTGCGTACAGTATTGGTACAAGGTACAAGGAACCCATTTTAGGTGAAAAACATACGTTCGCTTTCGAGAAAGTAAAAAACTTTCACAAACATTTTCTGAAATCGAAAAGCGTTTTCAGAAAATGATTTGCTTTCTTGAAAACGCTTTCATGAACTAGTCACACACTGAAAGTATTTTTTGTGAAAGCGTTTTCCGAGAAGCAAATCGCTTTCAGAAAACGTTTTAGGAAAGTAGTTTTCAAGTCATGTTTAAAGAAAGTTTTGTTTTCTGAAAGTACTTTCGTGTCATAGTGTGTGACGACACTTTAAGGAATTTAGTATTGGATTTTTATGCATTCCGAAAGGAACTCGGCCTAATTGAATTTTTCCGTATTTCGCAAGGAATACGGCTTAGGAAATAAGTATTGGATATTTCCATATTCCGAAAGGAACTAGGGATTAGGTATTGTATTTTTCCGTATCACGAAAGGGACCGGCGATAAGGCGTACTAGTTAGTTTTTTTTTATGGAGAATATATAAAGAAAAAAATTGAAAAATGATCAACGAGTATTCATTGAATTCTTCTTACTCTAGTGTTAATGTGCTTTGCCTTGAATCTGGCACCCTTACCTCAGCCATGACACAAAAGTATCACAATTATGTCGGACTGCCATGCCAGCAAGTCAGACAATTTATTTGAACTCTTCGATATTTCTTCTGAAGCCATTTAAACCTTTTTTGCTCTACTTAACATCTTCAAAAAAGCTTCAATCACTTACTACCGGATTTGTAGCACTTCATATTCTTAACCATTTTTATATCTACATACTAACATATTTAATGTTTCATTTTATATTTATTGACTACATTATTTTCTATGCCAAGAGAACAGACACAACAACAAAAAAAACAAATAGAACCCCCCATAAAATCTGCTATCCCAAAGGCGTCCTCCATTAAATAAAAATGAGCCTCTCAACCAGCATTGGATGGCAGCAGCTGTTGAACATAAAATTTATGGTTATAGCCATCTCCAACATCATTATCGTAAGCATTATGTGTTTTTTTTTGCAACTTGGTATTCTTTTCAAAATAGAACTTGACAGGAGCATTTGGTTTGGTATCTTTTTTTGCTTGCAAAAGAAAAGACAAACGTATCGAATCACCTCAATCGATTTTGAATTTGTCATGCTATCGAAAATTGAACATCTTTCTGCAGAAAACTATGGACAAAAAATATATTCAAGATAAATAATGAAAAACGATTCCACCTAAACGATATCCAACCATAATTCTTCCATTGTCCTGTGGAATCATCATGTGCGAGGTATCCTACTCGAGTATCTAATACCAAAACCATTCGATTGATGAAGATTATAAGATTATTGCAAGAAGCTATCCTAGAGAAGAAGGGCCACGAAAATCACCAGGACCAACACCATCAATAATATATGGGTGTTGTTGGTTGTGTCCAACTGACAGGATAATAAGCAAAATGTTTGCTCCTTTCAATCACAACACAGACCATCAAGTCTTACAATGATATCCGTCATACCAAAATAGAAGACATTTTTTTTATGGGAATGACCTAAACGTTGTTTGACGTATCTAAAGAAAAAAATAATATTCCACCTACATAAACTGACAGAATGAAAGAAAGAATGAATAAGATAAGTATTTAGTTTTTCGTTTTTTATAGAGATGAATGAGACACAATATCGATTAGCTGGGTAAATGACTTAAACTTGGATTGAGATCACGCCTCCAGATATCCAGGACAAGCAGGATTTTGGTGAATAACACTCCGAAATATGATTGACACTTATGCTTAATGAATTTTTCATTTGGTGACTCTGAATGAGATGACATTGAAGCTAAGAGGATATTTTTTTTTCATAAATAATCGATCTGATTTTTTCTGCAATTCTCTCGTAACTTATTTTGTTAAAATTTCGGAACAAATGTGTCTTAATAAAGGATTTGTCAAGAAAACTTGTTTTTTCTCTCCAAAATGAAAAATGACTTTTTAATGAATTCATTAGAAACGAACTTCCGAAAAGTCTTAGAATTAAAATTAAAAAAAAAAACGTTGATATCTGGGTGAAAAGCCGAAGAACATTAGAGGATATAATCTCCTTATTCTTTAAAAGACATTCTAATAAGAAAAACAAAACATTGAATCCAGAAACACCCTTGTCAATTGAAAATGTAAGACAACTTTTCAATTAACCTAAAATTAATTAACAACATTTTTCTAAAAGAAAGTTGTATTCCTGCAAAAACATATTTTTATTTGCGATTATAGAGACTATAAGACAAGTGTAGGATTCGTGAATATAAAAAAAATTGAGATAATAATCAAACATGGCATTACGATCATAGAGAAGTCCAAAAAGGTTAGTGGCAAAAAATGTTTGTCTGTCTGTCAGTATGTATAACGAGCTCCTAACGGCGTAAGCGATTTTCTTCAAATTTATTTGGTGTGTGTGATTCTTTATGGCATTCCCCAGAGGAGAAATTGAAATTTTATTTGTGGGCCTTAAAATAACGGTACCTGCCATATGACCGTTTAGGAAAAGCAACAAAACCTTTAGGCTCCAACGATTTTGATGAACATTTTTGAGATTTTTTTTTGTTTTTATTGGCTATCATTTGATTTGAAACAAATTTACGGGAAAAGTCTATTAACGGTATCTTTCATATAACGGTTTTCGGTAACGGCTCTTTAGATTTCTGTCAAATTGTATATTTGAGCCAAATTAATTCTGCATATCAAAATTTGGAATAACTTTTTTTTCTAGTTAAAATTAATTTTTGAATTTTTTTTTTGAAAAATAAATATTTTTAAAACTATTTACAAAAATTTTTTTTTTTAAATTTTATAATCACATGTATATATATTAATAAACTCTAAAAAAAAACTGCATTCCAAATATTCAAAAAAAAATATTTTTTAAAAAACTAAAAGTAAAAAACAGGATTTTATCAAAATACATTTTTCATAAATTCTTTTTATTTAAGACATGTGATGGCGTACTTCTTTTTTACTAAAAACCATTACGTATTGCTATAAGTTCAAACTGTGTTATTTTTAACATAAATGTTAGTTATTTCTGTCAAAGATCTTACTTTCTAATATAATTATGCACATAAGAGCAAGTACGTGCGACCCAGTCGTACCCAGTATTTTTAGTACACTATGGCGTATGAGTATTTTTTCCAACGAAACACGCATATTGCAAAGTATGATTAATACTTCCCTAGCTTTTGAGAACATGACATGTATTTCTTCTACATGACTGAACTGCAATGTGCGACAAAATGCCGAGTCCATGGCATGTCGATTCTGCCACAGAATATTTACATATGTTACGCTGATGGTGATTGTCATTTGGTATTTTTTACCATTTGTTGGCATTTAACCATGAGAGCGAAAATTTCTTCATACCACACTCCTACCTCAATAGTGGCATTCCATATGTCAAATTTGATTATTATTCTTACCTTAGCCTTACGTCTGGAGATGTCAGTAGTTGTAATTGAGTTTTTTTTCTAGTTATGTAGGTATTTTTGTTAAATTAACTAAGTAATTGAATTTGGTCGTTTAAATTTTGCTTTGGATTAAAAATTATCTGTTATGTGTTTGCAACTTATGAATTGAGAAAAATCTTTGACAAATTGTATTTTATTTAATGTTTTAATATTCGTGGAATAGAAATAGCTAACCACCATTTTGCTCGTGGCGATAAAACAGTAAAGCTAACAATTTGCAGGTTTTGGCAAATAATTCAAATTAATTTCGTTTGCATAACGAATATTTATGCAGAATTTTTAAACCACTATTGAAGTTTTATGGAGATTTTTCTGAGAAACGCCTTTAGAAACTTATTTTCAATGTGCATTGTGCAATTTAAAGTATCAATATTGTTTTGAGAATTCGAAAATTTCAAATAAGGATATACATTCTATAAGTGTATTTATCTGTGTTTTTATTTCAAAATGCTTCATGAAGCATTGTTTTTGCAAGAAAAAGGGGAAAACAATAACCAATCACAAGCTCGACACTCAATAGGCAATGTGAGGTTTCTTTTGAAAATCACCATTGAATTTACAGTTTTCTGCAATATAAATAAATATAATAATATAGTTTCTGTAACCAAAAACAAAAGTATACACACAGTAAAAATCAAAAATATTCCGACTATTTTTTTTCTTTTTGTGGAGTATTTTAATTTTGTTTTAATTTATTAATTAATAAAAAAGCAAATATAACCAACATATAGTGCATTTAGTTTGTAAGCATATTTTGTTATAAAAACGGGATTTGTCAGGATTTTATAAAGTGGGAATATAATAGACCGGGATAATGAACAAGGAGGATTTTAAAAAATGGATTTAAAAAATACAGTATTTTAGAAGACGGAATTTTAAAACTTTTTTCGGGATTTTTAAAGAATTATAGAGTTTTTTTTATTGTTATAAGCTTTCTTAAAAATTAAATATAAACAAAAAAAAGCGGCAGCCAGCAAAGCGCCGGGTACCGGTTAGTATATTAAAAAAAAAAACATCTAAACTCTGTATAACTTTTAAGGTTTTGGCGGTTGTTTTCATGGAGCATTTTGGGAAATTCGGATGATCCGCGTTATATATAAATGAATATTTAGTGAGTTAAATATCTTACTCACCCCGAACGTTTCGCTTCAAATTGCATTGAGCGTGGCCACTAGGAAACTGCCTTTTTGTTATTCGCAATGTTGGCTACGCAGGTTGTAGCGGTGCGTAGAAGGTTCCGTCTCTTGTTCTTGTTGTTGTTGCTTTTTTTTCATACCGCAAAAAAAAGGATACCTTCCTTAGCCAATGGTATTACCAAAATTACATTGACGTCGATTCCTTCATTTAGGTGCTATTTGATTGGGTGATTCGAAAACTTAACGGAGGTTTAAAACATTTCTTGTCAGGACTCAAATAAAGTTGTTGCGGTAAATTTTACAACAACAAGTTTCCCCTACCCATTTATGTTGTCTAATCCTGTCTCTTACTATTTCGGAAAAGCAAACCAAGCTGGTTCTTGTGAGAGAAGTATGCGACTGGGTGACCACAAAGTTATAAAACAATAAACGTGTGAAGGGTGGTCCATGCAACGATAAAAAAAAGGACCATCGCATGAACTATTTACCCATGCCCAACAATGTGTGTATCGTGATCACATCCACTTAAAGTTAGCATGGCCGAGTGCTCATGGTTTTTGAGACTCTTTGAAAGATCACGAAAGCATGAAGTGCTAGAATGCCAGGTGAAGAAAATTAGAAAAAAATACTTTTCAGAGAATTTTTGTAAACATTTTTTTTTTTGGAAATGTCGATATTTGTTGTGTAGATATATTATGCTAGTTCTTGTTTTTTGGTAATTTGCCTGATTGGGGCGTTAGTTTTTTGTTTTCTTTTTCTTTTGCGGTAATTTTTCTTTTCCCGGTATTGCAGGAGGCCAAACCGTTTTTTAACTGTTTGTTTTTGAGAACTCTGCTTTGTGTAATTTTTCTTTGTGTCCCGCGACACAAAAACTGTTCTTTCTCTTTCTTTTTGTTGCATATCTTAAAACTTCTAAAACTTCCGGGAATTGACCCTCCGTCAGTCTAAGGAAGTATTATTTTGTAATTTCACTTTTTTCTTTCGAAAAGACTTTGGTTTTTAATCCAGATTTTCCAGACAATAAAAGACATAAAATTCCCTTCAGGAATCGTTAATCAATTCTTTTGTTTCTTTTGCAGACTTTCTTTTTTTCAGTTGGTGGTTTTGCTAAACTTCCATAAGAAAAGTTTCATGGCGCCTTTTTTCAAGAGTAAGTACACTCCTGTACTCCATTTCCATTTATACCTACTGTGATGTCTATTGGATATCTATTTTATTTGATCACCTTGATCAATAAAAAAATGCAAGACTGGATCGCACGTACTTGCTCATATGTGCGGTCACATCGTCGAATAAAATTTAAAAAAAATGCACGACTGGGTCGCACGAACTTGTTCGTATAGTAGATAATTGCTTAGTGGCTGCATATGTATGTATATATTAAAATACAAAAATTAATTCTTTTCGAAAATTCTTTAATTTTTTTAATTAGAGTTTTCTCGCAAAAATTAAATACGCAATAAATTTGAAAACTAAATGTCTATCGAGGAAAAAAAATATTGAAAATCTTTCGACCATTTTTTTAAGTCGATTTTTTGAAAAACTTTTCGAAAAAATATTTAAAATTTTTTTTATTATGTCATTATAAGAAAATCTTTAGTTTCCATCTGGGAAAATTATTTAAAAAAATATTCAATCACCGGTTTTTAAAATATTTCGAGAACCATTTTTTTTAGAAAATATAAAAAATGGAAAAAAAGTTTTTGAAAATTTTGAAAGGCAATATATTATAACGGGTGATTTTTTAAGAGCTTGAGAACTTTAAAAAAAAAAACGCATAAATCTCATCGGTTCTATATTTGAAACGTTAGATCGGTCCATGACATTTACTTTTTGAAGATAATTTCATTTAAATGTTGACCGCGGCTGCGTCTTAGGTGGTCCATTCGGAAAGTCCAATTTTGGGCAACTTTTTCGAGCATTTCGGCCGGAATAGCCCAAATTTCTTCGGAAATGTTGTCTTCCAAAGCTGGAATAGTTGCTGGCTTATTTCTGTAGACTTTAGACTTGACGTAGCCCCACAAAAAATAATCTAATGGCGTCAAATCGCATGATCTTGGTGGCCAACTTACCGGTCCATTTCTTGAGATGAATTGTTCTCCGAAGTTTTCCCTCAAAATGGCCATAGAATCGCGAGCTGTGTGGCATGTAGCGCCATCTTGTTGAAACCACATGTCAACCAAGTTCAGTTCTTCCATTTTTGGCAACAAAAAGTTTGTTAGCATCGAACGATAGCGATCGCCATTCGCCGTAACGTTGCGTCCAACAGCATCTTTGAAAAAATATGGTCCAATGATTCCACCAGCGTACAAACCACACCAAACAGTGCATTTTTCGGGATGCATGGGCAGTTCTTGAACGGCTTCTGGTTGCTCTTCACTCCAAATGCGGCAATTTTGCTTATTTACGTAGCCATTCAACCAGAAATGAGCCTAATCGCTGAACAAAATTTGTCGATAAAAAAGCGGATTTTCTGCCAACTTTTCTAGGGCCCATTCACTGAAAATTCGACGTTGTGGCAGATCGTTCGGCTTCAGTTCTTGCACGAGCTGTATTTTATACGGTTTTACACCAAGATCTTTGCGTAAAATCTTCCATGTGGTCGAATAACACAAACCCAATTGCTGCGAACGGCGACGAATCGACATTTCATGGTCTTCAGCAACACTCTCAGAAACAGACGCAATATTCTCTTCTGTACGCACTGTACGCATTCGTGTGGTTGGTTTAATGTCCAATAAAGTAAACTGAGTGCGAAACTTGGTCACAATCGCATTAATTGTTTGCTCACTTGGTCGATTATGTAGACCATAAATCGGACGTAAAGCGCGAAACACATTTCGAACCGAAAACTGATTTTGGTAATAAAATTCAATGATTTGCAAGCGTTGCTCGTTAGTAAGTCTATTCATGATGAAATGTCAAAGCATACTGAGCATCTTTCTCTTTGACACCATGTCTGAAATCCCGCGTGATCTGTCAAATACTAATGCATGAAAATCCTAACCTCAAAAAAATCACCCGTTATTTTGAATTATAAATGACTTCCGCTGTGCTAAATTTTCTTTGAAATCAGTGTTTCTTCGTGTGTTTGCACCCTTAAAGGGATCTTGTGCAAGCACACCTAACCAAGTTTGTTTTCTGTGCTCACCGCAGTCCTTCACGCCACCAAGGTTCGCCATACCACTTCAATGCTGCTTGATGCGTTTTTTTCCGAAAACGTGACTGCGATTGTGGCGGCGAGTCATACTTAATTCACTACAACTACAAATTTTAAAAAATAATAAAAATCAATTTGTTTGCCATAAATTACAAAGGCACAATCGGGATAATGGTTTACGATAAAACCGCATTTGAAAAAACCAGGGGCTAAATTACGGCTTCAGTGAGCGAGTGAGTGAGTGCTATCAGTTATCGAATGCACAAGTAACTTTGGGATGATGGTATTCGTAGTCTGACGTATCGCTTAACTATTATAAATTGTACTAGTTTAATTCAACTTCGTGGTGTATTTATTGATTTCTCTATTGGCTAACAGATGTCTTTAGGATAAATTTTGTCTTGGATAAATGAATTTCATTGTTGCGATTCAGAAGAAAGTAACATTTTGCAAATAGTAATAAATGAAAAATGATTCATATTCATCAAACGACGTTAATATTTATGAAATTTTGAGAGAAAAATGTCTAACAAACAACGACAACATACTAAAAGTTCATATATTTTCGTTATGGTACCTATCTGTGAGCACCTTATCTATCGAATAAAAATCTGCTCAATGACTGAAGTGAAAATGGCTGATGATGACTGAAATGAACATGGTACTAGAATGTTCGATAACGTAACCGGTAATGCCAAACACAAATAATTCAGTCACTTATTGCTCGATAACTGATGCGGTAATTCGGCCCCAGTTCTTTGAGAAGAGGTACCGTTATATGACTAATTTCGAAAAATTCATTCTGACTGAAGGATGTTTTGTTGTAAAAAAATAACACCCTGCAAGTTTTATCAAAATCCTTAGTACCATTTTCGAGAAAGTCAGACTTTTTGTTAAAGATTGTATGGCAGGTACCGTTATTTTTCGACCTAAATACTAAATACCAAGTTTAAAGCAAATCGGCCAATCCGTTTAGGCTCTAGAGGTGCGAACAGACAGACAGACGGACTGAATTTCCGGACCCACTTTTCTATCATCGTAATGCCATGTTTGATTGTTAGAATTTTTTTTGCACGAATCCACTTGCCTTATACTGCCTATAAACGCAATTAAAAGTTTAGTTACACGATTTTGAATTTTAATATGTGTCTATGTGTGCGTGATTCTGGGGTCGATTTACCGCATCAGTTATCGAGCAATAAGTGACTGAATTATATGTGTTTGGCATTACCGCTTACGTTATGGAGCATTCTATTACCATTTTTTTACATTTTCACTTCAGTCATCGAGCCGATTTTCTTTCGATAGATAAAGTGCTCACTGATTGTTACCTTAGTGAAAATATATGAACTCTTATTATGTTGTCGTTGTTTGTTAGACATTTCTGCTCAAAATTTCAAATGTCTTTTTTTTTCTTCTTTTTTTTTATAATTAACGCGCGCACAAGGGATTATGTGTTTCCCTTTTAATGTAGAACACACTGCGCGGGCATTACGAAGATAGGGAGGGGAGAGATAGGAGGTGCCGATTAACATTGGTTTTGAATGTTTGTAGATCAAAATGGCAAGGGAAAATCCCGCCGGGTAAACTATTCCAAATTCGTGTCGTTCGGCTAAAAAAAGAATCCCTATATTTCACGGTACGTCCAAAATTAGACTCAAGGGTGAACTGATGAGAATTCCTTGCGAGACGAGTATTACGGGAGAAAGTTTTAAGGGGAGGAATGCAACTGGCTACTTCGAGTGAACATTTTTTGTAAAAGAAACGATAAAATAAGGAAAGACATTCGTTTGATGAATATGAACCAATTTCATTTTAAAATAATTACAAAATGTTCACCTTCTCGTTAATCGCAACAATGAAATTCTTTTATCCAAAACAAAATGTATCCTAACAAAATCTGTTAGGCAATAGAGAAATCGATAAATACACCATTAAGTTGAATAAAGCTAGTACAATTTATAGTAGTTAAACGATACGTCAGACTACGAATGCCATCATCCCAAATTTGTAATTCGTGCATTCGATCACTGATGGCACTGACTCACTCGCTCATTGAAGCCGTAATTCGGCCCCTGGTTTTAATTTCGACTACCAAAAAGGAATCGATTTTCGGGGGATGAATTATGGCTTCAGTGAACGAATGAGTGAGTGCCATCAGCTTTTGAATAATGAACATTTGTATGTTTTTAAATACAAAATTCATAATGAACATCTACTTTAAATAATAAACTGTTCATTAGAATAATGAACGTATGGTCACCGTACTCATAGTAACTATAATCGCAAGTAAAAATATTTCATTAGGTATTTAAACCTACCCCTTAAACTGAGCTACCGATGGTAACACTGATAATTGCTGCCTGTTATAAAATTCATTCGCGGAACCAACCTCATAATTTGACAATGCATGGTATATGAAACTTTTATTTTACTTCTTAGTCTTACGGTACTTTTGGCCGCCAGGTCCTATTTGAAAAGGTCGACTGTGGCTGTTGAGAGGATAGTTTCTAGGGCTACGGTTGGTTAAGTCATTATGGCACTGGCGTACCAATAGACGCTTATCTAAGTCATGGATTTAAAATTGATTATCTTGTCTAGGGCTGGTCAAACCACGCATGCATAAGTCAGAATTGGCCTAATGATGGTTGTGTGTAGAAATAAAAAGTTCATTGAGTTTAATTTTCTAAACGGTTTTTTGTTTTTTTTTTTTGTCTTCTCGAATGGGCCGGAATGAAACAGTATTTGAATCCTGAGAAGGAGTCTATGGCCCAAACCAGTGTCTTTCTCTCTATGATTTGGTTACCAATATTTGAGATGATCTTTATGTTTGGGCCCCTTTCAATGTGGGATGTGTTGAAGACAATTTCAAAAAAGTGAGTGGACATTAGGGTTTCCGTGCAGAAGTCAGTCAAGGTACCGCCCGATCTCTTAAGAAAACCCAAAACAGTTTCGACCTTTGATATGACTTGTCTTAGCCTACCATTGGTCATTGGTAGACCCTATGTACGCCAAACATTTTTGCCAGGCCACACTTTTCTTTGTTCTCAATTATTCTAACTGATCTTCAAGAGATCTCAGTCAGCAGGCTCATTACTATACTTGGCACTTTTCAAAAACCTCATTATTTGTTTCCTAGGGACAGAGAACTCTTGGGACCACCAGACAAGGTCGAACTTTACATTTTCCTTTGTTTATAGGGCAAGAACTTTTGTAGGCAACTGACCGTAGAAGCAACATTATACCGGTGTTTAAGTGAAAAAAATATTTCTGACGTTCCTGTCTTTAAGTGCAAGTGTTTTTAATTGGTAAGTGATTTTATAGTCGTCTATACCAATATTCGCGCCTAAGAATATATTTATTTCTCGTGAACGTCTTCACTGTTCATTATAGGCCAGCTCTTTTGGCACTGAGACTCAGGTTGGAGTAAATACTGATTTATCAGAATTTGCTCTACATGGGTATAGATCGGAGCCACTACTTTTTCCCCATTATGGTTTCGTCGCTTATGTTAGGAATGATATTGCTTGCCAGAGCCTTCCCCAATATGGGCAATGTTACAACTTACAACACGGACTTTAACTTCTTGTGGCTCAAAATCACTGTCCGCAAGCATGTCATTCATTATTGTTTTATTTGTCCTCGCACTGAAATCGTTATTCCAATTGGCTCCGCTATTCTGTTTAGACAACACCCGAAGGAAGGTATATCGAGCTCTTTGCCAGGTTACATCACCTTCCCCAACTGATCGATGAGCCAAAGCGAATACCGGATGTTTCTGGGCAAGCCGCCCATACTCTTGAATTGTTTCTTACTTCCCACCCTGATAAATATACTATTAGTGTAAATCCCCATTTGGGACTTCGGACCATTGTGTCGTTTTAGCAAATTTCTCGTCCTCCACTCATCCAGTTAAAGAAAAACTTCCCACCAGGACCGTTTGGCGTTAGGGATGCGAACTTTTATTCCTAACAGAATAAAAAGTATCAAACCTTAAAAAAAGTCCTGGTTTAACTCTGAGTGTAAAGAAGCTATCAGGCTCAAAGAAGATCCTTCAAAGCCAACTCTACAGAGGAAAATCGGAAAAAGCACAAACACGCAAGGAAATCATGCAACTCCGTTATTGAAACAACCAAATTTTTGCATGACCAAAAATTACGGCAAAAACTTCTGCAATGTCCCAAAGGCAGTAAAAATATTAGTCATTTGTAAAAAAATATTCGGTTCAAGCGCTCATCGCTAATGACAAACCTATTGTCTACTATTCAGAGAAGGTGAACTTGCTCGCAGCCCATTTCGCTGCCAGCTATACGCCGCCTTACAGCAACGTTGCCCCTCCTGTACATGAGAATGTAAATTTTTCCATGGGACGGATTTTTTTCCGCACTCGTACAGTAGGGAGTGTTCTCAAAGATCTCCTCGATATACACAAATCCGCTGGTCCGGATGGTATACGACCCATACTTTTGAAGAGGTATTTTTCCTGACTGGCAAAGCCACTGCGTAAGCTTCTCCATCGCTCCTACTCTTCTAGAATCTTTCCTAAAAGATGGAAAACAGCATTTGTCCCTAAAAAGGATGATCCCTCGTCCCCTTTCAAAGTTTATGGAAACGCTTATTAACAGTCAGCTTAAGGAATGGCTTTGGCAGTAATCGTTCCACTGGGGATCTGATGGAATATCTTACCGAACAGTGGAACAAATCTTTACATCGCTGTGGTGAAATTAAGATTATTGCTCTTGATATTTTCAAAGGCATTTGATAGACTTTGGCATGAAGCTCTCTTATCAAAAATGCATGCTCTTGGTATCGATGATATTCTTGTTCATTGGATTAGAAGCTATCTTCTGGACCGTTCAATACAAGTTGTATTGGACGGATTCAAGTCTGATTCCCACAAAATAAATGCTGTTGTGCACTAGGGCTCCGTTCTGTCGCCGACTCTTTTCCTCATTTTTACTTGCGATTATAGGGACTATAAGGCAATTTTAGGATTCGTGAATATAAAAAAATTGAGATAAAAATCAAACATGACATTTCGATGATAGAGAAGTCGAAAAAAGTGAGTCCGGAAATTCCGTCCGACTGTCTTTATGTCTGTTCGCACCTCTACAGCCTAAGCGGAGTGTCCGATTTGCTTCAAACTTGTTATTTAGTATTTATTTGGTAGTATCTCAGGGGGTGTTTTTCATTTTTGTTCTAGGACGTAAAATAATTGTACTTGCCATACAATTTTTAACAAAAAGTTTGTTTTTTTCGAAAACGGCTCTAACGATTTTGATAAAACTTTCAGGGTGCTATTTTTTTACCACAATACATCTTTCAATTAAAATGAATTTGTCGACATTTGTTCTATAACGGTACCTCTTATAGAACCGGTTTTTTCAAATGTGGTTTTCCAGTAAACCATTATCCCGATCTCAATAAAATTTTGCACACAAGAAGTCAATTCAATTAATATTGCATTTCAAAATTTTAGAAACTTTTTTTTCGATTTTTTAAAATTGGTTTTCGAAATATTTTAAAAACGGTTTGATTGATTTTCTTTCAAAAAATTTTCCCAGATGAAAACTACGGATCTTCTTATAATGACGTACTAAAAAATTTAAAATATTTTTTCGAAAAGTTAAAAAAAAAAAAAACACTTTAAAAAAACTGGTACAATGATTTTCAATATTTTTTTTTTTGATAGATATTTAGTTTTCAAATTTTATTGCATACTTAGTTTTTCCGAGTAAACTCTTAAACTTTTAAAACATGAAAGAATTTTTTTTTATTTTTTGTTTTTTTTTTCAAAAACGGTTAGTTAAAAATTAAAAAGAAAAAATATTTTCTGTAAAAGAAATTAAATGGCTTACTTAATTTTAAAAAAATGTTTAAGCTTTTGAATTTTAAGTGATTTACTAAATTTCAAATTATTTGTACCTGTTTTTTTTCAAAATCTCAAGCCTCAAGACCATTGTCGCACATTAGGGCAAGTTCGTGGGACCAAGTCGTGCACCTTATTATAAATAATCTTCTGTCTGTTACTTCTAATGCACTTAACTGTTTTGCTGAAGACTCTACCCT
This sequence comes from Platycheirus rosarum, assembly GCA_963971375.1. NCBI lineage: Eukaryota > Metazoa > Arthropoda > Insecta > Diptera > Syrphidae > Platycheirus > Platycheirus rosarum. The sequence goes on from OZ020507.1 coordinate 259,528,177, forward strand.
CAGCTTTTCATATTCGTTCGATGATCTGCGTCCTTCGCCTTGGAACGTGTCCAATTTATTTCGGACGTACCGTGAAATATAGAGATTCTTTTTTAACAGAACAACACAAATTTGGAATATTTTAACCGGCGAGATTTTTCCTTGCTATTTTGATCTGATGTAAGCATTCAAAACCAATGCTAATCGACACCTCCTATCCTTCCCCTCCCGATCTTCCTTATGACCGCGCAGTGTGCTGTACATTAAAGGGAAACAAATAATCCCTTGTCCGCGCGCTAATTATAAAAAAAAAGAAAAAAAAAGCTCCTTCAGGAATCAACTCCTAGTCACTTATACTTTTAGCCATTCCTGTGAGTGTGGTCTGAAACTCCAAGAATGGAAGAAACCTACAATTTTCCGCCGAGTCCGAACGACTACATAGGCAAATTTTATTCTTTCAGATTTTGTCCGTTCCCCGCAAGAGGCAGTACCCCGGAAAAATAGGTTGCTCTGACGGGAAGTCGAACCCCGCTTGCTCTGAATTTGATATCATATATTTGATATTATATATTTGATATAATAGGAAACTTCAATTATTTGTTTTTTTTTTTTTTAGCCGACATCACCGTTTTCTCAGAAACTTGAACACGAAAAAAATCTCAACTTTTCTGTCAAGAAAAGTAATCCTTATATTTTTTTTTGGATTAACTTCATTTTGTTTGTTGAAGAGAACTCTGTTTTTTCCGTTAACTGGAAATTGTGTCCAGATAAAGTTTTTAGTTCCAACAAAACTGACTGGAAATTTCTTGATATTTCCAAAAATATGAACTGGGTAATTTGCTTAAACTTCCTTATATATTGCTCTGCTCTGTTCTGATATTGCTTTTCTGATTTATTAATGTCAATTGTTGATAGATTTTATTTGATCCGCGTAATTACAACGTAGTATATTTAGTATAGAGTTTGTATTAAAGGCTTCACTTCATTTAACTTAGTTTGACCCTGGACTAAATCTCTTTCATTCCAACTTAATGATTACAAATTTAATCTTGTTGAATATAATTCACATTAGGTTTTTGTCAAAAACTTTATATATGTTGACCCAAATCTTTACAAAGGTACTCCACTGTCAAGTCAACTGAAGAGTCCAATTAAGTACCGGAAAAAAACCGCATATCGTTTATAGAAACAAAATTTAAATTAACCATTTCCCAAAAATATATAACTTTGTTTATGAGAGCTCAAAGAACTACTAAAATTTAAAAAAATATATGGAAAGTCTTTGAAGCTCTTTATAAATGGACACCAGTGCTTATTTTTCAGTTTTAAATTACTTCAATATTGTTGATCTTCTTACTTACTTAAGAAAAATCTGATGAAGCTGCCTTTTTATATACATAGTCTGTTTTGTCGGTGCAAACATTTTAATTTTAAAACATAAAGATAAGATTAAAATAATTAATTCACTATTGTGAGCTACACACTTGTTTTATAAAGCTGGTATAATTTTTAAATATCGCGCCCTTCTGGCCATCTTTAATTTGAATTTAAACAATGTATGAAGAAAATAAGGAGAAAATGCTAGAAGAAATAAAATCATGTCATTCCAGTTAAAATATTCGAACCGCACGGTGTTTTTCTGCCCATTTTCGTTAACGTTGTTTTTTTTTTTTTTGGAAAAGTTCCTTTGTCTTTTTAAAAAGTAATTTTACAGTTCAAAGAACTAATTTTTATAAATTAATACAAATGTTCATAGTCTGCATACTTTAAAATAGCTTTAAATAAGCCAAAAAGTCATAGAACGCAAACAATGACAAACATATTTAAGAGCGATAGCATTTTAATTCCAAGCAAGGACATCTCCCTTTCTCAACTCTGAATACCTAAGTATATACAAATGTAGTTTAAACAGTAAGTTAATAATTCACCATAACATCGTTCACTTTTAATATCTTATTCCAGACTAATGTATTGTGTACACAAGTTTCCGATCTACAAAATATGTTTACACCCTATTATTAACTGTTTTACTCAAATATGCTTTCATTCCATTTTTCCCAACAATGAGTACCTTTTCTCACGAAAGCGCCTTTTATATTTATTGGTTTTGACCAGCCCAATTAGGGGCAATAACTTTTTCTGTGTCAAGGAAATGAGGGTCATTTCCGTTTTTGATAGCATGCCATGCCTACAGACATTCTATTCGAATCGATATTTTTATTCTCTAAAATAATCTGATTGATGACTGAAACAACGAATTTACCTTTTGTCCTATCAATTCACTTGAAGAGCTCCCGCCATCATCATTGTGGACATTGCGTGATGTATCAAAGAGAGGATAAAATTAAATTTACATTTTGCACAAATTCAACAGAAATTCTTCAAAAAATTCGTCAACACAATCCTTTGTTTCCCGCTTTTTTGTGGGTGCCTTTACACACTTTTTTTCTTTCTTCATTCACAAAGGACAATACAAATTTTCTTTTTTACTACACAATCACACAGATACACCTATACGCATGTATTCAATAAAACAGCAAAAAATGATACAAACAAAAATCACTTATTTAGCAAACATTCAACAATTTGAATGAACAACTCCTAAAAGGATTTTTTTTTTGTATATCTTTTTTTATTCCCAAAGGACGATTCCTTAATTCACTTAAAAGCACTAGTATTCAATACACAAAATTTATTTTCCCTTTTTAGTGGAATTTAATGGAATTTAATAAAATTGCTTTTGATAGTTTGAAGTCTATTTTTTTGAAGAAAACCAATGCGAACTGTTCTTGTCGCGCCGCACGCTATCACAGTAATAAATGTGTCCTTTGAATCAAGTGCTAGGTCTAAGGACTTTCGAGTTTGATGTTTGGACAATATATCTCTCTCCAGAAATATCGTTCTCTGTGTAAAGTTGGGAGAATTTTGTTGGGAATTGTATGTACATATGACCTAGTTTTAAGCACGCGCAGAAATCTTCCTATAAAATATTATTAGGACAAAAAGGACACTAATGGATATCGAAAAAAATGCGAGTTCAAGTTGAGAGCAGTGTTGTATTAGGGTTTGCAATAAGCCTTTATGAAAAATTCAATATTGAGTTCACATAAGACGAACTGGATGAACTGGAATTAGCACGAGTACATCAACAACTCTTAGAGAATAGACTGATCATTTTTACTTGCGATTATAGGGACTATAAGGGAAGTTTAGGATTCGTGAATGTAAAAAATCAATCATGACATTACGATCATAGAGGAACCTACAAAATAAGTGACAACAAATTCCTGTCTGTCTGTCTGTCTTGTATGTATAACGAGCTGCAGCCTGGAAAACGGCTTCAACGATTTTGATGATTTTTTTTACGAGTAAAGTCTGTAAATAACTGCAAAAAAAGTCTCAAAAATGTCATCCTCATAAAGTAACGGTACCTTTTTCGTAACGGCTCAATGAATTTCAATAAAATTTTATATTTGAAAAGATAAAGGTAGCCAAATTAATTCTGCTTACCAAAATTTTAAATAATTATTTTTTTTCTATTTAACATTAGGTCATTTTCGTTTTTTTTTTTTTTTTAATTCAATATTGTGAAAACTAATCATAAAATATTATTTTACTGTATATTAATAAACTCTACAAAACTGCATATCAAAATCTCAAAATTTTTCATTTTTCAAAAAACTAAAAATAAAAAACAAGATTTCCTACAATTTTCGAAATACTTTTTTTTTCATAAATTTATTGTTATATAAGACGTGTGTTTTGTGGTTTTGACACTTTTAATACTCAGGTCTCTGTGTAAATCGCTGTTTCGTATGTACCATGGAGCACCAACAATTGCTCTGAGGACTTTGTTTTGAAATGCTTGCAGTGTTTGTATATGGTTTGGTTTGGCACAACCCCAAAGTTGTAATTAGTAAGTCCACACAGGTTTTAACACCTGCTTGTAGATAAGCAGTTTGTTAGCAGTGCTTAGATTGGAGTATTTTCCAATAAGCCAGTTTAGTACTAGTAACTTAATATCGAGTTCATCTCTTTACTTTTTAACGTGCGACTTCCCTTAAAGCTAAGCATCAGGAGTCATGCCTAGATACTTTTCTTCATTAGCATACGGTATGTGAACTGAGTTAATAAAGATGGGTAGATTGTTAATATTCTTGTAAAAATGATGTAAGAGCTGGGCTTTCAGACAAGGACTTGGAAGGTTGAAATCAAATTGATTTTACTCAAGATGCGGGTTAAAGGTTCATTGAGACCATAGGAAGTACGATGGGGAGGAAGGTAAAAAAGACGTGATGATCTTAAGTTGCGTGGGTTAGTGTTAAACAAGATGAGATCAAAAAGTGAGGAACAGTCAGTGGCACCTGTAAGAATCCGATGAATGAAAATGATATCAAACACATTCCTACGGACTTCAAGGGGGTGTAGATTTTTAATTTTGAGTCGGTCAAGGTAGGGTGGCAGAGATGAGAAGTTATTAGGGTCATAAAGACTTCGGAGAGCAAAGAGTAGAAAACGGCGTTGAACGCTCTCAATTCTGGAGATATGAACCGCGTGATAGGGGGCCCATACTTGCGATGCATACTCAAGGAGAGGACGAACATAGGAAATATAGAGGGATTTGGTTACAAATGGGTTCCGAAACTCTTTCGACCACCTTTTGATAAAACCAAGGGCGGAGTTAGCTCTTGATATAGCATTATCGATATGAGAGCGAAAATTTAATTCGCAATCACAGAGGACGCCTAAATCGCGGATAACCTGTACGCGGTTAATGGAAAGGGTTTGAAGATAATAAGATCTAAGGGAAGGCCTTTTACTTTTTCGAGAGAACGTAATTAGCTCACATTTGGCAATGTTGAGTTCGAGAAAATTCTTACTGCACCAATTGACAAATGAATTGAGGTCATTTTGAAGCAGGAGAGAATCACGAGCAGAGGAGATTACTTTGAAAATTTTAGCATCATCAGCATAAAGGGAGAAAGAAGATGATTGGATTATCTTTTCAACATCATTAATGGCAAGGATAAATAAAAGAGGTCCAAGATGGCTACCTTGGGGTACCCCAGAGGTGGCCACAAAAGGAACTGAAAGAACAGAACGAAAACGGACTCTGTATTGGCGGTTGTCAAGATACGAGGATATCCATTTAAGAAGGTTAGGACTGAATCCAAGAAAGGAAAGCTTAAAAAGAATTAAACTGAAATGAAACTGAAATCTGTAGTGATGACGTCTACTTCGTAGCCCTTTTCCATGGCAGAGAGTGAAAATGTAACGAACTCAACAAGATTAGTTGTGGTAGATCTCCCCTTACAAAAACCATGTTGAGTTGAGGATATTAGAGATTTGCATTGGAAAGAAAGTGAGTCATACAGAATGCTTTCGAAGAGTTTGGGGATATGAGAAAGTTTGGCGATGGGCCGATAATTACAAACTTCGTTTTTGGGACCTTTTTTATGAATTGGTGTGATAGTGGATATTTTCTATAAATCGGGGAAAGATCCGGTGGAAAGGGACAGTTGGAACAAGTTAGTAATAGGAAGGACAAAACTCGAGCAACATTTTCTAAGTAAAATTGCAGGTATACCATCGGGACCAGGAGTATACTCGTTTTTAAGTTCAAGGATGCCATTTAGAACTAATGAAGTATCCAAATTCGTATTTAAGGGGCCGGTATTAAAATGAGGCAGGTAGGAAAAATAAGATTTGTCAGGATCTAAGGTTTTTGGTGCAAAAGACTGTTTGAAGTAACTGGCGAAGAAATTGGCAATGGTAGATGGATCATTGGATGATTGGTTGTTGTAGAGAAGAGAGGGAGGGAAACCATCATTTTTCTTTTTAAAGTTAATAAACTTATAAAACGATTTGGGATCCGTTATTAAATTTGCTTGGGTGTTGGAAGCAAAGTCATTGTAGAGCGTTTTATATAGATTCCAAAATTTATAAAATACTCCCAATTAGTCAGAGTAATCGAGAATTGAACGAGAGCGAAGATATTTAACCCAAAGCTTATTTCTCCTGTTTCGTAGCTCGCGTAGTTTATGACTGTACCACGGGGGAGAAGTTGAAAAATACCTGTTACGCGAAAAGGGAACATAAAGATTTATGCAAAACTGCACTTTTTCATAAAAAAGATTAGTTGCTTCATTAAGTGATAGATTTGTAAAATCGAATGAGGTATGGATGAGGTAGTCATTTATTTTTTTGAAATTAGCCTTATGATAGTTGAATGAACAGTTAGAAATATTAGGGAGAGTAGATGGGGAGGAAATGAAAAAAGAGAGAAGGAGAGGGGGTGAAATCGATCAACTACAGATGTGCTTTCTGAAACAGATGAGTTAATCGGGTCAGAGGTGAAGATAAGATCGAGTTGCCGGCCCATGTAATTCAGAATTCCACTCACTTGGAAAAGGGCGAAATCAGAAAGACCGTCAACAAAAACAGATTCCTTGAATGAAACGGGATTGGCAGCGAAGGATGGTACATCATCAGAAATGTTCCACTGAAGTTGGGGAAGATTAAAATCTCCAAAAATTAGAACTTCGTCTTGTGCTTCAGAAATAGCTAGCACTTCATCAATGGCATCAACAGCAAGTTTGTAAGATTCAACGGGTTGGCCAGGAAGAATGTAGAAACACACAAGGTATAGGGACTGATTTGGGAGTGATAGTTTAATGGATATGTAGTCGAGCATGTTTGAGGAGGAAGAAGAAACCAGGGTCGAATCGAACTTGTTATTAACAGCAATAAGGACGCCTCTGCACGGAGATTTAGGAAGAGACTCTTCGTCGTCGCGAAAAACATTAAAGAACGAAGGAAACAGCTCTTGACTTTTAATGTTTTTAGAAAGATTTGTTTCAGTAAGCGCAAAAACGTCATAGGGTAGGGCTTGTGACTGTGAATACACAGAGTGTGTTTTAGAGCGAAGACCTCTTACATTTTGGTAATAAAGGGAAAGGTGGTGATTGTAGAGTAGTTGGGGAGAGATAGTGTTAGGAGCGATAAAATTTATCAGAGTCGGAACATACTCTTTGAAGGTAGGAAATTCTTTTAGAATGAAGAAACGAAGAAAAGGCGGAGAGATCTTTGGAGATTCGTTTTGAGGATATGTTCAGAAGCTCGTGATATTTGTCGTATATCTCCTTTAATGGTACCATATCAGTAGGCAGACCTTCCTTTTTGATTGACGCTGACACATAACTTTTCGTTTTACCGTCTATGCACAAATCGTCAGGTTTATCGTGGAGATAGGCTAGGTACAGGCGAATGTTGTCTAACAGTTTGTTATCTCTTAGTTTGGAAAGGGCATAACGGGACTCAGTGGAATCAACAAGGGTCTGTTGAGTTAGTTTTACATTAGGTGGAATGAGAGGATCAAAGCAGGGGGGTGGACGTGAATCTGTTGGAGGCAGAGAAGAGTTTGGGTTTAAAATATGGGAGCTTAAAAAGTTAGGGTATTTTGCCCCGGTGGTGAGGTCGAAGCTTGGAAACTGAGGAGATTCAGTAGGATTCGAGGAATTTAAAGGTGATGAAGGATAGTCAGGATTGATGTTGAAAGACACTCGTTGGTGAGCGTGTTTCGTTTGTAAGTAAAGTCAACATGTGTTGATATGGGCTCGCTTAGAACAAAGCACCATTTCTTCGTCCTGTTTATTATTTTATCAAGATCATGCAAGTACTTCGATTTCATCAGCAAATGTTGCTATCGTGACGTCTTTTTTCTTGAGGTATATCTCGAGTATAAAGAACGAATAACATTGGGCCAAGAACGCTTCCTTGTTGTACACAAGCATTTATTTCTTTAAATCCTAAATATTCAGTACCTTGTTTCACTCGGAAAAGTCTATTCTCCAGATAGGATTCCAGAATATAAACCTGTATTAATTTAAATCGAAAGCTTGGAAAATATCAAGAAATGCTCTTGAATATATCTTTCTCCCCTCTAGGGATTTTTCAATTTCATTTGTTATTCGGTATGCATGATCAATTGTTGAGTGGTTATTTCTAAAACTGAATTGGTGTTCGAGAATAAGCCGTTTCTCTTCTACAATTGGAAGTAGGTGCTTAAGTAATAATTTATCGAATAACTTAGAGATTATTGTTAATAAAGATATTGGTCTGTTTTTGGACCATAATGACTTCGGCCACTTTCCATTGACGTGGAACGTATGCAAGCCTAAACGTGGCATTAATCAGTTGTTGGATTTTAGTGATTGCTTTTCTCGGCAACTCTTTAAGAATGGGTGCATTTATCATGTCATATCCGGGGACTTTTTTGTTTTTTTTTTTTGCTTTCTTATAGCGTCTAAAAGTTCTGAAAATGTGACATCTCGAATTCGGAAGTTTTCAGAGGTCCAATGAGTATCACCAGATTCATTCAACAACTCCTCACCGTCAAAGGGTTATAAAGTTCCCTCAAGGTGTATGTTTAGCCCAATCTTCTTCGAATTGATGCTGATTGTAACTTGGGTTTTTTAACACCTTTAATAGCCTTCCACAGAGAGTAATTCGTACTTTTTTCTGCGGAAAGACCTTCGAGATAAGTAGAAATCTCACGGTTTTTTTAATCTCTGATTGCATTTTTCAGTTTACTGGAGAGGTGATTCAAAATAGTTTTGTGTTGAGGAGCGCGGGATTGCTGCCATTTCTTACGTGCTTTTCTTTTTTCGAGTAAAAGTTCTTTAGATTAAATTGAAACATTTTGCTCGTTAGGAATTGAATTTCTGCTATTTTGCGGATGGTTTTTCCAGGCAGCATCTTGGACGATTTTAATAAATCTGTCGACTTCTTCTTCTAATTCAACCGGAGTTTGCAATGATACTTCAAGTGTAATAGCCTCTTCGCAATCTGGACGAAACCTTCCCATTTCGTTTTGTTGTTTGTTAAAAATGACGCACTTTATTTCATTATTAGGCTTCCGCTTACTGTCAACACGACTGGTGAGTGATCAGTAGGAAGATCATAGCTATCCTCGATCTTGGTATAGTTTTTATTTAAACCCTTTGCGATAAAAAGTCAAGTAGATCTGGAGTTTTGTCTACATCCGTAGACCAGTAAGTTGGTTTTCCGGTCGATAAAAAGTCAGCACTAGTTTCCATGCAAAGCTTTAAAAAGTTGTCTCCCTCCAGAGACATGCAATGCTATTTGTCGAACGTCTGTATTTTATATCCACTGCACAAACTTGCATTTTCTCAAGATCCGTTGTTGACTTTAAGGAATGGTCAATGTTTTCTCTTATAAATAGAGAGGATCTACCTCTTGCTCTATCAGATGGGTGATACGCATGATACGCAGAATAACCATTGATTACGGTTGCCTTTTTAAGTGTATTTAAGAAATCAGGCAAAATGACAATTTTTTCGTTTGACAAATGTATTTCTAATTCGTCCATTTTAGAAGATAGTCCGTTGGCATTCCATGTAAAAATTTTAAACAACTGGTCAATTTTCATAATTAATAACGTATTGTTTGAGCTCTAGGTTGAGGCATGCTCAATTTTTCAAATATTATTTTATTCATCCTATTTTGTTCTTCAAATCTTTGAAGAAACAAAGAAAATACTTGATGAACCGGGTCTGGAGAACCTGTGCTTGGAGTTAAGTTTTGTGACTGCACTTGCCCATAGGTCGTTTCATTTATTTTTGCCTTCTCCTTTATTGATTTCGTCTCCTTCGCTTTCGGCTTTTGGTTTAAGGCTTTGTGTATGAACTCATTCTTTCCGCTTCTCTTATTAACATCTGGCTTTTGTTTTTTACTTAGATTGGATTTCTTTTGCAACCTCACAGCCGCGATAATTTGCCGGATGATTACCTTTACAATTCGCGCATATAGCTCGAGACTTCTTATTAAGATGGCATTCTTCTGATGGATGATTACCTGCGAATTTGACGCAACGTGGATCCTTCCGACAGTACGTTTCCAAATGATTATAACCCTGACTGCACTGTGGAATCAGTCGTTAGTTTTTCTTCAATTTTGATGACATTGTTCATAATTGTCTTTATTTAGTAAATATCGTTTATGTTTTCGTTTTTGACAAAGCTAAGCATGAATAGTGGAAGTGTTCGCTTATTAAAGATATTTTTATTTTCTTCCAATGTTTGCTTTTCTTTCTTTATAAAAATCGTTGCATCAATGATCTTAAAGCCTTTTGATTTGAAACCCTTCATAATATCTTCGCATTGTCTTAGACTCGGTGAACTAGCCTGATGTTCTTTTTAAAGAGATGTGATTTTAAGCATTTTATTTTCTTCGCGAAGAAGACATTTTCGAGACATTTTGTTTTCGCTGAGTTCTGTTTTGCACCTGCTGGTGGCTCCGGAGGACTCTCCTTCCCAGAATTATTCGATCTGGATGGTGGTGATCTTGGTGCCCTTGAGCTTTTATAAGAAAGTGATCTAAAAAGTTTCTGTCTGTCTGTCCGTCTGTCTGTCTGTCTGTCAGTATTTACCTATAACGAGCTGCATCCTAAACGGCTTTAGCGATTATCTTCAAATTTGGTGAGTCATTCTTATGGCATTCACCAGAGGGGAAATTTTTAAGCCTAAAAATAATGGTACCGGCCATATGACCGTTTAGGAAAAGCTTGTTTTCCTCGAAAACGGCTCCAACGATTTTGATGAAAATTTTTTGAGATTTTTGTTTGTTAATATTGGCTATCATTTGATTAGAACCTAACGGGAAAAGTCTATTAACGGTATGATGTTGATGTTAACTGAGCACGAAGATTGTACTGTTTCTCATGGAGTTTTCTGAAGTCACAGGTCTCTATTCAAATAAGCTACAAATCGCATCGTCGATGATATCTCTCACATGAATGCCTTAGCAAGAATATTCCTCGGCATTATTGAAGAGAGACTTGAAATATGGGTCCAATGGAAAAATATTATGTATCATCTTCAAGTTGGCTTAAGAGTCCTCCGCGTGTAAGTGTAGAACATAAAATAGTGGCTTAAACTTGATAAACTTAAAGGTAATCAACAGATCTTTGAAACGTCTGTAACAAATTTTTTCAAACTCCTAGTGCAAACTAAATGCCTCCCGTGTATTTTATGTGACCAAATGGTTACTTAATTTTTAATCTAATGTGCGGAAAAAATTCTTTCCCTTCTAAATCTTCCAAATTAAATTAACGCTCGCACTGTGTTAATTCATGATAAGATCATCATTAGCACAACAACCAATCCAGTCAGGGCCTCTTTCAACATATTCTTCAATTCATCCCGATTGCTGGCCGACGCCATCCAGTTGTGCATCTCAATCAGGGTTGTAAAAGAATGCAATCCTTTTGACCTGCATTCCTTGAAGTCACAGCCAACACTTCACATTTTGGTGTTCATTCAATTGACTTCACTTTAGGACTTCAACTTCAGAAAGAAAAGTCACCATTAATTTTGAAGTCCCTTACTGAACCAGTCATTTCAGACCAGTCAGGAATTTAAAGTCCAGGGAATGCACTCACTGTAGTCACTTTTTCTATATATTTTTATTTTTTATTTTGGCTCCTTTTTACAAAATTAACAAAAATTATACTGGAATACATGCACAACTATTCAAGCGCGAGTGATGATTTACATCAGCGAAGGCGCAGAATTTTTTTTTCAATGTATTGTATAATTTTTGTTAATTATGTTAAAAAAGCCAAAAAAAAAAAAAAAGCTTTTGAGATTTTTTTATATATATTTTTCATTGAATTAACTGCAGAGTAAAAGCGCATTCGAAAAGACTTCGCGAAAACGAAAACAAGTGAAGTCAAAGGAATGGCGATGGCTTCTGAGGAATGGCGATGACTTCAAATGAATGGTAGAACTTCAAAGTGACTTCAGTGAATGCAGTGCATTCCCAATGAATGCAATCACTGGACTTCAAATTCATGGTCTAAAATAACTGGTTCAGTAAGGGATTTCAAAATGAATGGTGATTTTTTTTTTTGAAGTTGAAATCCAAAATGAAATCCGGAATTCATAAATCAGGATGATGAAATCTTTTGACTTAACATTCTCAGAAGATTGCATTCTTTTACAACTCTGATCTCAATGCTTCGAGCTCCCTGGTCTTCACCATACTTCCAACGTAAGCCAGGTCTGCCAACGATGTCTTCAACCATACAAAGAACTGCAAACCGGAGTCTATCGAGCTTTATTTTTTCCACATCTGTTTCGAGGTATAGATTTCATATTATTCATGATTATTTCTTCTTCAGAATCGTCCTCCCTCGCACACGGAGCCAAAAATTCTCTGTAAGACTTTCTTTTCGAACGAGAGTAAGAGATCAGAGTACCTTTTAGTTAGAACCCGAGTATTGGATCCGTTTGTGAGTACCGGTAAGACCATAGTCTTGTACAGCAGCAGCTTCGTTATTGTGGTAAGGTTTCTGAACTTAAAGAGCGTCGACAGACTAAAGTTGGATTTTAGCAGCAGCCCGCGTATTTCTACCTTCATATTATTATCAGCGGCTTCTTTTGACTCAAAGTAATTAAAGGATTGCACTACTTCTTCAAGATGAAGGAGCCTTGTATAGCTTGTTGATTTCTGCCAATAAAGTGAGCCAATATCTGGCTGGATTTGATAACGATTGTCCATCTTGTTGACTTACGAGAGTCATTGATTGTTTCCCATACGCCATGTTTAAGGGGATACAAGCCAGACAATCTCCTTGTCTGAATCCATTAAATCCATTAAAGATGTTGATTGGTCTGGACAGCAAACCGGTTACTTTTACTTGGCTTGTAAAGTTGGCCACGTTCAACATACAAAGTCGTGTCATTTATTTGATATGCTATCGTAAGTGGTTTTAAAGCCTGTAAAAAGATGGTATGTTGGAATGTTGAATACCAGACTTTTTTCCATCACCTGCATTGATGTCATCAGAAAAATCGGTAAAAGTTGATAAAAATCGGTGATGCGATTCTCGAGAAAGATTTAAATCACATCAATTGTTGTGCTTAAAATGTCATGTTCTTGCAACAATGTCCCAAGGAACTTAAAAGCTCCTTTCCGAAAAATCTATGTCTAGTGAGAATCTTCTTGGAACGGTGGCAAAAATGCTATAAGCACTTCGCTAAGACTTCTTGATTGAAATATCTTTTTAAAGCTTACAAAATATGCTATCCCTGGTAAGATATGTACATAGTTAGCATTCTAGGAGCAGGAAAAGTTTAATAACAAGAGCAGGATGCCAGAACACAGGTTGAGTTGCTATAAAACCATGTTCTCTCACTCTCTCTCTCTCTGTATGTAGTCCTTTTTATTGTTTTCTTGAAAGATGAAATTGGGGCTGGAGTGCTTGTTCTCATTGAAACAGCCTTTCTGTGTCACCAGACACGGAATGTTTATTTATTTTTTTTACCTTTTGGGAATGTAATGGGTTAATGTTAATGTAAGTGCGCCACTCACGTGGTCCAATGCTCCTGGGTATATGGACTTTCATAAGAATGAAGAATATTATTTATGTTAGTCGTGTAGTGAGTACACAGTTCGCACATTTATTGTAAAATGAGACATATGTTTGTATGCACTGTACACACTGTCATGCTTAATATATATTTATAGTTTCTCAAAGGAATATTGACAGGGATAAAAATGATTAGTTTTTTTTATTTTGGCAAGTGACAGGATTTGTGTTAACCTTTATAAATGTGGGTGTTGTTTTTTTCGAAAAGATAGGTTCTAAGCTGAATTGTCTTAACCATCGGAAGGATGATATTGGGCATTTTTGTACTTGCTAAAAGGCTACGTTTTCTATGTTAAGGAATATTTAATCGAAGACCACTGATGAAATCATTGATTGATAAGTTTTCTTTTAACCACTTCTAAAAGATCCAATTACAATGTTACGCTGAGATATCAGCTCTGGAGGGCTAAGGAAAATAGGTTTATATTGTGATGTGCAACAACGCTACATATTTGCAATATGTTTTGAGTGAGTACTAATTCGAACTCGAATTAGTACAAACAACCGAAAGCTTAGATTGTGCCAGAACCAGACGGAAGCTTTCAGAAGTTTGTAAACTTGTATAAATACACGGGTAGATGGCATTGAGAGTTGAGTGGAATTGTTAACAACTGGAAGCGTTAGTAAAAAGTGATTGAATTGAGATTAAATAAAAGTTTTTAAGTATAAAAATGTATTTGAATTGTGAATAAGTGGAATAAGTTAAATTTGTTGTTTCTTTTAAACCGAAAGACGTTGTGTTTCATAAAACACACTATTTTAGAATTTTGATTGAGTTTTAGTTTAGTTTAGTTAAGTTTATTTCTTTCTTCCTCATGAGCGTTTATAGCAATCAGTGAAAATACGTTAGTTGACTCTAGAAAAAACCGCACCAACCACCATCTTCCTTTTTTTCCGGTTGGAATGTTCATCAGAATTTTTTTTCTTGATGATATTGGAACAATAAAAAAATGGACCAAATAATTGGCACGAAAAATGAAATTCCGTCAGATTTTCCGTCAATTTTTACAAAAAATCAATCAATTGAAAACTTTTTTGGCAAAAAAATTCTTTGAGTGTTTTTCCTTCGATTAGTATAGTAATTGTGTTTCAATTCATATGAAAACATAGTTCAATATGCATTTGAATTTGTTTCCTGATACGTTTTCCTGATCGCTATAACTGACGCCCAAAACTTCACATTGGTGTCAGAAATTGGGGATAAAACTCAGTAAAGTGCTATAAAATTCCATACTCCATAGTGACATTTTCGTAAACAGTGTATCGTGTTTTAAACATTTTTTTTTTAAGTGAAAACTTCCAGAGATATTGTGTGTAAACAATCCAAATTAAATTCGACGAACGAAAGAATGAGAAAAATTCTGTAGAAGTTCTTCAGAAGCAACTAAGCGAACAAAGGGATCTTCGACAAAAGATTCCAAATAGTAGACCAGAAAACAGAAAACTTAGAAGAAAAGTTCGGAAAGGAAGTATAAAGTGTAGTGAAATAGTACGAACATTGATTGATTCTTTGAAGAAGCAGAATCAAGATGAGGTTTGGCGACGACAAAATGCAGCAAGTATATCGAGTCCAGTTGCGCCGAAGTGTCCCGGCAAGAGATGAAACGCTACAACAGTTGCAAGCTGACATCGAGCGCTTGGCGAATTTGTCTTATCCCAATACCAGCAGGGAAATCATAAACGAGCTGGCAAACGATGGGTTCACTAATGCCATTGCAGATAGAAAACTACAAATGGCTGTAAGAATGGCAGGTAAGAAAACGCTCGCTGAGGCTTTAATATTGCATCAGAGAAATGGCTACGATAGAGTCGACATCAAAAGACAAAACACGAACACTGGTCGAGGTCAAATTAGATGCTGGAATTGCAACAAGCTGGGACATCTATAGCGAGAATGCCGATCCCCGCCTAAACAGGTTAGCTACCCACATTCCACATTGTGCGAGAAGAAGGCAGACTGAAAGGGATAACGCTTAATTGCCGGCCATGATTTGGAGATACATTAGTGGGGAAAGCGCGTAAGGACAAACTTTGCAGAGCAGAAGTCGGTTGATGGAATGAACCCCTTAGGACCATTATCTAAGTTGCGCAAACGAAACGCTGCAATAAAAGTTTGACAGTGGATACAGTCTTCGCCAACAGAAAATGTATAGCGGCTATCGATACGGGCGCCTTGGCCTCCATAATCAGAAGAGACCTTGTCCAGACGTCCTGGCTACACAACACCAGCTGGAATAGTCTGAAGGCACCTACGGGAGAAGTAGCAAAAGTATACGGGGAGGTACTTCTGAAGATAGAACTGGCAGAGTTGACTTTCTTACATGCATTCTTGGTAGCTGACATATGGGACAACTGCATCCTAGGTGTGGACTTTATGAAGGCACATTAGGTAGTTCTAGAGCTTCGAATGCAGGTGTTAAGGTATTCAATCGGCGAGATTCCAATGGTGTACGGAAACAAAATGCTGTAAATCCTTGGATGACTGTAAGGAAGGATGAAGTCTTGCCATCTTCAGAGATAGCTTGTTGGAGGCCTTTAAACGATAGAAAGGACGAAAGTATTTCTATCTAGAGACTAAGAGCCGAACTTGTAGAGGGTTGGACTGCGGAAGAACTTAGTAATGCACAAAAGAATGATTCTGACATTGAGCCGATTCTTACATAGACGGAATCTATAGAGAAGCTGAATGCAAAAGACATCTCTGACATAAGTCCTACCTTAACTCATAATGGGCGCAGTGGGAAATGCCAAATGGAAGATCCTTTAAGATGCAGCTTGTGGTTCCACGGTAGAAAGTGCAGGACATTCTAAGGGAAATGACTGATGAAGAATCCGGCGGGCACTTTGGAATCAAAAAAACACTGAAAAAGATACGGGAACGCTTTTATTGGTTAACTGTAAGAGAAGATGTCGAGAGATGGTGCCGAAAGTGCATCACGTGCGCCTGCATCGTTACCACGGAAGCAAGATGGTGCGCTTGTTCGGGACGAACATAGCTAAGAGGGGGACAATGTGATGTGGCAACAAAATGTTAAGATATTCATAGATTATATTTTGTTTCCAACTTAACGACATCTGCATGATACATTGTGGACAACAACAATTTTTACATGTATTGTGTATAACAACCCTGCTCTTAAAAGTATGCTACATATTTGCAATTTGTTTTGAGTGAGTACTAATTCGAACTCGAATTATTACAAACAACCGAAAGCTTAGATTGTGCCATAACCAGACGGAAGCTTTCAGAAGTGTGTAAATTTGTATAAATACACGAGTAGGCATTGAGAGTTTAGTTTATTTTCAAAAGTGGAATTTTTAACAACTGGAAGCGTTAGTAAAAAGTGATTGAATTGAAATTAAATAAAAAGTGCTGAAGTATAAAAACGTATTTGAATCGTGAATAAGTGGAATAAAGTAAATTTGTTGTTATTTAAACAGAAAGACGTTGTGTTTCATTATATAAAGAGATTTGTTGTATTATTTTGGAATTTTGATTGAGTTTTATTTGTCGAACCCCAGGCCAAAACTTCACAATATGCTAAGGTTTTTTTGAACAGGAATAATTTTTTTTATTTTCCAGTACCTATAACGGTTTTTTTCAGGTAATTCAGTTTTTGGCATTTATAATGGATACATACAGTACCTTCACAAAAACGTGTTAAAATTATTACAAATTTCTTTTCTTGTCAACGTTATTTTGTTCTGATCCGACACAGCACAAACACAAGACCAGCGATAATGACTACATTACGATAGCACGGTATCTATTAATGGCTTTAATTCTAAGCTTAATGGAAGACGCACCTTAAAAAATATAAGCAGAACTCGATATTATATTACTAGAAATAAACCGGTGTATTGGAAAATACCCCTATCTACGTACATATGCATAAGAAACTGCTTATCAACAAGCAAGTGCTCAAATAGGTAGTGCCCCGTGGCTAAGTGGTTAGTGGTTTCATGTACCGCTCATAGCCACCTTCTTTTCCGGGATACTGCCTCTTGCGAAGAACTGACAAAATCACCAAGAGTAAAAATTTGTCTCGAAAAAGTGCATCTTATGTTGCCGTTCCGACTCGAAAGTAAATTATAGGTCCCTTCCATTCTTGCAAATTATCTATACACACACAGGAATGGTAGACAAACCCCGCACTCAGGGAAACAAGAGCTTTTGGATGCGACTAATTTTAAGTGGTTTCCCAAAAGTCTAAAAACACCAAAAAAAACGTGTTTTCGACGGCGTTTGTCAGGGGTTTGGCACCTCTAAGACGTCAAACCGTTTTCAAAATATTTCGAAAACCAACTTTTTAGAAAATTAAAAAAAAATCGAAGTTTTGAAAAGTTTGAAATGCGATATTAATTGAATTATAAACAATTTTTTGTGTGCCAAATTTTATTGAAATCGGGATAATGTTTTACGATAAAACCACATTTAAAAAAAACGGTTTTATGAGAGGTACCGTTATAGAACATGTTTCGAAAAATGTATTCCAACTGAAGAATTGTTCTCGAGAAAATCAATTTTTTTGTTAAATATTGTAGCAGGTACCTGAAGCTGGAAGAAAAATGTAAGTTACAGCCTTGTAGATGCATATATAAATGTCCTTCGTCTGACTTTTAAGCGCTCCTCTAGCATTTGCAGGAAACAACTTATTTATAAATGAAATGACAAACACCTTTACAAACGTTTTTATGAAACTGAAAATAATTTTTTAAACACAAATAAGATTTGTATTGACTATGAAACCAAGTTTGTAAGCTTTAAAAACTGCTGATGCGAAGATGACACTAAATTATTTAAGGCACAGACTGAAGACACAATTGATATCACGGATTGATACTGAGTCGAAAAATATAGCAAAAACCTGATTGGAAATGAAAATCTACGATGTTTTCAATAAATTTTGATGAACTCAATGCTTCCAAGCGCGAACTGCGATTTAAGATTCACTCAGTGAACAAGATTTTTTTTAAATGCGACACCGCGATCATTATTAGGTCCTGCATACAAATTACAAATGAAGAAAGTACTAAACAAATGATTTTTTTCCCGCAGAGTTACTCAACATTATATAAATGAAAATTGAAAACAAAATCCACATCAGCTCTTTTTTGAGAAGTCAAACGGATAAGAACATTTGTTGTTGTTGTTGGTCTACGAAAGAGCAAACGCCTTTATACAGTTAAAGTATCAGTAATTTTTTTCAAATTTACTTCTTGCTTGCCTTCGCCTTTGCCTTTGCATATCACATTTGACATTTGTCTTAAGATGATAGTTGTTGCCTTTGAAGTTGATGTTTGCCAGAAAAGTTGTTGTTTCCGATTTCCAAAATCGAACAATAACCGTGTTTTTTTGGATTTTACACACACTACGAATACAACATCCCACTAGCGGTACAAGCAGAAGTTGGAATCCAGCTGCGGATAAATTCATATAACACATTATTTTCCATTTTATTGTAACAAAACTCGTCTATGTTGTTTTTCAAATAAAAGTTTTTTTTTGTATTTTAAATATTTTTTTATCTGCGATTATAGGCAAGTATGCATTCGTAAAAAAAATCTCACAATCAAACATAGCATTACGATCATAGAGAACCCTAAAAAAGTGGTCGACAAATAATGTCTGTCTGTCTATTATCTTCAAATTTGTGTGTGATTTTTTTGGCATTCCTCAGAGGGGAAATTGAAATTTTATTTTTAGGGCTGAAAATTACGGTACCTGCCATATATGATCGTTAAGGGAAAGCTTTTTTTTCTCGAAAACGGCTCGAACGATTTTGATGAAATTTTTTGAGAAGTTTTTTGTGGGTATAAGCTATTATTTTATAGTAACCAAATTTACGGTACCTTTCATATAACGGTTTTTTTTTATTTTATGACCTTTTCGGTAACTTTCGGTAACGGCTTAATGGATTTCAATAAAATTTTACACTCAAAAAGATTAATTCTAAATTAATTCATTTTTACTAAAAACTGTTAAGTATTGTGGTTTTGATACTTTTTATAAGTTTAAACTGTGTTATTTTCAAAGTAAATGTTATTTTTTTTTGTCAAAGGTTTTGCCTTCCAATGTAATTAGGCCCAAAAGAGGAAGTACGTGCGGCCCAGTCGTTCCCATTTTTACTTGCGATTATAGGTACTATAATGCCACTTATGCATTCGTGCAGATTAAAGATTTTGAGATAACAATCAAACATGACATTACAATGATAGAGAAACATATTTGAGTTACTGGCAAAATTCTGTCCGTCTGTCTATCTGTCTGTCTGTATGACTGTCTGTCTGTCTGTTTGTACGGATGTATTTTGGACTGTAGAAATACAAATGTTGCAAATTGAAAAAAAGAAATCGCAGCAATCTAAAATACAGACAGCAGAATTAAGAAGAATTGACAGCGCACTGAATTTATTGATGGGCAATTTACCAATTTAATAAACCAATTTAAGTTACATGTAAGTTCGTTTGTACCTATTTTTTGTGTAAAACACTGAACAGTTGGTGAGCGAAATCGCATCATCACCTTAGCGTGGTGCCAGCTAATGACGAGCGTTGGATCCGTTAGATCCATGGGTAATAAACATCACAGTTACCTTCTCAGGAACTAGAACTAGAAGCAGGAAAAGAAACCAGTTTTTTTTTGTATTCATTTTGGTTGAAGCTAAAAGCACAGACATATGTATATGTATGTATATATTCCTTAAAATGTTTAACGGCTTCTTTCAACTTACCTTCCACATCAGGGATCAGGCATCGGACAGACTTCTTCGAATTGCAACCGGATCCGAAATGAAGAAATGCATTTGAGAACTGTTGCAGGTTTACAGTAGAGCTCGTTCCAACACACCTGAAATATTAACTTCAGGCAACGCATCGACTTCTTCGAATTGAAGTGGTCCCTGTTGTTCGTCATCAGAGCCATCCCCATCGCCATCAAACGGTAGCTCTTGATCATTTGCAAAGCTAATTTTTGAATTGAATTCATTATTGTAAAATTCTGGACAGGATGTAATATTTTTTTTTAATATCTCGCGTTGGTTGATCCTCACCTGTGCAAAATTTCCTGACGACTACAAGCGTACCTTGACAACGATTTCCATTTGTTCTCTGCCTGGGAACTTGTTACATACATACGTATGTACATACGTTATGTAAATTGAATTAAATTATTATTGATTTATTTTTTAAAAAATATTTCATTGAGGATGAACCTCTTTTATTCAATGCTAATTTAGAACTAACTTAAAATCTAACAAAATGTTCTTATGCTAAGACGGACGTGATGGAATGTTGTGGGAGTCCGATTACCCTGGTCGACGTCGTTGTTGCTCCACTTGTTGCAGACGCATCGTCAGCACTTTTGGTTGGAAAAGAATGTAGTGTTTATTTGAGTTCTGGCAAACGAATCGTCAGCACTTTTGGTGGGAAATGGATGTTTATATTTGCACAGTGTTTTTCCCTTTAACTCCTCCACCTTTCAAAATCGAACGCCCACGTTCGATGCTGCTGTTGTTATGTGTTGGGGAATGTCCTCTAATCCTATTACTCTGTGTTTTGGGATAGGTTTCCCCTGTACTTGATCTTCTGCAGCGGATAAGTTAGGCATCGATATCTCGTTCGTTGTTTTTCTTTCTTCTATTTTTGACTTCAGTTTGTTTTTCAGCTTTAAGAGATAGAATAGGATTAATGCGATCAAAATGATTGAAATGGTAATAACGGCTATTGTGTTGTATTTATTTTTGGTTTCCAGCAGATCAATATATTCCGAATTTTTAGTATGCAGTTCTTTTACCATTTGCAGTGATAATAGTTCTTCTGCATTTTTTCTGATAGAGACAGGTTGTAAAACAGCAGGTAATGGTTTAAGGGAGGACAATTCGGTTGACTTGAAAACTTCATTTTGAATTCTAAGGGATGTATTGTGGAAACGTATGAGAAAGGTTCCATCTAGCGGTATTATTTCTCCGTTTACTTCTACAGGTCCGGTATATTGATTTAAAAACAGGATACCTGGTACGATTTCCGTGAGCACTGGTATGTGTTGATTATTAACTCTAGTGCAATTGGGAGCTCTGCTGTTCAGTAGGTGTGGGATGCATGATGAATTAGTGATATCGACAATCTTATTTTTAGGGCATATAGATAAATTATGGAATGATAAACATGGAGATATAATTCCGTAAATGTTATTTTTACAAACTAATATTTTTTCGTGTGGGATCTTAATAATATTTTTGCCTTTTTTTATGGCTTTAACAAGGGTTGTTCTACATGTTTCTACAGTAGTCATAGGTAAGCTTATCATATACAGGATTAGTGAATTATTTGAAGCAATCTTAATCTGGGCAAATTCTAATGCTTCTAAGATGTTAATGTATGGCATTTCTTCTTTATTTAAAATTTCTTGAATTGTACTGATTTCTATATTTGAAAGAATATAAGTGTTTACAATATACGCTTTAGCCCAGTGTATTGCATACTCTAAATTGACAATTTCTTCTTTTATTATTCCTAATTTTAATTCTATGTTTAAGACTAACTCATCTTTAAATGTATCGCCTTTTTTTAGTTCGTTACTTATGTTGTTTGTTATGTTGACAATTTCATCAATTTTCTTAATTAAGATTTTATTTATTACAACTTGATTATTATTATTAGTAAGAACATTATTAATTTTTTCTTTAATTATTTCAAAGTCGTTTTTATCAGGGCTTCCTGAAATGAACTTTCAGGCACTGCCCAGGAAACCCAAAGAGCGTTTACCTTTAGCTGTAGGCATTAATCGATTTAAATGCATTTTAATTTGGGTTATTTCGTTTTTCAAAAAAGGAAGGAGGGGATTTTTTTCTAAAGTTTTATCTGTTATAAATGTCTCCAGTTCTTCTATAATTGTTTGGTATTGCTTGAGATCAATACTGTGAATGATTTTGAAGATTCCTGATTGAACCTTTGCCGTACCCGTGTCGATGGCTATAGACTGAGAGTTGGAGTAGTCCAGGATTTGTACCTCTGCGGTACATGATGCGATGAAAAACCTAGAAGGATAAGGATTCAATTCTTTATAAAGGATTTATGAACAGTTCTGCCTGCCTGAGTTACGACAGTGGTTGTTTTATTTTCAGCAACTATTTCTTTCTTATAACGTCGATTTAATTTTGATCCTATACGCTTATTTTGTTTGACGTAAATTATTTGTCCAGGAACAAATTCTTTGATTGGTTGTCTTGACTTGTTGTGATACTCAAGATCAACGGTTTGTTTATCTTGGATTTTTTTCATATTATCAATGCGTGCTCTTTCTAGTAATTCGGGGTTTGAGGCAACTCTTCGTCCAAAAAATGTCTCAATTGGTTTTTTTCAGTGGTGGAGTGTATTGAGAAGTTGTATTCTTGAACAGCACGTTCTAACAATTCCGTAAAGGAGCGATGAAGGCCTTCGGCCTTTAAGCATCTCATAATCTCAATGAGTGACGAATGAAATCTTTCGACTTGGCCATTAACACTGCTGCAATATGGTGGTGTTATGAAAATTTTAATTTTAAGCTCGTCTTCGATCATAAAGGTCACGGTGGATGAATTAAAAGATTTTTCATTATCAACAACAATTATTTCAGGTAAGCCGAATGAAAAAAGGATCTCTCTTAAGGGTGTTAGTATATCTTGAACAGCTTTGGATTTGATATTCCTTACTATTGCATATTTGGAAAATTTATCTAACGTAGTCAAAACGAGATTATTCTGAGTGGAAAATATATCGATGTGGACTATCTGTCCTGGGTATTATGGTACTGGGGTTGCTTTTAACTCTAACTTACTTGGATGTCTGTCGTATTTGTTTTCGTGACAAACCTTACAATTCCTAATGACTCTTTTAATTTTAGAAGTCATTGCTGGGAAATAATATTTTTCTAATATTTGTGCCACGATCATTGCGGTGTGCGCGTTTATGTGTATCAATAATTATTTCTTCTTGCTCCGTTTCATTGGTTATGTCTTGGACTTGAAGTTGCGTGAACTTAACGCGATAATTTCTAAAATGAAGGGGGTAAATTTGTTGTATCAATCCCATTATTCTTTCCTCTGTTTTAATGCAATTAATAACGGATGGGTTTAACACTCTTTTCAGAATAGGCACGATATTTTCAATATTATAGTGGGGTTCCGTGATGGTAAAGCGATGATATCGCGGAAAGATAATTGAAAAGTTTAAAGTAGATGAATCACCAATGTTGAGAAATATCTGTGTTTTAAAAGCGTTGATTGGTACTTCGACACTTGGGATAAGTTCTTGACCAGAACTATCATCACTAAGTTGGGTTATGGATAAACTGTTAACGTTTGATAACTGTGGAGCCCTGGATAGTGCGTCGGCTACGACGTTTGTTCTTCCAGGTTTGTATTTTATTTCATGGTTATACTCTTCGAGTATAGCCTTCCACCTTTTCATTTTCGAATTGTTATTTTTATTGCTTAACGCAAAAGTGAGTGGCTGGTGGTCAGTGAAAATTCGAACTTTAGCATGACCGTAAAGGTAATTCCGTAATGAGCCTAGGGCCCAAACGATGGCCAACATTTCTTTTTCATTAGCCGCAAAGTTCTCTTCTGACTTGTTAAGCGTTCTGCTTATAAAGGTTATTGGTCTATTTTCCTGCTCGAGAACTGCTCCGATAGCGAAATTCAAAGCATCGGTTATTAAGTCGAAAGGTTTTCCATAGTCAGGGTAAGATAACACTACGTCTTCCGATATAAGTGAGTTTTTTTAATTTTTTAAAAGCATCTAAAGCGTCTTGGTTTAGGTTTATGAGTTTCTTTGAAGATTGAGTTTTGGACATACGTCCTTCCTCCCCTCTCAAGAGGATTGGCAGAGGTTTTGCAAGTTGAGCATATTCTTTGATAAAACGACGGTAATAACCGGACAATCCGAGGAAGGATCTAAGTTCTTTGAGGGTTTTTGGAGTGGCGAAATCTGAAATGGATTTAACTTTTTCAGAATTTGTCTTTATGCCTTCCGATGAAATGAGAGAGCCAAGAAACTCTACTTGTGATCTGAAAAATTTACATTTGTCGAGTTGAATTTTCATGTTTGCTCTACATAGTGTATTGAAAACTTACTCAATATGCTGGGCATGCTGAGTTTCATCTTTGCTAAAAAAGATGATGTCGTCAATATACACGTAGCAAGATTTTCCAATATACTCTCGTAGAATATCGTCAAGCGCTCTTTGGAAAATCGAGGGAGCGTTCTTCAACCCGAATGGCAATCTTGTAAATTCATATTTACCGTTATTAATAGAAAATGCTGTCTTCTCAACATCAGATTCCTTTAAAGGAATTTGGTGAAAGCCACTTTTCAGATCAAGTACAGTGAAGAATTTATTTCTTCCTAACTGCGCAATAACTTCATTTATATCGGGTATTGGGTATCTATCCGCAATAGTGATAGTGTTCAATTTGCGATAATCAATTACCATTCTATATTGCTTTGCGCCTGTGGAGTCAGGTTTTTTCGGGACTATCCAAACTGGCGAATTATAGGGTGACCGTGAAGGTCTTATTATCCCGTCATCAAGTAATTGATGAACTTGTTTTTCTACTTCTGTTCTTAGTGACATAGGAAAAGGATAATACTGGGTGTAGACTGGGTCTTCCGTGGATGTTCTTATCTCTGCGATGACTGTTGTAGTGTACGTTAGACTTTCTTCGGGCTCGGTAAATAGATTTGTGTTATTTTTAACAATTAAGTTTAGGAGGTGTTTTTGGTGAGACGTTAAGGAATCGGTCTCTATGGCTATTGAATTAACGGACTGTGACTTTAGCTGTTTAATTTTAATACGAACCTTATTGAATATTGTCATAAAGCTGTCTTGGGTGTGGATAACCGCGGCTAAATCTTTCAGGCTATCATTACCTATTATACCGTGGAAAGTTTTCAGAGTAGGCAAAACGAAAAATTTTATATTGATTTCCTTTAGGCCAAATAAGTTTAAAAAGGTGTGCTGGCTAATTTCAACATCTCCAGCTATAGATTTTGCGTAAAATATTTGTTCGTTACGTAAGGGGTTTCTTACCAACTCGGGTTTGATATAATTTTTACTAGATCCGGTATCAATTAAAAACTTTAATATCTCTCCGGTCCCCGTTTTGCACTCGAAGTAGGGTAACGAGGACTCGGTTAACCTAAAAAATGTATATCGCTATACTCGTATTCAACTGGTTGTTCTACTGGGTGTTGATTTCTTGAATCTTCAGTTGGGTAAATATTGAAATCAAAATCTTTAGTGGCACCTCACAAGCCAAGAAATACGCGCCTTCCTCATTGCTTTGGACTGATATGGGGCTTTCAGAAGGTTCTGTATTAGGACTAATATAAAAGTTATTTTGATTTGGCCTCTGGGTTTGCGGTTGATAAGGTGGCCTTTGCATTTGTTGTCCAATGTTCAGATTTCTCATCTGCTTACTGAATCCTTGTGTCAGTGCTTCCGTCTTAATTTTATTTGGAAACTGCCTGATGGCCTGGTTAGAATTTTGGTTGTAATGCTAAGTGTTGTTTTGTTGGTAGGGATTATTAGTTGGGCGATAACCAAAAGCAGGAGTCTGTTTAATTTGGGCAGGAAAGGTAGGGTAGGTGCGATACGTAGGAAGGTTTGTATGGTAATTTGAGTATCCTAGTTGTTGTTGTTGTCTAGGAGGAAACATGTTTGTATTGTTGCGGGGAAAGGAGGTATGTTGATGGACAGGATTTTGCAACCGTGGAATTGCTGGAGTAAAATTCTTTTTTACTGCTCCCTGATGTGGTTGAATGTGTTGGTTCTCATATCTGAGACAAAGGTGCAGTGCCTGTGGTAAGTCCACAGGTTCTCTCATTCCCAAAAGATCTGATAAATTGCCCCTTAGCCCTCTTATAAAGGTCTCAAGGGCTTTGTCTCTGTAGGTTTGAGTTAATACTCTCATTGCCTCTTGACCGATATCCATACACGATATTTTATTTATAATTAGAGTTAGCTGCGAATTTTGCGTATAACATTAATAATAATAATAATATAATAATATTTTGGAGTTCCAATTATTTGTTGGTATATTTTTAAAATTTGCTCTACGCTCTTCTTCCAGGAGGAGAATTCACCGGGCTCCCCTGAAAAGGTTCGTAGACATCTTACGACGTCCGAAATTTTGTCTAGCCCATCTAAGTCATCCTGAAATCGAGGCGAAATCGTTTGGTCTACGCCAAGAAAACGCTGCGCGTTCGGGTTAAGGACGCTTACTAATATTTGTTTTCCCTGTTGTTCAAGGATGCGACTAACAATGAAAGTCACAAAAATGTCTAATTCGGGTGTAGACCTGACTTCCTGAAAATTATTACGAACATTGCTTGAATGAAGGTGACTGTCTGTACTAAGGGGATTGTTTGGGGGAATATTTATTAAAAGAAGTTGATTTCCAGAGCCTTGTGGTAAGGGATTAAGAAGAGGATTTTGTATGATAGGAGGCGGAATGTGAACTTGAAGTGGGGGCAAATTCTGGAGTTGATTTTGAACTTCGGGGCCAGGTGGAACGTCTGCTCCGGCTCCTGATCTTGTATTTGTCATTGCTTTTATTATTTATATAGGGTTGTTGGAAAGGGAAAAAAGCAGCAACCACAGTGTAAAGGGAAACTCACTTTGAATCTAATTACAAAAAAATTTTTCCTTTTTTTTTTTTATTTTTATTTTAGTTCAATTCTTATTTACTTTAATTTGTCTCTCTTAAGTTTATCAATTTTTTTTTTCGTTCTGATTTTTTTGTATTTTTTTCTTCTTTTTCCAATAATTCCAAATCAACACTTTAGCTTCTTATAAATCTGAACAAATAATTAATGTTTCTTAATGCTAATAATTAATGTTTCTTAATGCTAACTTACAGTAATAAGATCATATCTATGATCGGGTGGTGCGGCTAGCTTTTGAAATGCTTCCGGTTTGCTTCCTCTTCTGAAGCTACTGCGGGGCCCTTGGTCCT
The DNA here is from genome assembly GCA_963971375.1 of Platycheirus rosarum. Classification (NCBI taxonomy): domain Eukaryota; kingdom Metazoa; phylum Arthropoda; class Insecta; order Diptera; family Syrphidae; genus Platycheirus; species Platycheirus rosarum. The sequence goes on from OZ020507.1 coordinate 259,555,606, forward strand.
TGACACTTTCACCACAACACTATCGCGACCGCGGAAAATTAGTGATTAATATTATTTTCGCACTTATTTTTTAAGTGCCTTATTACCCACGATTTTTCTTTTGCACTTCTTGAGGGCTTTTTATTCGACGATTTTTCTTTTGCACTTTTTCTCACTCCGCGTTCCCTGCTCGGGCGCCAAATAAATTAAATTATTATTAATTTATTTTTTTAAAAATATTTCATTGAGGATGAACCTCTTTTATTCAATGCTAATTTAGAACTAACTTAAAATCTAACAAAATGTTCTTATGCTAAGACGGACGTGATGGAATGTTGTGGGAGTCCCATTACCCTGGTCGACGTCGTTGTTGCTCCACTTGTTGCAGACGCATCGTCAGCACTTTTGGTGGAAAAGAATGTAGTGTTTGTTTGAGTTCTGGCAAAGGAATCGTCAGCAATTTTGGTGGCAAATGTGTTTTCCCTTTAACTTGTATGTACATACGTTATGTATGTACATACATATGCATTTATTTGGAATCCTTTTAGTTGTAGACGTCTTGATATCGCTTTCCACATTAGTTTCTTATTGGGGATCTCTGAACCGAGCTTTGCACTATATTATTTATAAAGATCCAGGAAAGCCACAACACATGCATTTGACCATTATATTCTTTTTGGTATCATTGTCTTCGTCGGGTAATTGGAGTTCAACGGCTTCTTAAGATTCGAATAATAAAAAATTAAAAAAAATGACATGTAACTCCGTGCTGACACACTTTGTATATGTTCTAAACAACGTATTTTATTATTTTGTACAGTGCATTTAGATTTTAATATACAGGATTTAAGGGTATATTTTTGGATATTCTAAGACAAAAATTGTTCTAGAGTAAGGGTCTATCTCTAATTTTTATATCATTTATCGGGGATTTAAGAAAAGGATTACTTTGGTGTACCTTGACCCATATTAACGATAATTTCGCTGTTATTACTAATGACAGAAACACCGTATATGTATTTGTTTTTAGAAGAACGCTAGTTGCCTTTGTAAATGTGTTTAAATCCCCTGATATAAAAAAAATACTGGCACACATCTGTTTCCATAAAATCTTAAAAAAATATATATTAATTACAACTAAGGATTCTTGGTGAACGAAAACTCTCCAAAAGGACATGAAATGGTTAAAAGGATTCACAAAGTAATAAATCAACATGTCCGCGTCATCCTCGGAGGAGCGTTGTCATTTTTGCCATTATTGTCTCCAGTCGTCGTCGGTTAGTAGAATACTTAATTTGAAAACCTCTCAATACTCTGTGGCTATCACAGTAGATAGACGTTAAGGGCTTGAGAGGATTTGTTATGCAAATTGAATTATAATTAAAACCCTATAAAAAGATTATGTTCTTGAACGTGATGTTTTTCGATTGCCTTTTGTGACTTTGCCTTCAGCGTTAGAATGATAGTCAATCTTTTCGGCATTAATGTTCCCTCGAAAGCCAAAGAACTTATAAGAAACTTTTCTATAGTAGGGCAATTAAAATCAATGTTGGATAACTTCAAATGCGATGAACAAAGTATTAAAGTGGAGAAAGTTTATGACTGCCAGATGTTTGTGTTTTGACAAGGTTGGCACTATCATGAACTCTTAGGTATTCATTTAATAGCGGTTTGATTGGTTTTTGGAAGTTAAAGTGGTTTTGGCTACCTTTTAATATGATTTACACAGTATAAATTGCAGGTAAATAAGAAACATAGCAGAAGGTGATACTGGTGAACGTTTGTAACCTTTATGAACAGACTTAACCATGATTTTAACGTTCTTTGAATTCCATAATTGAATACCTCAAACCCAAGAATTTTCCTTGGTTTACACAAAGGATTAACATCAACAAATTAAACAAGCTTATTTCTTTGTTTTTCTAACAATCACTTCTTTGCTGATCCACTATGTGCCTCTCAATTAGATATGATCCCTGGAAGCTGGGATGCTTCCTAATGCGTAATCAGGTTACCACAACACGAAGGCTGACTGCTGTTGAAGACTTCCCATTGTTTTATCATTCTTTTTTCGAACCGAATCAGAATAGAACGAAATATCTTACTTAAGTATACCCAAAACTGTCTCCCTGAGAGTATCTATTGCGGTCTTAATTTTCGCTTTGAGTCTTTAACCTTAAGACTAAGAGTCTGATGTCTGTATTAATAGGATTACATTTCTTACTTTGTTTTAAAAGATAAGCATTTGTCTACTGAGGTTTTTATTCAAGGGTTGGAATTGTGTTTTTTTAGGTAGCCCCTTCCTTCAATGCCCTTGGGTCAAAAATAATCGTGGGATATTAAAACAAAATTATAATCTTACAGACTTTCCTTTTAAAGTTTTATATTTAAATTAATCTATTTTAATGAATATTTTTGAGGACAGTCAGTGTCAGCAACCTTTCTCACAATAATGACCTCTTTACGGATGTGCATTAAAGCTAACAATAGCTCCAAAGGATAATCATGCTAAAGGGAGTCAAGGTTTTTCAAAGCTTCCGTCGTCGCTGTCGTCGTTGTCGCCGCCATTATTCGGAATTACTTCTACTCCCTCTCTATCTCATATGCTGTGTATAACATCAACGCTGATGATATAATGTAATTGTTTTACATAATATCCAGATCCTTCAACAAAACGAGAACGATGACACGGAACGGTATCATCAAAGAAAAGTCCTTTTAACCCAATTCTGCACTCCAATGATGTTAAGCAATAAGAAGTGGAGCATTTTCTTCGACAGCGCATTCATGTGTAATACAGTAAGGATATCCCCATGTGGCATATCCACTTCCTGTGGCTTGGGAAGTTTCTTTTGCTTGAAGATATGTATACAACAATGGTTTCTTGAAGGGTATGATGGTAGTGGTATATAATGCTATTAGATCGGGAGACGGTGGTGGTTGGGTGCTGTATGAATATGGTAGGCACTGAAAGGCGTAAAACAGGTGATGCACAGTTGCTGCAACTATCTCGTACGCATCAATTGCGCTTATTTTACCTGCCCGCGGTAACCACCGGGTACTGGTCTGTCCATCTAGACATTCCTGCTAAACTTATAAGCGCGAGTGTTGAACACAGAAAAAATAGCAACACTATAAAGCTCTACTTTAATGACTGTTGTGATCGATTCGCAGAAGTCTTGCACGAGCCCCTTAGAAAGAGGTGGATGAGCCTAACCAATTGGACCAACGGTGGCGTCAACAGTCAACGAAGCAGATGCCCTAAAGAGCTACTTCGACGTATTTGGAGATAAGGTCATTGGGACAATTCAATGCAAGTCAGGATATTGAAATAGATATGAGCAGCGTTCATATCCACGAAGCGCGTTTCTGACTCCGGATGCTCCGGTTCGTTTTGTCCAAGGAATCCAACAAAGGACCTGGCCCTTCAGGTTGGCGGTTGTGCGTGGGGTTAACGACCCTGCCATGGAAAAGGACGGAAAAACGAATTAAGGACAACGACCTTCGGATCTGCATGTGGAATGTTAGAACTCTTAACAGATCACGTGCAGCCAAACAACTAGCGGAGGCTCTAGACTGCTACAGAGCAGGAAAATGCTGCCATCCAGGAAGTGCGATGGGATGAGCCGGGCAAAAGGAGGATGAAAAACTGTGACGTGTACTATACGGTGATGGTGCAAGAAGACCACAGCGTTTATTTGGGTGCGGATTCGTCATAAGCGGTAGACTTAGGCAAGAAGTCTTGACTTCTATGAGCTCCTCGACAAAACCTATGAGCAATGCCCTAAATACGACGTTAAGATCGTCCTAGGCGATTTTAATACCAAAATAGGTACAGAGGAAATCTTTAGTAGGACTGTCGGAAAACAACGCCTGAAAACGGACTTAGGCTAATTGACTTCGCAGCGGCACATAACGTAACCATTGCAAGCACACGGTTTCCTCATCTCGATATACACAAAGGGACTTGGCGACACCCTAATCAAAAAACCGTCAACCAGTTTGATCACCTTGCGATCTTGGATGTGACGACATAGACATCATTGGCAGAACTCGGCGAGCTGTCACTGGAACGTTTGCTAGCATTGAAGCTGAAGCCGCAAAGATGGGACTAGCATTCAATGAGGCCAAAATAAGTACCTACTGTCCACAAAAAATGACGCACAACACCGGCAGATTGGACAAAACATCACAATAGACAGGTACAACTTTGAGCAGTATCAATAATATCCCTATTGTTTACCTCGGATCCGCTATAACATCTGACAACAACATCTCGTCAGAAATAAAGCGAAGAATCACTCTTGCCAATCGCTATTTCTATGGGCTAGGGAGGCAATTGAGTAGCAAAGCCCTATCTCGAAAGACAAAGGAGACTCTGTATAAGACCCTAATCATCCCCGTCCTCTATTGCGCCGAGGCATGGACTCTGTCTAAAGCGGATGAAGATATCCTTAGTCGATTCGAGCGTATGATTTTTCGGAGGATTTTTGGCCCTATTTGCGTTAAAGGCTTTGGAAGAAAAGGTTCAACCAAGAACTATAAGAGCTGTACAGCGACATTGACCAGGTCAAAAAAATATACGCATATCAAGTTTAGGATGGCTAGCTCATGTAAAGCGAATGGACAATAATGCTCCGGCTCGCAGGATTTTTGATTCCATCCCAGAGGGTAGACGCAGTCAAGGAAGACCTAGCCTTAGGTGGCGCGCTCAAGTCGAGGACGACCTCAACCAACTTGGAGTGTGAAACTGGAAGCAGCTAGCCAAAGACCGAGCTGGCTGGAGAGGCATGTTGGTTGAGGCCCAGATTCGTCCCGAACTGTAGCGCCCCCTAAGTAAGTAAGTAAGGCGATGTCGCGGTACTACTCCTAGCGCCCCCTAAGTAAGTAAGTAGATCGGGAGAAATGTTAATTCTATGTCACTATGTTCGGTCCGAATTAATGATGTTAAGGATCTTGAAGTATAACATAAGAAAAACATATTTCGAGCTTTATTTTTTTCCGTATTAGTAAGATTTTACAAACAACTTATTGGTAATCACTTTGATCCAGCTTCCCATCAAATAAAATTCCAAGGGAACAAAAAACATTAAATTTTATTAAATAGTTTGAAAAAGTTATCGATAAAATCAGAAACCTATAAAGCGGTTGTATATAACTGACCGATTTAATACAAAGAATATTTACAAATACCCAAAGTCCATTGCAGGTTTCAACAAGAAGAGCAGTGGTGGTTTACACGAATCCCTGGAAAAACTTTCATGTTCGAATAATTGAAAATGAAAACATTGAAAATTTTAGATGAACGCAGCAATTTTCTCTACAAGAGGAATTCTATATATGTAATCTTGAAACATTTTGTTTCCATTATGATAGATTAAGTCGGGTGAAATTTCTTCCGTTGTATTTTTCACGATTTCATTAATTGATGCATGAGAACGAGACTTTCCAGAAATTTTCCACGAAGCCAAATATTTCAATATTTCGCAGCATATGTACATAAATGTATGTCGACTTTGAGACTTCATTGCCAACAAACTTTCATCACCGCAAAAATCCGACTGCAGTCAACCTCAACCCTCTCAAAAACAACGAAGCAGCTGGAATTGATGAAATACCAGGTGATTTCCTGAAATCACATCCCTCCACAACGGCACTCAAGGTAGGTGCTGGTAATAAGGCCTGTCGGCATATAAGACCTAAATTGAAAAATAGTAAGTTAAGATAGTAGTAGACAATAACGGCCATCCTGACTTGTCAGGCTTTTCGCTACGTGTTCGCTCGCTCGATAATGAGAGAATAAAAGATAAAAATTTAGACAGGGATGTGAGGAGTTTTCATTTCTGTCTTGAAAATACACTGTTTTTGGTGGGTTTTTTTTATAGATACGGCAACATGATGAAATTTACCGTTTTAACGATTTTTGCTGAAATTTGATTATTGGTTTTGTTTTGGTTACCATCTGTTGAAAATGTTTAAACTTTTTAACCATTGTGTATGATTTCTTTTAGTTTAATTTGTATTGTATATTTAATCAAAACACTCTAACTTTTAATACTTTGACTTATTTAAATTAATATAATAGTACGTTAAAAAACGACAAATAATTAATTGAAAAATATGTGATTATTAATTATTCTTTTTAAAATCTTGTAGCAAAAGCCTCGTATTTCTAATTTGTAAGAAAATTGGTTTCTCTATTATTGGATCATTGGGAAATAAAATTAATATTTGGTGCCGAAACCCGGGAATTTACGCTAGAGGAATCGATAAGTAACGTAGAAAACGAGTAAAACAAGGCTTTTTTCTAGAATTTTAAAGAAATTTATTTGATTTGACGAAGAAAATGGATTTGGCGAGTCGAGCACCGTTTCGTGGTAAGCTGGCCAAACTTGTAAATTAGTGCAACTGCCTATTTAAGGTCCGAAGATACAAACATAAGCATGCATTTAGATGACCTGGACAATATAGAGGAAGAGCTGGAAGTTTCTTTGGATCGTTTGATTGCCATTGCAGCACATGAAAGCTTACGTAAAGCGAACAACGATGTTGTATCTTTGATTAAAGATTGCGACATGAACAAAGAAGCAGATTTGATCGCGGAATATGAAGAAAAGGCAATTGCAACTATAACACTTCTTAAACATCGGTTTCGGTTGGCAAAAGTGCGCCAACATCAAGGCAGGGCGGTAGCTAACACAAATGTTCAAAAACAGGAAAGCCCTTTAACGACTAATTCAACACAATCTCCATCGTTTTAATATCCATTGCAGGGTGCATTTAAATTGCAAAAATTGCAGCCGTTTACCGGGTACCGTTTTGGGAGCAATATAGAGCCCTAACACACGAAAATTCATCTTTGAATACCATTGACAAATTTAACTATCTGGAAACAGTTTTGACCGGAAAAGTAAAAGATACTTTAGTTGGGCTGACTCCGTCCGAAGAAAACTACAACGTAGCCATCTCGATGCTGAAGGATGAATATGGTAACAAAGAAAAAATAGTGGATTACTCCATGCAACAGTTACTGGCAATTCAACCAATATCTTCAAAGACTGATATGTTTTAATTGAGGCGGCTTTATAAATCAGTCCTCGCAACAACTCGCTCCTTGACATCTTTAGGAATTCCAACAGTGAGCTACTTTGTAATGCTTAAAGGAGTTCTATTGAGATGTCTTCGAAACGAACTACGCGTGGATTTTCATCTGTATTATGGAGATTCAGTGGAAAAAAGTATCATCGCTCCAGGAACTGAAGATGAAGCAGCAAATAACATCGGTAACAGGCAAGTACAGTGCTTGCTTAAGTTTCTTAAGAGGGAGATCGAGTCCCTTGAAAAAGCAAATGAAGCCAAATCGACAATGAGAACATCTAACGCACTAAGTAAGCCTGAGAATGGAAAAGCTATAAGGACGGCTGTTGGACTATTAGCATCGGAGACAAAGGATATACATATGTATTTTTTGCCAATCTTTGAATCATGCAACGAAGGAATGTCGAAGTGCAAAAAGTTTTGAAAATCATTAAAAAGTCTCTTAGTACCCGTTTTGTCAGAGGATTTCAGTTCATCCAGGATTAAGCTTATAGTGACGAAATACAGCCCTGATTAATAAACTATTTGACATCCAGTTTGCAACAATAGAAGTCACATTAAAATAGTTCTTTAACTGTTTTTTTTTTTTCTATTTTTGTTTGTATCTTTGTTTTTGTTTCTTATTTTTTTTTGTTTTTGTTTGTTTTTTTCTTTTTTTTAACCGAAATTTTTTTTTTATTTTTTAAAAACTGTTGATTTCAAAAATTATTTTTTATGTTTACTAATGAAACGCTGCGTATTGTAAAATAATTTTTTTTAGCAGTTTAGAAAACTATGTTGGAACGCCAAATGCACTCCAAACAATATTTTTTTAAATGCCACGAGGCTCTTAGAAGGTTCGCCATCCCTGCTCTAGTCAAACGTCGACGCCATACTCATCTCTTAACTTGCACGCATCCGACTTGATGTAATAATCAAATGTGTTCTTGCAGACTGCTTGCGCTTTTGCTAGCAGCGAGAGTTCTACTTTACAATTGTATGTTCGAGTCATCTTGGATGGGGGAAGTCTATTATCATTTGTGAAGTCATCAATAGTTAAACAATTGAACTTGCCAGTAATCGGATCGCACACTTTAAGTGTTATTCCCTTTGGAAACGAAAAGCCCAGACCAAGTAAAATGTGCAACAAAGTTCGACTAGTTATACGGAGTCAGCATAACGATCAAGCAGTGGTTATTGATGCAATAGAAGTTCCAGAAATATGATGTGATGTCCTTTCAGTGCCAACTAACAATGCAGCTTTACAATTCCGAGAACTTTTGTTGGCAGATGCTAGAATTTCCAGAGTACGACCATTGTATATACACTGCCTATAGTAATATCATGAACCATAATTTTTTAGTTCTGAATCAAGTCGCAATGAGGCGTGCTGAAATTGCCAATTGGTGTGAATGTAGAATAAGTACAGACAACAAAAGGGTATTTAATACTGTTAAAATATCGGTAAAGGTCCACTATTTAGAGTTAGTTCCGAATCAACCAGGAAGATGGCCAGACGAAAATTGACCACCAAGAGAGTACTATAGATAATGTACGACGACTTGAAAATGGAATCAGTATTCTTATCGGAGCAGACTCTTAATGGCAATTCGCAACAGGAGAACATAAACGATTAACAGACAGATTAGTAGATGTAGATACTATATTGGGGTGGACCATTCAAGGCCCATATGTATCAACTTCGATGAACTCAAACTATTCGACTTCACTCAGTGTCTGTGCTTGTGAAGACGTTCAGAAATGTTGGAACCTTGACAGCATGGGTATATCTCAGGACATTAAACTACAGGTGAGCAATGATTACTAGTGTTGAGAAATATCGAATAAAAACTATCAACTTATTCGATAGTAGCTGCATGTTCATTTATTCGATAGTCTATATTTTCATTCGTTCGTTCATTCATTCATTCACTCAATTTTCGTTCAATCATTTTTTTCACTCGATGGTTTGAATGATTTCAGTTTACTTTTTTTTCACTCGGCAACTATTCGTTCACTAGCAATTTTCATTCGAATACATTTTTCAACCAATAGTTGGACTACTGAACGATTTTTTGCGCTTCGAATAAGAATAATTATTTTTTGTTCATTTCGATTTCATTCGCGGTAGTTAGTCGTGTTGTTAGTTGTAGTTGACGTGACGTTGATTTTGATGGTTTTCTTGTATTAATTTGTTCACTTATTTGTGTATATGTATTGTTTATGTTGTGTCATGCAATCAAAAAATTAAACTGGTTAGTTAATAATTATTGTTATTTGTGACATTTGAGTGAGAATCGGTAGGCTCAAGATTATTTTAGCTCGAGTGGGCTTTATTTTTAAGGTTTAAATTTATATTTCTTATAGATAATTTGAGGTTCTTTTGTTGTATTTCTTATAGGTAATATAGGTATTTCTTATAGGTTAATATGAGGTTCTATTTGTTGCAGATTTAATTTTTTATTTTTGTGGAGCGTTTTTAATTATGGCTTTTGTAGCCATCCTTCAATAGAATTTAACGGTTTTTAGCTTTAAATATAGAGCATAACTTATATTTTGACATCTAAGGAGTATCTTTTTATTTGTTTTACTGTAAAGCCCTGATAGATTTAGCTTTTAGCCTTTTTAGCTTTTTTACAAAAGTTAGTGACAAAAAGGGACATATGTCTATATGTCTGTATGTATAACGATCTGCAGCCTAAACGGCGTAAGACAACAACAACGACAACAGATGAAATGGAAGTGGATTTGAACTTTATCATTGATTTACTAAAATCAGGACAACTACCATCAACGATCGACTCTACATCTACATCTGTTTCATGACGTTCAACGCGGAAGAAGAAACAAAATGTATGGACAAGTACATTTACTCCAGCTCATTTTTTGATTGATACAAATGGAGACTCTGGCGAGTCATGGTGCGAAAAGCCAACGAGACAAAATCTCCAAAGGCAGTGGAAAGAACGCCTACGGTTTTTGGGGGCTTTTAAGAAAAGATTGTATAAGTGGATCCATTTTAAGAAGACCAATACAACTGTTATAACCTTTAGAGATAACTGAACCTTTGTAGATCTTCTGGCGGATGGATGTTGGAAATGTTTAAACTTATTAACCATATGTATGATTTCTTTTAGTTTAATTTGTATTGTATATTAAAACAAAACACTCTAACTTTTAATACTTTGCCTTTTTAAATTAAAATAATAGTACGTTAAAAAAGGACAAATAATTAATTGAAAAATATATGATTATTTATTATTCTTTTTAAAATCTTGTAAACGCTTCGTATTTCTAATTTGTAAGAAAATTGGTTTCTCTATTATTGGATCATTGGGAAATAAAATTAATACCATGGTTTTTTTTTTTTAATCTGCAAATTCAATACACACAACTGCGCGAGCAAAATAGAAATAAAATCATCGGAAACTTAATTCAGATTCGCTTACTTTGCGAGTTCGCGCGAGTGAAATTCGCTTACATTACCGGAACCGCAGCCTTAGGCGGTAGATAGCGCGTGACCACAAACATAAACGCGACACATACTTATGCCTGTGTCTTTTATAATTTGCATGGCTTATATCACAAAGAAATGGGCGATTATTGCAACTTTTTGTTATTATGTATGTCCATTTTGGACATATGTAAATTTATTCAAAAATTTGCCAAAGCTTTTGCGGTTTTGAAAAGCAGAGTTAAAAGGTCTTTAATATTGTTTGTATTGTTTCCTTCACCACCTTTGCGTTTATTTGAAATAGGAAGTCCATACATACTTATGTATATACATAAGCATACCGAGTTTATCAATAAAAAGAAATCAACTTTTGTGTGAATGATAATCATACACCGCCTGTTGATTGCCGCGAAAAAAATCGTCCATTAATCGTTTCCCGTTTGCTGAAGCCTTAATATCCCAGACGATCTTTTTTAAACTTCAAACTGACGAACATATACTCATTTTTCTGTCCAAAGAATTTTTTTGGGCTGAGATTGTCAAAAACTACGAATTTTGTGTCTTGTGGAACAGTACTTCGTAAAAAATGGCTAAAAGTCGTAATTTTGGGGAGCATGTGGAACAAAGTGTTTAAAACAAAATATAAATATTTTTTGGTGTTAGGTATTTGGGATAGACGACAATCTGGCGTTTGTTTTAAATTTGTGCTCCATTACTCGCAGCAAATATACCAAAATTGTTTTATAAAACATCTCTGTATTATCATATTTTGTTTTCCACTTTTATTATTTAAACTGATTAATTTACTATCAAATTACATTTAACGATTAGTTCTCAAATCAAAATATTTTTTTTGTGAAACGTCAATTCAACATTTAGTGAAGTTAGCTACAATTCAAAGCGTGTTCAACATTTTCAGTCATGCCATGTTTTTGGTCTGCCTGATTCTTCCGTTACGACGTTATCGCGCTATAAAAGAAACTGAAAACTTAAAAAAAATACCCAAATTTGGGCATTTTTGGCTGCTTAATAGCTCCGTTGTATATTGGTTGTACAAAAAAGCGTTTTTAAATAAAACGGTTTTTTTTACAATTTTTTTTTTTTAAATAAAAAAAAATCAAAAATATAAACTTAAGCACAATTAAAAAACAAAAATTAAAAAAATATTGATTTTTCAAAAAAGTTTTTGAAAAAAAAAATGTATGCAAAATTACTTAGGCTACCTACATCTTCTTGAATATCAATTTTTATTGTAATCGGATCACCAGTTTTCGAGAAAGTCGAAGGAAAAAAACCGGTCCTATGGGTGGCAACATTTTTAGCCCACCATATTAATTTTTTTTCACCAAAATATAATGCATACCTACAGTAGTACCTACACTGATTTTTTTTATAAAAATTCTTGGAGTCGGTTTCGAGAAAAATAAGCTTTTACATAACGGTTATATGACAGGTACAGGTATATTCAAAAAACTCCTCTGTAGAATGTCAAAATAACCTTATAAGCTCAAATTTTGAAGACGATTGGCCCAACCGTTTAGGCTGCAGTCCAAAATACATCCTTACAGACAGACATACAGACGTACAGAATTTTGCCAGTAACTCAAATATGTTTCTCTATCATCGTAATGTCATGTTTGATTGTTATCTTAAAAAAATTTAATGCATAACTTCTATTATAGTACCTAAAATCGCAACTAAAAACTTTATATTTCACGGTACGTCCGAAATATTGCAAGACGAGCATTACGGTTTGAATTTTTTTAAGGGGATGAATGCAGCTGGTTACCTCGAGTGAACATTTTTTATAAAAGAAAAAAAACGATAAAATAAGGAGACATGAAACATTGCGTCGCTGTTCTAGACGGGCAATTGTTTCAGAAACATTTTTATTTCCTATAAATCTTTACGCTGTTTTATATTCTATCGAGCAGATGTAGTGATGCCTGAAATAACCTGCCCAGAGGTGCAAGTTTTGGGCGCATAAATTGTAGCCAGATCACAAGGGGAAAAAACATCTTCCATCGATACATAAAACCTAAGCATTTAGCAGCATTTTTAGCAATCTTAAGTCAACATTACTTGGCTTGTAATTTTGGTTACGGTCAGCCGTCAGCCTACAAAGACGTTAGTTTATTTGCGAAGCCAAATTCGCTCCTGGCCTTATAAGGTTTTACCCCGGCTATGTTATAGCAGGCCTTTAAAGTCTATAAAAAGGTGGTATGTTGAAATGTTAAAATCCATCAATTCCCTAAGGGTAAAGATCTGATCAGTTGTTGATTTGCCTGTTAAGAAACCGTGTTAATAGTTGCCGATTATGGTTTTCCCGAATGGGGCTATCAGATCCTATAGGATACATGAAAATATCTTTTAGGATGTGCTCAACAATGTTCTAACTTCTAAGTTCTACCCCCATAATTGCTACACATTGTGATATCTCTCTTCGTATGTATGAGACATATGATGCTACTATGCCAGTATTCTTCTTCTGGCATTTCTTTGTGTTCTCATACGAGTACTATGATTTCATGAATTGGCCCTCAATGTTTGATCAGTTCGGCAGGCATACCAAGCTTCCTTTTTTTTGTGTCAAGTCTTTTCTCTATTCTTCTAAGCTCTGCATACACCATCGCGTATCTATAATACCATCGAAATTTAAAGTTTTTAGAATGAGGCCAATAATTGTCGTCCACTCAGTCATGCGTCCATGGGGCATGGCTGGCATCATAACTTTTTCTGGAAATTCATCGGAATCGTTTGAATTTCTCTCTGATACGAGTTTGGAGAGAATTAAAGAAAAAAAAACTCATTAATTTATTATACAACACTTCAGATTAATTTATTGAAATATATTATTTAAGTTTAATCAATTAAAATATTTTGTTATACATATATTTTATTAATAACGAAAAAAATACTCTTTTCTTAAAAAACTACATTTATTTATAACTTACGTATGGAAAATATGAAGTTAAAAAAAACGTAAGCATTAAAACACAAAATTAAATAAACAAAAAGAAAGAAAATAAAACGAATATCATTCGAATATTATTGTAGATTTAACACTTAAGAGACGCATTACTTTTATTTATAAAGTTACACATAAGTAAAAAAATAAAGAAATATATATAAATTGGTTTTTCATTTACTTTTTTTTTGTTTTGTTTTCGAATAGAAAAAATCCACGATAAATTAATAATTTGGTGTTTTTTTTCTTATATCGTGATAATAAACAAATTTTGTTATTTAATTATGCTTTGTGATATTTAATTGTTTTTTAAATGTTGTGATCAACAAACAATAACACAAACTAAATATCTACCAAAAAAATGACACTTTTCTAAAACTTTGCATGTTTATAAGTCTTAACATTTAAACAAAGAACAAACAGAATACACAAAAAAAATAATTATATAATAAATTATACTTCAATTTGCACTCAACAAAGGACGCGTTAACAATGAAAATAAAAAAGAGTTTACAAGTTAGTAGCCGTTTACTGTGGTGGCTGACTGGCTCTCCTGGACTTATCCTTGTCCTTGTCTTTTCGACCGAATATCCTGAACATGCCACTGCGGCGTTCTTCTTTGCTTTTGCTTCCTTTGACACCCGAAACGGATGAAATCGATTGTGCCTCACTTTCGCTGGAGCTTTCGGCCGATACGCGAGCAATGTTTATTGAATCTGGTTGCAAGGATACTGGTCGTGCATTTTCATAGCGACTTGTTCCCCAACCTGAAATGTTTATACACAAAGATATTTAATCAAATCGAATTTAAATTATAAGGAAAACTATTGTTTTAGACATGCAAAAGTGTGGTAAGAGGGATAAACTTAATATTAGTTACACAAGAAGCTGTAAGATAAATCTAAGAGCGGTATCTACAGGAAGGATATCGACTTATTGGATATTTTATATAAAATCCGCTAGGCATACTGTTAATTAGGGAAATCGAATAAACAAGCTCGATCTAATGGAGGTTTTTTTTTTGTTATAAACCATTGACCACGATACCTTGAGCGCTGGGTCTAAGGTAGGAACGGGTCAATTTCACCGATTGACCTGAAAAAATAAAGTTCTTGTTAAGTATTAAAAAAAGCCTTAAAGTAGTACAAAAAAATCTGCCAATTGTAAGTAGAATGGCAATTCATTTCACAAAAATCATAAAAACTGATCAAGTTATACATAAGATTAGTGCAAAATACATATTTATGAAGTCCATTCTCCAGATTGTGTTAAATATAAATTCTAACTACAAATTAAATAAAAAATATGCACATTCTTTAAACTGAATACAATGTATCAAGGATCAGATAGAAAAGAGAAAACACACACCAAGATTATAAGTTTTTTTTTGTTTACCAAAACTACTAAAGCTTTAGTAAGAGATTAAAAAAAAACAAGAACAATATCTAACCAGCGACGTCGGAACTACTGATGCCCATATAACTTGGATTTGTCACTGAATTATTATCTGGCGAATAATGCCAGACTGTTCGACTGGTTGTTGTTGTTGTTGTTGTATTAATATTGCCATTATTGCCATCTGAACCACCTAATGACATTGATGTTTGGACAGTAGTTCGCTTCATTGGACTACCAGCTGTTGTTGCGCCTTTATTGTTGCTGTTATTGTTCTCGAAGCGATTTACATCGGAGCGTGTTGAAGAAGCAGATGATGAGGATCGCTTCTGTGGTGATATAAAACTTCCAGGGAAATGTTGTTGGCTGCTGTTGTTGTGCTGAGTACCGAATGTACTGATTCTTTGGTGTCCTCCCAGAGGGGGCATTGTTGTGGGCAATGGTGGCGGATTTTCTGTTTGAAATTTTAAAAATTAAAGTTAAAAAGCGAGGGATTTGGAGACTTAAACAATAAACCATGACATTTGCCATGGTTTTAATAACAAAAATTGGAGTTTCTTGTATTTTTTACATTGACGACTTCCTATCTAAATACTCTTATTAAAAAACGCATTACCATAAGCCTAAAGTTAGCCTGAGGCATTGCAATGCAGTGTAATCCTTAAATCGTCGAAAAAAACAGAAATTTTGGAACCGATATTTCAGAACATAAAGATTGATAGAGTCAACTGAGGAATACTACAGCAGAGGCAAATTAGTCAGATGAATAGAATCCAAAGATCGTGTGTCCTATCGATGGAAAAATCCACCGCGCTGTGGGGTTGGAGGTGATTGTACGACGAGTTCTACGGAAGGCCTCTTCAACCTGGCGGTGGAAAAAGAAATCTGTGATTCGGACACGTCAAAAAGAGGGACTACCATCAAGGGTTACTCAGATGACATCGACATCTGTAGAAGTCACCAAGTGCAAGACTCCTGCATCCTGTTACTCCACAATGATGGGAAAACCAAGTACATGGTGGCTGCGTTAGCCAGAACTGTTGGTCCAACATCCAGGGTAGTGAAGCATGAATTTGAAATGACGTTGACGTTTCTTGACAATTCTGTCTGAAACTTAGATTAAGGGCACAGGAAACGAGTAAACAAACTCTCTAGCCATGGTGTCCCCAACTCCATACAGAAAACGGTCGCAAGTGATTTGGAGCTAACTAGCTAGAAATTGAGCTGAGTAAAAGATTGTAACTTCTTTGCCTACGCTCAACCAACAAGCTTATCCAGCCAGCTCGATCCCTAGGTAACTGCCTCCAGTTTTGTACTTGATGTCAGTCGAGGTTCTTTTCCACTTGCGTTTGCCACCTTAGTCTCGTTTTTCCTCCACTGCGTCGTCTCTCAGGGGTGGAATCGAAGAATTTCCGGGCTTATATGACCCAGCCACCTGAGGCGTTGGACTTTTACTCTTTTGGTTAGGTCTGTTTCGCTATATAGACCGTGCGTACAGTTCCTTGTGGTAACTCTTTCTCAACTTGCCGTTAATGTATATGGAACTAAAAATCACCCCTAAAGCGTCCTCATCCACTTTGACAATGTCCATGCGTCTGCATCATACATTAGGACTAGGATGATGAGTGTTGATGAGGAATGATGAGTAAATTGAGTTTGCTGTCGACATTTGTGATAGGAAGAACCAAGCGGGCACTGACCACTGCTTCATTACAATAAAGTCAGCAGCAAGCAGAATGGGACTGGTTATAATCGAGGTCACGAAGACAAAATGAAATATACGCTTTCGTCAATAAAAGTCTAATCCAACCACCGACTTGGCCAGAACGTGACTATTGACAAGTGTAACTTCGAGGTAGTCAGTGAAATTGTCTACCTGGACGCTGCTGTAGGTACAGTAAACATTATCAGAGCAGAAATCAAATGTAGAATCACTCTTGCTAATCGCTTTAACTTTGGGCTGAGTATGGAATTGATGAATAAAGCCCTATCGAGAAGTCCCAAGGAGACGCTATGCCAAACAGTCATCATCCCAGTTTTGCTATATATATATAATATGTTATATTCCACGCAAATTGGCATTGATAAGCCTTTGAACCGAATAAAAAAATTCGATGATATCTCACCTCACGCACAGTTTCTTTTATTAAAATTTAAAGTTAGGAACGCTTAATGAAAGAGCCTATAGTTGCTGGAGACAAAGCAGCAGGGATTGGCAAGAGTTATTCTTAGTTTAGTCTCAGCGATTGTGTGATCCTCTAAGTTGATAGTGGAGCCCAGGTAGAGTTCGTAACTATCTCAAGTTGTAGCTCTCTATCAAGACGTCACTGTTGGGTGTGTCTTCTCCTTTATGACGGCATATACTTTGTTTTGCCTCCATGACTCCTAAGCCCATATTTGCTGCTTCCGTATCAATAGTCACAAAAACGCAACTGACATCAGCCTATGTTCTTCCGATTATGTTAATATCGTCGGAGTATGCGAGTAATTGGACGGACTTGCCGTGAGACTTCTGCACAATTCCTTTAAGTGTGATGTTGAAGAAGTAGCATGACAGCGCATCGTTTTGTCTAAATCCATTTTTGCCTTCAAATATGTCGGCGAGGGGTGTAACAACCAAATTTACGATTGTCGGCTGAAATTCTTAGAATCTGAGTAAAAGATTTAAACCAAATTGTTGCCAGGTTCGCCCCAAATCACGTTAATAACTTTTTCGTCTTTGAAGTTTTTTTTATAGCTATCAAAGTAACGGTTTCTGTGTGCAGCACTTCTTTCACTGACTTCAAAAAATTCCCTTGACCTATTGGACATGGACAAAATCATTTCCAATATAACTAAAAACCCACCTGAATGTCTTGTTTCCATTGTAAAACCTCTTATTTCGTCGTTACCATTGGGGATACCACTTATACCAGCAGGAAGCGTTGACGATTGTAGCCTTGACATGCTTCCAAAGTTAGCATTGACATCTTGAATATCTAAGAAAAAAGAAAAAACCCAGTTCCATACAAAACTGTAATCTATTTCATGCTAAATCCTACCACTTCCGGTGCTATTGCGATTCCTCATGACTACCAAATTATCTGTACTTTGTCGGTGTGGTACTGGTGGTGGTGCACCTCTTGGTGGTATTGGAGGTTTTTGTTCTGCAAATCCGTAGGATCCAGTTGGAGAGGCGGGTTGATGTACGGGTATCTGTTTAGGAAATCCTCTTATAGACTAAAACTATTGACAAACTTGTATAGACTTACGCTGGCTTGTTGTGAATACTGTTGCTGTTGTTTTTGCAGGAAATTCATTTGTGGCGTTGTCGAGCTGCTTCCTGATAAGCTGCTGTTAATCGAATCATTTCTACTGCGACGCTGTGAGTCTGGTGATGATGCTCTCGAACTCATGGGCGAATCGATTTGGCTGGCGATCTTAATGTCTGGGAAGCTATTTGATTGCTGTAAGGGAGTAAAACAAAAAACAAGTAAAAAAAACCTGCAAGATACCGGTTTGAAAAAAAACTCACCCTTACTGACTCATCATAGCTAAGAAGTTGTAGATTTGGCGGCAGACTAGCATGGAACGAGATCTTTCTTATCCAATCATTCATCGATTCAAGTTTGGGTGCTTCGAAGAGGAATTCCGACCCATCGGGAAGTTTCAGTCTGAAAACGTATTTCTTCTTCGTGTAATCTTCGGCACGTTCGCACTTGGCTCCCAGAATATTGACAGGAGCTGTAGCTGTCTTTTGCTGAATAAAATCATTTTCGTCCTTGAAGAAGCACAGAAGCTGGCCACACAGTACCGTGTGGAATTGCTTCCATGAACGTACCGGTGCTTTTTTGCCTCCAGACTGGAGACCATGTTTACGTTCAAGTGTTCCTTGAATCTCGACTGGTGGCAGGTCGAATCCTTCACCCTTGCCACCGTTCTTGCGGAAGCTTTGAGCCCGTCGACGGGTGGTGAATGAAGGTGTTCGTTTGGGTTGCTTCTGTGGTACTTTCATACTTTCAGCTCGTTTTACAGTTGTGTCTGAGCCACGTCGCAGACGATCGCCAAACACACCAGACGTAGGAGTACCGGGTCCAGTTACAGTGCTCTTTGGTGTTGTGTACTCTTCCTCGAAGGGACTGCGCAGAGGTGTGGCTGCTGGTGATGTCACCATTGGGGACGAGTATATTGGAGTCTTTTCGGCAACACCATTCGCACGGTTTTCGTTCTGCTTCTCGGCACGTCTTCGTTCGTCGTTCAAACGTTGTAGTTCCTTTTGCTTCAGAATCTCCAAACGTTCCTTTTCTAGTCGCTCTTTTTCCATTCTCTTAGCAACCTTCTCGTTTTCAACTTGCTTCTTGAAGCGCTGTTCGAGAAGAGTTATCCGGCGAATGGCATTGAATTTGTCCTCCTGTGCTGCTACTGTCTTTTCAAAGTCCTGATGCCGTCTTAGTAGATCCTCAACTTGTGGAATCGATTCACCCAACTTCGAGTCTTTGAGAAGTGGCTCTCGACTTGAAATCCAGTTCTCGAGAATTTCAGCTTCTTTGAGGAATAGTCTGGTGTCCAAATTAAGTTCATAGATCTCTTTACGTTGTTGAAGGGTCAACTCCAACAGATCGTGACGCTGCTTCAAAGTATGGATCTTCTCTTCGACCTCATGCGCTAAGAAGTGTTTCTCTTTGATCAATTTCTGTCCGTTAGCTGTAAATTTGGCAAAAGTTTCATCTCGGGCATGTATCTCCGCTGTGTGTTCTTTAATGCTGGAGAGAAGTGCATCAGCTCCAGCCACAGTTGTAGCTAACTCGGGAGCTGTAATCTTTGCCAGCATTTCGTTAATCCATGCAATCAATTCTCGGTACTCGTCAAAGTAGGACTGGAGCTGTTCGGCTTGTTGAAGCTTGCCCCGTCGTAGTTCAGTCTTCTCCTTCAGATCAGCCCAAGCTTCGATAGTTTCATCGCGTTTAACTTCAATGTGCTCTTTAGCATCGGGATAGGTGTCTCCTAACTTTGAAGCTTCTGCCAGAACTGAGTCAACTTGTTCCTTAATAGCTGATAATTCAGCTTCGAAGACAGCATGTTTACGGTTGAGGGCTTGAATACTCTCCAAGTCCTGTCCATAATCCTCAGAGATTAGTGAGGATTCTTTTTCGTTGATAAGCGAAATGGTTTCGTCAGCAGCTCGGTCATAGACATGCACCTGCTTAGCTCCGGCTAGAGCATCTTGACGGGCATTGACTAGATCCTTAAGCTCATCCCATAATTGCTTGGTTTCGTCACGTTTCGATTTTATCGATGATCGATAGGGATTGTTCTCCTTGATTAGGGCTTCACCACGGGCCAAACATGCTTGAACTCGTCCTTCATTTGCTGTTAAATTTGATATAAACGAGTCAAAGGCTAAAATCAACTGTTCCACATGCTCCACGTCTTCGCCATAATCTTCAGATGCAGTTACAGTCATTTGGTCGCCAATCCATTCGTGGAGATCCTCAGTTTCTCGGAGGAATTCAAAGAGTTTCTTGCACTCAGCCAAACGCAACTCACGCTCTTTGCAGAGCTTGAGAAGTTCTTGGTACTGTGCACTTACAGAGGAGTTCTTTGAGTTGATGTTTTGGCTGTCGAAATGGTTCCTTTCAATTAAATTGGTTGCAAGGGTGTTAACTTTTTCAATGGACGAATTAAATGATTGTAGCTCTCGCTGGAGAACTTCCACTTTCTTGATATGTGACTGTACGGATGATTCATCCCGTCCATAGTCTTGTGAGGCAAGAATAGGGCGTTTCTCTTTTATCCAGGCCTCAGCCTCGTTGGCTTCCACATAGAACATTTGACTCTCAACAGCATCCAGCAATCGTAGACGCCGTATACTGGCTAGATCTCGCAGATTCACCAACTTCGACTGAAGGAGATCACACTTGGATTTCACTTGATCTCTAGCAAAGTGTTCCTCGCGCATCATTTGTTGTCCACGCTGGAGCAGGGCTAAAATAAGTGGTTCTTGTGATAGAATTTCTGCTTCCAGTCCTTGATGTTTCTTCTGCAGGACTTGTACAGCAATTAAACTAGCTCCAAGATCATTTGACCCAGCAATAGCTTCCTTCTCAGTCAGCCACTGAAGTTCGTCTTCGGCATCACGCATAAACTGCTGAAGATTAAGTGAGTCTTCCAAGTTTTCTCTTCTAATGGCAATAGGTTCATGAAGACTTCTATAGCGTTTGATTGTGCCCATTGCTCGATCGTGAATCTCGTCCTTCAAGAAGTGATCTGCCAGTAAGAATTTCTCTGCGCTTTGCTTCACCTGGTCACAAATTTCATTGTGATGAGTGACATCGGCTTCTAGACGCTCGTGCTTCTTGATCAGATTGTTCACAGCTGCCAAATCTTTGCCATAGTCTTCACTAGACAAATGTGACTCCACCTCGTCCATCCAGTTATTGAACTCATCCATGCTTCGGTTGAAGGTAAGTGCCTCGTAGGCTTGATTTAGTTTGTCCTTCTTTTCCTTGGAAGCTTGTGTCAGTTTCTCCCAGTCGGATTCAAGCATCTCCAAGTGCTTGGCAATCTCAGTTTTGGCATAGTGGTCGTTCTTGATTAGACCTTCGCCTTCAGCAATCACATCCTTAACTCTTGATGCATTGGTCACAAGTTCACTATCGAAGGCCGTGTGCTTCTGAATCTTGCTCTGCAAGTTGCTTGGCTCTCTGTAGCTGTCATCAATGGCGATCTGCATCTTTTGAACTAACCAACGATCGATTTCATACAAACTGCGAAGGAACTCTTGAAGCTGTCTGGACTGCGTGAGTTTGAAGCGACGTTCCTGGGACTGCGCGATAAGTTTTTGTTTGCGCTTGAGGACATATGATAATTTCTCCCTTATGACCGCGGCATCTTCAGGATCACTAGCTAAGATTGACTTGGCAAACTTTTCTAGCTCGTTAACATTGTCCGACTCGAGAAGTTTCTCGAATGCATCATGCTTCTTGATCAACCGATCGACAGCTTGATATGAATCTCCAAGATCGTCATTATTAAGGAACGCTTCCTTATTGGCCAACCAGTTTTCAACCTGCTCCATTTGTGACTTGAATAGTTGGAGTTGATGGGCTTCTCGAAGCCTCTTGGCACGATCATTCCATGCATCATGCAACGTTTTATGCAAGTCTCCCAGAATCTTCAGATATTTCTTGGCATCATTTGACTTCTCTACACTGACCAAACTTTCGCCGTGCTTTTTCAAGTCTAAGAACGCCTTATCCCGGCCATCGATTTCCGCCTTACGCTCTTGGTGCAACTCCAGCTGCGTCTCGCATTCGGTGATCGTCATTGGAGCTTGAGCTGCATTCTTTTTCTTTATAATGTCATTCACCCAGGATTCCAGCTCCTTAACGTCTGAGACGAACTTATGCACATCATAGGCGTCATTGAGTACGTCACGACGTTTGATGCTGAGATCCTGGAGATTGTTCCAAGACTTTTTCAGCTCGTCCAGCTTCTTATCAATATCTTGCAAGCGATCTGGGTACTTCTTCTTCAGGTCCATTGCATCACGTTCGTGTTCGCTGATTTTCTGCTTCACTGCGGTCATATCACGCTCTAAAGCGTCTTCTCTGCGAATTAGTGTTTCAACTGCTGCCAAGTCACGACCAGTGTCTTCAGAGCTCATTGCAAGTGCCTTTTCAGCGATGCGGTCTGAGGTATCGTCCACGTCACGATTGAAGACGTGGATTTCATTTGCTCCACCAAGAAGAGCTCGGTAAGCGCTGAGGGCTCCTTGAAGATGCCTCCAGCGACTGTTAAAGTTATTCCTCCTCTTGTCAATGTTCTTCGTTTCAGCGGGCACCTCTCCTTGATGGATCAACTTGTCGGCCAATTGGTTTATATGCTTAACCCTTTGGTCGTCAACACGCATGTCCGAATCAACATCATCGAGTTTCCTCATCAAGGCGTTGCAGTGTTCCAGATCACGACCAGTGTCACTGGCTTGAATCATCATTTCCTTGTCCCGAATCCATGCTTCGATTTTGTCTAGTTGGTTATTGAATTCTAGTATATCTTGGGCTTCTTCTAGGCCTCTGCCACGATTATCCAACTCCTCGAGCAAACTCTTCCACGATGAAACAACACTTTCGATAGCTTGCTTGATTTCTGGAGATGATTCGTGCTTCTTTCCGATCAAAATCAGTCCAGTTTCTTGGATTTCTTTTATTCTTCCCTGGTTGGCTGCAATTTCAGCTTGGAAGGCCTGGTGTTTTTGCAATTTTTTGATCTTTTCGTCCAAATTGGATACTTCAGAGTAGTTGGCTTCATCGGCTTCCAACTTTTTTTTCTTCTCTGATATCCATGATTGTGCTTCAGCGCAATCTCTCACAAATTGAGCGTAAAGAAGATCATCCTCCAGTTTATAACGTCTTCTCTCACACAGATCAATCACTCTTTCACGTCGTGACAAGACTCCTGAAAGTATTCCTTGAATGTTGGCACTATCATAGTGACGTTGCTCGATCAGTTTTCGTCCATGGTCTTGCAGGAGGGCAACTTTGTCTTCCTGGGTCTGAATAACTCGCTCGAATTCATCGTGCTTCTTTATTTGGTTCTGTACATCTTCCACAGTTTGGCCAAAGTCAGAACTTGTGAGCGCTGCCTGCTGTGAACTGGACAGGTTATCAATTTGTTTTGCATCTCGTAAGAAGCAGAACAAATCGATCTTCTGTTCGAGCATGATCTTCTTTTTGTTCCAAGCAGCGTGAAGTTTCTGACGTTCATCCAACATGGCAGAGCACTTCTCTTCGACTTCGGCAGCGGCATAATGACCGGTTTGAACCATGGAATCGCTAAGCTCATTGAGGAAGCGGAATTTCTCTTCGCGCGCTTCGATTTCTCCATATATCGCATCGTGCTGGATTTTCAAAGCTGTTGCTCCAGCTGCATCACTTACATGTTCTTCAGCTTGCAGAGCTGCCCTTAAATTTGATGACCATGACATAATGTCACGAACGTCAGTCAAGAAGGACTGAAGATCGGAGCTTGCAGCAAGTCTGTCTGATCGTGCGCCAGAACGCTCTTTCAACTCATTCCATGCAATAACGACTTTGTCTTGTTGTTGAGCTATTGCACTTGCGTTTGATGGATACTTAGCTTGCAGACGAACTGAATCTTCTACCAGCACTTGGAGCTGAGCTTCCAATGCAACCAAATCGTTCTCAAATCCCTCGTGCTTTCGCAGAAGTGCCAGCGCTGAGTTCAAATCTTTTCCCAATTCTGATGAAAGAGCTGCATTTTTGTCTTGAATTCGGAACAACGCTTCTGCAATATCTCGATGGAAGCGATGGATTTCTCCAGCTGCGTGTAGTTTTTGTTCACGTTGGTTCAGCAGCTTTAGAAGATTCTCCCA
Source organism: Platycheirus rosarum (assembly GCA_963971375.1). NCBI lineage: Eukaryota > Metazoa > Arthropoda > Insecta > Diptera > Syrphidae > Platycheirus > Platycheirus rosarum. The sequence continues at coordinate 259,579,852 of OZ020507.1, forward strand.
GGATGATCTGGAAAAAATCCAATATTAGGCAATGGTTTAGAATTTGAAGTTTTTATGTGACTTACCTTAACTGTTCCTGGCGTTTTTCAACATCTGGTGCGTAAAGACTCTCGGTTTCCACTAGTTTCTTAGCCAGCACTTCACACTGGTTGACTCTGTCGGAGCCAACTTCCACACGATGCTTTAGGTCGTCAAATTTGTTTTGGAGAAGCTAAACCAAGAGATTATATAATAAGATGCATTAAAATGATGACTTAAAAGCTTACCTGCAAATGCTCATAATCCTGACCATAATCCTCCGACGATGCAGCTTGGTCCTGCTCTCTAATCCATTGCTCTACTTCAGCCGATTCTAAGAAGTACTCGTGCATATACAAGCTTTCCATTAGTCTCATCTGGCGTTGTGTGGCCAATTTCTGTAGACTTTTTAGCATTTTCTCAATCAAAGCTTGCTTCGATGCCAGGATTTTTCCATCTGGATGGCCAGCTGCAACCATAGCTCCACAATTGTGACCCATTTCAGTGACAATGCCCGAATATGTGTCCAATTCTAGTTCAATAGCTTTGTGTTTGGTCAAGAGCTTGGTTGCTGAATCACGATCGCGTCCATAGTCTGTTGATCGAAGAACGTTGTTTTTCTCTCCCAACCACGACTCGATCTCTGCAGCTTCAGACAAGTACTGTTGCGCCTTAAGAGACATATCCAGTTTCTTAGCACGATCATTGGCATTGCTTTCAAGATCAATCCAAGATTTTTCCAGTTTGTTGCAAAGGTTCTTCACCTTCTCCTTCTCTGGGTGTTTCTGGTCAATCAGCGTCTGTCCAGACTGCAGAGCTCTATTTATCATTGGCTGATGACCCTTAATCTCTGCCTCTAGCTTCTTGTGTTTTTTATACAACGATTGCGCTTGATGTAAGTTCTGTCCTAGTTCCTTGGAAGTAGCCGCTGGCATATGCTCATTTATCCATTGCATTTCAGCATCCAGTTCGAACACAAACTTATGGTAGTTCAAACTTTCTTCTAGCTCAGCACGACGCTTTCTGATTGGATCTTTGAGCAGATGGAAACGATTTTGAATATCCTTTGTTTCGTCCTTGATATTTGCTGCATTGAAGTGACCTTCATGAGCCATTTCCTCGCCAGATGAAACCAATTCTTCGATTTTTTGTTCCCACAGGGTGATTTCCGATTCCAAGATATGGTGTTTGTTAATCAAATCCTTGCAGCTACGCAAATCATGGCCAACGTCTTTACTCTTGAGAGCGCTGTCCAGCTCATCGACCTTCTTCTTCGCATCTTCAATTGCACGGTTGTGTTCACGTTGCAGGAATGCCTGTTCCAATTTCCGTCCTAAAAAGAGAATCATTTTTCAAAAACAATCTTAAGATTTACTCCCAGAACTTACCTTTGTCTTCTGAGATCGTCAAAAGATCCTTCCACTTCTTGTTTAGATCTGTTACCTTAGCCTGTACTTCCGGTACACGATTTTTTGCAGCGACCAATGATTCAGCATCTTTGTTGACATTTCTCAATTGCCCTTCATTTGCACGTAGTTCTCTTTCGAATGCCTTGTGCTTTTGAAGCTTTCTTGGCAAGTTGGATAGATCCTTATAGCTATCATCGCCAGCAATCTTTGTCTTGTCATTAAGCCATGTATTAAGATCCTCAGCTTCAGCAGCGAACTTGTGATAATCTTTGGATGCCTGCAGAGATCGTTTTCTTTCAAAAGCACGATCCTTGACAGCTTTGCGTTTAGCCAGGACCTGGTTCCTCCGATTGTCGATACTGAAAGGATCCAAAATCTATTAGTCTTTTATCTGATAGGTAACAAAATTTTCTTACTATTTGGAATCGTAGTGGTCATTGTCGATCAGTTTATCAGCATGATCAGAAAATCCCTTCAAAATCTTGTCTTGAGCCATAAGACTTTTCTCGAAATCGATGTGGCGCTTAAATATCGCCTCAACTTCATCCAGGGAGTTCTTTAGAATGAAAAACGTTAGTACAATTTCAAGGGAAGTGAGGTGGCAAACTTACTCCTAAGTTGGAATACTCAAGGAACGCTTCATGGCCCTTGGTGGTGGCATCGATCTTATCTGCTTCGCGGTTGAAAATTTGCAGTTCCACGCACTGCTGCAGCCATTTCTGTTTCTCAACCCATCCTCTATGGATAGCATCCTTTTCGGCCTTTAGTCTGTCGATAATCTTCACTGTTTCAGCCACGTTCGGTCTTCCATCGGTAAGTTGGTGACCTAAATTAATCACTTCAGCAAATTCGTTATCATGCGCTTTGATATCATCGCCAAGTTCATTGTGCTTCTTGTATAGATTGTTAGCTGTTTCTACGTCCCTAGCAACATCATCGGCATTCAATTGATCTTTAACGGAATCAATCCAAGCTAATAAAGTTTTGGCACTATTGTTGAAGATTTGTTGTCCAACGGCATTCTCGATTCGAGCCCGCAACTCGATTCCTTTGGCATGCACCTGCTTCCACATATCTGTGACCTCTTGTTGACGATCGGTGACATTGGCTCGCTCGGCTGGATATGCGTTCTTTACACTAGGAAGAATCTCATTACATTTAAAACCAACTCACAATAAAAAAAAACTTACGAATTGCCAAGATAGTTTACTCGATTAACTTTTTCTTCAACTGGAGCTAGTTCTCGTTCAAGATTCTGGTGCCTCCTCTGCAACGCTTGGACAGTCTTTAAGTCGGGACTTATTACTGCCGTGTCAAGTTGCAGCATCTTCTCGCTCATCCAAACCTTAGCTTCATCGCAGGTTCTGTTGAAGAGTTCTACGCTCGAAGCACCTTCTAGACTCTTCTCCCGTTCGGCCTTTGCATTATTCAAACGCTGCCAGATCTGATGAATCTGCTTCTGACGAGCCAAAATCTTATCCAACTGAGAGTGACCCTGTCGTGTAAAGTTCTGCACAGCTGTGTCAATCTCCTCCACTCTTTTCGAAGCTGCAGACAGATCAGTAAGGAACTTCTCGAACTTTCTCTTAGCGTTCTCGACTCCATCCACTTCGTCTGATTTGATCATTTTTTCCTTGTCTTTCATCCATTTTTCGAAGTCATCGCACTCACGATAGAATCCAAACAGGTGAATGGAATCCTCGAGAAGTGCATGTCTCCGTTGAGCCATCTCTTGAAGTTCGTCGTAGGTAACGTTGATACGTTTTTGACGCTTCTCCACACTGTCGGCGTTGTCGTTGATGTTTGTCGAAGAGCGTCGCTTAACCAATGGTTTGATCTGAGACACACTCGACGGTTTGATTCTTCGCACAGGCACAACTTGTCGCACCAGAATTGTCTTCTTCACCTTCTGCTTGGTTTTGACCTTTTCAGGCTTCGTCACAATACAAGCGACTGGTAATGGTTCGACTTCTTTCACATAGTTCGCGGGGACAAAGCCTTCTGTACCGTTGTCTTTGCGAACGCACCACCAATCGTTGTTTGTTTTGTTCTTGAGGAGCATTATCTAAAAGAAAAATGCTTTGAAAGGCTTCTCGAGGGTTATAAAAAAAAAACTCACTTCTCCTTTATCCATTTTCATTCCCTGGCCATCAAAGGGGAACAAAGCCTTAACATGCGGCAAAAGCTTCGTTTCGGTGACTTTTTTGTGCTCCAGTTTTTCCACAAACTCCTCTTCCCACACTTCCTTGGGCACCAGGCGGGTTTCGTTTACCCATTCCTCTTGCTCGATTTCAGGCAACTGTTCTGGTTCTGCTGATAGCTGTAAATTAACAAGATTTTAGTTTTTCTCAAACACCCTTTAAAAGCGTTTCTAAGAACTTTACCTCTAAAGTGCAGATTCCTGCCTTTACTAACTTTTCAGCCTGTTGGTTGAGGTTAAGAATATCTCCAGAATAGGCATTCAATTCACCCTGCAAGTCCCGGTGCCTCTGTAGCAAGGCTTGTGCCGATGGTTCATCTGTTCCATAATCTTTTGAATTCACCAAAGCCATCTTCTCATTCAACCACGATTCAGCTTCATTGGCGTCAGTGTAGAACTGATACGCTTCAGCAGCATCTTCTAACTGCTTGCGTCGCAGTTCAACTAGATCCTCAAGAGCTTTCCAGTGTTCTTCTAGCGAATTAATTCTCAGCTTGACTTCCGAAGACCTGGGATGTTTGTCGGTTATCAATTTCTTTCCGGCGTCTCCCATTTGTAGTGATTTGGGCTTCCTCGATTTGATTTCATCTTCGAGAGCTTTGTGTTTTTGCTGCAGAGAGAGAACGGCACGCAGATCTTTAGCTGAAATTCCTGTTTTACAGATCCTCTGCTTATCTACAAGCCAACCCTCTTCGTTGTCGTAGTCTTCCATGAAATGATAAAAATTCCTCGCCTCTTCCAGACATGCTCTCCTTTTTGAGCACAGCGTCAGCAATCTATAAAGAAAAGAGCAAACAATCAAGTCCTAACCCAACAACTCAAGTGTTTCCAAAACTTACACTTGATAAGCTTTGTCCAATTCCGCTAGCCTCTGCATGAGAATTGCTGCGTCTTTCTGGTCTTTGTAGGCCTGCCCCAGCCGAGTGAACTTCTTGAGTGTTTCACCAAGTGTATTCACCTGCAGTTCCTGCAGTGAATGTGCCTGAAGAAGCTCTTCCACTCCCAGCAAATGTGGACCCACATCTTCAGATGCAAATTGCACCTGCAGCTCCTTGATTGCTTCAAGAGTACTTGCGATTTCGCGCAGCAAGTTCATTAGGTTACTCATCTGTGATAAGTTGTATTTGTGGTTCTCCAGCAGTTCGAGTAGTTTTCGCCATTTCTCCATGACTTCCGCTTCTCGTTTCTTCACACGCTCTTTCCCGTGATAGTTCTCTTTTTCCAATTCATTGGCCATGGCTGTAAGATCATTAAAACGTTCAACACGCGCCAAAATATCCGCTGAGATAGCTTCGTGTTTCTTAAGAGTTGCATCCACTTGCCGCAGATACCTCGGATCGGATAGCACTTGAATCATTTCCTTCAAGTAGCCTTCGCGAAGAACTGACTTCTTCTCGAACTTGTAGTTCAGCTGTTCGAGTTTTTCCTGTCGCAACAGCTCATCGCGCAACGCCACCTCTCGATTATGTTCGGCGTTTTCAAGCTGTTGCCACGCTTTTTCAATATCATTGACCAATTGTCCATCTTGCGGGGTATATTGTGGTTGATTCAGTGATTTCAGCAGGGTGTTGATGGTAAAGTATAACGCTTCAATCTCACTTCGTTCTTTGTATCTAGACAAAACAAATGTATTCCATTAGATCATATTCCAGTAGATTGGTTATCACACAAAATCTTACTTTTCTGGTTTCTCTATAGTTCGGTACTCCTTAAATGACAACAATTCCTTTTGAATGCCTTCGAGCGAATTGGGAAAATCACGTTTCGCCAATTCGATTGTCTTATTCCGGATCCAACTGAGTAAAGTTGTCGTCAGGCGTTCGTAATGCATTTTCTTGCGATCAGCATCCATGAGTTGGCCAACAATCTGGTTAGTGGGAAACAAAAAAAAATCAATGTTTGGAATTATAATTAGAAAATCTTAATAAGCTATTGAATTGCAATGCATGTCTATGCAACTGTCTGCTGGACACGCCGCCGGCTGCTGTATCAATAGATAGATGTCTGAAATACCATCGATTAACTGGAGCATGATATTTATTGTTATTGATACCGATGGAGGGCAGCACACGGCAGAGTGCAAAGAAATCGAAGTCGAAAATCAGTGGACCATTAATCGTGGGAGACTAAGGTTGTTTGAGCGAGGGTCATTGAAACACATAGTTGTAATGTAGAATCTAGACTCAAAGAAGTGTTTAGAGAGTTTCAAATCGAAGCCGCCAATCGGCGCGGTTTTAAAAGTTGTGGAACTCAGGAAATTTATGAACCCCGAGGGCCATTTAACTTGTTTGGAGATTAAGATAGGAAAGTAAGGAAGTGTGGAACCTTTGATGAAATATGAGTAGTAGACTATAATGGGTTCTGCTAATTGCAAGAAAGAAGTCTGATTGAATCAGAGATTTCGCAGTTTTAAGACACAAGCACTGTGGGAAACTGTTAAGTGTTGAAGTTATTTCTTCATTAAGTAGTTTTGCAAGAGAGAACTATGCACCTTTCCAAAAAGTTTTAGTTTTTTTGGAACGTTTTTTGGTCTTGGGTAGAAAATCAGATAAGAACTTGAGTTTCCCTCAGACTTTTTGCACAGATTTTCGCTTTTAAAGGTGGAAAATTTGATGGATCGGTGAGAATTTATCCAGTTTTCTTGAAAACTTAAACATTTTTTGAAATGAAAACCATACTTACATTGGCAATACGTTTTCCACTTTTCTGTTCATTTTTCATGCGTGCAAATGTGTGATAGTATGATGCGACATATGTTAAAATTGACTTTTCATCGGGCCGTACACAGTCAACGTCCTCGGCGTCCAGTAAACTGAAAACAAAACAATTATTCATTAATGGAACAATCTGATTGGCCATTCAAAAAGATGTGTCTGACGAATCTACATAAGCGAATCTTCGAATACATGGAAAATTAAGCATTTTTTTTATGTTTTTTAATTAAAGTTAATAAAAAAAAAAAACAGTTAAAGATTTAAAACTATCAAAACTCACCTTGGAATACCCAAATCATTAGCGGCTACATCGAAGGCATGATTCAGGTTGTCGATATTTGAATTTTTCGAATGAACGATTGTATTGTACTCAAAGAGATCAGGACGATGTGAATGGATGAGGGCATTGAAACCTAAACCAGATCTCCATGATGATGTGAAATCCTTTAAGAAAACAAATTATAATTATTTATTTATTTTCAGAGAAAAAAATAATAAGATTTTACCTGAATATTAACCCCTTGGTAGCCATGGGTTTTTCTTTGACACCACAGTAGAAGAGCATCTTTGGCAGAACGTTTCTCTGATGATTCGTTTTCTTCATCCTGAATGAAAAGATTTTCCAAATTTATTTTTGAGTCATTTAATATTAAATTATTAATTTTTTTTTTCTAACTTACCACGTCAATTTCGATTTCTTGAATTTGGAAACGAAGAATAATTGTCCAAATCAAACCGAGGATCAATCTGGGGTTACCATCGACTATGTCTTCAGCACCAATTGATTCAAGACGAACCTGAGAAAAAAAAACAAAATAAATTTTAAGCATTTTACACATAAGTAAAATTGAAGTGTCTTTTCAAAATCAAAATAACAGTTTTTTACAAGATGCAAATAAAATATTATACGGCTTCGGTACTTATTACAAAAAACTTTTTGAAATTTTTTGTCTGTCTGTTTGTTTGGGCTTATCTTGGAAACGGGAGGACCGATTTTGACGGGACTTTCACAAGGAGATAGCTAATGTTCTAAGGAGTAAGTTAGGCTACTTAAATTGCCCTTAGGTGGAACTGATGTCACTTTTTTCGGATTTTTATATTTATTGACCGATTTGACTTTGGCAACATTTTGACCCGATAGGTGGCGAACAAAACGGAATATAATGATATTAGATATACATGTCATCGGCCGCCTGTTCAAAACTGTTCTGAAATTTCTCACTACTTCTGTGCTGTTCTATTCTGTTCTGATCTTAAAAAAAGCGTACTGAACAAAGCTTTTATTATATATGTATGTAGTTCCGGGCAAAATAATAGTGATGCTCGTACTTGATGTTTTCTGTTATTGTCGTACCAGTTCAACGTTTTGTGAACGAGCGATTAGAACGGTACAATTTACCGTTAATTATGAGTCACGAAAAGCACTTTATTACTCAAAAGCGCACTCTATAACAAAGCTGATTTCAGAATTAAAACTAAAGGTTATATAAGAGATGGGCTCTAAGACAAGGACTTGGAAGGTTGAAATCAGAAAGAGGAGAGATTGAATTGATTTTACTCAACATGCGGGTTAAAGGTTCCTATGGTCTCATAGGATGCACGATGGTGAGGAAGAAAAAAGACGCGATGATCTAATGTTGCGTGGGTTAGTATTGAACAAGATAAGATCGAAAAATTGGGAACAATCAATGTAAGAAGTCGTTGAATGAAAACGATGTGAAATACATCCCTACCGGCTTCAAGGGGTGTACATTAAAAAACTTGAGTCGGTGAAGGTGGCTGGCAGAGAAGTTGTTAGAGTCATGAAGACCCTGGAGAATAAAGAGCAGAGAACGATAGAACGCTTTCAATTCTAGGGATATAAACCGCATGAGAAGGCCCATACTTTCGATGCTAATTTGGATTTGTTTACAAATGGGTTCTGAAACTCTTTAGAATACTTTTTGATAAAACCAAGGACGGAGTTAGCTCTTGATATATAGCATCGTCGATTTCTTTCCGCTCTCAAAATTTAATTCGCAGTCACAGAGATTTTTGAAGGTTCTGAAGGTGATAAGATCTGAGGGAGGGCTTTTAACTTTTACGAGAAAACGTTATTAGCTCGCACTTGACAATGTAAAGTTTGAGAAAATTCTTACTGCACCAATTAATTGAGGTCATTATGAAGCAGAGAGGACTAGAGGAGGCCACCTTAAAAATTTTAGCATCATCAGCATAAAGGGAGATAGAAGATGATTGTATTATCTTTTCGACATAATTAATGAAAAGGATAAACAAGAGAGGTTCAAGATGGCTTCCTTGGGGTACTCCAGAGGTGGCTACAAAAGGAACTGAAAGAGCAGAACGAATGTGGACCCTGTATTGGAGGTTGTTAAGATACGAGTAAATCCATTTAAGAAAGTTTGGACTGAAACCAAGAAAGAAAAGCTTAAAAAGAATTAAACTGTAAAAGATTATGTCGAAAGCCTTGCTCAAGTCTGCAGTGATGACGTCTACTTCGTTACTACACAAGATCAGTTGTGGCAGATCTTCATTTACAAAAACCGTGCGGATTCGAGGATTACAGAGATTTGCATTAGAAAAAGAGTAAATCATATATGATGCTTTCCAAGAGTTTGGAGATATGAGAAAATTAGCAACTTGGTTTTTGGAACCTGTCCATAAACAGGTGTAATAGTGGATATTTTCCATAAGTCAGGAAAAAACGCGGTGCAAAGGGATAGCTTGAACAAGTAAGTAATAGGAAGAGCCAAACTCGAACAGCATTTACTATCTTATGATGGATAAAACTTTATTTCGTTCTTCCCTTTTTTGGTCACTTGTAGTGGCAATGAATACAAAGTTTATATTGATTTTCCCAATGTTTCGACAGTGATTGCTGTTATCTTAAGGGGATCTTTATTAAACGTTATAAACATACAAATTAGAGAAACATGTACATAGGTACAGGTACATACTTGAACAAAATTATATTAAACAATGAGAACTTAGTTTGAAACAATTTACATAAATAACAATGAACAGACATTTTTTGTTAAGTTACGAATGAAAAGAAAAAAAAATTAAATGAAGTTTTAAAAATAAACAAAATTATTAATTATCAAACAAAATTTTTTTATTGTTAGACTTATAAAAGATTTAGGATCCGATATTAAATTTGCTTGGGTGGTGGATGCAGTCGTTATAGTGTTTCATAGAGGTTGCAAAATTTGTAAATCCTTGCAAGGTTGCACGAGTGGTTTTGAAAACAAACGCGGTATCTAAGCGGATACGATATCATGGTAGGGGGCTTGAAGCGCTGTTCTGCGAACGTATAATATCTTCGTCAATGTCTAGCATAGGGGTCAAGATTGCAATCCCTCCGACGAGCGTGAGGCCGGTCAAGCATGCTTACAATGACCCCGCCGTTAACAACAAGAAGCTCGCAACAAAAAAACAGTGTCAATGTGTTAGAATATCCTCCTTATCCGTAGTCCTAGACCCCCGTTCTTAATCCTATTGAGAATTTGCGTTGTGACGTTGAAACTCGGTTGACAGAGCTAAACCAACATATAACTCGCACTGTTGGGCAACAGCATTAGATATTTGAGCATCAATACCCTTAGAAAAATGGGTACAACTGGGTCGCACGTACTTGCTCGTATGTACCTTATTACATTGGAAAGTAAGATCTTTGACAGAAACAAGTAACATTTACGTTCATCAAAATCGTTGAAGCCGTTTTCGAGAAAAATAAGCTTTTCCTAAACGGTCATATGGCATGTACCGTTATTTATAGGCCTTAAAATAAAATTTCAATTTCCCCTCTGGGAATGCTAAAAGATACACACACACCAAATATGAAGGCAATCGCTTAAGCCGTTTAGGCTGCAGCTCGTTATACATACCGACAGACAGACAGACAGACATTTTTTGACACTAACATTTTTAAACTTCTCTATGATCGTAATGTCATGTTCGATTGTTATCTCAATTTTTTTATATTCACGAATTTTTCGAGAAAAATAAGCTTTTCCTAAACAGTCATATGGCAGGTACCGTTATTTTTTAGGCCAACAAATAAAAATTCAATTTCCCCTCTGGGGAATGCCAAACACCAAATTTGAAGATAATCGCTTAAGCCGTTTAGGCTGCAGCTCGTTATACATACTGACAGACATACAGACATTTTTTGCCACTAACAGGTTCTAATCTCCGAATGATCATTGGCTGTCGATCATTGTCTTGTCGATCTCTTTTATAGGAATTAGGAAAAGCGTCTCCAAGGCGATTATTAACCCATTTTATTTATATGTTATTGGCTTCTTCACCGAAGGAAATGCAAAATGGGTCGTGGCACACACAAATTTAAAAAATAAACACAAACTAATTAAAAGTATCTACTCGCAGGTCGGAGACACCGGCTCCATTAGATTAGCAGCCTTTATGACCCACATCACCCAACATTGGTTCTACCTTTCTAGTCACCACAAAAACCTGCAACATTGTGAGTCCAGTTTCTTGTCATACTGCTTCCCAACAAACTGCTATCAGACAAAGTAAATTCATTAAAGAAAAACTAAATTTGTATTCAGAATCACAGATCAATAGTTACCACCTGTGGAATTGCTGCAACAGTAGGAACACAGGCATTTGCCTGCAGTTGTTGCAATCTGCAATTCAAAGAATCCGAAAACACATTAAAACTCATTCCCGCATTGAAGTCTTAAACTCCCAAGTGAGACTAACAAATATATAAACGTAAACGTAGGTACCTACATACAGACCTGCACAAGTTTAATAACGTGCGGATAATAACTCCGTAAAATCAATTTTATTTCTGGAGGATTGCTGAGAGATTATTGATTGGAATTTACTTGCATCGCGTTGTCCGTCGCGGTAACAAAACCGAAACCATTTGCACATCACTTGCAGAAGAAGTGGCGAAGTTTACAATTCATCTCGTCCCGGGCCGTAAAAATGTGGCACACGGCTAATACGACTCGCACAGGTGTGTTTTTGTGTTTTATATTTTTTTTTATTATTATTATTTTCTTTAGTTTTATTGTATCCCAAGCCAGGTTTATATATTTTTTTTTTCTTAAATGGGATTCTTGAATAAATTTATAATTTATCTTTCCAACGATACTATTGCGTAACAAAAAGATTCTTAACAAACGACTAAAATAAAATATACAAATACAACGGTTAAGCTGTAAAAGGAAAACAAAATATGCGATGTTATGGTGGGTGCAGGGTGTCTAAAATATGACTGATATTAATTGTATTACAAAAATATAAATTTAGTTTTTAATCTTAAGTCTTTTTTACATTTTAAGATAAGTTAATATACAAATTAATTTAACGTTATAATTTGCAATAATTTATTTGGACAAATAAATAGAAATGATTATTAATATAATCAAAATTCTATTGTTTTACTAATTATTTTGAAAAGTATTTAAATTATGCGTTATTGAAAGAGTAACCGAAGATTGTTTTTCAATATTAAGGAATAGGATTTCGTCTTTTTAGATTATATAAATGAACGATTTTGAATTTTAAAATGAAAGTCCAGATCTCAACGATTTATTTCTATGCAAATTAATTTAGTTACAATATTATGTTGCGAACAACTTATCTATTTTCTTTTCCCAGGCTGTTCGTGGTTTGTTCGTTTGTATTTGTCACCAGTGTTGTCAGTCGCCATCGCCACTTCAATAGAATGAATTGGATAAACCAATGCTTTTACTAATATGATTTTTGTAGTGGTTAGTAAAAATGATTGTAGCCCAAAAGAACCCGAAGCGCGCTATAAACTTTGCCAATGGTTGTATTTATATGATCGTCCTACGTTAATGTTCAATTAGAGGCCATGGTTTATAGCAGTGTTTACATATACAATTTCTGAATTTCCTAATTTTAAACTTCGGAGGTATTTAGATCCAGGAAGTTTAAATATAAAACGATGTTTTTGATTTTTAATTATTTATTCTTTCATCAAACAGAGCACAAAGACTCTTATAGACTACTTCATAACAATTAATGGATAATTTAATTAAATAAATAATAAATGGCTATCCCAGTGTTCAATAAAGACAGTAGTTTTATCTTAAAACAATCTTTAAAAATACATATTAAAATCAAGAACGCTACTTACAGAGTTAGCCTTTGTTATGGGCTCATTATTGCCATAGTTTACTCTATGAAAAGGCACGTAAAACATTCGACTTTTGAATTATAAGAGGGCATATCGATATTCCAATGCAAGATCCTGATAGCCATTCTCGTAAACCTTTTCTGGATTCTTTCGATTCTGATTGAATAAACCTCGTATATAGGGTTCCAAATCGTGCAACAGTATTTTAACACAGATCTAACATAAGAGAAATAAAGAGATCTTAGGTAAACGGGTCAGAAAAATCTTTGGAATTTCTATAAATAAACCCCAGCATTGAGTTCGCCTTAGCTACAATAAGTCGACGTGACTAAAAAAACTAAACTTAACATCAAATACAACACCGAGATCTTTCTTTTCGTTAACTTTGCAAAGGGAAGTTCCTCCTATGTTATACTCAAAAGTAATCGGTGCAGTACTTCGAGTAAACGACATACTGTGACACTTTGAAACATTTAGGTGAAGATCGTTGTTAGTACACCAAACAGATAAATTTGATAGATCTGTGCAGGTTAATGCAATCTAGAGCAGATCTTATGCTTAAGAACATTTTCAGATCATCAGCGTACATTAAACAAAGACAATTCGTAAGATATCTTGGAATGTCATTTATGAATATTAAAAATAAAAGGGGCCCTAAGTAACTACCTTGGGGAACACCAGAAGTTACTTCGATGGGATCCGAAAGAACGTTATTTATTTTTACGAACTGAACTCTGCCTGTAAGATATGATTTTAGCCATTTTAATAAATTAGCAATTATCAGCTTCAGTGCAAGGTTAAACTTAATTCAGCGAATCGCAGTCAGCATTAGCAGGAAGCGTGTTTAAGTGTTTACCTATTCGTATATCCCTCAACTTCTTCGAAAGATTTTTCCATGTAGTCGGCTAGCCTAAAAAAGTTTCAATGAATCATTAAATATCTCTCTCTCTCCACGGTCTCCAAAGAACTAGCTTTCAAATAAATTTTATCTGTTAGGTCCCTATCATCCTTTTCTTTTATTTTATCTTAAGTCTTGAAGATAGCGATCCATTCATTGAGCCTGAAAACTGACTTAAACTTCCATGCTACTGACTTTCATCAATTAAGTTCTCCTCTTGCTTTTCGAACATATGTCAATCTTTCTACATATGTATCTTAGTAAAATGCAGACTTTTCTTATCTTTTTGAAAAGAAAATCGGATGGTCTTTCTACTACGCTCAATATTCTCGATACTTCTTTCTCAAATCACAAAGTAGTTGTTAATTTCTTTGCTACCTTTTTATTCAATCCTATAGCAATATTTTCAATGAGCCTGACTGAATAACACTGATTTTTGGTATAATTTCCCACAGTTGTCCCTCGTTTTTCTAACTATTTGTACCCATACAGTCTGTTTATAAGTAAACCTTACTGAAAATGACTTATTCACGTGATTGGATAGCATTCCTGCAATTTTGTCTTAAGAAATGTGCGTATGCACTAGGCGAACCCCTTTCCAATCTCTTCCAACTTTCGCTTTCACAAGCAGTCTTTTCATCACTTTGGAAAGAATTTTTTATTTTTCCAATTTTCAAAAACGGCTAAAAGAAAAAGATCTCAAACTATCGACCGATTGCCAAACTCTATAAATAAATACTGTGTCTGAACCCAATCTTCGCCTGCTCACAAGTTCCTCAGGGCAGCCTACTACTATTTGTGCACGCCATCAATGTGCACGCCATCAATGATGTGGGTTGGGTAGTATCTTTTCCTACTCTAATCTCTCTATTTAGGCTCATAGTATTAAAGCGTTTTAAAAACGCGTCTCTCTCACTGCACAGCTTCTGCCAGAAAAAATTAAAATAAAATCAACCCGACTGACGAAAATGGCGGTTACATGTATTTAAAAAGAAATAGTCTTATTCGAACCTTATTAACCATTAAATTCATACAACGCATATAATTTATCAGCTAAAATCTAAAAAAAAAAAATAAAAAAAAATCAGATGTTCGTACAAATTACAATTTTACATTTAAATAAATACAAATTTTCGGTACACCCTGTTTTCACATTACCGTTGCTACGCTGGCTGTGAATAACTTTCAAGTTTCAAACCTTGATTAACCTAGAAATCGTTCCTTGCAACAAATCGAATGCTCGTGCACATTTAACCCAGAGCGCAGCAGACGATTGGGGCCCCCATGAGGTATTATGTACAGCTAAAGGCGACCTACAAAATCGCCTTGCACGTCGTAGCCGACATAATATCTCCATACCAGCCGCAGCAGCAGCCACGCCGTTGCACCGTACCAAGACGAAGTCGTGGAAGGTTGATTATTCGAAAAGAAATCGCAGCAGACACCATTTAGCGTTAAAATCCATTTCTGTGGCAATCAACTGGCCACTGACTCTACATAGTGGTAAGACCAATTCTTCCACTTCCACGACTTATTTTGTAGCTACTGCTGCCACCTGCTGGGTCTATTGTTGGAATTATTTTTATTTTAATTGCATTCAAAGTTATGGGCTAATTATTATTTTCCATATCGATTAAGGATCAACTTCTGAGGCGGCGCGACACAATCACTGGGCTTTAAGGTAAAATTGATTTGAATTGGTCAAGACGGTGTGTGGTGCTGCATGCTGAATCGAGGTTACAAGATAATGGCTTTGTTTTATAACTAAGAGGCGTTTATTACTAGTTAAGAGTGTTAAAAAGCTGTTAATATTTTATGACTCCTTTATTTGTAGATCAAAGAATGAGGGAGTAGCCAGATTTTTTTAACGTGAATGAATGATTTACATATTTTCAGCTTTTTTTAACTTTGGTTGTTTTTATTTTTTTTTTTTGATATTTAATATCTTCTGTTTAATATTTTGAGTTTTTTGATAGTTGCAAAAAACAATGAACTGGAAACTTCCCCATTGTAACGTCTTCATTGAATTGAGTGATTGTGTGATTATTGACTACATATCTGGTACCTATAAAATTCATATAAAATGTATACATATATATAGTATAATAAGTCCGGAAGTTTTTTTAAATTTATTTTAGCAAGTAACTAACATATCAATGTAGCCCAAGTCAAGAATATAGACTAAAAAGGAGATATTACACGAGAATACAAAAAAAGATTTGATATCCAAGGCGCTTTGAATAACGTTGTCAGTCGACGTGGTAGCATCTGAAGGTGGATAATTCATTCGTTCTTTGCAGAGTTGATCAATCGATTTTTAAATTAGCAGAATTACTAACTCTATTTTCGCAAAAATGTCTGCAAGATTTGTTAGAAGAGGAATACCCAAGTCCCAAGGTGGTGTTCGAATCTCTTTCCTATGGTTTAGACATACTTTTTTTTAAACTTTTCGAAAACATATTCCAAATTTTGTATGAGTATGCCAACATCTACCAGCAGGTAGTTATTATCATATTATCAGAAAACAAAATTTTTTTGAATTTTTTAACAAACCGTGTTTGAAAAAAAAAATAAAAAAAAATCTGTCATTTTTTAATTAGTTTAAGAGTTTTCTCGAAAAAACTAAGTATGCAATAAAATTTGAAAACTAAATGCCTATCAAGGAAAAAATAAAAAAAAATTCTTTCATTTTTTCATTAGTTTAAGGGTTTTCTCGGAAAAACTAATAATGCAATAAAATTTGAAAACTAAATGTCTATCAAGGAAAAAAAAGTTGAAAATCGTTCGACCATTTTTTTAAAGTTGTTTTTTTTTTGAAAACCTTTTTGAAAAAATATTTAATTTTTTTTTAGTATGTCATTATAAGGGAATCTGTAGTTTTCATCTAGGAAAATTATTTAAAAAAATTCAATACACCCGTTTTCAAAATATTTCAAAACCCATTTTTTTTAGAAAATTTAAAAAAAATTAAAAAAAAGTTTATTAAATTTTTTAAATGCTATATTAATTGAATTATAAATGACTTCCTGTGTGCAAAATTTTATTGAAATCGGAATAATGGTTTACGATAAAACCGAATTTGAAAAAAACCGGTTCTATGAGAGGTACCGTTTAAAACAAATCTCGAAAAAAATTATTCTAACTGAAAGATGTATTGTTTTAAAAAAATAATACTCTGAAAGCTTTATCAAAATCGTTAGAACCGTTTTCGAGAGAATCAAACTTTTTGTTAAAGATTGTTTGGAAGGGTACCGTTATTTTTTTACCTAACACCCCCGAGATACTACCGAATAAATACTAAATACAAGTTTGAGAACAAATTTATACTCTATCCGGTGATAGTTTGCAGTACACGTCTTATAGGAAAGCTTTTTTTAAAAATCAGTATCGTGCTACACTTTTGCACCATACTGAATTCAATGAAACCCCCCATTAAAATTGATTGCCCACCAGTGAATTTCCAATTCCATCTGACGCAAACCAAAACGCCCTATTCAGAGCACATCTGACTCTGACTGCGTACTGATTGTGTTTTAATAAGAGTGATGTGGTATTGTGATCAATAATTGTAAATATATATAGTATTAATAAATATAGTGAACTGAAATTGGTTTAAATTTTGTTTAAACTGAGAAGTGCTAATGTTTTAATCAAAAAGTGAATTAATATTTGTTTAAATAATAGTATTGTATTGTACTGTAACCAGCAGGTGGTAACCCTACGCACATTGCTCTCCGGTTTGTGATGATTTATAATGATAAGTACGGAAGCTACTTGAAAAAGAAATATGCAAGCCAATGCAACCAGACTTAGAGGCAAACGTTCTATTTTCCCTGTACTGACATTTTTTGTTGAACAGACTGTAGTATTACTTCTTGCAAGGCGACCGAATAAATCTGGCCAAAACTGGATCATAAATCTTATATCGATTTCGAAGTAATTAAGTTTCCCTGAGAGTTATTCAAAAATCACTTAAGACGCATAATATTCTATCAGCCAAGTAATTTAGTGTCCACAAAAAAAACCTAGTTGCACCGTCATTATAAATATGGTTTAAAATATTAAACGAGCCATGACTATGGTTTTTCTTGACTTCTCAAAAGCGTTCGACACTTTGGATAATAATAATTATTTGTGCTACAAACTTGCAATGCTCTCCGTTTTTTCCTCCTTAGCAAGGTGTTTACTGTCATCATACCTCTGAGAGAGAGAATGAAAAGAAGCGATTCATTATGACCGTACACCAAGTATCTAGATTCCTTCCTTCCACAAGAGGTGGAATATATATTAATGAACTTCCCGATCTGTTAAACTGTGAAATGATATATTTTTTTGATGTTTTCACGCTAAAATCCATTCTAGATCTATGAAAAAATGAAAGCAAACGTCAAGCACTTTTCATAATGAAAAGTTGCTTTTCACAACAAAATCATCCCGTAAAGAGCAACGCCATTTTGAGATCAAGCAACCATGTACCAAGGCAAATGATGGGCGACCGATTCATTGGTCATTCTACGGCAACTTCCGATTCTTTTAATTTATTAATAGTATTTTTTTATTTATTTAGTTTGTTTATATACGTATATTTACAAACTTTGTGAATGTTTAATTTATAAATATTGAGTAATAACACTTTCCATGCATTATAAACAAAAAAATAAATCTGAAAAAAGCAACATTTTAATTTAGTACTTTTTAGTACACACTTAGTGGGAACTAAGTCCACTTTTAAAAAATGGATTTAGTTCCCATGTAAGTGACCAATGGCAGAGTGGTTGCAGGGGGCAGGGTTTGCGGGGGCAGCCCCCATACCTATCTCACTCTTTATACACCGTATAAACCTTAACACACCAAATGGCGTTAGTTTACATTTAAGTGATTAGATTTTGGGACTTATATCCATTATATATCTTTTGAACCGATCAACACAAGTTATGTTGGACGCTTTTGAAGGCTGATTTCAACAAAATAAATGCTGGTGTGCTTCAGGGTTCTATTGTGTCTCTTCTTTAGTCGAGTTGAACCACACGAATGTGGAAAGAGTTATAAGCCAAGTTCTGTTTTTCTCTCCCATTTTGATATGCAACTTATGTATCTGACCCGTATCTCCTGTCTGTTTCTGTCTTAAACTACTTTTTTTTTCTACCCATTTAACCCCATAGTTGGAGTTTTCTACTAAAATTACGCACTCTTTCTTAGTTACATATGTAATTAAAATTCACCAGTATTAAAATAATCAATTTCTTACAGAGTAATTTGCAGTTACCTTCTATATCTCAGCTAAAAATCTCATAGTCACATGAAAATTAATAGAAAACCATGAAAAGTGAAACTTATTTTAATAAACCATCCGTGCAAGTATTTTGCAAAGGTCAATGTACGCATGGACACCAGTTGGCTGCATCGCTAACCACCACTTCACCTGATTGACAGTGAAAGGATAGCGTGCCATAACTAAAGTGCGCATCAAGCAAGAAACCTGAGGGAGGGGGGACCAATGTGCTGTTAAAGCATTTTCATTCCTTAGTCCCCCCCCCATTGTTTTTTCTTTCTTCTTAGGTTGTAGTTAGTTTTTTTTCACAGCATTCAAGTGTTTATCGAAAGAAATTGGGTTGACACACATTCCATGGCCTCGTCTAGCAGATTAAGAGAGCTAATTAAAAGCTGTTATTACCATAGATACAACAAGGAGTTTGCTATGCAACAAGCCTGCTAGCTGTGATGTTGATGACTTGACTGTTTGGAAGAAATAAGATACAAATATTGACAGAACTGAAAGTGAAAATTGGCTGTGGTGTGCGGGTGGGGAGACACTGTACGGCAAGACACTTACTTGGCGACTTAACGTCGTTTTATTTGTTCAATTGAGAACGAAAATTTCATTTAATTTTGATGTTTGTTTGTCATTTAATGGGTATTTGGAAGATTTTTTTGTTTTACTTTAGCCGGTTTTTTATAAGAGTTCTTTTCTTTTTAAATTTTCTCATTAACTTTCTATATTATCAGCTTATGCTTGTGTTTAATTTATGTTTTGGGATAATTGTGGTTTTTTTATTAATTAAGAAAAATACCCCAAATGAAGTTTTTTTAAGCACGTGCGAAGGGGATTATTTTGTCTACTCTTAAAACGTTTAAACATAGTGCGAGCATTAAAGCATTAAAGAAATAATGTAAAACGGAGATATCGATGTAAACCTTCCACATTACTGTGGTGCGACTAAAGAAAGAAGCTCTTTAGTTAACAATTCATACGTCAGAGATGTTAGTCATCTGTAATTTATCTGTCACATAAAGTTACTTTCTCTTGAATACGACCCAAAAACTCAAAAGCGTTATAGGAGGAAATATATAAGAAATATTTAAGTTTAGGTCGCATATACTGCTCTCCTAAGCGAAAAGGTCATATCTCAAAAAAATTAAATTTTCAGTAGAATCTTTTTTTTTAAGTACATACCGCACCTGCATACTGCATAATCTATTTTCAAGGAGATATGACCAATTCGCTTAGGTTTTGAACAGTTTTCTCATATACGTCTATTTTTACTTGCGATTATAGGTACTAATACAAGTTATGCATTCGTGCAAAAAAAAATAAATTTTGAGATAACAATCAAACATGACATTACGATGATAGAGAAACATATTTGAGTTACTGGCAAAATTCCGTCCGTCTGTCTGTCTGTCTGTCTGTCTGTTTTGACATTCTACAGATGAGTTTTTAATTTTTTTTTTAGCTCAAAAAATAACGGTACCTGTCATATAGCCGTTATGTAAAAGCTCCAAGAATTTTTATGAAAAAAATAAGTGTACTACTGTATATAGATACTTTCATATGTATCTTGTAAAAAGCTGTTATTTTGATATAAAAACAGACAGCTCATTTTTATTTAAATGAATAGATAAATTTATTGGCGCGACAGCTCCTTAAGAAGCCAAGGCCTAATGACGTATACTCTCTACCATTCCTGCGTGTGTGTTGTTAATCTGCAAGAATAAAATTCAATACAATTTAACGTACTTTATTCGAACAATCAAAAGTCACAAAAATCGAATAAATGCTTTGATGTTGAATTTAATTTTCTTAAATTTTATTCTACAATGTGATCGCACATATGAGCAAGTACGTGCGATCCAGTCGTGCAATTTATTTCTTAACAATGTTGTACTATTTCGGAACAAGATACGATTTTCTTACTTAAGTATAATGTCAGGTAGCTCGCAAACTTTTCAAAATGACAAAAATCCCAAATATGACAAAAATTGAATTACGACCTTTTCGCAGTATAGGCTTTGTAGATTGTAGCTAGATATGATGGGGTAAGCAATATTTTACACTATCTCACAGCATTTTAGCGACATCGAATATATGGTTGTGTCTTAATGTCTCGAGGGTCTAAACTCTTAGGTGGTTTAACTCATTCGGGCGTTGTCTGGCCAGAAAAGCCAAGCCAACTTGTGTACATTAAAACCGCCCGTAATTATAATATCAGTGTGAGGGCAATGGGAAATAATTCCTTGAATGGAGTAAGACAATCAGAGTTGTCATTTTGATTGACAGGGTCAAAAACAGGATTAAAGCAACGAAAATTGCATTATTTACAGTTGAGGTAAGTATAAAAATACGGTAAATTGGTATATTGAATCTGTATATGGGCAAAAACAATTTTCCAATCACTTTAATAAATGAGCAAAGATGCTAAGTTGAAAAAAAGGATCGCGCATCATTTTTTAAATATTTGCATTGGATACCCTCTTATCCTGGGTCTTTTTCATTTTTTTGATTGATTGGTTGATTGGTCAAAACTACTAATTTTGTTTAGGAATAGTTACAAAATTGCGACAGGCGAACGCGTTTTTCTGCTCTGAAGGATCTAGAAACCTTCTACGATGAGACCAAGGATCTGCGAGTTATGATGAATGCTTCCGTCAGAGTTGCTGATTTTATGCGAAATCCATCGGTCAACGATTTCTATCTGCAAAATGTGATTGTGTTAACGACTGCAATAATGGAAAGGGCAGAAACAATTGAGTTAGGTATCTAACATATCTAACAACTGAAGAATTCATCGATAAACACACCAAGCCCTAATAACTGTGATCAATTATGTATCTGTAGTTATAGTCAAATAAAAATAAAAATAGGAGAAATTATGAATATTCTCTTGAAAACACTAGCGGGTGTCTATCTAGCTGTGTTAAAGCAAGCTTGTAACTGCATTTTAAAGCTATTGAAAGCTAGGGTTGTCCTTTGGGCTAAGGATCTGGCCGATCCACTCTTTACCATGTTTAATTAAAAACACTCTAACAATAAAATTTCTGCTATTAAATGTTGCTTTTGTCATTGCTTGCATCTGAATTCCAATTCGGAAATGCTGTCGAGAATCTCCACATCATCGAGAAAGCAGCCAATGATGCAAAAACTCTTTACTGCTATGACAATTCCCATGCTGAAGTAAAAGGAGACTATACAAGGTGATTGTGAGGAAGAACTTCGAATATTGGTCCAAGAATTGGTAGAGGAGTTTACTCTGTGTGGGAAGCTGGTGCAACAGCAGAGTCGATTGGATTTCTGGGTACTGCTACTCTGTCCGCAATGGCTCATTGTGTTCCCGAAGTATCTGTTAAGATTCTGCCAACCATGGCTAAGTATTTTAAGAGTCTTTTTGAAGATAATTCAATTTCCACCAAGAATTATATGCTTTGGGCAGTAGAATAATTGCGACCAATTACCTTATTGTTCTACGGCCCGCGTCTAGAACTAGATGATCCACATAGCGGAAGTCGATAACTCGCCGCAGAAGACTTAACCAAGCTAAGGCTGATATTTGTGGATGAAAATGACAAGTGTTTGGAAAATATTCATTCAAAAGGCATGTTCTTCGGTATTCTTATATCTCGAAGGACCAGCACTGAAACTTAGAGAAACCGTCAAAAGGTCTCAAGTCTCAGCCTAAAACGCTGATAAACCTTTGGCAATTTAAAAAATTTGTGCAACCAGTTTATGCACTTAATTTGAAGTTTTGCAATCGAAATTCCAGATCTTCGATTTCGTCCTCCTCATTCCATATCGACGATTCAAGCAACCCTGTTACCTTGAGCATTTGTCCTCTTCAATTAAGTCCTTTTGATCTTCCACCGTCTCGTCCGCCACGATAGGTACATTTAACCGACTTTCTTATAGAACAACGGAAATAACAACAACATAACAACATAGTATGCACATATATATGCACAGCAAAAAGAGAAGCCTCCAAGGAAATGGAATTCCCTGGTCAAAAGTGGATCAACCACTTCAATTGTGGTAAAGAACAGAAGACTGAACTTGCACTGTTGGTCGTCGCCTCTGTCGTCGTTACACATCGCTTATCTACATCTAGCTTTGAACTCCTCCAAACTTCTTTAATGTCAAAACAAACCTAATCGAGATTATTATTATCGCCACACCGCCTCCAAGCCGCGTAGCTTTAGGATTCAATTTTTTTTTGATTGATATATAACATCGATACACCATGCCTTGACTCTTAAAGGTAGTTTGGTAAGGTGTCTATGGCAATTATAGGGTCTTTCTTTAACTCCAGAAACAGGTTTAAGAATCCACAATCAACAAACTGGAAAACAACACAAGACACACAACAAATGGTGAAGAAATATAGAAAAATAATACCTGTTGTATCTCTAAGATACTTTGTGTATCTAGAGGGGACAAATAAAAAAAAATAGAAAAAACTTGGAGAATGCAACTTACCTTGGTGTGCAAGAATGCCAGACTCTTGTTGACATTTTCGATTTTATGAACACGCATGCGTCCATTATTTGGTTTGCCCAGCTTCTCCCCCGATATGATCTCCAGGAGTTTTAGTAATTTAATACCGTCGGCTAGATCTGTGAAAAGGTCTTCGACCTCCATTTTTGCCTACACGCATCCAAGATGGAGAAAGAAAATAAAGAAAATGGAAAAAAAACATATTTTATTTCAAGATATTTGAAAGAAATATTAAAAAAACTATGCCTGCAGATGGCAAATGATAGAGCTACATTCCTTAACAGTTCTTGTGATTTATCTTTTAGATATTTTTTTTGAATGTATCTTACCTTGATAAGGAATGAATTCATCCATTTTGTGAATGTTTTCTTTTGGATGTGCAGACGCTCCTCCTGGAGGGTTTTTATTCTTTCGTTTTCAAACTTTATGATGCCATCTCTTTGTGTCATGTTGGAATTACTTCGGTTTTGTACTTGAAGGGAGTAACCGCCCGGTTCATATTGTGATGCTGTAATGAGAGCAAAGGATGTTGTTTTATTAAAAAGACGCAGATTTGAGTGAATTCCTTGAAAAAAAAAATATTTATACAGATGATAAAGGATAATCAAATCATTTAATTGGAACGTTGTTTCCATAAAAGAACGTTATCTGAGCTCTCTTAGGTTGTTATTGAATATTTAAAAGATACAACAGACATTTTTCAAATGTTAGTTATAGATAGTTTACCTTTTTTTGTAAGAAAGTTTTCGAAAAAAAATTGATATTTTTATTTAAATTCTTAAATCATTAGCTTAAGCCTCTTGGAGTATTCATCACAAGTAACAAGAATAAATAAAAAAAATATAGGACCAACATTTCTACACTGAGGAATGCCAGGTGTTACAAAGTTTCTAATTGAATTATAGCTAAGAGATTCAATACAAAAGGTTACAATTTTGTTGTAAAATTGAAAACGGTATCTAAAGATCGATTGTGAGTGATTCCATTTCGATCAAGGAATCCTCGGATCGCCAGAAACTACAGATCGTACAGGAATTTTTACTCCAAACTTAAGGAAACGGTTTTAGACTTTAAAGCCGCCTACGATAGTCTGGCTTGCATCCTCTTCAACCTGGCGTTGGAGAAAGCAATCCGTGATTCTGGGACGTCAACAAAAAGGGCTATCTTCACCAAATTTAGCCAGTTATTGGCTTACGCAGACGACATTGAGGAGGAAGATTATCAGAAGAAGAAGAAAAGGGTTTGGATTGAATTGATGATGATGATGGGGAAAAATCAGGATCGATATTATGTGAATAGACGAAGTTAGGGTACAACAATTTTAGTGGGGGCAGACTGAGAGAGATTGGAAATGAGTTCTTTTTTTGGAATGTGAAAAGAAGCTCTTTTGTGTTTGATATAAGTTTGAGTTTCACGAACGTTAGATGTCTCTTTGCTTATGAGAATTGAATTTGTTGGCTTAAATAATTGGTGCAGAGTGATCAAGAGCGAATTGTGCCTTTATATTGTTCGAAACTGTTTGTTTTGACTTAAATAATAGTAACGAGGACTGGGAAAAGTTGGGGAAATGTTTTAAAACTTTTTTTTGGATCTATGCTTAAGATTTACATTATTTTTTTTTTAAATAAGGTTATATATTCTAAGTGGAGAGCCATCTAAGTTGTGAAGTGACTATGCATATTTCGATGAAATGGAGAACTTCAGTTTAATCAGGCTAGATTTTTTAGTTTTACGCAGCTGAGAACCCGGATTTTAATATTTTGTAAGAGTTTAAACACATAATGTCCGCTTACTGCACCAGAGGATGATTTGACTAGGAAGGTAGCTTTTTTCATTAATACTATTCAGGTTATGAATTCATTGGGTCCAATCGCTAAGGATCTAGGTTACGCCAAGACGTTGAATTGTTTTCTCCGAGGGTAAGGTTGGTTCTTCTGTATAGATAGTTTATTGTTGCATTGGGACAACGGGTAACGAGTTCATATTGAAAATTGTGGTTGGGACTTCTTAAACAGCCGCAGCTTCATTTTGACTTTGACTTTGGAGAGCAGGAAGCAGAATAAGTTCATCGTGAATTGAGTTATTCGATACCGGTACATAATCTTCGGGTATATATTGCTTATTTGCAAGGGAAGTTCTCACTACGTCAATCAATTCATCTACACTTTCTGCTCAAAAAAAACCTTCTAAGCAAAACGATTTTGTGAATTCAACTGTGCGATGACTTTAGTCTGAACAAAACTTCCTGGATCATGTCACCTAGCCTGCGAGTTTAAAGTTCAGTAAAAGAGATGGTAACGCCCTGTGTTTTTCCAACAAACAATATGTAATCTTCAGCTTTCAGAATGAGGTGAATTAAATTGTTACATTCTAAAACCTCCTACATTTGTCTTCTTGTGTATCTAGATACAAAAGTTTTAAGGTACACATATATAAGTAAGGTATTTAAAAGCCATTTTTTTTTCAATTCTTCGACTCTTGTCTGTTCTCACTTTGTAAAACATTTTTTTCTACTTCGATTCTAACTGGCCGTTCTGTATCTTGGGCTTCAATTTAGTTTAGTTTATTCTTTTTTGCATTCCGCGAAGCGTCAACCTTAAGTTGTTGTTAGTTCACTTTTATGGTATCTATCGGTTTTCATTTCAATATTAAACGATTCAAGCATACTTACAACACAACTTGTATCTACAAAGAAAAAATTGTAAAAAAAATCAGAAAAAAAGGAAGGTTTTTCATTCCGATGGCAAAATGCTTTGGTTTTTGTCCAGAATCATGGTGCTTTTGCATTTTTTTAAGAATTTCAAATAAAAAAAGAACAGAGATTACCCTAAATACTTTTTTTTGTATTTTAAACTGTAAATCAATAAAAAATAATGTATATATTTATATATGTCGTTTGCTATTTTCATTGAAGTCGTTTAAGGTTGATTATTTAAGTCATTGAAAACTGCGAGTCTAGAGCAAAGTACGTAGATTTTATTGTCGTCATATCTTTGGAAAAAAATAAATATAGTTATTGTCAATGAGATTAAATAGTTTGCAATTTAAAGTTCAATAAAAAAAATGTTTATTCATGGAAAAGATAAAAAACCTTAAGAATTCAAAAATTTAGATAAATAATATATTTTATGTTTTTCAAGAAAGCGGAAATATTGCTCAGATTATTGATAATAAGCTTTTACGAATTGCCTTAT
This sequence comes from Platycheirus rosarum, assembly GCA_963971375.1. NCBI lineage: Eukaryota > Metazoa > Arthropoda > Insecta > Diptera > Syrphidae > Platycheirus > Platycheirus rosarum. Next base: position 259,606,187 of record OZ020507.1, read on the forward strand.
ATAACTCGCATAGTCTAGTACTTTTCAAGCTATCCTTCTAAAATAGATTTCTCTAAGAAACCGATACTTCAATGTTCGTTTTAGATCTACCCTCTTCAATCCATTTTGCTCTACCTCCGGGGTCCCCTAAGGCAGCCACTTAGATCCTCTCCTTTTTATCCTTACTATAAACGATATTGAAATTGTCATCAAACATTCCCATATTTGAAATAAAATAACTTTGCTTGAAAAATCGTAAATTATACCGAAACGGATGTACCTTTTTTGAAAAGACTATAAAGCATCCGGTAGAGGGGTTCAATATTTCTCCCAGTTCCCTAGTCATATCCATTGAAATTATGGCTGCCTCAAACGGGCATAATGACCATACAAATTTTGACCAATTAGCAAATAGTCATAAGGTCCATTGTCAAAATATTGAAATTATGGCCAAACCATTTTTTTACCGTTATTTCTACGGCCATTGTTTTGGAGAAAAAGCCAGTTGCATTCCTCCCCTTAAACAGATTCACTGTAACATTTGAGCTTTCAGGAATGCCCACCAATTTACCCTTGAACCCAATTTCAGTCGTACAGTTAGGTTCAGAGATTCATTCTTACCATGACCGTTAGTATAGCTTCAGCAGCAACCGTTCCACTGGTGATATGATGGCATATCTTACCGAACAGTGGAACAAATCTTTACATCGCTTTGGTGAAAGTAAGATTATTGCTCTTGATGTTTCCAAGGCATTTGATAGTCTGGCATGAAGTTCTCTTATCGTAAATGCGTGCTTTTGGGATTGATTATACTCTTCTTCGTTGGATTAGAAGCTATCTTCTGGATCGTTCAATACAAGTTGTATTGTTACTTCTAATCCACTTAACTGTTTTGCTGACGACTCTACCCCCAGATTTTCATATTCGTTCGATAATTCACGTCCTTCGCCTTCGGACGTACAATTTCACGGTACCGTATGTCAAGCTCGCGTTATGTTCACAGACACAAAAGGGTAGCCCAAATCCCTTTAACGTAAGTTAATTATACAAAAAAAAAAAAAATGGGCACGACTGGGTCGCACGTACTATCGTATGTGTTTAATCACATTGAAAGAAAAGGTCTTTGATCGAAAAAAGTAACATGTATGTACAAAAATCACACTGTCTGAATCTTCAGAAAGTGTCAAAACTACAACAATTAACGGTTTTTTAGTAAAAATGGAGTACGTCATCACACGTCTTAAATATTATTGAATTTATGAAAGAAGTAGATATTTCGAAAATTGTAGGACGGATTTTGATAAGATCCTGTTTTTTTATTTTTAGTTTTTTTTTAATTATTTTTATTTTTAGATTTTGGTACGCAGTTATTTGGAGTTTATAAATATACAGATCATAATAAAATTAAAAATATTTTTTTGATTAGTTTTAAAAATATTGAATTTTCAACAAATCAAATTAAAATATTAATTTTAAATTGACAAAATAAAATATTGAAAAAATTTCGTATGCAGATTAATTGATCTTCTTAGATCTTTTGAAATACCAATTTTTATAGAAATCCAATGAGCCGTTACCAAGAAAGTCGCAAATCGTTGGAGCCGCAGGTACCTGAGGAATGCCAAAAGAAGTACAAATACCAAATTTGATTTGGTATCGAGCGAGTCGAGCAGTTCTATTCTTTTGTGGAGCTCTATTCTAAAAAAAATATTTTAAAAATTCAAGTCAAGTGAAAGTACTTTCTCTTAAGTTTCGAGGATACAAGCCAATAGTATATGGTATATAATGGTATAACAGTTTAGCCTAAAGAAATCAGCTCATTGAAATATTTGATATTTAAAGCAACCACCCCTGTTTATTTCATGTTGAGATTACATTTCCATTTGCTTAAAACCATATCAAATTATGTAAATTCTTTGAATAAATAATACTTTTTTTAAGATACGGAAAAAACAAGATAATTTTAATTTCTTTTCAGAAAGATAAGAAAACAAATTATTATTTGTTCAAGTAAAATCAGCTCAAACACCTTGCGACAGTCTAAAACCAGGTTTTTTTTGTAAAAAAAATTCAAATCTTAGACAATAATTATTTATATTCACAATGAATCAGTGCGTGTATTTTTCCAACTTTAACTGCCGACACAAAGTCCATTTTTATAATGAAATATGCCGACAACATGAACATGAACACTATCGTTAGATTAACAAATCCATCCGTCCCCTAGGTTCAAGTTCAGTTTTTGTACTTAGTTTCTAGTTTTTCATTACACAGCAGTGAGATAAGGATTTCAATCTATTACTAACAAAACATTCAACATTATGTAATAGAATTTCAAAAAAAAACATCACCTAACTTTCAATTTCAATAATTTTTTTAGTATTTTTTGCTTAGTCATATCCAAAGAATTTCGCACCTCACAGATACAATTTCACCATAACACCTACCTAATCGTACGACGAGTTTTTTCTCGTAAACTGCATATTTCTTGTACTCAAATCGACTGAAATTCGACTTCATATTTTAAATAAACTTTTAATTTTAAAAATTCAATAGAATTTGAAACAGACTTTGCATCACTTAAGATTTAATTAAAATCCGTAAAACAGTTCTCCGTGTGTTTTTTTTTCGAAACTAGATTCAAAATTTGCGTTTTTTTTTCTTTTCTGCGGAGATGTGAATAAAAATTTAAATAAACTCGTTGTTAACCAAACGTTAACCAATTACCCACTGAGCGGTGTTAACAAAGTTAAAATTTGTGAAAAAGCTTGTAGCTTCGCCAATAGGCCGCCGCGACGACCATAGCTTATCGCGATATTATTATTTGTTCTACATAGAAGCAACATGGGGCATAAGGAAGGTATTCGGTGTTTTATTTTTTAACACATGTATAATAAAATTAGTATTTTTTTTCGTATCGGAAATCCATTTGAATCGGTATGGAGCATCAACAAAAATAAATTAATTACTAAACCTATCCAAGACAGGTAGGTTGGTGCTGGGCAATTGATAAGGCGAGACAAAATGATAAAACAAGAATTTTATCGCGCCTGAAAGCTTTTTAGCATTGTATTATCAACTACAGATAAACGACTCCACAGAACTTACGAAAGCCACTATAGAGTTTGTTCTGAACTGTTGATTTACATAGCGTGAAATTCACCCCTAATTTGGAACCGCGAGCTCCTTAATTGGTGGGATAAGATATGAAAAGTCCGACTCTCAGAATGACGATTTTAGAAATCGGTTAACTGCTTATTTAATAAATAAAACAAAATTAAATTATCAATAGAACTTTATTTAAAAATGTTCATTTGCTTATTCTTGTTGATTCTCAGAATTGCATGTACCTTTCATACGGGTTAATTTTTTTTTCTTGATTCGGGCTTCAAGTCATCGTTTTCAATATTTTTTTTTTAATATGCAATCAAAACGAACCTTAACAAATAACGAAATTTTTAATGTTTTACTTAATATTCATTTTGCTTTATATTTCATAAAACTTTTATTACAGAATGGCGTCTGCAGTAATAATATTTTCATTACAAGTACTTTTGGTGGCTTTGGTAGAATCTGTTTTTTTTAGTTTTCGAAAGAAGGTATCGATTAACATTGGTTTTGAATGCTTGCAAATCAAAATGGCAAGGAAAAATATCGCCGGGTAAACTATTCCAAGTTCGTGTTGTTCGGCTAAAAAAGAATCCCTATATTTCACGGTACGTCCGAAATTGGGCTCAAGGGTGAACTGATGAGCATTCCTAGCGAAACGGGTATTGCGGGAGAAACTTTTAAGGGGAGGAACGCAGCTGGCTACTTCGAGTGAACATTTTTTGCCATATATGTTTAGCTTTAACGACAGAAGACAGCATTGAGTTTTCGAAGCATTAAACTCCACACGATTCCTATCACCCCATTTGGCAATGCTGTATAAATCGGAGTTTAAAGAGCTTGACATTTGGTACCGTTGCAATTGTACGTCTGAAGGCGAAGGACGTGAATTATCGAACGAATATGAAAAGATGAGGGTACAGCGTCAGCAAAACAGTTAGTGGATCACCCCATTTGGCAATGCTGTATAAATCGGAGTTTAAAGAGCTTGACATTTGGTACCGTTGCAATTGTACGTCTGAAGGCGAAGGACGTGAATTATCGAACGAATATGAAAAGATGAGGGTACAGCGTCAGCAAAACAGTTAAGTGGATTAGAAATAACAGACAGAAGATCATTTATAAAAATGAGGAAAAGAGTCGGAGACAGAACAGAGCCCTGGGGCATACCAGCATTTATTTTATGGGAATCAGACTTCAATCCGTCCAATACAACTTGTATTGAACGGTCCAGAAGATAGCTTATATTCCAACGAACCAGAGATCCCAAAAGCACACATTTTCGATAAAAGAGCTTCATGCCAAACTCTATCAAATGCCTTGGAGATATCGAGAGCAATAATCTTACTTTCACCAAAGCGATGTAAAGATTTGTTGAGATATGCCATCAGATCACCAGTGGAACGGTTGCTGCTGAAGCCATACTGACAGTCATGGAGAAGCTTTCGATCTTCGAGATATTCTTTAAGCTGAAGGTTAATCAGAGTTTCCATGACCTTAGAAAGAAGGGTCGTAAGTGATATGGGTCGGTAGGGTGAGGGGGAGAATGGGTCACCTTTCTTAGGGCTGGACAAATGCTGTTTCCAATCTTCTAGGAACGATTCCAGAAGAGTAAGAGCGATGGAAAAACTTGCGTTTGAACCGAAGATGTCGAGGAGTTTTTAATGTTCTTTACAAATGACCAAACATTTTTACTGCCTTTGTAATTTTTGGTCATGCAAAAATTTGGTTCTTTTATTAACGGAGTTGCATGAGTTAATAGCTTGTTTATGCTTTTTCCGATTTTCCTGTTGGGTTGACTTTGTAAGATGGGAAACTTACTTCTTTGAGCCTGATAGCTTCTTTATACTCAGAGTTAAACCAGGACTGTTCTTTAGGCTTGATGATTTTTACTCCGTTAGGAATAAAAGCACGCATCCCTAGAAGAATCACATTTGTGATCATTTCAGCACTGGCATCAATGTCAATATCGAGGAAGCATAGTGACCAGTTAAACTTTCGGGAACAAATATTCAGGCCGTCACAGTTGGCTTTCTCGTATTGCCAAACGGTCCTGGTGGAGAGTTTTTCTTTAAATAACACAATGGTCCGAAGTGCCAAATGGAGAAGTTAAACTAAGTGTATACTTATTAGGTGAGAAGTAAGAATTAAGTCAAGAGTATGGGCGCCCTGCCCAGCAACATCTGGTATTCGCATCAATCAGTTGGGTAAGGTGATGTAACCCGGCAAAGAGGTCGACATACCTTCCTTCGGGTGTTGTCTGACCAGAAAAGCGGAGCCAATTGGAATTGTGTACATTGTAATCGCCCGAAATAACGATTTCAGTGCGAGGACAAAGGAAAACAATTACCGAGATGGAATCAGACAATACATCAAACTCATTACAAGTCGAATAACTGTCGAGATTTGAGACACGAGAAGTTAAATTCCGTGTTGGAACATTGTCCGTATTGAAAAAGGCTCTGGCAAGCAACATCATTCCTAACATAGACGACAAGATCGTGATGAGAAAAAAGTAGAGGCACTAAGCTATACCCATGAAGAACAAATTCTGATAAATCA